>CM070520.1:52483194-53683194 GCA_036346375.1 Guadua angustifolia | reverse complement strand
CAAAATTCAAGAGTTGAGAGTAAAGTTCAGATACCGTGATTGGCTCGGCTCTGGAGACAACGGCAGCCACCAAGGGATCAAAGTCGACGTCGAGGCCGGCGAGAATGTAAGACACCATCTCCTCATCATCAAGAGGTTTGCCTGAAGATGCCATCTCGTCGCCCAAAGCCTTCATCTTGCCGACATATTCCGCCACGGACATATTGCCTTTTTGTGTGGTGGTCAGAGCCATGCGCGTGTTGACGGATCGCACGGGTATGGGTGGAGAACATGCTTTCTATGGCCCTCCATACTTGCGCCGCCGTGGTCATGTTGACTACTTGCATCAGGACTTCCTTTGATAGGGAGGAGAGCAGATACCCGAGCACTTGCTGATCAACAGCGATCCAGGCATCATACGCAGGATTGGGGATTTTGACAGTTCTTTCTTCAATCTTGCTATCGATCTCTGTTGGAGGAGCAAGAACGGCGCCGGTGAGGTATCCTTCTAGCTGGGCGCCGCGGATTGCAGGGAGTACTTGCGCCTTCCATAGCAGAAAGTTGGATCTGGTTAGTTTTTCTGTGATGGTTTGGCCGAAGAAGGGATTGATGGCTGCGCCTGTGGAGGAGCTCGCCATGATGCTAGATTGGTTTTGGTTTGAGGAGTGGCTCTGATACCATGAAGGATTTCGGGGTTTGCAGAAGCGTCTCTACCTCCAAGGAGGCCGCGATTACGTGTTTAAATAGGGTGAGAAAAGCCCCCACCGTGGCATGTACAGATTAGGAGATTACAACTCAAATAAAGCAACAACCAATTAGAGATAAGCACTATCCAATACTTCTATCTATGGAATTCTACCTATGGTTGGTTGATGCAGATAACAAAACTTCCAATATGGTCTACTACGAGGGCGCTGCTACAGCACAAAAAAAAACAACTGCACATGGTTTGAATCGTCTATTTTCAGAGCCTGGTCCAGATTCAAGTGCTACAGTACCGATATTGTTACAGCAAGGGAGTACTATAGTATCGCGAAAGATCTGAACCATTGATTTGTTATCCTGAGGTTCTATTGTAGCCGTTTAAGTTGTGGTTACAATAGCAACCGTACATGAAATGGCTAAAAGGGTCCATGTCAGCGCAGTTGGTTTGAGGTGCTTTTTTTTTCGGAAAGGGAAAACTCAAACGATGGTATCTCTTACACCGACCTTTGAATTCACGATCTGTTTGAACCACTATGGGAGTGTTTGGGATAGCTTCAGCTCCACTAAAATCTATGGAGTTGGTGGAGTAGGGTATTTCTAGATCTAGAAATTTATAGAGCTGGAACTGTGAGTATATTAAGAGTGTTTAGGTAGGACATCTTGTTTACATTTTAACCTAAAAATATAAACTTAATTTATTTTATTTTAACCTATAAACTCTATATCTAAAATAAAGCTGGGATTTAGAACTTTGCCGAAACCAAACAGACCTATGTTTCTTATGAGGAGCGATCCGTTTGAATCATCGTGTTTCTCACCAGGAGATCTTCAGGGCTGCAGGCTCCCTCTTTGTGGGCCGATTTGGCAAAGAAAGAAAGAGAAAGGAAAACTACACGCAGTGGGCCATTGGCCAACACCCATAGGGGAGGTCGGCGCCGTGGCATATAGCTGCAATCCGCCGCTACTGTGAATACGTACTGATGAATGTACATCGGCCGTTCCCTCGTGCATCTATCTGTGATTAGATCTTTCATTTTTAAGACGACTCTTTTTCTGGTTGAAAGATGCGACGTGCCCATTCTGTGGGAAGAAACTGCATTGAACAGGCCTTTTTACTGAAATTATATGCTCTGTCACCGAGTGAATCCACGACTAAACAGGCCTCTGTTGAAATGGTGACAGAAGGTGTAGTTTTGTAAAATTTTAGTTTGGTATATTATTTTTGTAAAATTATTTAAATAATATATTATTTTAAAAAAGTTCAATGAGAAAACGTCTAGACTTAAAGTAAAGGGTAAAGAAAGAAGATAAAAAAGGATTGACACTGCATGTTGTTGAAGATTGAGAATGTGTTAGTGTGGTCGCAGGCTCGCAGCTCTGGCCTGGCGGCGGTGTTAAGGTCGCCTCTGATCTTCTGTGCCACCAACCTATGACGTACTCGCTATATATATATATATATATATATATATATATATTAGCTATGTGCTCGTGCATTGCAACGGAAACTCAATTTGCGATAAAAAGTTTATTTGCAAAGAGCACTAACAGTGGCAAAGGTAGGTAATTAAAGAGCAGTGGCAAAGGTGGCTAATTTTGACGAAGTGACACGGGCAAAGGTGGGTAATTAAAGAGCAGTGGCAAAGGTGGATAATTTTAATGAAGTGACGCGGAAAGAAACTCTCACTTTATATAGTAGAGATCTTCTCTCGTTAAGAATTCACGATGTAATGAACTAATGATTTACCTAGGAGAGTCCCTGTAAGTGGTCACCATTTAGGATCCGCAGCAGCCAATTTGTAACAAAATGTCTAAAGTTTGCTTTCCTCCGTGGGAGTATGCAGGAGAAAAATAGAGGTAGTGTTCATTGCGTTTCCTTGTATTTATGGTGGATGGTCAGTGCAGCACCTTAAAGACCACCAGAAAAAGTCTATGGGACTAAGGAGATACTAGGAGCACGACAGTTGAAATCGGTGCTCTAGCCCCTTCGTGTCCCCTCCTTGTGTCTACCACTGCAGCCAACCTATATACGCTATAGGGTTCCGCTTGCTAAATGAGGGGAGCCAACCTATATACGCTATAGGGTTCCGCTTGCTAAATGAGGGGGATACAACGTAAAATGGATACTATTACATGCTTTTAATTAAAAGCAGGGAAGTGTTTCCGTGTCAAAAAAAAATTCAATGTACTTCTCAACGCCGGTCGAGGTGGTGCCCGCGTTGTCCATGTCGGCTGGTTCACGCATCGTATATACGTATATGTGTGTTTGTTCTCTACACGTATTAAAGAATTAATTAGAGACTTTACGCCATCCAAGCCAGACGAGGGTCTGGCGCGCCTTGACCGCCGCGTCGGCGACCCTCGGAGACCCGACCACGACTGGGTGTGCCGAGGCGTTCGACCTAGAGCGCTTGGACCCGACCACGGCTCCGCACGACCTCGAGCTCGGGTAGGCTCTCGTTCGAAGCCGTAGTCCACCCTTGGATTTCGGATTGTACATTTGACCACGGTTGCCAAAGCGCTGGTCGGGGATGAAGCAGAGCGCAACAAGTCCGGCGAAATATCGCCAGACCCGAACGTGCATGAAGGCCACTTCCTGAATCTTCCCATCCGCTATGCAGAGGAGGTAAACTTGAGCTGTATACACACCCCTGTACTCAGATATAGCTAAGAATACCGCCGTAAGGCGACTGGAGTAGAGCTCTTACCTCCACGGAGGCTCGAACCAGTATAAATCTCGGCCTCACGCCGTTGTCGCCTTGTTCGACCAACGCCACATCTCCTCCATTCCTCCGCTTGAGCAAAGCGCAGCTGGGTCCCATATCACACTAACCCCCATCTCACTTGCGGTTGGCGATCCCGATCGTCGGCAATGGGCGCCACCATGGGGCTCGATTGCTTCGCCATTCGCAGGAACGACATCAAGATCCCAGGAGCATGGCACACTTCGTCCACGGACTTTCCTCGAGCGTGGATTTGGGCGTGGACTCGACTCAAGGTCCTCGTTTTTTCGCCACCGCCACTCGGCAAAGACGCTCGGTGACGGACGGTCATGGCTCGGAGGAGTGCGGATGACCGTGATCCGCAGATCCTCGAAGACGCCGCCGGATGGTGCAGTCGCCATCAACTGCTTATAACCGCCCGGCGGAGGACCAGAGAAGGCCGCGCGTCTTCGGGCCACCCAAGCTCCTCTTCGGGAGCGCCTCGCTTATCGCCGGGTCATGGCTGATCCCGATAGGGCGGTCGGAGCTTTTTGGCCGAGCCCTAGCCGAAGAGCTCGATCGGCCGCGACCGAGGTCGTGCCTCCGCAAAGACCGGTCGCGACTCGGGACCGCTCCCGTAAAAGTGATGACAACTCGCCGCGCCGCCGCCCACGCACCCGCCGAACGCCTCTCGGCAGGGACGCCTTCACCAATGGCGGGCCCGGACGAGGCTTTGACGCAGCTCGCATTGCCGTCTGGCGCACCGCACCAAGCAGGTTAGGCCCGAGCCAAGCCGCGACAGACTCGAAGTCGACCGGGCAAGAAGTTCGCAGCCTCTCCCGGACGCGTTCGCCCAGCGTCCGAGGGTCCAGACCGCTGCATTTACCTACCAGGTGATTCTCGTGCTTGGCATCACGGACGTTCCCACCGAAGGTCGGGCCGCCGAGGTAGCCTCGACTCCGAATCCAGCAGCAGCAGGGACCTTGCCGGTGATGACCACACCGGCGCAAGATCCGTCCCCGCCTATGGTCGTGTGGCGACTCGACGGCCTTTCGTGTGCGGTGGCGGCTCGGTTCAAGCCCGCACGATCAAGCGCTTCGATGGGACCAAGAACCCTGACGAGTTCTTGTCCATCTACTCGACCGCTATCCTCGCGGCCGGGGGGGACGAGCTCGTGATGGTAAACTACCTCCCGACCGCATCGATGGGGCCGCGGACTGGCTTTTCAACCGTAAACCCGTTCTTCGTGTCGTGGCGCCAAATCCAGAGCGCCTTCGCCCAACTTCCGAGTTGTTACGAGCGCCGGGAGGGAGAAGGACTGGATCGTGGTCATCCAGGTAAGAGCGAGCCGCTCGCGACTTTGTGCGGCGATTCATCCGACGAGGAACCCGATCCCAACATCTCGACGAGGCCGCCATCAAAGCTTTAAGTTCGAGTCCGCGATCGGCGCCTCAAGACCGAGATCACCTCGCCTCGGCGTCAACAAGTTGTTCCAGATGGCGAACAGACGCTGATGCGATGACGATCCGCTGGAAACGCGACTACGATCAAGGTAAGCTTGGTCTAGGTCCCACAGAGGCCGGCCCATCCAGCCCCAAGGGCGCCGACCGCGGCACCGCCACCAAGAAGCGGAAGCGCGATCGCAGGGGCAACGGAGGTCTGCCGCGAGTGATCGTTTCGGCAGATGGCTAGCGCGAGGTCCTTGAGGCCCGAGATCAAGCTCGGGAGGGCTCCAAACCTCACCAAGGTCGGCCCGTGAGGGTCGAGAAAGGGCCGAGGGCGCCCGACGGCAAAGTTCGCGCTCGTTTATAGGGCGGCCGACCACGACCTGAGGGCCTGCAGGACTTGGCAAAACAAGCTGGATGCCTTCTATGATGGGCGAGGTGAGATGCTTGTGCTCCCGAAGGATGACGACCAACCAGACAGGGTGAACGCTGGCACGGAGCACGGTGACCTCGATTTGGAGTTCCAGCAGGGCGAGCGCCGGATCGATGTCATCTTCGGCCGCTCGTCGGCTTACCAGTCCAGGCGCGAGGTCAAGGCCGCCGCGTGAACCATCTACTAGGTCGCCGCTGGGAAGCCCATCGAGTAGCACTGCAAGTGGGTTGGGGCCACCATCACCTTCTCTCCAGAGGACGCTCTCCAAGGTATGGCCCGAGACCTGAAGACCGCCTTGGTCGTGACCCCGACCATCAGCAATACCGCGATCGAGGCCATGGTCGACGGTGGCATCTCTCTTAACTTGCTACAGTGCAGAGCGCTGACCGATGCGATTCCCGGTCGAAGGTCAAGAGCATCGCCATCCCTTCTTCGATCGCTCCTCGAGCTCGACCATCCCGGGCGGGTGGTCTTGCCCGTTACCTTCGGACTTCGGACAACTTCCGCGACCGAGGCTGGTCACCTTCGAGGTGGTCGAGGGTGACCTCCGCATAACGCCATCCTCAGCGGCCTACCCCGTCAAGTTTATGGCGCCAACCATTATGGCCATCGATGTATGAGGTCGCTCGCCCCAACGGCATCATCACCGCGGCGAGGCGATCTGCGCAGCGCACATGGATGCGAGACCGTGGCCTTGGCTCTTGCGAGCGCAGCCGCCCACCGCAAGAACCGGAGGCGACGGCGAAGAATGCCCGCCAAGGCGGCGATCCGGCCAGTGGGGCGGCGAAGGCGTCAGGCCGCCGAGGAGGGCGACCGACCAAGTGCATCCACGCTCGGCCGAAATGAGTTCCAAATAGGAACTCGAGCTCGCCACCTTCCTTCGTGCCAACAAGGGTATATTCGCTTGGGAGCCCGCGGACATGCCCGGCGTTCCGAGGGAGGTGATCGAGAACAAGTTGCAGGTGAGGTCCGGCTCTCGACCTGTGCGCCAGAAGCTGCGTCGCTTCTCCTCGGAGAAGGTCACGGTCATCAAGGAGAACCTTGACAAGCTCTTGAAGGCCGGTTTCATCCGTGAGATTGACTACTCCGAGTGGCTGGCCAACCCAGTCATTGTGCAGAAGAAAGGAGGAAAGTGGAGAATGTGCGTCGACCATACGGGGTTGAACTCGCTGTCTGGCGACAACTTTCGCTTCACAAGATCGACCAGATCGTCGACTCCACTGCAAATGCCAAGATGCTGAGCTTCTTGGATGCTTACTCGAGATACCACCAGATCAAGCTGGCGGTTGACGACGAGAACAAGACATCCTTCATCACGCCGTTTGGCACCTATTGCTATACTACCATGTCGTTTGGTCTGCGCAATGCGGGGGCCACATTTCAGCGTCTGATGACCAAGACATTCGAACCTCAGATCGGGCGAAACCTTGAGGTCTACGTGGACGACATCATCGTCAAGAGCCCCTCCGAGGGCGACCACGTTCGCGACCTTGAGGAAACCTTCGCTAACCTGAACATGCACAAGATCAAGCTCAATCCCGAGAAGTGCGTGTTCGGCGCGGCGTCGGGGAAGGTGCTCGGCTACATGATCGGGGGCTCGTGGGTCGGCCCGAACCCGAAAAAGATCGAGGCGATCGAGAAGATGACGCCCCAACCTCGATCAAGCAGGTGTAGAGCCTCACCGGCCGCATGGCCGCCCTCAGCAGATTCATTTCGAGGCTCGGCGAGCGTGGGCTTCCATTCTTCCAAACTTTGCGCAAGCACGGGGGCTTCGAGTGGACTCCTGAGGCGCAGTGGTCCTTCGATGACTTGAAGGTATACCTGTCGTCCCCACCCCTCCTTACAACGCCACAACCTGGCGAGAGGTTGCTGCTCTACCTCGCGGCCACCACCCACGCCGTTAGTGCTTTCCTGGTGGCGGAACGGGGTCTCAAAGAAGACCCAATTTATTACGCAACGAGGTCTTGCACGGCGAAGGAGCGCTACCCGCAGTACGGTTATTGTATGTCTCTCATGGCTTCGCCGAAGCTCCAAAGACTATTTCCAGCGCACTCAGAGTCGCCCCGAGCAACTTCCCGCCGAGGATATCCCGAGGAACCCAGAGGGTGGCGGATTTAATCGCCAAATGGGCCATGGAGCCGCAACGCTCGACGCCCGTGTCGTGGGCTCGGACAGCCATAAAGTCGCAGTGCCCACCGACTTCGCGGGTCGAAAGCAGACGTCGCAGCCCGCCTCCCGAACTTCGTGTCGAGGAGGAGAAGCCCTAGATCCTGCTTCTTCGACGCTCAAGGTCCTTTAAGCGCCGGGCCGATCCTTATCCTTACCATGAGGCTTACTCGATTGAGGTACGTGGTTCGCTTCGGTTTTCGGCGACCAACAATGTGGCAGAGTATGAAGCTCTCTCGCGGGCTTGCGAAGCCAGTAAGGCATTAGGCGGCGCCGACCGGGTCGTGAAGGGTGACTCAACTTGTCATCAACCGCTCAACAAGGACTACTAGTGCTCGGGAGACTCGATGGCAAAGTACTCGCCGAGGTGCGCAAGATGGAGAAATGGTTCCAACTTGGAGCTCAAGCACATCCCCGTGAGGGACAACTCCAAAGGCGGACTTCCTCTCCAAGCTCGCTCCTCCGACGACGATATCCCCCGACGCTATCCCGAGACGCTGGCGGCCCTGCCGATCTCCGACCAAGAGGTCATGCTCGCTGTGGTCGGCGGTATCCTCTCCGGCCGAGCCCATTCACAATTTCCTTGCAAGGGGCGACCTGCCACCCGACCCTGCCGAGAGGAGCAAGATCAAGCGACGGGCGAGCTTGTACACACTCATGGACGGCACGCTATACAGGCGGAATGTTTCCGGTGTCCTGACGCGGTGCGTCTCTGCGGAGGAGGGTAAGTATCTGTTAAACGACATTCACTCAGGCCTCTGTGGGGCGCACTCTTCATACAGGACGATGGTCGGCAAGGCCTTCCGCATGGGGTATTATTGGCCAACGGCGCTTCAGGATGTTCGTGATATCGTCCGCACTTGCCGAGCAAGCCAATTCCACGCCCGAAAGTCGATCACCGCCACGCTTCCGCACCATCCCGCCGCTGGCCTCTCTCGACATGGGGGCTGGACATCCTTGGCCCTTTTCCTCAAGCAACCGGGGGAAAGAAGTTCCTGTTCGTCGCTGTCGATACCTTCACCAAGTGGATAGAAGCTGAACCGGTCTCGACCATAATTGCTCGGGCGGCCGTTCGTTTCTTCCGCTTATTCGTGGTCACCAGGTACGGGGTTCCATGCAGAATTATCACTGACAACGGTACTCAGTTTACCAGTGAGTTGTTCTAGAAGTTTTGCGAGGAACTTCGGATCAAAGTATGCTTCGCTTCGTGGCTCACCCCCGAGCAACGGAGCAATGAGCGCCAACCGCAAATCGTCCAGTATGCCAAGAAACGAAGTTGCAGATGAGCTCGAACGCTACGGCAAGACATGGGTGGACGAACTTCCCACCGCCCTATGGTCTATTCGCACTCACGACAAGCCGAGCCATTGTGGTCCACACCCTTCCAAATTTCATGTTCGCATCGGCCGCCCCGCCTCCCGAGGTTACTGCTGGCTCGCCAGGTCGACTTGGTCGACCAAGTCGACTTTCGAAAGTACGAACGGCCTCGACCTTACCCTCGCAGAAGAAGAAAGATGCCGCAATCGCCACGATCAACGACTACCGCAAGCTCTTCGCAGACACGCTGCCTCGGTCAGACGACCTAGGAAGCTCCTTGTTGGGGACCTCGCCTTGAGGCGGATTCGTGGCTCGCCCAAAGACCAATAAGTTATCCCCACGGTGGGAGGGCCCCTATAGAGTCGTTTCAACAGATCACACGGGGGCTTACCGGCTAGCGATGCCCGATGGCAGAGAGCTCTCTAGCTCGTGGAACATAGATCAGCTTCGGAAGTTTTATGTGTAACCTCTATACCTTACATTTCAATAAAGCTGTTCTTCCATTCTCGCCCTTTATGTCTGCTTCCACTTGTGTTGATACTATTCTTTTTCCGAGACTCCTTTTCTTCGAAAGCACGACCTTCAGATGCGCCGATTTGCTCTTGGTCTAAGTGTCGCGAGTTTGACGTTCACCCCAAAGGACGAGCTAAACGTAGTTTAACCTCTTCGCAATCTAGCTCTCCCTCGTGCCAAAGCCCGAGCCGAGAGCCTCGCCACTTTGATCGTTGAGCATTGCGCATGGTCGCGTGGTAATTCGAAGCGTTAACTGGGTGTGACCATCTACATAACGGGCTCGCTTTGTGTCACTCTCCCCTTGCGGACCTTTCTCAACTCTACAGTGTCGTGGCCGCCGTCTCAGATTCACGCCTTGTGCCCAAGGCACACGCCGCCGACCTCGGACCCAATGGGCTGGATAAGGCTATCCTATCGGCACACAACCAACATAGCGTGAGCGTGGCTAATGGGCAAAACAGGGAGGACTCCAAGTTATGTTCGTTCGCTCAAGGTTCAGGTCTTGCTTCCAAGGCCGCGTTGCTCGACCTTGGACCCAGCAAGGACATCCTCGACCATGAAATCAAACCAAGACAGAGGAACTTCTTTTTTTCTCCAAAAGGTATTTAGCTCCATTAACACTTTGTTTTAAAGCCGCTTTCTGTGTCGGCCATCTCGCGGGCAAGTTTTTCCGCCGAGCTCACCACCTTTGCCCTCGTGGTCGCTATCACACCTTGGTCTTGGAGTGCTTGCTGGGAGGCGTCCACGGCTCGGCGCCTTTCGTCTTCAAGTTGGGCAGGTGCTCTTTGTCGCTTCGACACGCCCAAGCTTCTCCTCGAGCCCTGTGACCTTGGCCTCAAGCCCGGAGACGCCTTCAGGCCTTCCCTTCGCCACGACCTTGGCCCGCCGGCTTAAGCGCCTTTGGTGCGCCGAGCTTCCTTCAAGCTCGAGGATTTTGGCCTCCGGCTCTGGGACGCTTCGCCGTGGAGGATGCTTGCTCAGAGCGGCCTTCTCCAACGCCGACCTTGGCCCGCGGCCTCGACCGCCTGCTGGCGCGCTAAGCCTCTTCGAGCTCCAGACCTTGGCCTCAAGCTCGGGGACTCTTTTGTGGAGGACGCCTTTGCTCCACTGGCGGCCTTCTCCCAGGCTTGACCTTGGCTCGCCGCTGAAAGCACCTTGGCGGCCGCGTGCACTCATACTCCACGGCCTTGAAGCCATACTCGCCGGAGGTCCCTGGTCCGCTTTCGAGCTCGGCCAAGATGGGCTACCTCTTGCGCCTCATCGCTTGGCGAAGATCGACAAGCTCCCGCTTTCGCTCGAGTCTACCGACGACCTCGATGGTCTCGATGAGCCGGAGCGCTTTGCCTCCCGCGCCTCAACCACGTTCAGAAGGCCCGTCAGCACGATGACATGCTCTCGAAGGCCTTGCAGCCCTTGGGAGATGTTGTCAGCCGCCTTCACGATAGGGAGAGTGACCCAAGATGAGAAAAGAGACACGGTACTCAGGGTAACATGCTGAAAGGTGCGCAGAGGGGCCCTTACCTCGCGGAGACGGTTCTCAAGGCTTGTGCGGGTGAATTCTTCGCGGTCGTCGATGCATTCATGGGAGATCTCCTCCTCCTCGTCGGCCGCCGTGCCAGAGGCGAGGCTGACCCCAGCTACCGCTGGCTGGCTTGGGGCAAGACCCTGATTCTCCGCCCCAGTGGTGGCCTGGTCATCCGCTGCCTCCTCCGGTGGGTTCAACCCACTAACGGGGAAGGGCGTGGCGGCAGTGTCGGTCCCGACCTCCACGGCCGGGGCCCCGCTCGTCTCCGACACCAAGGGGATGGTGGCCGGATCCACCGCGGCATTATCGACCGTGGCACAGGATGTTGCGCCTCAATACCGACGCCTTGAGCGGCTGGCAGACGGCGGAGCTCCTCGCGACCGTCACCTCTTGGCGGTGGCGCTGCGCCGTGGTCGGAAGAGTTTGGGGTGTCGCCCGGCGCAACCACGGTGTGCTCGAGTGTCCTCCCTCGCGGTGGCCTCAGGAGGGTCGACGACGGCAGCACGCGCCGTGGGCCTCGCCGTGTCGTAGTCCTCGCTGACGCTGGCTCGATCTCCCGGACGAGTCATCGAGCCTCGTTGAACTCGGCCGACCGTGGTCCGCTCGGGGTCCAGAGAGATCTACCGGCCGAGGGGCGCGGACCAGCTGAAGGAATTCTCCTCCTCGGACTCGGACTCACCTCGACAATGTACCCATCATCAAACGGCAAGTTTCGAGCTCAGTGCTCAAGGTCTCGCGATCAAAAACATACACTAAGCCGAGAAAGATGCGGAGGGACTGTGGTACCAAGAAGCCGGGATTTACTCGGTCACCTCCGCCGCCGAGGTCGGCAAGGTCTTGTTGCCTCGGCTAACGGGCACTTCGCTATGCGGTCTCGCGACTGGGTCTCGAAGTCCGAGCCGGCTCAGATCGCTCGCCGTGGCGGGGTCCGAGCTCGAGGCTCCAAGGGCGGAGAGGGCTCGAGACCTAGCGGTGGGCAGCGTGCTCTGCGCCGCAAAGAAGAAAACTCATCAACCAAAGAAGGCACACGAGCTGGCTCGGGCTCGACCACCGGATCCTTACCATGGCACGGTCACCCCACTCAACATGAGGTTTCTTCGCCTCTGGTGGTCCGCTTCACCGGAGGGCCTTCTTCCTTTTTGCTTTGCCCCGGCAATGGAGCATCCGCCGCCGTGGTCAAACAGCTCCGATGGTCTGCGCAAGCATGAAAGGGTCAAGGAGGGCCCTGTGGTCACTCAGATGAGCCGCTGGTCGATGGCTTACCTCGGCCTTTCGGAAAGACCGTTCTTCGGGACGAAGTCGCCCATGGAGTAGTTGTAGCGCCAGCCGAACATCTTGTTCATCCCGGCGGCAACCCAAGACTCCTTCTACTGCCGCAAGAAGGGGAACGACCTCAAAGAAGATCGAGGGTAGGCTCGAGCAAGACCACGGGCAGGAGGCTTACAGACGTGTTCTCGCTGGTCGAGTCGATCGCGCCTTGATCTCGAGAACGAAAAGGCCCGCCCCGCAGAAGTCGACACGATCGCCGCCCGGTGAGACCGCGCCGGGCAGAGATGTATGGCGGCGATGGCCTCCTCGTCGGCCTCGGGTCGCCCGCCTGGGGTCTCCTTCTTCCCGCCGGATGGGCTTTCCCTCATATGACAAAGATGCCGAAGTTCCCCTTTCTTTCAGAACCACCGCCGACCACGCCCGAGGGAGTCCCGAGCTTGGATCTTGGGAAGGACCACTTGAGCCTCGCCTGGCAATTGAAGTAGAGGCATCCGACCACGGGTCCTTCCCAGAGCGGAAGAGGCCGGCACCGAAAGAAGAGCGAGGGGTTGGGAAGGATTCTAGGAACCCTCGCATGTGTGGGAGAATATGGCGAGAGTAAGAATGGAGTTCGCACTGTGTTTATGAGTTCGATCTCAAGAATCGGTGAGGACCACGGAGAGGAACTCGCTCTCCGGGGTCCGCAGGCCAAAGAGGACGTAGTGCTCGTGCAAACGATCTTGTCGTCCCTCGGGCGTGGCTCGGTCTCGTTGCGGCACCGCCACGTGAATGGATCAAGCCCCTGTGGTCTCGAAGTTCCTTCATCCTTGCAGGCGACAACGTGCTCCTCCCTAGCTTGGCCATGGCGATCACGGCGATTTTGGAAGAAGGTGGGGGAGGAGGTTTTTGCTTGGGCAAGGAGGCTTGGAAAACGAAGGGCGCTGGTCGGGAGTTTTCTCAACAGTCGTTGCGGTTTCAGGTTTATAGGCTGCGCCGTCGCCGAATCCAGTCCACGGCGCTTCGAAGGGTGCGCCGGCCATGATTTGACAGGTGCAATTAAGGCCTGGGCTACGGTTTCGTGGCATAGCAGGTGTCCATCAACCGTTTGCATCCGTACCGGAGTTCCGGAGATCAAGAGGCGCCAGGTGTCATTTTCATCATGGCCTGGCGTTACATTTTCCGCCTGACCTCGACCTCAAACTTGAAGGTTCCAAATCGCCCCGGCCAGAGGCTCAAGGTCGGCGTGTTCCACGCACGACCTTAAGCCTCGGGGCTAGCCGACGAGGGTCAAGGCCCTTGACCGGCCAGCAGGCGGTCACGGACTCCAAGTTCGGGAGACCCGACCACGACTGGGTGTGTCGAGGCGTTCGACCTAGAGCTGCTGGTTGGACCCGACCACGGCTCCGCACGACCTCGAGCTCGGGTAGGCTCGCTCGTCCGAGTCCACCCTTGGATTTCGGATCGTACATTTGACCGGCGGTTGCCAAAGCGTGGGTCGTGGGTAGGGATGAAAACGGATAGTAATTCGGATATCAATTTTTTTGTCTTTGTTCTTCAATGGGAAACAAATAGGATATAGAATTTTCTATCCGAATTCATATTCTTGTTTGTGGTGTTGAGCTTATTCAAATTCATAAAAATGAACCTCAAATTCATTATATATTTATTTAAATGATAGAAACAAAATTCGGATATCAATCGGATACTGATTCGGATATTTTTTCACCTTTTTATTTATGGGAAGCAAATAATGCGTAATTTTTTTATCTAATTTTATAATCTTATTTTTATAATGAGCTTGCTAAAGTGTTAAAAAATGAAAACCAAAATCGTTATATATCTATTTAAAAATGTCGAATTTGTTCAGAAATTCGGATATCCGTTTTCATCCCTAGTCGTGGGGATGAAGCAGGAGCGTGCAACAAGTCAGGGCGGTTATCGCCACCATAGAACGCATATGACGGCCACTTCCTAAATCTCTCCCATCCGCTATGCAGCAGGAGGAGGTATAAGACCAAGGATGCGCAGTCTCTCGAGGGACAGGAAGACAACGCACAACGCGCCATAGCTCGAGCTTAGACGTAGCCATTGTTGAACTTGAGCTGTATACACACCCCTGTACTCAGATATAGCTAAGAGTACCGCCGCAAGGTGACTGGAGTAGAGCTATTACCTCCACGGGGGCTCGAACCAGTATAAATCTCGGCCTCACGCTCGTTGTCGTCTTGCTCCAACCAACGTCACATCTCCTCCATTCCTCCGTTTGAGCAAAGCGCAGCTCGGGTCCCATATCACACTAACCCCCCATCTCACTTCTTGCGGTTGGCGATCCCAATCGTCGACATCAGGTATATGCTGTGCCAACGACCATTTAGGTAGATATAATTTTTCACTTTTCACAAATGAGAAATTTTACATTATATTATACTGGTAGTATATAGTGAGCAGTAGAAATCAGATATAACCACTGATTTGTTAAAGGTAATTCTACTACTCTATTATCAAAGAAAATATAAATAAATTCTAGCTAATCTGATCCACTGGATTGAAAAGAATGAACAATTTACATTAAATTTAGTGTATGTAAAAGGCCTCTCACAAATAGTTAATAACGTTTATAAAATGTAACTCTACTAGGCCGATCGAGCTAGCATTAGCAGTACAGTAGCAGCAGTAGTACAGTAATACTTCACTGACTTTGTGTTGAAGTAACGACTGATGCATCAAAACTTAATAGCTGCTTCAAGTTCAACAACGGCACCAGAGCGGCTAACATAAATGTGGAATGGCCAATCCCCCAGCGTCATGTTGCAGCTGCCTATCCGTAGATAGAACTGGGAGTTCGGTAGTGCTTTTCCTCAGCGGCTCGAGGCCAGGCTGGCATAGACATGACACGGTACGACATGAGGCAGGCTAGACAAGCACGGTACAAACGATTGGCTGAGTTGGGTCTGAGAATCAAGCACATTGGGTGATATGGCATGGCCCGCTCCAGTGGGTCGTGCTAGGGCTAGCATGGCCAAAAAAGCCTGCAGCCTATGGCATGTGGTAGGCACAATGGCACTTGCCATCTCACCTCACTGATGTCACTGCCGCGGCCCAGCACTGACTAGCTATGGAAAAGGTTGCCGACTCGTTGTGTTGAACCACCACCCCAAGCCCCCACCCTCGCGATTTAGGAGAGTGAAAAGGGAAAGCTGCCATCATGGCGGTGGGCTTGTGGCTTCTATCGTCCCCCTCATGGTCGTTTCCACTCAGATTTGGGAGAGTGAGAGAGGGGAAGGTCATTCACAGTTTTCATGGAGTCCGCTGCTTTGGACGACGTCGCCTCCAGTCGTCCCCTCCCTGATTCCACCACATCAGTGGTCAACGTTCGGCTATCCAAATTGGCTTGTAGTTGGTCTGGGCCTAAGTTATCACTGGCAAGGGAGGGAGAGGCCAAAATGCTGCCAATGGGAGAGAGAGAGGCCACTGATTTGCTAGTGGTGGCCGATGGGAGAGAGGTGGCTAATGGTGGGGTAGGTAGGGAGGGGCTGAGGGGTTGCTCACGAGAGGTGTTGGGAATTGGGAGGCCAGCCGCGGCAAGGGAGAGAAAGAGCTAGAGAGAGAGCGAGCCAGATAGAGAGAGGGAGCCCAGAGCAATAATAACATGGCAACGGCCGGCGAGGCATGCAAGGCAACGATGGTCTATCCATGCTTTTATAGTGATTCAATGATATGCCAAAGCATAAGAAGAGGACAATGACTGGTGAGTGATGACTGAGGAGACTGATTGGTAGTAAAAGTAGGCATTGGGCAGAAGATACAACATTCTTCTTCCCCTCTATGGCTATAAATTCCCCTTCTCTCCTCATTCCTTTACCACACAACTCAAGCAATAATTTCCCTACTCTCTCTATCACTCATTCTTTTAATATGTTCCGTAAGAAGTAGTCAACAAAGGGGCCAAGGCTCAAACAAGTACGCCCTCAAACAGCCCTCGCTTGTCCTTCTCCTGAGCATGATGAGGCTCCCATCCATCCTCATCAACTCTCCTTAGGCATGAGACTATGGCATAATGGACCGTCATGTGGAAGGCACGAAGGACTATGAGGATGTCACCTTGCAAAATTCCCACCTCTAGTCCTAGAGTTACATGGTTGTATCGGAGGATAATCATCAACCCCACTGTGGCACCATCAACCGGTGGAAGGGTAGGCTACTAAAAGCACATGACGAAGAGGGTTGAAACCATTGACAACTGAAGGCAAGTAATTGCAACATGCAATCACTTCAAAAATGAATTGACTATAGGTTCGAGTGGAGGGAGGAGACATGAACTAGCACTATAGAGTGGCCTGCAAAGTTGGGGCAGACCCAAGGAGGGGTTGCACAGACACAACTGAACTTTTTTGCCAACAACACTGTAAATACACGGATATACAACCCCCAAGTAGCGCACAATGAAATAGCATAATTTATAGCTTCAAAAGATCTACCTATTATGATGTGCGAGCATCACAATTTTGAAAGAACGATCAAACGCAGTTTTTGCACACAATACCAACATGTGAGTAGAAGAATCACCAATATTATTTTATAGAGATCTACAATAGAGAGCTAGCTACATTGAAAGAAAAATTCATAAAAGTTAGCTTTTATTTTGCTTTAAATTTTGATATTTGGACTTCCTCTCATCAAAGAAATTGCTACCTTAGTGTTGTTGCCTATTACTTAGACGAACACTACAACCTAGACAGGAGAGTCATAGGGTTTAGATTAATAGATAATGCACACAGCGGAGAGGCCATTACTGAATGCATGTACTTTAGGTAATTCGCGATAAGATAGATAATAATATTCTTTCTATCACTCTTTATAATGCATCGGTGAATACGACGGTCATGAAGTTCCTCACCACAACTACAGTCGTATATATATGGATATGTTCTCCACCGAAGGTGTGTATGTTAGTATGTCATATCAACAACCTAATTGTCCAAGATAGTATGGAGGTAATTGGTGGATATTTGAACAATATCCGCAATACAATTCATTTAATCTCAAGTAACCCCTAAGTGGCTGCTAGGTTAGCAGAGTATTGTAGGGCCAACAATATTACACTAAGAAATTTTGGTATTAACATGAAGGTGAGGTGAAGCTCAACATACATCATGATAAAGAAATTAGAATGGCACAAAAATATTATAACTATCAATTGCATCGAAAAATGTGAAGAAGGATTGATCGGCTCAAACACATGAGAACACCGGGTTCAAGGGTGCCAGCTGATTTGATCCTGCAATCGGCAAGATAGATAAAAATACATTCAAAACCAATCTAGTGTGACAATCAGCAAAGATCTAAATAGCTACTAGAAAGCTGATTAAATCAAATGTAACGATAAATCTAAATAGTCCATTAGGGAACATGGCTGATCGGAGAAGAAGGGTTTTAGATGGTGCTTAAGCTCGGGAAATGTAACATCTAGAAAATTTCAAAAATAAGAAAAATGAAAATTTGAAAATGAATTAAATAAAAATTTCATTTTAAATCAAGATTTTCAATTGAAATGTTACATTGTCTTAAAACCTTGAATTCCAGTTTCAAGTTAAGTAAAGATTCAATATCAAAATTTTCTCCTAAAATAAACAAACTATAAAAATGAGATCAAAATATAATCTTATTTAAAATTTCTATCTATTCTGAAAATTTTCTTGAATATTGATTCTTAAAGAAAATCTTTTCTAGATTTCATCTTCTCTTCAATACAAAACTTAACAAACATTGAGAAATTAAATTTAAAATATTTAATTATATTTATTGATGCTTTTTATGCATTTTTATGAATTTTTATGGAATTTATTGACTTTTCCTCGGTTTTCTTGATTTTTGCTCTAAAGGAAATCCTTATATAAATCAATTAAGCAATGGATAAGTAATAAGAAAGGAAATGAACAATAATAAAATAATAAAAATCTCTTTAAAATATTTTAAGATATTCAGATTCTTTATTTTTAATTTAAATTTCATATCAAGAATTAAAATTGATAAGAAAGGTAAATAAATGTAACTTGACTATAAACAAGGATAATGTCAGAATTTAATAAAAAATATATTGCGAGATATTAATGTAAAATTTTTAAATTATCTTCTAGAAAGATAAGATGCACCCACAGTAAAAATATAAAGAAATAAGAAATGAATGTGTTAATTTTAAAAATTCAAAAACAGAAAAGCTAAAAATCTAAAAAATACCAATTTCATAATTTTAGTAAAATGAATATAAAATATATGGAGCTAAAAATTTTAGAAATTATTGATGAGATATAAATCTCTAGAAAATTCAAAAACAAAAAACTAAAATCTGTGTATAGTGTATTGTCAGAATTTTTATAAATTCTGCAAACATTATCTTAAGCTGAAAATTTGATAGGATAATTTTCCTTATCCAGAGTACATGCAGTAAAATCATCATGAAATTTCTGACTTGATAGATAACTGATTCAGTGAATCTTATCTTGATCAGCCTGCTGCCGATTCCTAATTTCGCTCTGCTTCACCATCTCTTTCACTTACCTGTGGGGCCAAATCACTGTTTGGGGCCACCCAATAGACTCATCTCTGCCCTTCTTCCTTTGATCACTGAGGTCCCAAAGCCAAATTTGCCACCTGTTGTAACCGCCTCTCCTGGTTCCTCGTGCCACCTAAGGTCCTTGCAGCATCATCACCGTGCCACGCCGCCACCCGGTGTCGCCCTGCCCGCAATCCTCGTTGCGTCACCCATACCAACCCCTGTCCAGCACCGCAAAACTCTTGAAGCATTCACACAAGCTGTTCGAGCTTCCCTACAACAAATTGTCGGCTATAAAACCTATCCTCGGATCACCTTAGAGTGCACACCTCTTCCCCTCATCTTCCTCCTACTCTTCACCAGCCGAGAAACCTCAATTTCAATCTCTACTCGCCATTGCCAAGAAGCTTCAAAGCTCAAGTAAAGCCAAATTGAGACAAGACACTAAACCAATCCCAAATTCTGTTGAACTCTAGCCTCAACACCTCACAAAGAACAAAAGCCCTCAAAAAGATTTGGGCTTCCTCAGCCAGAAGCTCGCCTCCACCACGGTCATCTTCTCCACGGCCGGCCGCTCGACGCCCCACTATTTCGGCCCTCCGCCAACTGAAATAGGTTTGAAAATGGAACCTCTAGCATCCATTGGTGCCTCATGTGCTACCGATTCAATCCATAATACCTTTGTTCATCTTCTCGGCGAGACATCTTCTCTGCCGCCACTTCACCTTGGTGGCAGCACACCTCAGTCCACCTCTGGTCGGATCGGTACCATCCACGGTGTGGGGATCCGGATTACCAAATCCGAACCCTCTGTGTTTCAACCGCTTAGTCCAGAACAGTTTAGCGACACAACAGATCAAATGATGATAACACAGACATATCATAAAGTAAACAACAGTAATAAGCAAAAGAGTGTAACAACATCATCACATTATTACAAGTATGGAGCCTTACGGCTTAAGTGAAAAAGTAACAGCGGAAATGTAGCAACAAAAAGAGCCAGTCAATGTGCCCACAGGCAACCGACTGGGGTACGCTCCCTAGTAGTCCGGATAGTCCTCCTCTTCAAAGTCTTCACCACAAATGTCGAACGGAGGATTGCATGCTCTGATCTCTTCATCTGCTTTATGGAATAAGCAGGCCCGCAATGAAAAGCGAGGGTGAGTATGCAACATACTCAGCAAGTCTTGGAAACTTAATGCAATTAACTAAATG
The DNA here is from genome assembly GCA_036346375.1 of Guadua angustifolia. Lineage (NCBI taxonomy): Eukaryota > Viridiplantae > Streptophyta > Magnoliopsida > Poales > Poaceae > Guadua > Guadua angustifolia. Next base: position 53,663,396 of record CM070520.1, on the reverse strand, counting down.
CAAGGCTTGAACAAAGGAAGCATATAGGGTTCATTTGCATAAAGCGAAATTGAAATTGAAATACAAGTAATAATTTCATAAAGCAGCATTTCACAAAATGTAAATAGCATAATTAATTAAATTTGAAGTATAACAATTTTCCAGGTTCCAACTACCCGGTTGGCTCCAACCGCCAAACTAAGATCCGGAAGCTCTAGCCGCTCACGGATTCCCAACCACATTTTCATTGTAAACCAAATCATCATTTTTCCATTTAGAACCAAAAACCAGAAAATCTACTATGTGAAAGCTGCCCACGCTTGCCCTTGTCCGTAAGCACGGCTACTCAAGTAGTTTTAAGACTCTGCAGAGTTGGTACACTTTACCCACACGACATGATCAACCCGTTTTGTTGTGCCAAGAACACACTTCCTTTGGTGTGTCGACAAGGAGATCATGACAAGGCCTTTACAATGCATATACTGCCATCGACTCCGCCGCTAAGGTTTCATCATTGTTAGGGCTACCCGCCCAAGACTGAAGCCCCTCTTGCGCCTTGCAAGTACTGGCTCAAGAAACCGCACATCCAAATGGCGAAGTCAAATAATGATACATGCAAATTACTTAGCCAGTCGTACCCATATAGACATGTGGTTGTCTCAGTATAGCATGGCCCAAGGTAACACACGACCGGTCCTTAATTGACTAGGGCGACAATCACATTCCAAAATTTTGTGCATCCCGCACCCGCCATTCAACCAATCTCGCCTTGCCTAAATCATTTTTCACTTTTAATTTCAAATTAATACCAGCAACACCAATTGCCATAATTTCCACAATTCATTTTGAATCAAGAATGAAATCATTTCCATAATGGTAAGGTACCGACGTGATTAAGCATGGCTAAGCATTTTCTACCGTTCCCATAATAAAATGTTTACCATTAAATACAGTAATTAGTTTTCCTAGGGTGTCAATGGTTATCAACATGAATATCAATGTGGGTATAACAATTTGGCATTTATCTAAGCATTTAAAATGACATTAAAGTACGATACGTAAATTAAATAGCATGCAATAATTTAAAACAAAATAACATTTCATAAACATGGGTTCAAAATGGTCAAGGAAGACTTGCCTTCAACCTCTCCCGCTGCTGCTACCTCTGTCGGATGCTCCGCTCGCTCAACCGCTACGTCGTCTACACGCGAAACACGCAAATCGAGACAAAACTAAATAAAAATAAATAAATAAAATCCAAAAATTCATAAAAATGACTCCAACAGATAGATATTGATTTTAGATGAATTTAGAAATTTGAATCGTGCGAATCGGAGTTCGAACGGAGGAGAACGGGGCTTCCAAAGTTTAAATGGGAGAGAAAATCAGGGAAAATTAATAAAGTGTGCCACGTGTTGGCTTCGGATTGGCTGGAAATTCGGTTATTCGGAAAATCAAAGAAATACCAAAATCCGGCTGACATGTGGGGACCACATGTCAGCGGCTCGGTTCACGGTGAACCGGGAGCACAGAGGCGACGCAAGGGCGACGTGGCGGGGCACGTTGACGTGGCGGCCACGTAGGGCTAGGGCTTACGGTGGCGGTGACGTGTCACACACGTGGCGATGACATGGCAAATACCGGGCAACTTTGTGCTGACGTGGCGCCGATGTGACAGCCACGTGGATCTAGGGCGGACGTGGCGCACAGGTGGCGCACACGCGGCAGGCACTGGGCGGACACGCAGGCAACTGTCGACGACATGGCGCATACGCGTCTCACACGCAGCACCACGCGGCGGCGAGGGCTGATCTGGCGCCTAGCTTGTGGACACGCGGCCGACACGTAGAGATGACAAGGCGGCTTACCGGGCGTGACGGTGCGGCACGGGAAGAATCGGCGACGTGGGACGATGCGAGGCGTTGATGGGCGATCGGGCGGCCGACGTCGAAGGAGGAGGTCGATGGCGCGGCGGCGGAACTACTCCGCTGGAGGTGGAGAAGAAGACACCCAAAACGGCGAATGATCAGCGTTTCAGCCACGATTTTGTGTGGATTAAAGGAAGATCACTGCGACGAACTCAATGGTACAAAGGAAAACGGCGGAGACTCACTGGAGATACAGCAAAACGGCGGAGAAGTCCTGGACACGGTGGAGCAACCGTGAGCAAGATCTACGTGCTGGAGGCACCTCGACCGATGAGGCTTAGGGCTAAATGGGCGGCGCGGGGTGGCTAACCTAGGGAGAGGTCTTGGTGAGCGGGCTTAAATAGCCTCGGGTGCGGGAATAAAGCGCAGAAGCAAGGTTGGTCGCGGCCGGGTTTGCACGGGTGGCGCTCTCGAGGTGACGTGGCTGCATGGGAGCCGAGATGCTTGATCCAACGGTGGAAAGAATCGGGCGGTAGGGTTAGGGTTTGCCTGAGATAGGTATACAAGCAATTATCGCCGTTGGATCGACGATCGACTACCGAGAAATGATCTAGGTTTAGGTTTTGGTTGAAATTGGGCCGAAGCGACAAGGATGTCAGCCAGCGAATGAACAGTGAAGTCGGCCCAAGAAAAGGAAAAAGGATTTAGGAATTAAAGAAAATCCAGAAAATCCAAATAAACTTCAATTAATTCAAATAAATAGCAAATAAATTCAAATAAATCTCCAAAAATACAGAAAAATTCAATGAATCATAAGGAACCCAATAAAAATAAGAAATAATTAATTTGAGGTTTTGATTAATCGAATTAAAACCTTGTTGACTTTAAAAATTCAATTTAAGCTAGATTAAATTCGACCAAATTTTCAGGGGTTCAGATTTTGAATTTCAAATTTGGGAAATTGAAAAATTGGAATGTTACAAACCTCCCCCCCTAACAAGAAATCTCGACCCCGAGATTTGGGACTAACCAGGGAAAAAAGGCTGGGGTACTCCGCTCGAAGATCCTCCTCGCGCTCCCAGGTGGCTTCTTCCTCTGGATGGTTGCTCCACTGCACCTTGCAGAACTTGATCACCTTGTTCCTGGTCCTGCGCTCAGCTTCCTCCAGAATTCTGACCGTATACTCAAGATAGGTCAGATCTTCATGCAGCTCAACATTTTCCAACTGCATCTGACTATCTGGCACTCTGAGGCACTTCCTCAACTGTGACACATGGAAGACATTGTGCACATTCGACAGCTGAGGTGGCAACTCCAGCTGATACGCCACTTCCCCACTTCTAGCTAGAATTGGGAAAGGTCCAATGAATCTTGGTGCCAATTTGCCACGAACTCGGAACCGGCGCATCCCTTTGAGAGGGGAGACCTTCAGGTACACATAATCGCCAGGAGCAAAGGTCAACGCTCTTCTGCGATTATCTGCATAACTCTTCTGCCTAGACTGCGCTATTCTCAACCTCTCCTGAATCATCTTCACTTGTTCCTCAGCTTCCTGCAGAATATCCGGGCTGAAGACTTGGCGATCTCCTGACTCATGCCAACAGAGAGGTGTCCTGCACTTCCTCCCATAAAGAGCTTCAAATGGTGCCATCTGCAGGCTGGCTTGATAACTGTTGTTGTAGGAGAACTCCGCATATGGCAACATTTGATCCCAACTGGCTGCATTGGACAATGCACAAGCCCTCAACATGTCCTCCAGAATCAGATTCACCCGCTCCGTCTGTCCATCCGTTTGAGGGTGATAAGCTGTACTGAAGTTCAGATTGGTGCCTAATGCTTCTTGTAACTTTTGCCAGAATCTAGATGTGAATTGGCTGCCCCGATCTGAAACAATCTTCTTGGGCACGCCATGCATACACACAATCCGAGTCATATACAGCTCTGCTAGCTTATCCCTCGTATAGGTTGTCCTCACCGGTATAAAATGTGCAACTTTCGTCAATCGGTCCACGACAACCCAAATCGAGTCATAGCCTGACCTGATCCTCGGAAGTCCTGTGATGAAGTCCATGACAATCTCTTCCCACTTCCATTCGGCACCTTCAACGGCTGCAACAGACCAGCTGGTCTCTGATGCTAGGCTTTGACTCGCTGGCACACATCACACAAGGCTATGAACTCTGCAATCTCCTTTTTCATTCTCGGCCACCAATAAACCCCTCGAAGGTCATGATACATCTTGGTGTTGCCGGGATGAATCGAGTATGCTGACTCATGTGCCTCCTTCAGGATCAACTGCTTGACCTCCTTCTGATTCGGCACATAAATGCTCTTCCCAAGCCACACTATGCCTTCCTCATCTTCTCGTGAATCCTGTGGCTTTACCTTCCTTGATTCTTTCCTTGATCTTCACAGCCTTCCTTGTCGACTCGCATCTTCTTGATTTGGTCCACCGTGAGTTGGTGAATCTCCAAAGCAAAGAACAGATCCTTCCTCTACCAATCCCAAATTCGATCCGAAAGTCCTCATGAAGCGCAGTCGAATCATCACAAATGTTGCAAGAGCTCTTTCGACTCGATGCATCAAGAACTACATTCGCCTTACCAGGATGGTAATGTATGCCTGCATCATAGTCCTTTATCAGCTCTAACCATCTTCTTTGCCTCAAGTTGAGATCTGCTTGAGCGAAGATGTATTTCAGACTCTTGTGGTCTGTGAAGATCTCGCACCGATTGCCAATGAGATAGTGTCTCCACAGCTTCAACGCATGCACAACAGCAGCCAATTCCAAGTCATGGGTTGGATAATTCTCCTCATGTGGTCACAATTGCCGCGAGGCGTATGCGACTACCTTGCCTTCCTGCATCAGCACACAACCTAGACCCTGCCTCGAAGCATCACAGTAGATCTCGAAGCCTTTCTGAATGTCCGGGCACACAAGTACTGGGGCTGTAGTCAACCTTTTCTTCAACTCCTGAAAGCTCTGCTCGCAAGCTTCAGTCCACTCAAACTTTTTCTCTTTCTTCAGCAGCTGAGTGAGCGGTCTGGCAATCCTCGAGAATCCCTCAATGAACCTCCAATAGTAACCTGCTAAACCAAGGAAACTCCGGATGTCCGGCACTGACTTGGCTGCCTCCAATCAAGCACTCCTTTCACTTTCTTCGGGTCCACTGAGATACCTCCAGCAGAGACAATATGGCCCAAGAAAGCAACTTCTGTCAACCAGAACTCACACTTGCTGAACTTGGCATACAGCTGGTGACTTCTGAGCTTCTCTAAGACCATCCTCAAATGTGCTTCATGCTCAGCCTCGTCTCGAGAATAGATGAGAATGTCATCTATGAAGACCACCACAAATCTGTCCAGATAATCCATGAACACCTTGTTCATCAAATTCATGAAGTATACTGGAGCATTGGTCAGACCAAAGGACATGACTGTGAACTCATACAGTCCATACCGAGTGGCAAAGGCTGTCTTCGGGATGTCCGCGGCCTTATCTTCACCGATGATAGCCGATCGCAGATCGATCTTGGAGAAGATACATGCACCCTTCAACTGATCAAACAGATCGTCGATCCTGGGCAAAGGATACTTGTTCTTGATGGTGACTTCATTCAGAGCTCTGTAGTCAACGCACATCTGCAGGCTGTTGTCCTTCTTCTTCACAAAGAGCATTGGCGCTCCCCAAGGCGCATTTAACTCGGACGAACAAACCCTTCTCTTGCAGCTCTTCAATCTGCTTCTTCATCTCGGCGAGCTCATTCGCTGGCATGCGGTAAGGGCTCTTGGAAATTGGAGCTGTACCCGGAACAAGCTCTATGGTGAACTCAATGTCCCGATCAGGCGGCATGCCTGGCAAATCCTCAGGGAATACATCGGGGTATTCGCTCACCACAGGCACACTCTCCAAAGTGATTTCCTTCAACTTTTTCAACATGCAATTCTCACCGAACGACTTATCGGGCTTAAACTCCACTCGGATGCCTTCTGCATTGGTGAGAGTGATGGCTCTACTAGCGCAATCAATTTGACCCTTGAACTTGGTCAACCAGTCCATCCCTAGGATGACATCCAATCCTTTCGAATCCAAGAGAATGAGATTCGCTAGAAATGTCACCCCATTAATCTCTACAGTTGCACTAGGGCACACCAAATCAGTTCTCATTTCTTTTCCCGGTGATTGAACAATCATGGGATTCTTAAGAGCAAGGGTTTCCAAACCAAACCGATCAACAAACTTCTTCGAAATGAAAGAATGTGATGCTCCAGAATCGAATAAAGCTGTGGCAGGTATGGAATTGACAAGAAACGTACCCAATACCACATCTGGCGCATCCTGAGCCTCCTCTGCAGTCACGTGGTTGACACGCCCTCTCCCAAACGACTGCTGAGTCCTGGGGGTGTGAGGCGCACCACGCCCGATTCTGAGCCGAGTCTTAGCCGAAGCTGCTCCCAAGTGAACGCTCACAGTGTCATTGGCCGACACCTCTCGAGGATTGTTGGCATATATAGTGACCCAACTGGTGGCAATAGAAGCTTGGACTCGAAGACGTTGGTGTTCTTCGCGGCCGTGGCCGCAACATCTTTGCGGTCCCCGAGCAATCTGCCGAGGAAATGCTAGCTACAGACGAGAGGGAAAAAGTAAAAGATACGGAAACTAGAGAGGAGGTAGCCATTCCAAGGCAAAACAAACAACAAAACTCCAACTAAAGGTGGCTGCAAACAATGCCTGGGGCAAGTGTACAACACACCCAATCAAGCAAGCAACAATAGAATTCCAAATAAACTCCGGCTACTAAACGAAAGAAAAGGAAAATATGGGCACTAATAACTTATTCTTCATAGGGGTCCTTTTGATCGATCTTCCGTCAACTTGATCCTTCTAGCAGTCCTTCCCCCGATCTTGCAGATAATAATGACCATCGTCTTCTTCGATTGAAATCGTCGTAGACGACCGCAAACTTAGAGAAATTTCAGGGGATAAGATCAAATTAAATTCTCAAAAAAATGTTTCAGCAAAGGGAAGAAATAACAACCTAAGAATAAGGTAAGAGGAGATCAACTTCTAAATTCAAATTCGTTGGTTTGATTTAGAAAATAATTTTGAAATTCTAACGACCATTCTAACTAGGGTTGCGACCTACAGTCGATATGGCTCTGATACCACCTCTGTGGGGACCCGGATTACCAAATCTGAACCCTCTGTGTTTCAACCGCGCTAGTCCAGAACAAGCTAAGCGCACACAAATCGCTGATGATGATAACACGACATATCATAAAGTAAACAAAATAATAAGCAAAAGAGTGTAACAACATCATCACATTATTACAAGTATGGAGCCTTACGGCTTAAGTGAAAAGTAACAAATGAAATGTAGCAACAAAAAGAGCTACCAATGTGCCCACAGCAACCGACTGAAGCACGCCTCCTAGTAGTCCGGATAGTCCTCCTCTTCAAAGTCTTCACCACAAATGTCGAACGGAGGATTGCATGCTCTGATCTCTTCATCTGCTTTATGGAATAAGCAGCCCAAGAATGAAGCGAGGTGAGTATGCAACATACTCAAGAAGTCTTGGAAACTTAATGCAATTAACTAAATGCAAGGCTTGAACAAAGGAAGCATATAGGGTTCATTTGCATAAAGCTTAAATTGAAATTGAAATACAAGTAATAATTTCATAAAGCAAAGATTTCACAAAATGTAAATAGCATAATTAATTAAATTTGAAGTATAACAATTTTCGTGTTTCAACTATCTGTTGGCTCCAACCGCCAAACTAAGATCTGGAAGCTCTAGCCGCTCACGGATTCCCAACCACATTTTCATTGTAAACCAAATCATCATTTTTCCATTTAAAACCAAAAACCAGAAAATCTACTATGTGAAAGCGTTCCACGCTTGCCCTTGTCCGTGGGCACGGCTACTCAAGTAGTTTTTAAGACTCTGCAGAGCTGGTACACTTTACCCACACGACATGATCAACCCGTTTTGCCAGGCCAGTAACACACTTCCTTTGGTGTGTTGGCAAGGAGATCATGACAAGGCCTTTACAATGCATATACCGCTACCGACTCCGACCGCTAAGGTTTCACATTGTTAGGGCTACCGCCAAAGACAGAAGCCCCTCTTGCGCCTTGCAAGTACTGGCCCCAAGAAACCGCACATCCAAATGGCGAAGTCAAATAATGATACATGCAAATTACTTAGCCAGTCGTACCCATATAGACATGTGGTTGTCTTGTATAGCATGGCCCAAGGTAACACACGACCGGTCCTTAATTGACTAGGGCGACAATCACATTCAAAATTTTGTGCATCCCGCACCCGCCATTCAACCAATGCCTGGTCTAAATCATTTTTCACTTTTAATTTCAAATTAATACCGGCAACACCAATTGCCATAATTTCCACAATTCATTTTGAATCAAGAATGAAATCATTTCCATAATGGTAAGGTAATCGACGTGATTAAGCATGGCTAAGCATTTTCTACCGTTCCCATAATAAAATGTTTACCATTAAATACAGTAATTAGTTTTCCTAGGGTGTCAATGGTTATCAACGTGAATATCAATGTGGGTATAACAATTTGGCATTTATCTAAGCATTTAAAATGACATTAAAGTACGATACGTAAATTAAATAGCATGCAATAATTTAAAACAAAATAACATTTCATAAACATGGGTTCAAAATGGTCAAGGAAGACTTGCCTTCAACCTCTCCCACTGCTGCTACCTCTGTCGGATGCTCCACTCGCTCAACCGCTGCGTCGTCTACACGCGAAACACGCAAATCGAGGCAAAACTAAATAAAAATAAATAAATAAAATCCAAAAATTCATAAAAATGACTCCAACAGATAGATATTGATTTTAGATGAATTTGGAAATTTGAATCGTGCGAATCGGAGTTCGAACGGAGGAGAACGGGGCTTCCGAAGTTTAAATGGGAGAGAAAATTAATAAAGTGTGCCACGTGTCGGCTTCGGATTGGCTGGAAATTCGGTTATTCGGAAAATCAAAGAAATACCAAAATCCGGCTGACATGTGGGGACCACATGTCAGCGGCTCGGTTCACGGTGAACCGGGAGCACAGAGGCGACGCAAGGGCGACGTGGCGGGGCACGTTGACGTGGCGGCCACGTAGGGCTAGGGCTTACGGTGGCGGTGACGTGTCACACACGTGGCGATGACATGGCAAATACCGGGCAACTTTGTGCTGACGTGGCGCCGATGTGACAGCCACGTGGATCTAGGGCGGACGTGGCGCACAGGTGGCGCACACGCGGCAGGCACTGGGCGGACACGCAGGCAACTGTCGACGACATGGCGCATACGCGTCTCACACGCAGCGCCACGTGGCGGCGAGGGCTAATCTGGCGCCTAGCTGGTGGACACGCGACCGACACGTAGAGACGACAAGGCGGCTTACCGGGCGTGATGGTGCGGCACGGGAAGAATCGGCGATGTGGGACGATGCGAGGCGTTGATGGGCGATCGGGCGGCCGATGTTGAAGGAGGAGGTCGATGGCGCGGCGGCGGCACTACTCCGCCGGAGGTGGAGAAGAAGACACCCAAAACGGCGAATGATCAGCATTTCGGCCACGATTTTGTGTGGATTAAAGGAAGATCACTGCGACGAACTCAATGGTACAAAGGAAAATGGCGGAGACTCACCGGAGATACAGGAAAACGGCGGAGAAGTCCTGGACACGGTGGAGCAACTTCGGCGAGCAAGATCTACGTGCTGGAGGCACCTCGGCCGATGAGGCTTAGGGCTAAATGGGCGGCGCGGGGTGGCTAACCTAGGGAGAGGTGCGGCGCGGGCTTAAATAGCCTCGGGGTGCGGGAATAAAGCGCAGAAAGCAAGGTTGGTCGCGGGCTGGGGTTTGCACGGGCGGCGGCGCTCTTCGAGGTGACGTGGCTGCATGGGAGCCGTAGATGCTTGATCCAACGGTGGAAAGAATCGGGCGGTAGGGTTAGGGTTTGCACAGATAGGTGGCGGCGCAATTACTGGCCGTTGGATCGACGATCGACGGCTGAGAAATGATCTAGGTTTAGGGTTTTGGTTGAGCTGGGTTGGGCCGAGCGACAGTGACGGGCCGCACGAATGAACAGTGAAGTCGGCCCAAGAAAAGGAAAAAGGATTTAGGAATTAAAGAAAATCCAGAAAATCCAAATAAACTTCAATTAATTCAAATAAATAACAAATAAATTCAAATAAATCTCCAAAAATACAGAAAAATTCAATGAATCACAAGGAACCCAATAAAAATAAGAAATAATTAATTTGAGGTTTTGATTAATCGAATTAAAACCTTGTTGACTTTAAAAATTCAATTTAAGCTAGATTAAATTCGAGAAAATTTTCAGGGGTTCAGATTTTGAATTTCAAATTTGGGAAATTGAAAAATTGGAATGTTACAAACGGGTGCACCTCATCTCCCTGATGCTTACCGCACCGGTGGCCGAACCTCCCTGGAGCTGCTTCACCGGTGATAATCCATGAAGGTGAGCCCCCCGTTCTCAGTGACTAGCCTGTAGGTCCCCCATGTCATCCACCTTGCCTCACAGCCATGTGTCTCTCCCTGACTTGGTGGCCCCACATGACAGTTGGCCAGATTTAAATAAAAACTACGAAAATGAAAAGACGCTTTCTTACTGATGAAAACATATTTTGCTTTTTAGTGTATTATCCATCCATATGAGATAAAACAAAATTATAAATTCACATAAAATAAAGTACTCAACCTTATTTATTATGTTGTTTTAGGTGAATAAGACAACGAAGCTCCGAAGAATACTTTTCATCGCAGGTTGCGAAAATTTTAAATGAAGTGATCTTTCTAGGGATTTATACCTTGTCAGTTACCTAAGAGTCGGATAGGCACACTACAAGACTTTTGCTTCTTCTGTGCTACATGTATATATACTGAGTTGTAAGATTACTTAATTTGTACAATAGCTTTCGTTTTAATAATATGATGTATGGTTGTGATTCTAATTATTGTAAATGTGTGTACTAGCTACTGATCATAGGACTAGTACTAAATGCCCATTAGATTTTAATTTTTGCATTTTATGTAAAAGTGGAGGTCGTTACAGGAAAGCGTGGAATAATCATCAGGGTACTATAAGCGTTCCGTTTTACCACTTGTCGCAACACTTATCTGTGACGGAGGATAATTAGCCGAGGTGGTTTGTCATTGAGCTCCAAAGTTGGGGAAGATGACGACCAAGGCGGTGGCGTTTCGGGTGATTCTAGCTGCAAACAAGAAGGGGGATGAGCTAAGGAGTTCAAGGCGAATTAAGCTCCATCCCCCTTTTGAGCTTACCACGGGTATGAAGGCTTTCGGTGGCAATCGTGGTTCAAGCTCGGGTCGAGGAGCTTGTAACGAGCTAGTGGGTCTTGACACGGCTAAATAGATGATGGAGAGGAGGGAAGGCAGCGCTAGTTGTGGAGATGAAGGAGCTAGGGCGTTCGGTCCAGGAGCAACGAGACAAGGCAAAGGGGGCATGGCCATGCCAGGTGTGGCACATGCGAACTCGATGCTGAAGCCTTGCGTACAGACGAGACGCGGCGACGTCCTTCCTGCTGTGGCAGCAAATTCGTTGGTGTTTTCTTGCCGCAACAATTGATTGGGCAACGGTTGAGCGACGTCTAGCTAAGGAGAGCACAGTGCATCTGAGCCAGGGCTAGGTGGCACTGCTGAGTGGGCCAGGAAAGGGGGTGGACCCCACATGGCAAGGAGATCAAGAGAAGGTACTAGAATTTTCCATCTGGGCACATAAGTATCTCAGATTTAATTGAGCTATCAACAATAGTCAAATTTTTTTAAAACTTTTTTTATATTCTTCCAAGGCAATACTTGTACTCTCATAAAAATTTTAGATTATGATCACACTTAAGAAATTTTATAAAATTCTGACAAATTCACTATCTAAAATATGTGTTTTCTATTTTTGATTTTTATGAGGTTTCAAATTAGGTTCAATTCATTTGAAAATTTTTATGTGTGATTCTAAGGGTTTACATATAACACCACAAAATTTTTATATGATGATCAAACCTGTATATTTGTATACAAATCTGACAGTGCTATTGTTTCATTTAAATCTTCTGTTTTTTTAATTTTCTAGAAGCATCAAATGAGGCTTACTATTTTTGCAACTTTTTCTGTAAGGTCGTTAATTTAGTGCTGTATAGGATACCATTAAAATTTTAAAGTACGATCATGCTTGTACATTTTTAGAAAAAATTTGATAGTGTCTCTATTTCTTATTATTAAATGCTATTTTTTATTTTCCTATGGCATTAAATGCTTTGAAACTTCCTTGAGACTTATTGGGGATGTTCTAGAGTTTCTTTGGGTTTAAATAAATTTTATCTAAATTTGTTATTACGTGATTTTGAATTGTAAAGTTTGCAAATCAAAGTTTTAGCAATAGAAAAGATATTCTTAAAGACCAAAATCCAAGAAAAACATAGAAAAGGTAGAAATTAAAAATAAAACCATGATTCCAATTTGTATTTTACATTTTATTTATTTTTACACTTTTTGGGCTGTTACAGCGAGGTAGTGGTGAAAAGGCACAAGTAAGTTGGGATTAGCAAGGGTTTATGGCGAAGATTTGGGTAGTGGCGATGGCCGAAGAGGTGGACAGAGGTGGCAACACGGCGGCGCGAGTGGCGAAGCTTCTCGGCTTAGTGAGAGGGTAAGCGAATGAGAGCAAATGGAGGCAACTGGGTCATCACGTTAGCTAGTAGGAGTCTGGCGATGCTAAGGCCACTGGTGTGAGGACCAATGGTCACCAGAAGTGAGCTGATGACACGTAAAGCGACAGGGTAGAACAGAGCTTGGGTAACTACTACATAAATCACTACTTCAAGCTCAAATAAGTGGGCATATGAAGGACAGGAGCTCACCACATTCACATAGGAAGGCTTGATGATGGCAGAGGTCCTAAACAACGGGTCACTGGAGAACAGTAGTGCATGCAAGAAAGCTTCATGGGGGATGACCAAGCACTCACACACACACACACACAGCGCTAGTGAAAAAGAAGGGTATCTCATTTGTTTTGCTACATCATGGAGAAGCTGTAAAGGACCATGATCAAACTTGGGGCTCACTAAGGAGGGAGAGATTGCTCGGCAACAGTGGTGGTCGGAGATGAAGAAGACGATGTGGTTTTAGTGCTATACTACACAATAAGCTACACCATCTTAGGGCTTTTGAAGAAGAATGAAAATGTCACAAGATGATATGGACGTTGGGGGTAGAGCTCATTAGGGGAGGGTGCTACTTCAGTGGGGTAGGGCGCGGTGAAGCGCGCTCACCAGAGCTCAGGATGATGAAGGCGTTCTGGGTTGCTCGGTGAGGAAGAAGGCTGGAAATGTGCAAAATGAGCTCAACATTGTATGGAAAAGCCAAAGAGAAAGGCGAGGAGGCTTAAATACTGGTAGGCAATTCCCTTCATCGTCTTCCTCTCAGCCGCAAGCATGATGGCTGTCTTCCTTGCACATGGCGATGGCTCACAAGAGGTGTAGCGATGGTCAACAACAACAAGGGAGGAGGCGTATCGACAAGAAGGCATTTTCCTTCGGGAAAGACGGAAGGTGAAAGCAGCTTGGGAGACAACAACAGCTAGCAGGTGGGGTTGGCGTGTGAGTGAGATTGAGAGGGGTGATGCACTGGCCCAGGCGGTAGGAGAGAAGTTTTGAATTTTGGTTTTTTATTACGATTATTGTTTGAATTTTTTAGACATATCTATGTTTCTCCAAAATTTATCAATTTTTTTTGTGGATGGTGCTAATGTAAAACTGATATTTGTGTATAATTTCCAGCATTTTATCAACCTTACACTTTCCTCATAAATTCCTTTATAGCATTGTTTTTAGTGCAAGATGCACTATTTTATTTTGCAAAAATAGCAGTATATCTCCAAAATTCATAAAACTTTTTGGAGAGGCACTCAGATTATTTAGGACCTAGATAAAATATTTTTAGACTTGTTACAGTTTCAAATACATCTTTAAAATTCAAAAACAACAACAAGACAGTGAAAAAGATATTTTCTTTAATGCAGAAAATTCTCAAAATACATGGTAAATGTAGGATAACATTTTTGGTAGCTCGTTATTTAATTCATCGACAAAATTTGATATGTTACAACGTCGTACCTCGCTGTGGTGCCAATTATTGATCCAGATCTTAGAGAGAACTCACACTACATGTTTTACCGTAGAAGACGAACACACAACATAGATAGACGCGAGGAAGTTTTGTGCTGCGCTGACTGCTTGCAGAGTTTTCTTTTTCTCTACACATTTGGTTATTCTCTCATTCAGCAACAATTTGTACTAGAGAAACTCTCAATGATGCAATAAAAACCAGCTAGCTAGCACCGGCAGGGGCGGAGCTAGGCCTCAGGCAACTAGGACCTTGGCCCGAGGCCTGACATCAAAACACTGTGAAAAATCTGATCCAAAATCAATGGTCTAGCTAGTAGATGACCTGTCCTCAGCAACCTGTCCTCCCATGCTGACTCCACCCTTGAGCACCGACACTAACTCCATCAACCACTGGATTAACTGATTCATGCATGAAAGCTAATTTACCCAACTAACTGTCTGTTCTGATGCCACAACTCGTGGCTTGACTCAAACAACATGCAGCCATGCCAGCACTACCGCAGTACATGCATGCAACTACATTTAGCACTTCTACTAGCACGTCAATCGGTGCCATGCATACACATATGCAACGAGATTGCTACATTAACAAGATTAATATCTAGCATGCATGAGCTTGAACTGTCCCTTGCCCCCATGTGGCATCTCTTAAAACGTAGGCAAAGACATGTCACAAGGGAGCAAGGGACAACCAAGCCCATGTGGTAGTTGACGTGGCACCGAGTGAAACAGGAAATAGGGACACATGAGGCTACCAGGTGGATTCATACTGTCAAATATATTACAAGAGACAGTCAATTCTAAAACTTGTAGTTTTGTAATACAAATTCTCTTAAAATTTGTAGTTGTGTGGAATAGGAGCTAATTAAACTTTTAGTTTTCTGATAGTTTGCATAAAAAACCTGTAATTTTATGAAATTTACTTATTTTTAAAGAATCAAACCATGCTAGCTATTTCACATGCTCTGGTTTTCCTTGCATGGGTGTTTATGCCTTTGTAGCTAAGGAGAGGGAGACAATTCAATTGCTACGACCAATAATGATAGTTTTAAGGCCTAGTTCATTTCAGCTTATGGATTCTGGGAGAAGCTCTTTCTGATTGTGGGAGAATCGGGTCGAGTCAGCTGTGACTTCTAGGTTCCGGACCAGGCTAACGAGAATCAGTAAGAATCAACGAAAATTAGGTTTTAGCCAAATTCCGATTCTATATAGAGGGCAGCTTCTGAAGTTTTGATTATAGGAAAAGCTGTCCAGAATCCTCTTATTAGGCAAACAATCAGTTTTTTTAAGCAAAAGCTGAAACGAACAGGGCCTTATTGAAACATGCTTTTGGTAACAGCCGCAGAAGTGCAAATCGCTATCAGAGAATGCAAGTTACACTTTGCCTGTCATATTTCCTCGTGCAATATATTTGTGATGATAACGTTTTGATGTATGAAGAAAAAGTCGGTGTTATAATTTTGGAATATGAATCATATAATTAAGCTAGTGAGTTTGTTTGTGACCATATGCATGCCCTCTTTGGAACATAGGAATTCTACAAGAATCTAATTAACCATGCTAGAAAATTTTATATGCTTTGGTTTTCTACTTATGCATACATAGCTAGCCAGGAGGGGAGACTTAGGGCATGTTTGGCAACAAGGTTTTTTCATAGTTTCTAGACAAAACCATGGTTTTAGAGAAAAACTCTGTTTTAGAAACCATGAGGTGTTTGGTAGCCCTTCAAAAAACTCTGTTTTAAAAACCATGGTTTTCATAAAACCATGGTTTTTTCTCTATTTTGGAAACTTTGGTCTTAGGCAAATTTTTTAGAGCGTTGGCACCAAAACAACTCCCAAAACTTTATAGCCAAACAGTTGAGAGTTCCAAGAAAAACCATGGTTTTAATAAGGTTTGGTAAAACCATGTTTTTTATGTGAAGACAATTCCTAAACCATGGTTTTGCAAGACCTTGTTGCTAAACAGGGCCTTATTTTTAGGAGAGAGAGGGGGAGACTATTCAATTCATACGACCAACAATAATGGTTTGAAATTATTTTTGGTAACGACTGCAGAAGTACAAGCAAGAAAACACAAGATACATAAAATTTGTGCCATATTTACACGTGCAGTTAATTAGTGATATGATATTAACGTTTGATGTTCAAAGAAAGATGGCAATTTAATTTTGTGACATGAACCATAAAAGCTTATATGCATGTATAGTGCTTTTCACTATGGATAATCAAACACAGTGCAGATTTCTACGTGTATCTCCAACCATTTGATTGAGATCTGGCCGGCCACCCATGGTTAAGTTTGCCAATCACAAACTCCACTCTTTTTCACTTCCTCGCTCACTTTACCACAAGAAAGCCTAATGTGCGTACGGTTACACACCTACTTACACCAGTAGTTAGTTTGCTTGTAGCTGTGCATTAGTACAGTTAAGAAGTTATTTAATTAGCATAAGATTTAAGAAGTTAGTTAATTAGCATAAGACTAGGATCTAGTTTGTTATTCATTGTGCAGGAATCCTCATGGTTGTTGGTCGTGCGCGTGTATAGTTGCATGCACTCATGTTAATTAGGATAGTGGCGTGAATCCAGTAAGTTAAGTGTAGTTTGTTGTGGTTGTTAAGCCTATATATTAGTCTATTTATTTGGAGGTGCAACGGGAAGACGACTGAATAACATGAGACAGAAAACTAGGACTAAGCAGTTGTTGCAGCGTTACTATCCTTCTATATGCGATTTAGAAAGAACTATGCGTGAGTTTTCCCAGTCGGGGCAAATACTGCCCAGTGCCATTGGCAGATGGGTCTCCCTGCATCAATACCCTACTGATCAGCGATATACACAGTGTACACAAGTATACAGCCATGACACTGTAGAAAGAATAGTGCCGGTCCTGCACATAGACCACGAAATATCAAGCAGTGAAGGGTACCATCGCTGTAGCGCAAAGGGGAGTGATAGGAACGCATGCCCCCCTCGATCCCTCTCCTCCATTCTCTTCGCTTCACCCTAACCTTTTCCTCCTCTTCTTCCACAGTTGCTCCCCTCCTTTCCCCTCCAAATCTCTCCAAATCGGCGCCTTATCTCGCGTCTTCTGCGCCCAAAAGCTGGGCCAGATCGAGGTTTTTTACGTCCTAACAGGCACATGAGATCATGAGCTCCGAGGACTCCCTCAAATCCTTGTCCCCGGACTACCTCAACCTCCTCATCAACGGCCAGGCCTTCAGCGACGTCGCCTTCAGCGTCGAGGGCCGCCTCGTCCACGCGCACCGCTGCGTGCTCGCCGCCCGGAGCCTCTTCTTCCGGAAGCTCTTCTGCGGCCTCGACCCCAAACACCAGCCGTCGCCGCCTCCCCCGCCTTTAAACTGGCCGACGGGCTCCAGCGCCCGTGGAGCCGGCGGCGGCGTCCCGGCCGCGCCGGAGCTGGTCATCCCCGTCAGCTCGATCCGGTACGAGGTGCTGGTGCTGGTGCTGCAGTTCCTGTACAGCGGGCAGGCGTCGGTGGCGGCCCCCAAGAGCGGGCCGCTGCCGGGGTGCAGCGACCGGGGGTGCTGGCACACCAGGTGCTGCGCCGCGGTGGACCTCGCCCTCGACACGCTCGCCGCTGCGCGCTCCTTCGGCGTCGAGCAGCTGGCACTGCTGATTCAGGTGGGAATACGAATAACGATTCCATCGAATGAAGCAATTAAAAATTCCTCCCTGTAGCTATATCTTCTTGGGATCTGCTAACTCTTTATCGATGCGATTAAGAATAATGGTGGTCGTCAGAACTCAGAACTCAGAAGCCATGGACATCTGAGCCGCTGCTCAGCTCAGCTGATCGATCCTGGCTGCATGTATGCTAGCTTGCCTAGATGTTGCCCCTATTGTGTCCTCTGAGCCTTGCCCAGTATCAGCAGCAGCAGCAGAATCCAGTGCTCCGGTCCTCTTCATTCACCACATTTCTTTAACAAAATTTTCTTTTGTTGTGAGACCGTGAGATGGGGGAGTGTGCTGATAGAGACCGTCTCTAATCTCTCAGTCTCGTCTGCTTTTTTGCTGCTTCACCTTGCTGCTTCTGTCATCACTTGTCATGGAGCTTCTGACTCCTCTTTACTAGGAAGGGTCTTTTCACTCCCTTGTTTGTGTCTGTCCCTTCGTTACATCACATCCATCCTTAACTTTCCTCTATCTCCACCTTGCATTGCGCTAGGGTTTCTCGGAGAACCCCATCGCCAACAACTCAATCTCGTGCATCATTTCCAGAACTTCTTGGTGTACAACATCATGTTGTCGAACATGTCATGCATTGTGCAAGTACACTCAAGCATCATGACACATTCATATCGCGAGCTAGCCAGTGGAAGCAAGTGCACTAACCACCGCATTTCATGCTGCTAATTAGTTTTGGCCTGATTAGCGTGTCATATGGAACTAATTCCCATATATTAACTGGCACGATGCAGAAGCAACTGGAGAGCATGGTGAAGGAGGCGTCCGTCGACGACGTGATGAAGGTCCTGATGGCGTCGCGCAAGTTCGAGATGCAGGAGCTCTGGGCCACTTGCTCCCACCTCGTCGCGCGCTCGGGCCTCTCGACCGATCTTCTCGCCAAGCACCTCCCGATCGATGTCGTCGCCAAGATTGACGAGATCCGCACCAAGTCCCCGATCACCACGGCGACCGTGCCGCGCTCGCCGTTCTTGACCCACCATTACCTCCCCATTAACGCGACGTCTTCCGCGGCCGACCGCGACCACAAGATCCGGCGCATGCGGCGGGCCCTCGACGCGGCCGACATCGAGCTCGTCAAGCTCATGGTCATGGGCGAGGGCCTCGACCTCGACGACGTGCTCGCCGTCCACTACGCTGTCCAGCATTGCAACCGCGACGTCGTCAAGGCGCTCCTTGAGCTCGGCGCGGCTGATGTCAATTCCCGCGCCGGCCCGACCGGGAAAACCCCGCTGCACCTGGCTGCCGAGATGGTGTCTCCCGACATGGTGTCCGTGCTCCTCGACCACCACGCCGACCCAAACACCAGGACACTCGACGGCGTCACCCCGCTCGACGTGCTCCGCAGCCTCACCTCCGAGTTCCTCTTCAAGGGCGCGGTGCCGGGACTGACGCACATCGAGCACAACAAACTCAGGCTGTGCCTCGAGCTCGTGCAGTCGGCGGTGATGGTGACCACGCGCGACGAGGGAGCGCCCGCCAGTGGCGAGGCCGGGGGAAGCGACGGCGGGAATTTCCCGAGGAGCGACGCCGATGACAGCTTGGTGAGCCTGACGATGAACTCGACGCTCATGTACCAGGGCCACGAAATGGCGGCGGCGGTCGCGGGCGAGCCGCGGAAAGGGAATACCGGCCGAGAGAGCCCGTCCACCTTGTACTTTCCCAATGGCTTCCCATAAGTATCAATTCCGAACATTTATCTAGCTCCAAGGATGATTTGTGGATTATGGTTGAGCATAGATCAGGAGGTCGATCGATGGTGTAGCTAGCTACTATATAGCAGCTAGGATATATGCATGGATGAGCAAGAATTCGATGGTATTTGATGTGGATTACTCGATCTTGGCATGATTGATCGATTGTGCTGCAGGCCTGCAACAACTGCTGCTTTGTTCAAATCCGTCAGTGTTCATCTTGTAATTGGGCTTCAATATATCCATTGCCTGCTCCAGCTGCAGTGCTGATGGCATGGGGATTTAGCTGTTGGTGTGTTTTACATGTCTTTATGAACAACGGCATAAAAATTTAACATGGCCATGCGAGCGTTAAACATTACAATTTTAAAAAGCGGAGGGAACATATCTGAAGCAGGGATAAAAGGTTTTCATGTGCATATGACTGGTGCAGGTCCTGTTCGATGACATAATTTTATGACTACTTGTACAGCATACATGCCATCTACAGAATTATGTGGCATCCATATTATCTGCAGACATGAGATGAAGAAGTTGCAACCACAAAAAAATTGGGAATGGGGTTTAAATTTATACTATTCCATATTCCAAACAAAATATGAATAAACGAGAATTTTTTAAGTAGCTGCAATTTCATGAAACTGCTTCTACAGCTTTTACTCCCTGTTTTGACTGAAGCTTACCTATTGCAGTTTACTTTAAACAGTGTGGAAGGGAATCTCTGAATAAATTGTGAGTACGTCTTGTACCTAGCTCCCTTTATTTTTCGGAGGAACATCCATATATGAGAGTATATAATTTCACACAGTACGTACTCCACTGTACTATATACTTTTTGAGCTAGCACATACACGTAGTACTGTATGAAAGCCACAAATACGAAGTTTTCAATAGGTGGAATCTACATATATACCTTCAGAGTTCTACTTACCTATATATGTCAGAGTCAAACAAATTCATGGATTTTTCTGAATCACAGTTTTTCATCACCAAATTCGCTTGTTAATTACATAATTTACAAAAGTAATTTGAGGAAATATGGTCTGCATATTGAATTAACAAAACATAAAATTAATTTAACCGCTCTATTCACAAATATATGCGTTTTATCAGAGAAAGTATGTACTTTTTTTTTCTGGTTTTGATTTATTTTTAGTAGACAGTGAAAAGTATTTTCTGAACAATATAATTTTATATTTTTCACCAAATTAATGTGATAAAAAAATCATGGTGACAATTGAATATCGGAGACCATGCCAATGTTCAAAGCAACATATATTTGTGAATAGAGGGGTAAAGTTTAGGTTTCAAATCTTTATCTTTACTAATTCACTACTATACACAAATGGGCTTTAGTCCCGGTTGGTAACTGGCTTTAGTCCCGGTTGCCAAACCGGGACAGCCCATTCGGGACTGAAGGTCACAGACCTTTAGTAGCCCTCTCGCATATCAAAAAATTATGTCGAACTCAAGACTCGAACCTGGAACCTCCTGCATGCCACCATAGGACACTACCAACCAACCCACCCACCCACGTGTATTGAATAGACTAGGATATGCATTCCTTTTAAAGTATGCTAGAACGAGCCTTTAGTACCGGTTCGTAACACGAACCGGGACTAAAGGTACCTTTAGTCCGAGTTCGTAACACGAACCGGGACTAAAACCTTACTTTTAGTCCCGGTTCGTAACACGAACCGAGACTAATGTGTGCCGTGCGGTGTCGTAAGCACTCTTCGTCTCGGTTCATAGCACGAACCGGGACTAATGTGAGCGAAAAATCACGCTTTTAGCCTAGTAGCCACGAACCGGGACTGTTGCTACTATTAGTCCCGGTTCATGGCTAATCGGGACTGATGAATCGGTATGAAAGATCGTTTCTCTAGTAGTGATGGGAGGCTCCTTTAAAAGTCCTCACTTTAATTCTGAGAAAAAGGGCGCTATAAATTCCTGCATTAATCGTAGGAAAAGGAAAAAGGCTAAAAATTTCTCTTATTAATCGGTGAAAATGAAAAAAAAAACTAACCCACAACGGTTTGGATTTAATACCAGACCGATAGACAAAAAGGAAGTAAAATGCACGTGAGCTAAGCATTAATTAAGAGTCCTTTCACTAGGCCAACATGCTAATCATACCAAGCTTGATGTTTACGAAACGGGCAAGGATCGTTAAGGTAGCATTTTCCTAGCCTAACAAAGGGCCAACGTGCTAATCATACCAAGCTTGAGCTGAGGTTTACAAAATGGACAAGGATCGTTAAGGTAGCAAAACAAGTACTTCTCCTTAGCTCTCCAAACGGAAATGTTCAGGACGTTGAGGCGAGCGGAACAGATCGCGGTAACACATTGTCCAATGCCTGTTAATCTCCATATCATTTCTATGAATTCCGAGAGAAAGGCTACCTGCTTTAATAGGAGGAATGAAATTACATTCAGGATTAAAAAATACTGATACAAAAATTAAGTTAGTTTCTATAAACTTAATACTAAATTTGCAAAAATATAGAGAAAATATGTAGTCCGTGCAATGCACGAGTTGATGACTAGTTATATTTAACAATATGTGCATTTTTTTGTAGCAACAAATTATATTTATGTACGTGTCAAATTAGACTACAAAAGGTTTCAAAAATATAATGTTTAGGCAAGGTTGATTCATCATATCAAAGTTCGTCATTCTAATATCCCATATAACATTTGACATATCATCGATGTGTATTCAGGACTTTTATATTAATTATATGTATGATATCTCTCCAATAAGAATATACAATAATTCATAGTGAATATTCTAAACAGCATTTGACTAAAGCCTTTCTTGCCCCAAAATTTTTCTCTGTAATATGCGTGATATCCTGACATTCTCCTGACATGTTTTGTAAGACAAAATTTTCTACAAGACACTACACTTGTTTGGAAATTGCCCAAATACACTGCAAAATCATCTCATTATTCATGCACACTATATATGTACTTGTGTTCATTTGCTGATGTTTTTGCTGCCTATAGATAGACATTATAAAAGTTGTACTTTATTTTGCTGGTGGATGCTCATGTTCATTTGCTGGTGGGCACTGTGGTGCTACTAGCAAATAAAACAATTGTAGTGTGTTTGGGAAATGAGATAACTGCATAGTGTGTTTTGGCAAATGCCAACTAAGTGCAGTGTTCTATAGCCAATTTTGCCATGTGTACGTACGTATGAATGGAAATAATAAGATTAGCTACACTGTGTGATAGTTATACACATTAGGATATGTTGATCTATTAGCAGTGAGATGCTTAATTTAAAGAATAGACTGAGTAATCAGTGACAATTATATAATAGGATGCTGTAAAATTTGAACCTTTTCTTCTTCTTTAATGCAATGATCATGTACATGTCCCAAGCACCATATATTTTTAAATAGAAGGAGTAATAGACTATGGTTAGTTGTTACTAGAAATTTTTCTTGCAAGACTAAGCGTTATGGCATGCTAGTCACCAACTCGTGCAATTGCACGGGATAGATATTTCAATTCTTTTGTATTCTTTGTGCAAAAATTTTATCAAAATAAAAAAATTATCCTGTTAAAGACTAAAGAAAGTTGAGAAATGTGACATTAAAACCTTTTTTCTCTAGTTTGGCTTTGGTAGTTCGGAACATTGCCAATTGTATGTTACTCTGTAATAGAAACACTAGTAATGGCTATTTCATGCCTACACTCAAAATTAGGCTTTGCTACTATGAATCGATGTTCAACATTAGGTTTTGCCACTATAAATAAATGTAAGATTTTATAGTTTTCTTAGCAATTAATATTTCCTGTGTTATAGATTTTTGAAGAAATGTAAGGTAGTCAATGCAACCAATGCATGCTTAAGGCTAGCTCAAGAATATATAATAACATTTATATTTCACAAAAAGGAAAATATAAGTAAATTTATAAGGATGCTCGAAGCTAATACATTTTTATTTAACCAAATAATCCTAACTAAAATACCTTGCTCACCAATAGAATTGTATTTGATTGTGTACTTTCTTTTATTGACATTATTATAAACAGGTTCTACCGGACAAATGACAAGATGTTTTTCTTTTTTAATTAATGTGGGACTTTCCTTAGAGAATATAATTAGTGTATTGTAATTTCAATGTTTTTAATTTCATACAAAATTTGCCTTGACAAGGAGTCTCCATTTTTAAAAATTTAAGTTTGGATTTCATACAAATCTAATTGAAAATTTTCATTTAGTTGTTATTCCTAGCATCAGCCATATAAATTTTTTCTAATTTTGTTTTATTTTTTTCTGGATTTTTATCGTACTTAACATTATCCAAATTTTAATTCCTAACATATATTCATATAAATAAAATTCTTAATATTATTTTAATTTTTATTCTGAATTTTCTTATTTGTGGATTCTAAATCTAAAAATCAAATTTCTTTAATTTTCTATTTTTTATTTAATTATTACTCTAAATTTTATTTATTTATGAATGTCACTTTGAAAGTCGTGTGGAAATCAAAGTGCTAGGTTTTCTTTATTTTTTATTCCAAATTTCAGTTAGTTTGGGTTGTTCTTGACATGGAATGTTCCATTTTATTTTGCTAATTTTTATTTAATTATTGTTCTAAATTTGAATTATTTATTGATGTTACTTTGGAAATCATATAGAAATTGAATTGCTTTTTTTATTCTGAATTTCTGCTAATTTTGATTATGCTTGATATAGATTATTCTTTTTTTTATCTGAACCGTTATAACTTAGTATGCCAAATAGATGACTGGGTCGGACAGTGGTAGTCACGAATGGAATAACCAAGGAATAAGAGGCCAAGCACCAAAACAGTGAAAGTGACCAAAACAGTTGCCGTGTTTGACTACCATATAATACTCCATCGATTGTGTGTGTGTGTGTATATATATATATATGGCATTACGACTCCTGCTTGGTTACGACTCACTCACCTGTCTCTTGATTGTCGCCTCATATTGGACACGAGTATTGATTATATAGGAGTACAGTGCCATGCAATAAAAAAGAAAGCACGTTAGAGCAGAGCGAGAATGATCTTAATTAGTTGATGGACATCGATCCTATAGCTAGCTGCAAAGATCCCAGCCGTCCAATCCTCCAGGATGTCTGTGCTGAGTTTATATCCGATAAAAATTGTTACCGTAACAGCAGAAACGCATGTGAAATCCCTGTGCCATTCGAATCCACGCTTAGATTCGCCTTGTCGAATGCCACCACTCCCCATTGCCTCACATGAGCTTGCTCCCCCGCTTGCCTATCGTCCAAAGCCTACTACAGTCACCGAATTAAAGCTGCACTGCATCATACCAGATGCCGTTGTTCATCGTACCAGATGCTGCATGCATGGCTCCAACCGCTAAATTAATTAGATGCACTGAAAGCTTGTAACAGTAGGAGTACCTGATCGAGTACATTGTATAGAGTCGATCATAAGTTACATGTACGCAATACAGTTCTCTCTACATCGCTTATGTCAGTACTGCATGACGAGGATATAATGTAACCTAGCTGTCTTTCCCTCTATCTCTCCCTTACTGCCGATACGTACACGGGCAGTAGATTCCAAGGAGATCGCGGCATGCATGGGAGTAGCTAGCATTCGTAGCTGTATATACAGTACTAGTCCATACAGCGATCTCTATTTTTATATAAATACAAAAATAGAAATCTTGATCTCATGTATCTACAGTACTAGTTCCTTGATCAGTAGCTAATACACATATTTACAACAATTGATATCACATCTATGGGGACATATCTCTACATATGCAATCAATCAACTAAGAAATTTAAAAATCTGAAAAAATCATGGATATACATCTCATCTTACATCTACATATAAAATTTCATGATCAAATTCGTCCTACGTTAAGAGTAATAAAAAGATAAATTTTGACAACTTGAATAGTTCAAATGCACCCTAAATTTGTCTTTTTGTAACTTCTAGCATAGGATGAATTTGATTATGAAATTTATATGTAGATGGGGTAAGATGAGATGTACATCCTGATTTTTTCAGAATGAAACTTTTCTTAGTTGGATTGCACGGTGATTGACAATTGATATCACATCTATACTCTTTATTACATATGATAATTATAATTTCTTCAATAAGGTCTTATAATACAGAGTGAATTGCAGCGGAAAGAATCAAAGTCTTGTAGTGTGCCCATCCAACCCTAGGTAATAACTGATAAGGTATAATCTTTAGAAAAGCTCGATAATGACATTCCCACATTCTGCGTCAAAATATATGTCGTCTGGAAGTACGCTAACTTCACCTAAAAACAATGAATAAGCAGGGGTGAGTACTTTCGTACTCCACAAGATTTTTGCAAAACCTATAATATATGCAGGCCATTTCAAAGGAAAGGCTTTTACGGTTAATTTGCATAAAACCAATTTGAAAATGTAAATACTAAATAGTAGATTGCAAACGAAATTTAAGTAAAAAAATTAATATATAAAATAATAGTATGTAAAATACAAATAAGTAAAATTGTGAACTTGGGTGATATGACCACATTCATGAACCACTTTTCACTGACACACGGTAGAAACCACCAACACACGGTAGAAACAAGATTTTATTAAAATAAAACCACTAATTATGTGATAACTTTACCAAGTGCCCATGATCGCGGGCGCGGTTAATCGATTAGTTTTACACTCTGCAGAGGTGTACAGCTTTATCCACAAGAAATGATCACCTCTTTGTGCAGCGCTATTAGCACATTTTCTTTGATGTGACGCAGAGAGATCAAAACATAACCGTTATATTACTTAACCCTAACTTTGCACCAGCCTGATGACGACAAACCCATACTATGGCGGTAGAAGATATGTATACTAGTACGACAAATGGTTGTACACCAAATTGTCCCACTTCTCCCCATGGCGGCAGAACATATGTGTACTAGTACGACAAATGGTGGTACACCAAATTGTTTCACTTCTCCCATAATGGCAGAAGATATGTATACATAGTACGACAAATGATGATACACCAGATTGTCCCACTTCTCCCCCATAGCATGGCGTACACCATTGTATCAGCAAATGTGGTTCCCAACACCTTGGTGTGGGTGCCCCTCGAGCAATCCATAATGGAACAGCCCGTATTACTCTAGCCTACCAATGTGCAAAGCCAGTTTTAAGTAACTTAATAGGTTAAGGCAGTCCCATACCAGCACTTCTGGTTGTACAGTTATCTTGGCTTGAAAACAACCCATAGTTTGGTTCTTAATCTGACACAGGCAATAATCTCCCCCTACACTACGTACAAGTCTCTTATACATCCAGCTATTGCCAATAATTGCCCGCATCAAAACTATAGTTTTATTTTTATTTTTAATTAAAATACCAACTATAAAGAAAGGTCTTATCCAACATTTTTCATATCCAATATTTTTAACCATATTGAAATTTTAAAGTTCTTTAAGCATGGCTAAGCATGATCTCTACATGTGAGAACTCCCATGTTGACATTATATATTGTCTACCTTATTCTAAGGTATCAAGGTTCTCAATCCATACTTATCAAGGAAGTTTCATGTGCATATAGGTATAGCTACCAATACCCAAAAAGTAGCAGTGTTTAATACCCCCTCTCCTCGCACGCCGCCCGTGCTTGTGCCTTGCCTCATCGCTCGCTCGCCAACTCCGCCCCTCTCTCCTCCCCTCCTAGCTATAAAACCCCGCCCCCGCCCCCATTTTTCTTCGCCCCGAGCCCAGCGTGGTGAGCCCTCTTCTCTCTATGCTTCTTCTCCCCCTTCCGGCTCCCTCCCCTGCCGCCCCGCTCCCCTTCTTCCTCCTCTCCGTCTAACCATGCCGCCGCCTCCTCCCTCTCTCTGCACCCGGCCCCACCGTCGATCGCCCGCGCCCTAGGCACTTTGTCGTGCCCCCTCTCTCTCATGGCGCTGGCTGGCCTATTTCATTTTAATTTCGATTTTTGGATTTTGATTTTTGATTAAAATCTAAAAAATCATTTTAAAATCTAGAAAATTCCCAAAAATTCCAAAACAATCCCAAAATACCCAAAAATGCATATTCTTGACCACTTCGAGCCACTGAGTCTAAAAATGATCTCCGTTTTGCCAAACCAAGTCTCTAAAATTCTCAAAATGCCCCTCCAACCCATTTTCGGCCTCCTCTTTGATTTAACTTCCGTTTTCTCTTCTTTTTGTGTTTGTTCATGTATTTTATTGGTTTTATTTCTTCGCGCTAGATCAGACATTGGAGCAGTCCCAGGAGTAGTTCTCGAAGCAAGAACAGTACTTGGAGTCATACTAGGAGCAGGAGCCATCCGGGACCAGTCACGACTTCGGTTTCTACCAGCTAGGAGACCCCTCGACCCCGCAAGGCAAGACATACCCTTGAACATGTTGCACCTAGTTTTTAGTATAGTACTATGTATTTTCTTACTGCATTATTTTCTGGTATTTTAGAATACTAAAAAGGAGATAATGTAGAATGACTTGACTAATTATAACCCACCCCCTTGTTAAGCATATTGTTAAGTCTTAATCCATTCATAACCTTAGGCTACAATTATTGAACCACCATAAAATTTGCTGCTAATACTTTTCATCCTAGCTATTTTATCCAAAAATCTCCGATTGGTGACTCGGGCCCTTCTCAAAAACTGTCACGGTTAGGGGGACGGTGTTGGGCTGCTCACATGAGGTGGATGTCAGTCCGACCCCCGACCGATAACAAAGCCCACGTGTTGGTCTGGTGGATGGTACGGTTGGTACTAGGGCAGGTGGTATGGAATGGGCTGTCTCAGGCACTTAAGGACTGACCCCCTTGGGCAAAGTAAATAACTTCAGTTCCCACTCAATCACAAGTTGGGCCGGTCAGCCTTGTTGACCTGTCCCCAACGTAGCTTAGTACCTTGTATTTCCCCTTGGAATATCTATGGGTGGCAGCTACCATTCTCGCTTGGAAGAATGGATCGCAGAGCGATCAGGGTGGAACGGGAATGGGGTAGCAATTCACCGGTTCTTACAATAGTAGGTATCCACAGCGACCAGATCGGGTCTCCTTCCTTGGCCAGTGGGTCCTGGAGACTATGAATTTTTAAACCTACTAGGTAGGGGCTAAAGAGAGGAAATCCAACGAAAGGCTATGATCATCTCGGTCCAACAGCATGCATTAAAGTTGCATGTCAATCGTGTGGCACTGACGACCGTAGATATCTTGTGGGTAAAGTTGAGCAGCTCTGTAGAGTGATCATAATGGTATTCGAATACGCTGTGCTTCCGATCAATGAAGCTGAGTTAATTTAGGTTGATTCCTGTAATCGTGCTCAAGTAGTTTTTAAAATAAAATTTGTCGTAATACTGAACTTTGCAATTTACCCCCATAGTATTACCTGATAAATGGTTTGTGTTTCAAATATAATATAAAAACTGGAATTTAACTCTTGCATCCACAATAACTTAAAACTTGTGCCGACTCCTTGTCATTCCTTGTATATAGTATTTAGAATTTCCTGTGTGGTTTATTGAGTACTGTTGTGTACTCACCTTTGCCTCCTACCCCCCCTAGATTTTCAAGAAGATGGTGACTTCCAAGAGTCTGTAGATGGCGACAGCATCTGGTTTTAGGCCTTGGTCTATTGCTCGGGTTTTCCTATGGGAGTTTCTGTAATGTATTTGGTGCAAGCCGCACCGCTTTTTCTAAAACTCTATGTGAGACCCCGTTTGGATGAGCAGAACCTCCATGTGATTCTTGTGCTATTCACTGGATCGAGCTAGCACTCACATGTTTACAACAATTGGAAATCACAACCATACAAAATATTAATTAGCGAAGCGATTATACAAATAATATTACAACTCGAGAGAATTTAGCGACAAAGAAGCGATAACTGTGGTTTACCCATCCAAACCCGCAGCAACGACGAGCATAAACTCCAGATAGAATACAACGAAGAGGATCCCGCAACCTGCGATGAACAACTTCGAAAAGAGACTCGAAGCCGCGCTAACTCAACTACCTACAATATAATTAGGCAAGGGTGAGTATTTTACATACTCAGCAAGACTTGAGCAAAACCTATCATACATGCAGGCCATTTCAAAGGAAAGGCTACTACAGTTAATTTGCATAAAGCGAAATTGAATTTGTAAATCAAGTTATTTGCAAACGGAATTTATAAGAGCATTTGATTGATAACAAATAAGTAAAGCATAATAACACTCATATCCTCCATGGCGTGAGCGGCGAATCATAATTCACGAAATCAACAATGTCACCCTTTGACATAAAACACGATTGCCAAAACAAATGAAACCAACCCTTTTGAAAATAATAAACATTTAACTCAATGCAGAGTTCACCAAGACACCCATGATGCATAGTGCGGCTAATCAATTAGATTTAAACTCTGCAGAGGTGTACAACTTTACCCACAAGGAATGATCATCCTTTTGCAAGATCACACATGCCTCCATTAGGCCATTGTGCTTG
The DNA here is from genome assembly GCA_036346375.1 of Guadua angustifolia. Lineage (NCBI taxonomy): Eukaryota > Viridiplantae > Streptophyta > Magnoliopsida > Poales > Poaceae > Guadua > Guadua angustifolia. Next base: position 53,633,444 of record CM070520.1, on the reverse strand, counting down.
CCAGCGATCATACACATTTGTTCATTACGGACAAGACTTTGATCCGGCCGGGACGTTAACTCCCATAAACAGAGACACTCACCCAAGCCGTGGATCCACATTTATCACACCCAACACCACGTCTCGCCCGCATGGCATGCAGCATACACCGTTACTGCCGCCGAGCAATTACCTCATACGAACTGCATGGAAGCCCCTCACAAGCAATCCGTATCGGAATGCCTCCGCTAGCTCCCGCCTACCAATGAGCAAAGCCATGTCCAAATAAGTTAATAGGCTATGGCTAACCCATACTCACCCTCGTGGTTTGTACGGATTTTCTTGGATCAAGCTACACGACGTTCGGTCCTTAGATTGACACGGGCGACACTTCACCCTACACTACGTGCAATTCCTGTCGCACATCCGGCTATTGCCAATAATCGCCCGCATCAACACATAGTTTTCTTTTGGGTTTTTAATCAAAATACCCACAACCAACGATGCTATTTCCAAGGTTTTGTGAAACAAATGTTGCTTTGATCATGTATATCATTGATTCTAAAGCATGGCTAAGCATGAATAATATGAGCGATATACCCATGATGACATTAAGTAACGCCTAACCTTAATCTAAGGTTATCAAGGTTCACATGTTCATAATCATCAAAGGAGATTCACGAGACAACAGGTATAACTACCCAATCCACAAAATAGCAAATTTACATAAAGTAAACGCATGCATAAAATTATTTGATGCACAAAAGGAATATAAAATATTGGGAGCAATATGGTCAAAGGAAGCTTGCCTTGCTTAATCAACGCTTCTGAAGACGAGGATCGATTGATGAAGGCGATGACGGAATTAGAGGCGTCGAGTTCTACGTCGATCAGCGGAAATAAAGCAAATAAAAGACTTCAATAAGGGCAAAAGAAAGTAGATAGCAAAACAAATAAACTCTTTACAAGAAACAGGGAGTGCTCTTTATGAATTTATTAATCTTATTTTACGAATTCAAGACGCAAAAATAGTTTAGATTAAATAGAATTAATCATTAGTTGCAAGCTTTCGTTGATTATACTATTCATAATATGAGTTCGCAACTTTATTACTTATGGGTTTTGCTCTATTAGGATTCAGATTCGAAGCAAGATGAAATAAGAATATTTTCTTAGATTACTGCAGATCATATCTTAAAGATCAATTCTAGGCTATTCTTTACTAAATTCAGATTTAGATGAGCTGCTTTGCGAGTTAATGAAAAGACTTAAATGATCATATTATATTATGGATGATTAGTTCTTTATCTTTAATTGATTTCGCGTAGAATTAGCTTTACGCAAGTTAGATTTACTGATTTAGGCTACTGACTTTATTTATGTGATATTTAAGAAGGTTCTGGTGATAAAAATAACTTAACTACGGATTCCTTCATTATTACCTAAAGTTTATTCATTCGCATTACGGTCTAAAGTAATGTGATTACTTAGGGTTATTAAGCTATTAAGATTAATATGTGAATCACGATGAAATGAGATTATCTTTTCGTATTAGGGTAGACTATACTTTGAAGAACACTACTAAACTAGTTCCATAAGTTTTAGGATTTTGGGCGAGACTATAATCTATTAAGCTAAAATGGTTCATGCTATATTTAAAGACTCCACTATTCAAAATCGGCAAGAAAGGGAAATGACATATTAACGATTAAGGGTTTTAAGCTATTTGGATTTGTATGTAAAACATGATGAAATATGGTCATTTCTTCGTGATACGATGATTTATACTTTGTATAACAATCCTAAGTGATTCCATGAATTTTAGGCTTTGGGCGATACATTATATTCATTGTTGAAAAGGCTTAAGTGGTATTGTAAAGTTGGCGATATTCGAATCGGCCAAAAGCGAAGTAAAGGTTATCGCAAGGGTTTTGATCTGATGAGATTAATGGGCAAACCTTAATGGATTATGATTCTTTTACAGAATATGGTAGTATAAACTTACGACAGGCGCTCTGGAAACTGATTTCACCTACTTTAGTGTTTAGGCGAGTTATTTTATCAATCGATGAAATAGACTAAATGACCACATTTGCAACCCTTAAATCGGCCAAGTTTCATATTGAGTTTGCGACTACATTATCGTGATCTTTAATTCATTTTTCGGTATTAGCGGTAGCAATCCTAGGAATGTTATAAAGTTGGTTTGGCATTATTTTAGCTTTAATTGAAATAGATAAACTATTTACTTATTGTTATTTTAGCATTTTCTTTCATTAAAAGAACGCAAATTAAGTTTGATCCTAAGCATCTTGATATGGACAAGCTCCTCTTGATTTCGTGGACTGCATACAAATCAATTCATTGTTTAATGAGATATTCTGCTACTATTCATACTAATGATCATGCTAGGGTTTATTAATGATCGCGGTGCAATACATAAACTTAGTTCCAAATATTTAATATCTCTGCATGATCTGCTCATTGAAATCCGAAGCACATAATCATTTCTTATATGATTTTATGAACTATTATACCCTCATTTCTATTAATGGCCATAATAGGGTTCATTAAGGGTTATGAAACAATTAAGTTAAATTGAGTTCAATCATTAGAGGATTTTACATTTCTGGGTTTATCATGATTCAGAGACAAACAAGAATTTATTTTATAGTTTTAAAAGTTATATTTTGCATATATGCAATAATGACCATAATACTATGTTTATCCCATTTTAAGTTTAAACGATTGTTCGTGATTCAAGAATTGAATATTTTAGTATATTTGAACACATTATAATCCTAGCATCACATTAATATTTATTTCACCATTTTAGTTCTCATTATTCACAAGGTTCCATTATGAACCATATTAACACCATAATCAATGTTTGATTTGAATAATATTCCTGTACTTCAAAAATTAAATATTTTTGTATATTTAAATTCTTCTGGATTTTAGATTAATATAGGAATTTTTCCTACTAAAATTGAATCAAAACTACAAAAGATATTCATGGTTGAAGATGAAACCGATTTGGAAATTACATTGAAATAATGAAATACGCTTTTGAACTGAGGAAACGCCTTTTACCATTTCACTGGAAAACTTGCTTGGTGAGAGAGGGTCCCATGCACGCCATAGACAGAGAGCAAAGCAGCGGCTAGGGCATGGCGTCGACGGCTCTCCGGAAAGCCCGGCTGACAGCGGCATGCAGACAGAAAGATGCAGTCAAAGGCGCATATGGGGTGTCACCGATTCAGCGGAAGTCAAGCAGAGCCTTGGCCGAATGACCGAGCGACGGCGGAAGGGGCGGCTCGTGGAGAAGAAGAACAGGAGCATTAGAGACTGAATCGATAGCATTGTGAGCATCAGGAGGTACTAGAGGTTCCGTTTTTGAGTTTACCTTGACCGGAGAATCACCGAGGAGGGCTGTCCACGGTGGCCGGCCATGAGGAAGAAGGGCGCACGGGGGTGGCGCGATTTCACATGAAGAACTGGGAATATTGTTGAGGGCTTTCGATCAGTGGAGTCTAGTGATGCTCGCAGCGGAAAGAATTTGGAAATGGTTCATTGGCTTGGCTGATTGGGCTTCGGCTCAAGCTCTGAAGCTTGGCAATGGCGGCAAAACGAAGGAAGTTTAATTTGTCTCCTCTACCGGGGAGAAGGGAGGAGGGAGGAAATGAAGTGTTGCCTCTGGTGATCGCTAAGGTATAAGGAATGGCTGAGGGACTAAGTAGATGGCCCGATTTGGTTGAGATTGGCTCAGTTATGAGCTTCCCGAATGCGACAGGGATGAACAATGGCGGAAAGACTTCGTGGCGGCAATCGACGGAGGTATGGGCAGCTGAAGCCTCGCGAGGGGTGCGTCGTGGCTGAAGCAGGGCGACGCAGACACTGGTGACGCGACGACTCAGAGAGATTCAATGGAACTGAGCTCGATCAAGCGTGCTGAATCGGGAGTGTCTCGCTCGGTCGCAAGAACAGGGGGAAGAAGGAGCTGACAAGTGGGCCTGGGGACCAGCAGTCAGTGAAGTTAGGCGCCAAAAGAGATAGTCTCCGATTTTTATTGCTGTCAAACGGGAGTAGGAAATTGTCAAACTTTTTGACCAAGGACTTTGAATAGATTTTGATGCCTGGTAAAATTTTGAGGTTAAAATGAATTACCGAAAAATTGATAATATTCTGACAACAGTGATGGCTCCTAATTTCTTGTTTCGGATTTCGATTTTTGATTGAGATCAATTGAAATCTAATATTTTTGAAATTTTGTTTTTCAAAATGATTTGATCTCAGAATGCTTCTGTAAAAATTTCAGCTCAATATATGGTTCCATTATTTTATGAAAATTCTGACATTGCAATTTCTAGATTTTCAGGGTTTCTGTTTTTAAATTCTAAAAAGTCCTAAAGCACATTATTAATTTATAATATTTTTACCAGAGGTAGATATTGCATTGAGTATTTCATGATAAATTTTTCAGCTCCATTTGAGGTCTATAAATATTTTATAAATTCTGACAATGCATGATTTGGAAATAAAATTTGTTCTGCCATTTTTCTTTCCAAATTTCTTAGGCATGAATTTCATTTGAAAATTTGAATGGCTTATTTACACGCTCAGGGTTTCATGGGTCATTTTTCTAAATTTTTCCTTTTTGCTTCTTGACCTTTTCTCCTTTTCATTCTTTATTTCCATTTGTTGAATTTCTCATACAAGGAACAACTCCAAAGAAATCCAAATAAAATTCAATAATGCCAAGAAACTCAGGAATAAATATTTTCAAATTTAAAATATTTATTTTTACTTTATTAAAAATTTTGGGATGTTACACTCTAGCTGTTAGGTCTTAATTCTCTATAAAGCAGTTAAATTTCATTCTTGTGTCTAGCAATGAACACTTGGTTACCGGCAACTAAAATCCTGTGTAGCTGTTGAGGTATTTAAATGCACCCCCTGAAAAGGGTGGTCCGTCACAATGGAGGAGTTGGGTATGGCAGCAGGGAGTTTAGAGATCTGAGTGGAGGAGCTGTTGTGGGGGAAGCTAGTGGGGAGTTAGTGATTTTGTTTAGAGTGAAGGCAGTTTCCTTACAGGTCGCTCAAATGCCGACATGAAAACATACTTCTTTTATCGGCTATTTTAGAACTGACAAGAAATTACATGTTTTCCTGACGGCGTTATAAACCCATCAGAACAATCAAAATTCATGATAGTGATTTGCGTGCCCGCGAGGAGATACAAACCGTCATGAAAGCTTGTGGGCTGGCAGTGGCTGGACATCCAGATGCAATATGAGTGCCTGATTGCTCGATTAATTAGCACACGAGATTTAATTTTAGATCCGTGAGACTGCCGAGAATTCCTCTTGATATCGGTTTGCAAGCATGCACATCTCTGTTTGTTTCTTTCGTTTTCATCTCTTTCTTTGTTTGCATCTTGTAGCAGGTTACAATAGTCCATGCCTAGATGTGGGCGTCGTGCTGGTGTCGGCCGACACGGGCCCATCATGTTTCGGGCCTAAACCGTGCTAAGCCGTGACGGCCCATCGTGCTTGTCATCTTCGGGCGGGCTGGCCTTCGCCTTCAGCGAGCCGAGCCACGACCCATTTGGCGCCGTGCCATGGCAAAGAGCGAAGGCATCGGTGAAATTGGAGCCCACCTCGTCAGCCCATTGAGCCCAGTAAAAGACCTCTCCGCGATGGTCCATACCGCGTACTGTAGCACAGAGGCAAGCGCAGGTTAGTTGTCTTCTGCGTAGCATAGAGGCCGTCAGTTCGTCTTCAAACCAAATCGCGATGTCGCGTGACTCGCGTCAGTTCGTCTTCCATTCCGTGTCTTGATGTCTTCATCTCTTCGCGACTTCACGGTCCTCGCGAATTGCGGCAAGTTAGCAACGGGCAGCGCACCGACTTGCAGGCATACGCTGTCTCGAACGTGCTTTTGGAGAAGGAAGCTTGCAAGTTCTCGTAGGAGAAGAGCATCAGCTTGGTCATTGTTTGCCCCGTCATCACGGTGGGTGCAACTCCTGCTTCACAAGTCCACATGAACATCCCCGCTAGGCGCTAGCCTCCTTCCTATCTGGTGAGGAGCATGTACAAGTATTGGGCATCATTTTTGAAACTTCAGTAACTATCGACGTTTGGAAAATAGATTCCTCGTCGAGCTTATTTGTTGATTGAGGGATCAACCAAGGCCCCTTTCCCGTGAAGGGTTTACATTCGAAGGATGCTACTAGGATGCGATGCTCGAAAGGACAGTGGACAAAGAATTTTTATACTAGTTCGGGCCTCTCTTGATAGAGATAATAACCCTACGTCTAGTGCTCTTGCTATTGCTTGAATTCTTACAGGAAAGCTTGTGCACGCACTTCTTGATGTCGTATCTGTGTGTGTATCTGTGTATCTCTCTTGTACTCCGATCTACCGCATGAGTATTTATAGGTGATTGAAGTAACTACAGCCAAAAAATGCGCCATTACTGCATTAACCGGGGCTGCAACTGCATCTTTGATTCTCGCCACGCCGAGTCGTGGACATGACGGACTTAGATCGTGGCATAATAGTCTTAAACCGCAGCGTAATTATCGCCACATCATCTTTATGGGCCGAGCACGACCTGTTGGACATGCTCGGGATTTTCACTCAACTCTGACCGACCATTGCGCACATCCAAGCAAGCATGCTCGGGGAATTATGGCACATGCTCAGGAACGAGCCCAAGCATGGTCAGGCGGACCCACTAGCTAGTCCATCTGAGGATCCTCCTTGGGGACATCATCCAAGGGCATGCATGGTCGGTCGAAAACCAGCTGTCGGGGTATAATGGTCTTTAAGAAAATTATCCAATACCCGTAACTTAACTGCATGCCTGCAGAAATTAAGATGTAGCAAAACCATTTGATTTTCTCATGTTTCTTTTCATCTCATGTCCGATGTTATATGGTGGTATTATATCATGTGTGTCGGCGTACTTTACGCCAGGGTACCCTCTCCGCCATGGTCAGGAGGGGCCACGAATGTTGAAGCATGGCAGCTTGGCGAGTAGGCGGGCGACCAGGCCCCGACACCAGGCGACCGAGCCACGTGGCAGCTTGATGAACAGGCGGGCGACCGAGCCTCGACGCCAGGCGATCGGGCCACATGGTCGGTCGACGGAGTCAAAAGGTATTCGGGGGTCCGTTGTTGGTTAGGCATGGAGGCGTACGCCGAAGGAGCGGGGGAGCTTCGCCTTGAAGTCTTCTCCCCGACACACCATGTCAGAACCATTGAATGCGTGTGGCTCTGCTAACGACACGATAGCCTATCTCTCTGACGTCCTGCGCCTCACCCGTCGCATGCAAGTCGCCTCCCGGGCGGATCGGGCGGAGTGAGGCGGTGGCGCAAAGAATGAGGCCAGGGGATGAGGCTACAACGATCGGTGTGATAAATAAAGTGTAATCAGTGTGATGTCATCTTCCCACTTGCCCGAGCAAGCCCGACCTATACAAGGGAGCTCCGGTGCATGGGAGTCAGGGGGGAAGGACCCAAAGAGAGTGAGGATCAAGCAAACGGTGTAATCCACTCAAAACACATTAACAGGAGCTCAAGCAGGACGTAGGGCTATTACCCGCATCGGAGGCCCGAACCTAGGTAATATCGGCGTGTTCTTGAATTTATGTCCGTGTGGATCCCTCGGGAGAATCGGTAGGCGGTCCAGCTGCGAAGACACCCGACAATGGTGTGGGCCACAGGCGGGTCTGGAAAGGCCATGGCCAACTATTTCCCGACGGCCTTGATGGAATCCGCCCATTCTTGGCTGTTGAACCTTTTGTGAGGATCGGTGCACTCGTGGGAGGAACTGTGTGACCTTTTCGTCACCAACTTTCAAGGCTCGTACACACATCCAAGTGTGGAGGATGATCTCCATGCCCTCGAGCAGCTAAAAGGGGAGTCGTTGCGCGACTTCATCCGACGGTTTAGTCACTGTCACAACACGATCCCTAGGATCTCCGGATAGTCAGTCGTCATCGCCTTCCGAAGAGGCGTCCGAGACCACAAGATGCGGGAAAAGATGTCCACCTGCAACATCACCACCACTTCCGAGCTGTTCTCTTGGCGCACAAGTGCGCACGAGCGGCGGAAGCTCAGGGGCAGGTGTCCGGTTCGGCTGGCGATCACGGCGGAGACAAAGCTGGGACCTCGAAGGGTCCCGGCTCCATGATCAAGAAGAAGAAGCGTAGAGTGCGGCTGAGTCTGGGCAGGTCCTAACCGCTAAGCGTGAGCATAGGGACACCAAGTCGCGGTGGCGCGACCGCCGTGATCGGCGAGATGATTGCCGCGGTCGGAGGGACGACCACCGCGAAGAGAAGGAGGGCAGGCCCTACTGCCCGATCCACAGATCCAATGCACATGACCTGGCCAATTGCTAGGTTGTGAGCAAGATGGTGGAGCAGCAGCTCAAGGAGCGCCGTCCCCCATGGCGACGACTAGGATGAGACCCCACCCCGTTGGCTTTCCAGCGGGTGGAGCACACAGTGGCATACATACACGGTGGATCGGCCACCTATCCCTCCAACGCGAAGTATAAGCGGCTGATGAGGGAGGTTTGCGCCGCCGTGCCGAGCTCAGGTGCGGGTAGGCCGTTGAAGTGGTCGGAGGAGCCGATCACCTTCAGTCAGGCTGACCACCCTGAAAGCATCGTCGGCTTGGGTCACCTTCCAATCGTGGTTTCGCCCACGGTATGGAAGTGAAGCTTGGGCGAGTGTTGGTGGATGGAGGAAGCTCCATCAACCTCCTATTCTCTAAGGCATTTCGAGCGCTCCAGATATCGCTGCAGGAGTTGCGTCTGGCCTTGCCTTTCTACGGAGTCACCTCGGGGGCTGGTTCGGTGCCCCTGGGTCAGGTACGCCTCCCCGTCACCTTCGGGGACGAGAGCAACTACCGTACGGAGGTGGTGGACTTTGAAGTCGCCGACTTCGACCTTCCGTACAACGCTCTGCTTGGCCGACCAGCGTTGGTCAAGTTCATGGCGGCGACCCACTATGCATACATGGTGGTGAAGATGCCAGTGCCCGGTGACCCTATAGTCATTAAGGTGGACAGGCCGGAAGCCTTGCGTTGTCACTGTTAGCAGTAATCTTGACTAAGCTTGTTTAGCGTGTGTGTGTGCATGAGACTGCATGTGTGTGTCTGCAGTCTTCACGTTGTGTGCGTGTGTGTCAACTAGTTAGCTTGGCATGTGTGTGTTGGTCATGCATCTACCAAAGGCGTTAGAGCGCCGGCGATCAAGTGCTAATCAAGTCTCCGGGAGCATATGGACGTGGGTGGATAGATGGCATGCAAGAAGAGAATCGGATCAAAAGATGCATGGAGTTGCAAGCGGCGCATGCATGCATGGCTAGGAGGACCGATTCTTGAGGTCTCACATGAGTAGCTCTTGTTTGTGCAAGTGGTGGAGTCCGGGTCTTGTGGATCATGGAGTGCATGTGTGGTGCATGCAAGAAAGCGTCGATTATCAACAATTAGTGATTAAAGGAGTCGTCTGCAGTGAAGTGGCGGCTAATGCACAATTAGTGGGCGCGTTTGTTCTTTGTTGTGCATGTAAGCAAGGCTATATAAGCCGTATAATCATTTTGTTTAAAGGTTGAGCATTCAATAGAGAAAATACAAAAGGCGTGAGTCGACGCAAAGCGTGTGTTTATGAGCAAATTAGTTTGTGTTAATCTTTGGCTATTCCAATAGTCACAAGCAGGCATTGGACCTAGCCGGCGCCACCTGTGCAAGGCAAGCCAATGCTTCCTACTCAGGAGCCCCTCCAGCAAAGACTCATGCCTTGCCGGTTCGTCCGCTGAGGTTAAGGTGGTCTCCCTGAGCGACGGCGAGCCCGAGAAGACTGTCAAGGTGGATGCCAACCTTGGCGCCGAATAGAAAAGCGCGCTCGTCACCTTCCTCTTGTTTAACTCCGACGTGTTTGAATGGCAACCGTCTGACATGACTGGGGTCCCTAGGGAGGTGATCGAGCACCGATTGGCAACGCTCCCAGGAGTGCATCCGGTCCAGTAAAAGGTCCGGAGTCAGGCACCAGAGCGACAAGATGACATTCGTGAGGAGGTAAAGAAGCTACTATGCGCGGGGATTGTTAGGGAAGTCTCTCACCCCGAGTGGCTTGCCAACCCCGTGCTTGTCAAGAAGCCCAACGAGGAGTGTAGGATGTGCGTCACTTCACCGACCTCAACAAGGCCTACCCGAAGGATCCGTACCCTTTGCCATGCGTTGATCTCATCATCGATTCTACGGCGGGGTGCAAGCTGTTGTGCTTTCTGGACGCGTACTCCGGGTACCACCAGATTAGCATGGCGGCGAAAGATGAAGAAAAGACCGCTTTTATAACCCCGATGTGCGTTTATTGTTATATTAGAATGGCATTTGGGTTAAAAAATACTGGTCCTACTTATCAGCGCGCCATGCATATTTCCTTCCATTCGCAGATAGGACGGAACCTCGAGGTGTACGTCGACGACCTGGTGGTGAAAGTCAAGAGGGTGAAGGACTGATCGAAGACCTAGAAGAAACTTTTGCCAACCTCTAGAAGAATTGCCTGAAGCTCAACCCTAAGAAGTGTGTCTTCGGCGTGCCCTCCGGGAAGTTGCTAGGGTTCCTTGTGTCCAGCCGGGGCATTGAGGCCAATACCGACAAGATAGCGGCCATCGAGCACATGAAGCCACCGGCTCAGCTCAAGCAAGTGCAGTGTCTAGCTGGCCATCTGGCGTCCCTCGGACGGTTTATCGCTCGCTTAGGGAAAGGAGTCTACCCCTATTCAAGCTGCTGAAGAAGACCAACCACTTCGAATGGACTTTGGAGGCCCAACAAGCGTTTGAAGACTTGAAGAAGTACCTCTCCTCCCCGCCGGTGCTGGTCGCCCCCAAGCCTGGTGAACCGTTGCTCTTATACATCGCCGCTACCCCTGCAGTGGTGAGCGCGGTACTAGTGGCGGAGAGGAAGACGTCTAAGCTTGGTCTACTATGTCGACAAGGTGCTATATGGCGGAGATCGGTACCCACAAACACAGAAGATGTTGTACACGCCGTCCTAGTGGCGTCCAAGCTATGCACTATTTCTAGGGGCGGAGATCGAGGTGGTCACTTGCCTATCCCTCATGACAGATCTTCCTGTCGGGAAGCCAAGGGTCGCGTCGCCAAGTGGTCAGTGGAGCTGGGGGAGTTCTGCCTCAAGTTCACCCCCGCACCGCCATCAAGAGTCAAAGACTGGTGGAGTTCATTGCCGAGTGGACTCCCGCCACTCCTGAAGCTGAAGGAATACCCGTGCTTTCTCTCTGGACTTTGTTCTTCGACGGCTCCTTAAAGCTTGAGGGTGCGGGGGCTAGGGTCATCCTAGTCTCCCCGACCGGTGATATCCTTCAGTACGTGGTCATCCTGGACTTCAAGGCCACCAACAACATCGTCGAGTACGAGGGTTTACTGGCGGGGCTGCGTGCCGCCTTCGCGTTAGGCGTCTGACGCCTCAAGTCAAAGGCGACTCCCTGCTGGTCATCAATCAGGCACAAAAGGAATTTCAGTGCTCTGACCCTGCAATGGCAGCGTACTTGGCGGAGGTCAGGAAGATGGAATGCCGCTTCGAAAGGCTGGGGTATATCCATATCCCTCGGCGCGACAACCACATGGCGGATGGGCTTTCGCAGCTCGCGTCATCGAGAACCACTATTCCGGTCGGGGTCTTTGAAGAAAGGCTTACGCGACCGTTCGTCGCAGCCCCCGTTCATGGTGGGGACAATGATGCGGCTATCTCAGCCTCCGACTCAAGGAGGGAAGGTGGTGCGGCTGTCCTAGCCCCCAGTTCAGGAAGGGGAGACAACGCGCCAACCTCAGCCCCCGATTCAGGGAGGAAGGATGGCGACACCGCCAAGGCGATACCAGTGGAAAAGCCTGGTCAGGCGGAGTACCCAGCGATCACCACATGATTGCTACACTTGGCCAGGAAGGTCGATGGATGGATCCGATCCTAGCTTTCCTGCAGGACCAAGTGATCCCCGACGATGATACGTCAGCCGAGAAAATTGCACGTAAGGCCAAGTGCTATACTCTAGTAGGTGGGGACCTATATCGCCAGAGTAGAAATGGAATTATTCTAAAGTGAATTACTCCAAAAGAGGGGAGCAACTTGCTCTCTGATTTCCATCGAGGCACGTGCGGGAGCCATATGTCGGTCGGGCCGGCTTCGGTAAGCGTTCGCCAGGATTCTATTGGCCCTCGCCTCTAGGATGCTTATGGTGGTGAGGAGATGCGAGGCGTGCCAGTTCCATGCCAAGTAGATCCACCGACCAGCCCAGGCGTTGCAAACCATCCCGCTCTCTTGGCCGTTCGCGGTCTGGGGGCTGGACATCCTGGGCCCATTCCCGCGGGCCACAGGGGGCTTCACCCATCTGTTCGTCACCGTCGACAAGTTCACCAAGTGGGTTGAAGCCGATGCAGTGCGTGCCATCATGGCCTCCGCTGCTATCAGGTTCGTGTAAGGGATCTTTACCCGCTTCGGAGTCGCCAACCGCATCATCACCGACAACGGCACCCAATTCACCGGTAACATTCACGGAGTTTTGTGAAGAGATGGGCACCAAGATATGTTTCGCCTCGGTGGCCACACGAGAGCAATAATAGCGGAGGCGTGCCAACGTTGGTATTGAGGGCCTTAAGACGAGAGCGTTGATCGGCTCCTGGCGGGAGGCGCGGTGGAGCATGACGAACTTCCGACGGTGTTGTGGTCGCCGAACCACACCCCGGTAGGCGGAGAAACACCTTTCTTCTGGTCTATGTGGCGTGCGTCATCCTTCCGAGCTATCATTAGGCTCCCCAGCGTTTCGACATTTGGTGTGGAGGACGAAGACTAGTGCCGAGAAGAAATCAACCTTCTGGAGGAGATGCGCAACCGGGCGGCTTTGTGTGTTGCTCGGTATCAGTAGAGCCTCAGGCGATACCATGCCACCCGGGTCCATAAGAGAGCACTGGCAATGGGTGACCTTGTCTTGCGCAGAATTCAGGTGCAGGCCGGCCGTAACAAGATGTCTCCCCTGTGGGAGGGCCCCTTTAAGGTGGTCTTAGTCTCTCGGCCCGGGGCGGTCCGGTTGGCCACTGAGGACGACCAAGAGCTGGCGAACTCCGAGAACTTGGAAGTATTGTGGAAATTCTACACCTAAGAATTGTAAGTACTTGGCAGTTTGCCTCGATCAGCAAGAGGATGGGCTCTCCTTCATTAGCTGATCGGCGACGGCCGATAATCAGTTAAGTTGTTTGCCTTGTGGGCTCTCAATCTGTCTTTCTTGTCTTTCCTGCTTATGCCCCGATGGGTCACATTTTCATGGTTGTCATCGGTACCGATAGCTCGGCGGCTCCTTGTCGATAAGCGGTAACACCCAGCGCTTGCGTCGGGCAGGGACAGGCGACCAGGGGGCAAGTTCGGCATGGTGTTCAATGCGGCTAGTACACCCCGGGTTGTCACCGCGAGCACCGTTGGCCCAAAACCACTCCTGGGGACCTATTACCTTGTCATGCGGCGCCGTGGTCAGGTTCTGAGAGATTGCAAGGATTTAAGTTCCAAAAAGCAATGGGACAGTGACAACCCCGCGTGGGGACTTATGCTCTTTTGGTCTATTCCCTACGTGTCTTGCGTAACTTCTGCTCATGTTTGTAGTGGCTGCTTGCGAGTGCAGGGAAAGTGCCAGAGCATTGACCTGATCTGAGCCCCCGGACATGCATCATGGCAAGACCGGGGGGCTGGTCGCCCGGTGGTTGGGTCGAGTAGACACGGGCAAACACACACATGCAGGTATTCATGTAAAGGCAAAGGATGGTAGTTTCATTAAGTTTGCCAAAAGGTGTATGTACAGGGCTATAGAAAAAAAAAGAAATGAAGAAAACAAGAATTGCTGCCCGAGCCATCAATCATCGTCGGCGACCTGGATGTGCTCGGTGTCATCCCTTGCTTCCTCCTCCGCCACTATAGTGTCGAGGGCGGGTCCTCCACCTTCATCGGCCGACCCACGTGCTCGAGGCTTTGCGCAGCGTGACCACGCTGAGCCTCGTCGCCTTCAATTCTAGCCACGGTGGACATGGGGGCGAAGGAGGCGTAAAGTGGGGTAAGAGCGAGCCAGCATGTACCCTGATGGCGGCTGCGACCTCCTGCCCTTCTCGGGTGGAGCGGGTGGACAGGGCGGCGGGCAGGCCGACGAGAGTCTCAGCAACCCGGGTGATGCAAAGGGCGTGCTGCATCGCCGAGGGCTCTAGTGGCTTGCCCAGCCTCACCCCAAGGGGTCGTAGGCTCCTGGCCATGCAATGGTAAGCAGGGCGAAGCATTACGGTGAGGTTGTGTAGTGTGCGGTGCAGTTCATCTTCGGCTCACTTCCGCGCCGCTTCGGCCTCCTGCGCCTGGGCGAGCAAGGCAACCCTACTTGCCCTCTCCCGTGCCAGTAGGGCCGCCCCTCTCCCTCTCCTACGCTAGCTCCTCGCGTAGTAGCACCATCTGTTGGGTCATCTGCGTCTCATGCTGGGTGGTTGCCGTGAGGAGGGCGCCCGAGGACGCATGCACTCTGCCAAGCTCGGCGGCGATCTTGCCTGTTGGGAGGCGAGGCGGAGGGCGCTCGAGGCGGAATAGGCGGAGAGTGCGGTGTCGGCGGCGTCGCATGAGCTGCCGGGGCGCCGGTGGCACAAGGACATAGTCCCCGCGCCTCGGCCGGGCAAGGTGGGCACAGCTTCTGGAAGCGCCGAGGAGGGCATACAGGAAGCACTGGAAAGTTGAAAGAAGACGACGTGAGATCAAGCCCACCCTACGGGACGGTAGCAAGGGCTCCCGGTGTCGGGGCAGGAGCGGAGGATGTCGCTGCGTCTGATGAATACCCTACTTCAGTCATGCTCAGAGGCACGGTGGGACAGGAGGGGGCGGGCGTCCGGTCGTCGGTGCGGGACCTCTTTGGGTGTGCACCCGGGGCGTCCGAGGAGGACAGACGCTTGCTCGCGCTCCGGTCGCCCACCGAGGCCGGGTCCCTGATTATTAGGGGGCCGCGGGGCGGCAACGCCGTGAGCCCGGTGGAATCCATTGTCGGGGCGATTTAATGATCTGGAGATGCTCCGCGAACTCCAGATCGTAGAGTGGCCGGGCCTCGGCCGGGAAGTTTGAATTGCTCGGCATCGGCAGTAGCAGCCCGGCCAGCCATTTGGTGATAGTAGGGGTCTCCAAATTCCCTGTGCCTGGTGAAAGACGGAGAAAAGATTACTGGTTGATGACGACCACAAGAGATCAAAAGAAAAGAAGCGAAACTTACGGCCCGGGTGTGTGCGGGTCATGTAAATCATCGCCGGTGTCTTGCCATGCCGGTGGGCTTGCTGCGGTGTAGGGGCTAATCCTCTGGGTCACGAGTCCCGGACCACCAGTGCCAGTCAGCCCGAGTCTCCTGAATGGTTGATGCGGGCCACCATCATGCGAGCTCATTGTCTCCTCAACAGGTGAGCCCTAGTTCTTGATGGCCTCTGCTAGTGCGAAGGCACCTCCAGGGCTCCGAGACCGCTGTCATCACCAACGTGCAGCCACTCGCTTCGCCACGCCTTCCATCTGGTCCTCGCTTTAGAAGGGATGTGTAGGAGGCCGATCCGTCCACGAAAGGCAAAGTGGCGACTCGCGACTCCGGCAATCTGTGAAGCCACGGAGAGTGTAGAAGAAGCGGAAGAGGGGGAGATTGGGCATTACCCTCACGAACATCTCGCGAGAGGTAAGCAAAGGTGGAGAGAATGAGGATAGAATGGGGGTGAGATGAAGATGGTGGATCTCGTAGAAATGAAGGGCGGTGAGGAAGAACTCGGAGAAAGAGGCGGAACCAAGCCCGCGATGGCGTCGAGGAGAAAGACGGCGATCTCCTGGCGTCTCACCTTGCGCGCGAGGATTTAATGGCATAAGCGAAGGAACCCTCGGCGGCGGTCGGGAAACCTCATTGCCCTCTCCTGTCCGGCGGTCGGCAGAAATGGCTGCGCCATTCGAGCGGAGCGTTGTCTTCGAACAAGAAAGTTGAAGGGGCAAAAAAAAGGCGAGGAGTCGAAAAGCGTGAACCGCGGTCATGGGCGCGCATATTCATAGGTTTCTCATCTTGGCGGTTCGCGAAAAGTAGTCATAGCAACCCGGTCTCGAGAAGGCGGCGGAGGCGAGAAGACTAGAGCGGGTGGCCAGCAGAATGGTGGACCCGTCGAGAACACGCCAACTTTAAAGAAGTCTGAAAAGAAGCTGGCGTGCCTCGGGGCCGGGCTCGAGGCCTCTTGTGGCGTACTACGCCGGTACCCTCTTCGCCCACGGTCGGGGGGCCACCCAGCCAAGCGTGGGCTTGGCGGAAAGCGGTGACGAGCCCGACACTAGGCGGCAAGGGCCACATGGTGATGGCGAGTGGCGTCCTTTGGCCGGTGGCGTCACGATCCGCGAGACCCGAGCTTCGGAGGCCCGACACGACACAGGTGCATCTTAGGCGCTTCGACCTACGGCGCGCTGGGCGGCTGCAGCCCGCTCGACCTCTAGCTCAGGCGGGCCCTTGTTGAACCCACGATCCTACAGGATTTGGATCGAGCATTTGACCGAAGCGGTTGCTCAAGCGCGGGTTGGTAGGGCGGCATGAATACATGCAACAAGTTCCGGGCGATTACTGGTAGCCCTCGGCGTGCATGAAGACCACTCCACAGGAATCTAGCCCAGCCGTTCGCGTCTTGAGGAGGCATAAATCGGGGAGCCTGATCCTTTGGGAAAAGCAGAGACAACGCTGCGCACCTTAGCTCGAGCTTAGACTTAGCCATCGCTGAACTTGGTATATAAACACCCTTGTACTCGAGATTAGCCAAGAAAACAGCCGCAAAGCGGCAGATAAACTATTACCTTCAGCGAGGCTCGAACGATATAAATCTCGGTCTCCGCTCGTTGTCGTCTTGCTCGACCATAACCTCGTCTGTACTTTTCTTTCGTTTGGCGAAGCCTACTTTCGAATCCCATATCACTCGAGACCTTTACCACATTTCTTGCGGTTGGCGATCCGATGTCGGATCGATCGCCCTGGATCTCGAAGAGCGGGTGCATTACGCCTTCGCGAGAAGACACTAGGTTCGCGAAATCGAGCGGCGTCCTTTGCCCGGTGAGGCTAGCGCTTCGCATGTGAAGGTGTATCGCGACAATAGCCTCTTAAATGCGTCCTCTGAGTCGCCGGTTCTAGGTCTCCTTCTTCCGTCGGCAGGCTTTCCCTTATGTAATGACGTCTTGAGCTCCCTTTCTTGAGTAGAACCGGCCTTTCGGCCCGGCCGGGATCCGAGATTGAATCTTGGGAAGGACCACTTGAGCCACATTGGCTAGGAAATAAGCAGCACCCGAAACCAGGTCCTTCACGGGCGGAAGAAATGAAATCTGCAAAAAAGAAGCGAGGTGAGAGCGATTCCTAGGAACCCCTCGCGCTGGGGGAAAGATGGCGAGAGTAGAATGGAGTTCGGCACGGGTTTACTGAGCTCGATCTCACGCGGTGAGTGAGGACCACGGAAGGAACTTCGCTCTCCGGGGTCCACAGGAGCAGGGAGCGAAGTGCTCGGTCGAGAGCGATTTAAATCGTCCACAGGGATTGACTTCGGTCTCGTTGCGGAACGCCATGTGTATGGGTCAGCAGCCCGGGTCTCGAGTTCCTTCATCCTCGAAAGCGGCAGTGCTCCTCCTAAGCTTGGCCATGGCGATCGCGGCGATCTCGGTCGGCGGGGAGGAAGGTTTTTTCGGGCGAAAACCTTTGGTCGGAAGCTTCCTCAAGAGGCTATGACTTTTTGGGTTTATAAACGCCGTCGCCAAGACTCGAGACCGCTGATGCTTTGGAGGACTTCGCATGCCACGATTGTGGATGCAATTAAAGTAGGGCGGCGGTTTTGAGAACGCGCAGTGTATGCCAACGTTAGCATCCGTCGGGCGGCGGAGATCAGAAAGCGCCATGTGTCATATCCTCAAGACTGGCGTTACATTTCCGCGCGACCTCGACCTCAAGAAGTGCAGGGAATCGATCGGCTATGGAGACTCAAGGTCGGCCCATGTTACAGCCACGACCTTAAGCCTCGGGGCTAGGCCCGGCGAAATGGGCGTCCTTTGACCGGTGGCGTGCGGTCAGCGGACCCCAGGCTCGGGAGGCCCTCGGCCTCGACACAGGTGCACTATGCGTCGCTTCGACCTAAGCGCTAGACGGCTGCAGCCCGCTCGACCTCGAGCTCGGGCGGAGCCCTTGTTGAGACCCACGATCCACCACAGGATTCGGATCGAGCATTTGACCCGGCGGTTGCTCAAAACGCGGGTGCAGTAGAGGCGGTAGAGATACATGCAACAAGTTGAGGCGATTCTGGTGGCCCTCGGCGTGCATGAAAACCACTCCGGGAATCTAGCCCAGCCGTTCGCGTCTTGAGAGGCATAAATCGAAACCGAGTCCTTTGGGAAAGCCAGAGACAACGCACAACGCACCTTAGCTCGAGCTTAGACTTAGCCATCGGCTGAACTTGATTCGTAAAACACCTTACTTATACCGAGATTAGCCAAGAAAACAGCCGCAAAGCGGCCAGAATAAACTATTACCTTCAACGAGGCTCGAACAGTATAAATCTCGGTCTCCGCTCGTTGTCGTCTTGCTCCGACCATAACCTCGTCATACTTTTCTTTCGTTTGGCGAAGCTTATTTCGAATCCCATATCACTCGAGACCTTTACCACATTTCTTGCGGTTGGCGATCCGTCGTCGACAATCGACCAATGGAGTTCGAAGGTACTAAGAGTCGGTGTCGGTCGGTATGGGCGTCGCCCGAGGGGCGGAGCTTGCCTCGAAGTCTTCTCCCCCGATACATCATGTTTGAACCATTGAATGCGCGTGGCTCTACTGACGACACGATAGCCTATCCCTCTGACGTCCTGCGCCTAACCCGTCGCATGCAAGTCGCCTCCCGGGTGGACCGGGCGGAGTGAGGTGGTGGCGCAAAGAATGAGGCCAGGGGATGAGGCTACAGCGATCGGTGTAATAAATGAAGTGTAATCAATGTGATGTCATCTTCCCACTTGCCCGAGCCAGCCCGACCTATATAAGGGAGCTCCGGCGCATAGGAGTCGGGGGGAAGGACCCAAAGAGAGTGAGGATCAAGCAAAAGGTGTAATCCACTCAAAGCATATTAATAGGAGCTCAAGTAGGGCGTGGTACATTACACTTATCGAAGGGCGAACACAGGTAATATCGGCGTGTTCTTGAATTTATGTCCGTGTGGATCCCTCGGGAGAAACGGTAGGTAGTCCAGCTGTGAAGACCCACTCTATTGAACCCCGGACTCCGTCCAGGGAGAAAACTGTCAGCGAAATACGCCGACAATATGTAATCTTAGGCGATAAGACTATGATCAATGCCATGAAAAGCATCGAGAGGCGACACGATCACGCCACGTGACACACTAGCGACACGCGAGGGCGAGGAGATGGGCGTCTTGGCTTCTTGCCGAATACCGAGTCGATCACGCAGCGCATGCCGCAGCCACGCTTCCACGCAGGCACGCAGAGGCAGGTATTAATTAACAACTCATGTTCATTGTATATGTATATGGAGATTATTATTTTCTTATTCAAACCCTAATTGACTAAACAATAGTGGAGTCTTGTTGAACAGATTGATAAATTGATTGACTAAACAATAGTGGATTCTTTCAATGAAGAGATTCTTTAAACCATTGTCAACATCAAAACCGTTAGAGAGACTAAGAGTCACCATCTCAACCTAGAGATTTGGATCATACGCCACACAAAAAAAGCTCGTATTAATGTTGAATTGAGCCCAAGTGACATTGTTGCCGATCCAGATTGCGCAAGCCAATTGAACATCTGAGTCCAAAATTAGAGATGATGTGAGAAGGTCATATTTGTTAAAGGGTCCATGCCAACCGATCGGTCATAATTTTTCGATAAAGAAAGAGAGAAATATTTCAAAAGCTTCCAAAAGACATGGTTTAATGATTTTGATTGGATAGAGTATAGCATATAGAAAGATCTTTGGCATTTTGCTTTTTATTATCTTTTCAAACAACTAGGGTTTGATTGCTTTGCAAATGATGTGTTCATAAAGGATGGTTTTTCCAATTGGAAGAAGGCAAAAGAATCATTCCGTAAACATGTTGGTGGAGTCAATAGTTCTCACAACAACGCAAGAGGCTTATGTGAGGCTTTCAAAAATCAAGAGCAAAGTATTCAACAAGTGATAGAAACTTACATGAATGATATGCGAGTTCAATATAGAGCTCGTTTAACTGCTGTTACAAAGGTTGTTCGGTTTCTTTTGTCACAAGGTCATGCTTTTCGTGGACATGATAAATCATTTAGTTCATCAAATAAAGGTAACTTTAAGAAACTATTAGAATGGTATAAAAATGAGGTTACAAAGGTTTGCCATGCAATTGATAATGCTCCAGCAAATAATTTGATGACTTCACCACCAATTCAAAAGGACCTGGTAAAATCATGTGCTGATGAGGTGACAAATGTCATTATGGATGAAATTAGGGGTAGTTGTTTCTCTCTATTGGTTGATGAGTCACGAAATGTATCAATTAAGGAACAAATGGTCGTGATTTTGAGGTTAGTTTATCAATAATATTAGTTGTTTTGTTACTATTAAGTGTTAAGTATATAAGATTTTCATTCTTATTTTTTTCCTATAGGTTTGTTAACAAGCGAAGTCAAGCAATTGAAAGATTTATTCTTTGTTGAGCATATTCTGGATACATCTTCCTTCCTTTGAAAAGCAGTTTTGGACTTGTTATTTGCTCACTTTGGTTTGTCTCTATCTAAACTCAGAGGGCAAGGCTACGATGGTGCATCGAACATGCGAGGTGAATTTAATGGTTTAAAGGCACTAATTTTAAATTAGAACCCGCATGCTCACTATGTGCATTGCTTTGCACATCAGCTACAATTGGTAGTAGTTTCTGTTTCCAAGAGCAGCCAAGTTGTTAGTGATTTTTTAATTATGTCACTATGATTATCAACATTGCTGGAGGTTCTTGCAAAATAAAAGATGCATTACTCTAGGATCATCATGAGCGCATGGTTGAGAAATTGGAGAAAGGTGAGATAGTTACAGGAAAAGGCAATAATCAGGAGACTTCTCTAGTAAGGCCAAGTGAAACTAGATGGGGTTCACATCTTATAACTCTAATTCGTTTTAGTACGATGTGGGATTCAGTGTTGACAGTTCTAAATAATGTTAATGAAGATGGATTTGACATGAGTCAAAGAGGGAGAGCAAATGGATTGGTGGAAACAATGGAAACCTTTGACTTTGTGTTTATCTTGAATCTCATGATCAAAATATTAAGTATGACAAATGATTTGTCACGTCTCTTGTAGCAAAAGGATCAAAACATTGTTAATGCCATGGTACTTCTTTCTCTTGTGAAAGCTCGTCTATAATAATTTAGAAAGCGGATGGGAAACACTTTTAGAAGAAGTAAAGAAGTTTTGTAGTGCTTGAAATTCGATTCCCAATATGGAAGATCAAAAGCATGCTAGAGGTCATATGAGACGTGAAAGGCAATTTGTCACTTACCATCATTATTATTATGTTGATATTTTTCTTGTTGTGATTGATTCCCTTGCTATAGAGTTAGAGAGTCGATTTAGTGAAACTTCTACAGAGCTTTTGAGATGCATTGCTTGTCTAGATTCAAGAGATTCATTTGCAAATTTTGATCATGGCAAGCTTATGCGACTTTTAGAAATATATTCTAATGATTTTTCGGCATATAATCGTGCTGTTTTGGAAGAATAACTTCACTTATTTGTTGATGACATGAGAAGAGAATTAAGAGATGAATTTCAAAGTAATGATGATCTTGCTAGCTTCGCTGTAAAGATGGTTCAAGCAAAGAAGCACATGGTTTATCAATTGGTCTATAGGCGATTGAATTGGCACTAATTTTACCTATGGGGACAGCTTCTGATTGAAAGGGCTTTCTCGGCAATGAAGATTATTAAGACAGATTTGTGCAATAAAATAAGTGATGACTGGTTGAATGATCTTATAGTATGCTACATTATGGTACGTTTTTCTCATTTCATAGTTACATACTTATATTGCATACAATTTAAATTTTAACTATTTTACAATATGTCGATAGTCATGGTAGTTGATTTTGGATGTCTCTTTTTTTAAGCCCCCTCTTTGTAACTTTCTGGCTCCGCCACTAGTGCCAGCCCAGGTCCGGCCATTTATACTATTGCTATGAGAGAAAATGACCATGGATTGATTTCTTTCTTTATCTGTTTAGGACTTCCTTTTTCTCTAGTCGAAACAAAATCCTATTGTGTTTATTCTTCTCGATTTCCTTAATTCAGTTGCTCCTTCCAGTCACATGCATGCAGGCATGCATTTACTCCTTGGTTTGCTCACCCACACATACGACTTATGTATGCATTCCCTTCCTTTTCTCTTGTCCATGCAGAGTTTTCTTCCTTTACTTCTTGATTTGCTCACCCACACATACAACGCAGACACGTACGAACTATTTCAAGCCGTGCGGCTTTGGCTACGGCCGGACTACGGGCAGGGCCGTCTATCGTGTTGATTAGCGGACTGGTACAATTCGGACAACCGTGTCGTACCGATCCAGCCCGTTTAGAACAGTTCCGTGCAGACCCCATGCCAAGAATCTTTACAGTGATCCAACGTCCCATCAATTGCATGGTGCTCCTAGCTTCCGGCCTGTCTGATATATTTTATCTCTAGATGATGTACTTGTCTGGGAGCAGTGAGTTGTGGAGGAGGAGATAGAGAGGCACAGTGTCTAATACTCCTTTCATTTCCTTTCTTTTATTACGCGTGGGCTTTGCAAGACAGGAACGCATGGCATGGATGCCCTTTTTTTTTGTTCAAGCAGGAAAAGGAATAGTTGGCGGGCCAAGGCCCGGCAGGCAGGCCCATGCAAGCTACAGGTATAAGCTTTATAGTGCTATCATGGCGTAATGCATGGATAGATCAGGCCTGTATAAGCTTTATAAACTTGCAGCTAAACTCCATATTGTATGAGCAAGCGCATGTATGGCGAGCAATGGCTATAGTCAACTTGCCGGGCTCCAAAAATTCCTAGCTCCACTTAGTGCACCACCTCGTGCCATGCTGGAATAGTGTTAGCTCCAACTCTTTTGGCATTTTGAAGCTGCTTTGACCTGACTGCACGAACTCGCCCAGCAAGAAAAAGAAGGAACAATAAAACATACGCATGCATGCATGTCAAGCATTATCATGCCAATGGGCTAGTACACACAAAAGCGGACCACATGCATGCTGCAGTGTATGATGCTCATTTCCATCTATCCATCCCGATTTAGTAGAGTTTTAGATCTTAATTTCATCTCAGATCTAGATCTTGTAAGCTAAAATAAAGTAAATTAAGTCTATATTTTTAGTCTGAAATATAAAGAAGATAACCCTCCTTAACGCTCTTAATGTACCTACAGCTCCAACTCTATAAATTTCTGGAGCTAGGAATGCCCTACTTCATTAACTCCACGGATTTTGGTGAAGCTGAAGCTATGCCAAACACCCTCTTAGTTTTACGGTGTCACAAGCATGTAGTCAACGAACTAGTGGTGTCGGATAAGCATAGGCACCCCAAAAAGTATAAAAATAATTAGAGATTATTCTTCTAGGGTATATATGACTTTGATTTGTAAAATGACAAAATGTGAAATGATTTATGATGTTACGAATCATTCAAGAAAACTATAGAATTACATATAAAAAGTATACATCCTTATTAAAAAATTAGTTCCGCTGTTGCGCGAAACAAGTAAAAGGCTAGTATTTTACGTAAGGTCATTTTGCAAGGCAGTGTTTTATGTGAGTTAAGTTGAAGGGATTGGTTTGGGATCGATCCAGTAGTTGGGAATGTGGAAACACTGCTCCTTATTCAGAACACACTCGTCATGTGTTCTTGTAAAGCTGCTGACTCGCAATGCTGCAAGCTTAACGAACGCATAATATGCGGCAGCCGTTGCAGCAGCAGCAGGCGCCTGACCTGCTACTGATAGGCAGGCAGGCAGGCAGGCAGGAGTTGTCACATCAAGATGGGCCACGACTTTACCCCTGCTTGATCCTGCTTTGGTGTCTCTACTTTCTTCCTTTCTGTCACCACTCACCAGTCACCACTCACGTCTCACCGTTGGTTGCCCGGCCCGGCCGGTCAGTCATCTGCACTGCAGCAAGCAGGCGACACTAGTAGTCTAGCACACAAGCTAGATACCCTTTCTTTTCCTTCTAGGCTTTGCATGTAGAAGCTAAGCCGAGCAGCCGCTGGCTAGCGCTCCGTCTAAGCTGAAATTCAATTTCATGAACGGAAGATAGGCGAACAATCGATCTATGCTGGTTTTGGTGGCGGCTTTGCTTGAAAATGGGCACATCGGCCGATCAAGAAGAAACAGGGAAGCCGGTCTGGCCGCTCGCATCTATAACTGGCCATTGGGCCAGGCCTTTTTTTCCTTTTTTTTTTGGGCTGGACCATAGCACGGCAAGTATGGCTCAGCTAAAGCACTACACGGCACACGCATCAACTGGACTAACCGGTATAAATGATAGGGTCATGTCGGGCCTCACGGTCGGACACGATGAACAGCATGGCACAGTAGGCTAGTATAGATCATGCTTGGACCGGCACGGTACAAAATAGGTCCAAACGAGCCCGAAGTAGGTATGGCACGTAGCAGGGCGCTCTGCGGAGACGTTGCGTCATATTGTGGCTCGCCCTACGGTCGATCCTTACATATGGAGAAAGAGAAGACAACAGAAATACTAAAAGGTGGATAATGAGGACCAAAGAGTGCATGCTCACTAATACCGATCACATGCACCGAGTCACTCTGGATTGAAGTACGTGACACTAGGTGTAAGGTTTTAACTAGGTAGCAACTCTGTACGTACTAAGAATAAATAAAATTAGTTCTTTTTCCTCTAATATTTTGTCCATTGTCTTAGCTTCGTATATCTCTAGCTCCTTTCTCTTGTCGCAATAGTACAAATGAACCGAACTTGAGCTAGTATGGCACGAAGTCGATACGAATCACAAATAGACCGTGCTGGGTTCGCCGAAAACAAATCAAGCTAGCACAACACGACACAGTCGGCTGACTGGACTATACCGTCATAGCACGGTATGACGGTTCAAACATATGACCTGAGGAGTGAGGAACCCACGCCGTACTGCCCAGCACCACCCACCTCTACTCGCATCCGTGCTCTTCTTGCCTTTGGCAGTCTGGTGGGTTCACCCGAAAGAGGCGCCTAGCCCTAACTAGCGACGATCAATTGCCCGTGCATGTGCACACGTCGGCCGGGCTTGCATGCGTGTAGACAGTTGGACGAACGGGTGGCATGGTAGAAATGGAAGGTCGGATCTGGTCGGGTAGTAGGTCATCCGTATCCTACCTAATTATTTTTAGGATCTGAGTCACGGGTAGTGAAAATCGGGTAGGATCACGGATCTGGATGCTGGTATTTATTCTGGGTGGGTAAGCGGATCTGGATATTATCTGAGATGGGTACAATACGGATACTTGGTGCTTAGTCGGATAGTGCATAAACTACCTAGAATCAAAGCAAATATATAAAACTTCTGGAAGCTTCATTAAATTTCCTCCCCTGTTAGCCTCTGTATTGGCAATTCGTGATATGGAGGTTGTCCACATATAGTGCCACGATGCTTAGTGCGCATCTGAAAATAACTTAGATTAAGTCACTGACTTTGCATATGAATAGGGAGTGAGTAATTAGGATACTGATGCATTAAGTCACCGGGAAGCGAGGAGGCGAGGAGACCGGGAGGTCGGGGACGGTAGCCTGCGCGTTTCCTCTATCTTTCAGGGCATTGGGGATTAGGGATTTGGGGTAAGGGTTTCAGGAGGTCGGGACCGAGCGGTGACAGCGTTAGGGAATAGGTCTTAGGGGAGAAGCGGAGAGGGAGTTAGGACTTAGGGTTATAAGCTATTGGGCAGACCTCTTCGTTACTTCAATCGGTGCCGAAATTAAAAAGATCGAATACCCTAACTTAACCGTTTTATCTCGGGTAGTATCGGATCTTGCTCATCCGTATCCTACCGTGCAGTATTCATCCCCGATCGGATCTCTGGTGCGGATACTACCGTATATTTTGATGCTGGTACTACCCATCTGTTTAGGATATTTTTCTTTGGGATCTGGATCTGGCTAAAAGTTACCGACCCATTTTCACCCCTAGGCATGAGTATGGCGCCGGGTAAATACCGCGGAAGCGAGCGTGGATTCGCCGGTGTTTGCCTTTGCACTTGCGTGCGGCGTAGCGGATAAGATATCTTTCGGTGTCAACTCACTCCGTGGAGGTGTGCTCCTCGGTGCTTTCCTCTGTTAGGTTAGACATAAGTTTTTTTTCTTATAGATTTAAGTTAGTTTTTTTTCTTAAGCAGTATATATATATATATAGGTAATCGACATAAATAAAAATAACCAGTGATATTAAGGCACCTGCTTCGTTTTAAGAGAAGCTCACAATAATGTAAAAAAGAAAAATCCTTGAAATTCTCACTTTAATTGAAAGAAAAAGAAAATGATCTCCACCATTTTTTTTGGTTGAGCCATATTATAAGGATGCAGATTAAGAGCCTGTTTGGTAGTGCTCCAGCTCCTGCTCCTCCTAAATTCTACTTTAACTCCTCTTGATTCTAATTTTCTTAGGAATCAAGAGTAGTTTCTAGAAATGTTCGGTTGTTGGTTCTAGATTCTTGAAAGAGGGAATTCAGGAGAGAGGGAAGAGAGAGGAGCCATACTTAGGCGTACATGTTGGTGGCGCAGGCAGGGATGGCTCGGTGACACTCGGCGGGGACGGCGAGGTTCGACGCGAGCTCGGAAGAGATGGGCTCAGCGGTGCAGCGCGGGGATGGTGGCGCTTGAGTCGAGGACGACGAGCTTGAGTCAAGGACGATGAGCTTGAGGTGGGAGTAGATCGGCGCTTCGGCTTTCGAGTGAGGCGGCGCTCAAGGCGGGAGGCGGGGAGACTCGAGGTAGGGAGCGAGACGGAGGCTCGGCGGAGGTGAGGCTCGGCAGGGGAGGCAATCGGTGCTCGAGGCGGGGAGACGACACTCGACGCAGGGAGGCAGGGCTCGACGCAGGGAGGTAGGGAGATGCGCTTGACGAGGTGAAGCGGGGCTCGATACAGGGAGGCGTTGATTCTTGTGGGGAGCTACCTCTAGGCTACTCCTGGCCACACGTTCATTTTGGATAATCACTCCGGCCGTTCCAGAGATTTCGCGCAAGGGAAGCGAGGTCATTCAGTATAGCTCCAGCTCCTCCGAACGAGAATCCGAGAACCGGAGCTATACCGAACGGGCTCTAATCATATATAGATATTATAGTTATATAACAAATACAATTATATTTCAATTATAGGAAGTAGATTATATATCAAAGATAATTGTAGCATAATATGTAGCCACGTAGTTGCATAGGTAAATATGCTAGTTTTATTCTAACTTCAATAATACTAGTCTAAAATAAATCCTCAATAAGCTAAAAAAGTGTCTCTCCAATGACTTTTGACTTTTAATTATATGAAGGTTTATAGCTTTTGAAAAAATCCCATTAAAAAGCTACCCATTTATTTATGTATTGGCTTCTTCACTTTTAAACCAGAGAAAAGACCCAAAC
The DNA here is from genome assembly GCA_036346375.1 of Guadua angustifolia. Lineage (NCBI taxonomy): Eukaryota > Viridiplantae > Streptophyta > Magnoliopsida > Poales > Poaceae > Guadua > Guadua angustifolia. The sequence goes on along the minus strand of CM070520.1, from coordinate 53,605,740 downwards.
AATGATATAAACGACAGTTGTCTGTTTCACACTCTGATATCATATATAAGCAGGATTAAGACTACTCATACAATTAATTATTTATATAGTTATACGTAACAAGCACTCTTACAATTAATAAATTGTCTATTGTATAGTACATTTGATTGATTATTTATATAGTTATATATAAGAGGCACTCATACAATTAATAGATTGTCTATATAATAGTGCATATAACATAAAGCCGTCTGTTAAATAGTAGGCAACATCCTTTTTCTTCTCCTTCCACACCTCACTCAAAATCCTATATAACATAGGCTTAAAAGACAACTGACATGTATCTTTGTATTTTAGGACCCACCCTTGCAGTTGGTGTAACAGAGTTGCCAGCTGCCGCAGTGCTGTGTCAATATTGCGGCCCATACAGGTGAAGCGTCTCCACGGGTTCGGCCCCGAGCTGCCGCCCGGCGTTGTTGGATCAGCCCGCCTTCTCGCTCATGGATGGATTGCGCGGAAACAACAGGGCTTCGTGTGCTTTCGGCCCGCGTTTGCGGGCGAAACAACGTGTGCGTGCGCCGCCACGAAACTGTCTCGACTCTGGGCCAAGCCTGTAAACGAGCTGAGCACGAGAGCCTGGCCTCCTAAACTTGGCTCGAGCGGGCTTTAGAGTTTGGGTTCGGATCTAAACTCAAACAGTTTACAATCGATCATTGTGTATTAATTTTTAAAATATAAAAAGCTTAAGTTCAAGCTCTGTGTGAGTAAGCACGGTAAAAGTTAACTTATATTAATATTTAACAAGTGATCTGTAAATTTAACAAAACTTAGTGAGCTATTCGAGCTGACTCGTTGAAGCTAACTGGAGTTCAAATCGAGCCAATCTTGAACAACTTGGACTCGGGCCAAGGGCCGTTCCAGATAGAGCAGCCAGGACGCACCCGCCCACGGCCCCAGAGTCAGGGGTCTTAGCCTATGTACTTTTTAACTATGTAAATACACATATATCCATAGTACATTTTATATTTTTTATGGGGTAGTTGAGGAGTTGAAATCTTTACTTATACAAAGCTGATAGGATTGCTAGCCTTAGGGCGCGCCACGTCACCCACTTCACGAAAAAGTTGAAATCCTTCCACTGGCTCTCTTTTGAAAAAAAAATCCTTGTGGTTCTACAAAATTGCGTATGGCTCTAAAAATTACATTTAGATCCTCTCTGGCTCTTTTTAGAAAACACGTGGTTTGCATCAATTTGCGAAGAGGCCCTCATGCAAATTTAACATGGAAGTCCTCATATTTCCGTAATGCCCAAAAGGTCTACACCCTCTAGCAATTATGCATATAGGGCCTTGGGGTCCTAGAAATTCTGAAGAGATCGCCAGCGATTGTACATAAGGACTTCTAAAGTTCTATCGGAGTACTAATCAAAAGATATAAACAAAAAAAAAATAGGAAAACTTAAACCCCGGACACCATAATGTCCCATACTAGGGTAAAGCGAGGATATTTGAGACGACGGTCCAATTCGTTAAATCCGTGAATCGCAAATTTTCCGTATTCCGATACGATTGGAATCTTGCATCCGAAAAAATCGATTAAAACTGAAGAACAAATATAAGATAAACAACTAAAATTCTGTATTTATAGATGTAAATATGTTGTTATGAAACAAAACCCAAAATAGAGTCTCCTGCAGTTGTGATTTACGATTCAGTGCTTCTCATTCATAGTTCTTCGAAAATGAATACTGCCACCGTTGCATACATACTTTTCGTGATGTCGACGCCATTATGTTTGAAACAGCATTCAATTTCATGTATTCACAACAACTTCTTATGGTTTACAATTTACAATGGTTTTAGTACAATTACCTTCAAATGGTGTCTTTCCTGCTTATTATTAAATTCCTCCAATGCAACATCTGCAATATCCACAGAATAATCTTCCTTGTAACTTTGTTGATTCACAGTAAGATCTTCACCAGATTTGATTATATTCTAGCTTTGCATTGACTTTTCTCGTGATGATCTATATCTGTTTTCAAAATTTAGAATAGATTACCTTATATAAATTCTATGGATTCTCTTGTTATCATACCCTATATAATGACCAAAATCCAAGTGCCATTCTTTCTATCTTAATCGTATATTATGATTTTGTTGTCTTATACGAACTAATTACTTAGCTAATGCATTTGGGAAATGGGATTGTTCACTTAATTCCTACGTCGTTTAGTTGTGTTTAGTAGGGAGTACCCTAGGTGGCCCACCACTATAGAATGGTTCATTTTGACAATCTCCAACCCTTTTAGAGGAGGGGGGCTCGAGCCAGCGTGATAGAGTATCATTTGTTCGGAGTTATCCGCAGAAAATCTTTATTTATTTATCACCGCCGTTCCAAGTGCAAACCGCAGTGATAAGACAATAAATTTTTCTCACATGACAGCATGATATCACTGCCGATTAAGAGATAGAACCGTAGTGATATATTATTACGGTAGGGCGCGCCACGTCACCCACTTCACGAAAAAGTTGAAATCCTTCCACTGGCTCTCTTTGAAAAAAAATCCTTGTGGTTCTACAAAATTGCGATGGCTCTAAAAATTACATTTAGATCCTCTCTGGCTCTTTTGCAGGAAACCCTGTGGTTTGCATCAATTTGCGAAGAGGCCCTACGCAATTTAACATGGAAGTCCTCATATTTCCGTAATGCCCAAAAAGGTTCTGCACCCTCTAGCAATTATGCATATAGGGCCTTGGGGTCCTAGAAATTTACGAAGAGATCCTTCGCGATTGTACATAAGGACTTCCAGAGTTCTGAAAATCTATCATATCCCGTCCGGCGCGGTGTAGCGTGCAAACCCAACTAGTAGCTTTAAAGGTCCAAGGCAAACACCTTTACCAACGCCCCATAACTAGGGGTGTAAACGGAGCGGATAATTTTCGACCGATCCGAGTCCGAATTCGTTTAAAATCCGGTTCGAATCTGAAAAAATGATATCCGATTATATCTGGATTCGATCTGGATTCGAATCCGCCTATCTGAAAAAATATCGATTAAGATATGGGAAGAGAAGTATCCGATTCAGTATCCAATCCGTATCAAGATATCCTAGATATCCAAAAAATATCGGTGTAAATTAGTGAAATAAATATCCGATAACAGATCCGATAAACATAAACATTATACATCGATAAGTTCATATGTTGATTGAAATTATACTTGATCGCATATTATTCTTATGTAGGGAATACACCTATTATTGAATTTGAAACACTTATATGTCTTGAAGGTTCTAGTAAAGTTTTGTGTATGGTTGATCGATTCTAATATACATGACATATATGGTTTCTACTTTCACGATATCCGACTAACTATTCGTGATGAAAAAACTAACCGTATCGAGAATGATCAGATTCGCTCAGATTCACAATCAAGAAATCCGTATTCAGATTCGAATCCAAGACCGTCTCAGATCCGATTCTATATCCAGAAAAATTTAGAATAGGATACGGAATAAGTGAAATCCGTCCGTATCCGATCCGTTTGCACCCCTACCCATAACATGAGAAAAGGCCCAAGAATAGCCATGGCTCCGTCATTAATACAAAGGGGCTGTTTGGTTGTCTTCTCTCACGAATCTGGCTTGTTTGTCTTAGCTAGACTGATGGGATATGGGATGCACAGATGCAGAGACGGTGTTTGGTTGAATGTTTAGTAGGCAGGTATTTTGAAATTTATAAAGCAAGTGTGGTCTAGTTTTGTTCGGAAAAAAATGTCAAGAACCCATTTTTAAAATCAATTCGGTAATCGGAGATGCTAATCAAAAGATATAAACAAAAAAGAAAAAAAAAGGAAAACTTACATACCCACGTGGCACCGCATGAATGGTTTACTATTGTGGCTGACAGTGGCCTCTTGCGCAGAACACGAGACTGCCATACGCTGCATCCAGAGATATGCCTATTTTCTCCGTATCTCCAGAGCTAGGTTGCATAGAGAATCTTGCATCCAGAGAGCTAGACTCAAAACTAGATGCAAACAACCAAATATAAGAAAAAAATAAAATTCTGCATTTGTAGATGCAAATCTCTGTGTATGCAGGCAACCAAACAGCCCAAAATAGGTTTGCTCTCCTGCAGCTTGTGATTTGCGATTCAGAGCTTCTCATGCCTAGTTCTTCAAAATGAATGCTGCCACTGTTGGATACATACTGTTTCATCATGTCGACGCCATTAACGGAGAAGAGCATTGCAATTTCATGTATTCACATCCAACCCTCTTATAATTTCTTCAATTTACGATGGTTTTAGTAGAATTACCTTCAAATAGTCGTGCTTGTCTGCTTCATTATTAAATTCCCCTCCAATGCAACATCTGCAATATCCACAAGGAAATAATCTTCCTTGTAAGTTTGGTTGATTCATAGTAAGATCTTCTTCACCTGATTTGATTATCGAAGTTCTAGCTTTGCATTGACTTTTCTCAGGATGATACACTTTTTCTGTTTTCAAAACCTTTCGCACATATTACCTTATATAAATTCTTATGGATTTTTCTTGTTATTAATGCAATCTCTATATAATTACCAAAATCCAAGTGATTCCTAATTTCCTATCTTCTCTAGTACTGTTCCTAGTATATTATGATTTTCTCGTACTTATTAATAGTACTAATTACTAGGCTAATGCATTTTGGGAAATCAGTAGTTTTTGTTTTCTTACGTAATTCCTATCTTCTCTAGTATTGTGTCGGACGGGAGTACCCTAGGTGGCTCACCACTATAGAATGGTCCATTCGCGGCCTCTACCATCACTGCTGGGGAGGGGGGGGGGGGCTCGAGCCGGCAGTGATAGAGTATCATTGCTGGCTCGGGAGCCGTCCGTGCAGGAAAACTTTACTCTATCTTATCACTGCCGGTTTCAAGTGCAAACCGGCAGTGATAAGACAATAAATTTTTCCCACGCGAACGCAGCGATATCACTGTCGCATTAAGAGATAGAACCGGCAGTGATATATTATTACCGGTTTGAAAGCATAAACGGCAGTGATAATATATATTCCACGCGATTTCCCGTGTGAACGGCAGCGATATCACTGCCGGATTTAGAGATAGAACCGGCAGTGATATATTACTGCCGATTCCAAAGCAAGAACCGCAGTGATAATATGGCCATATATATAGGGAAGTATATGGTGAAAATAGGTATATGGTGAAATCATGAAAGTAATCAAACAGGGCATTGGATCAAACTTGAATGGTTCAGATCTAGATGGAATCTTACCTTCTTACTTAAACACGTTTTACACATAACCCCCTAGAAAAATTACAAAATTCCACACTTTAAGTGGAGGAGGTGGGATTCCACCTAGATCTGAACCATTCAAGTTTGATCCAATACTCTGCTTGATTACTTTCATAATTTCACCATATGTTCACTTTCACCATATACTTCCTCCATATATATATATATATATATATATATATATATATATATATATATATATATATATATATATATATATATATATATATATATATCATATATGACTTCCTTCAATCTGCTCGTAAGCAGAGGAGCTCTGTTCTTGATCGATTGGGAAGAGAATGGGCTAATTTTGCTCTCAAATTTGGTGGAATTCATTTCTAATTCGTGATCTAAGGTTCGTATCTTGATGTACATTTCATTTGTAGTTTATTTAGTTGGATATTACATTCTATATTGTTGTAGGTTGTGAGAATTATTGATTGCATAATGAGCACAATTAGAGCTCTAATTTAGATACTAGATTGCAATTTACCAACTTTTATATGTATAGTGATTGGTGAGATTAAAATGTAGGTTGAATTTAAGTATTTATGAGGACTAAATTAGTGATTGCATTTAATATGTAGATTGAATTTAAATATGGTAGCATTTCATAATTAACTATTGTTTAATCTAATTACTTAAAATTGTTTCTTTATTTGGTGTATATTAATTTAATACTTTTTTAAGTAATGCAAATTTGCTAGACGGATCATTATAACTAATAGCAATTATTTAATTGATTTTAAAAGTGAGATTTGGGTATGAATTTATAATTAATGAAAATTTCTAGATTAATTAGCACTACATAACAAATTAAATGAATAAAATAATTTGTGACCACTTATTGATTTGCTAAGATTTTATTTGTTATAAATATTTGTAGATGGACCAAAGATGGATGGATGAAGCGGACCGTCGCAATAGAGAGTATTTTAACGGTGTGACTAGTTTTCTGAGCACGGCTGTAGCGTACAAGTCAAATAAGCTGACAGACTATATTTATTGCCCGTGCGTCGATTGCAAGAATGAGAAGCAGTTTTCTAGCCTTGAGGCAATCCGTGTACACTTGCTTCGAAGGGGTTTGAAGCCTGCCTATACCTGTTGGACCGAGCACAGTGAAGATGAGATTGTACATGAAGGGTATCTAATTGATGATGATGACGAAGACAACGACTCAACAACAGTCGAAGATACGTTCGTGGATACCCAGGAAGACACGTTTGTCGATAACCACGAAAATGATCTAGAACAAATGATGCATGATGGGGAGGAGGATCTCATGAGTGAAAGGGATTTTTGGAAGTTCCAGCATATGGTAAAGGATTCTACAACATCTTTGTACCTGGGCTGCAAGGAGGAGCTCAAAAAAGCTGCATGTTGTACTTACGCTGCTGCAGTTGAAGGCAAGCAATGGTTAGTACGATAAGAGTTTCATAGAGCTGTTAGGTTTCTTCAGGACATCCACACTCTATATCGGCTTGAGATGTGCTTCCCTCCATCCTTCTTCGATATTATGGTCCATCTCATTGTTCATATTGTGAAAGAGATACAGTTTCTTGGCCCTGTGTTTCTACATCAGATGTACCCTTTTGAGAGGTTCATGGGGGTTGTGAAGAAATATGTTCGTAATCGACATCGGTTAGAAGGGTGTATTGCCGAAGGTTGGAGAACCGAGAAGGTCATTGAGTTCTACATCGATTACATGGATCTCAAACCGATTAGTGTGCCTGTATCTCGCCATGAGGGGAGGCTACAAGGGAAAGGGGCACTAGGTTAGAAATCGATCCGTACTAATGATCTTGCTTCATTCACGCAAGCACATTTTACAGTTCTGCACCAATCAGTTGTAACAGCCCCGTATATCAACATGCACAAGAACATGCTAAGAAGAATAAACCCATTTAATTATGAGGTTTAGATCGTGAGAGAGCACAGAGATAACTTTAGAGATTGGTTACTTAGACACATGATGCATACTCAGACAGAGTGTGCTCAGTTGAGAGCGTTGGCTAAGGGACCGTCATATACAATTTTGACATTTGAAGGATACAACATCAATGGATATACATTTTATACGAGAGCACAAGATAACAAGAGCACCAACCAAAACAGTGGTGTCCGTATAGATGCCTAAGACAGCAATGGTAATTTGTAGACCTACTATGGATTCATAGAAGAGATTTGGAAGCTTGACTATGGGCCTTTGAAGGTCCCTCTCTTTCGGTGCCAGTGGGTCAGGCTCCCTAGGGCGTGAACATCGACAAGTACGGTATCACTACCGTGGACTTCGAACACGTTAGATACAGAGAAGAACCATTCGTACTTACTAATGTCATTACACAAATTTTCTTTGTAAGAGATCCGACTGACAAGGAAAGCCACGTAGTTCTTTAAGGAAAAAGAAAAATTTGTCGGAGTTGAGATGTAGTCGACGAGGAAGACTATAACCAATTCGACGAGCTTCCTCCTTTCGATGAGAACATCAACCTAGGTCTCATAGAAGACAGTGAGGAAGCTATATACATACGCCACGATCATAACTTAGTTGTATTAATTAAGGATATGTCTTATTTTGTATGATGATCAAGCTTCAATTTGTAATATAATCATTTTGTAGGAAGGACATGCTTCAATTTGTAATGTATGGAATATTAATTATTACTATCCTATAGATATTTAACAAACAATATTAATATAAACATTTTGTACGAAGGATATGCTTCAATTTGTATTGTATGGAGTATTGATTATTACTATACTATAGATATTTAACAAACAATATTAATATAAATATTTTGTACGAAGAACATGCTTCAATTTGTATTGTATGGAGTATTGATTATTACTGTGCTATAGATATTTAACAATATTAATATAAACATTAGTTAATATAGTATGCAAAGGGGGCAGGGACCATCACTGCCGGAGTGCCGGTTCTATGGTAACGCGGTAGAGATGGTGAGACATCAGTGACGGTTCCAGGAAAATGCGGCAGAGATGGTGAGGCATCACTGCCGGTTCTAGCATGATGTGGCAGAGATGGTTAGGCATAAATGCCGGTTCATAGTTAAGCCGGCAGAGATGGAGTTCCATCACTGCCGGTTCATACCTAAACCGGTAGAGATGGTGTTACATCACTGTCGGTTCGAAGATCAACCGGTAGAGATGATACATCAGTGCTGGTTTATTTGGTTGAACCGGCAGTAATGCTCCTTTCTATATAAATATGGCCTCTTCCCCGCACTTAGCCATTTTGCCCATTTCTTCCTTCCGATTTCGTCTATGCCCTAGCCGTCACGACCACTCCGCGTCCCCGTGCCGGCCCTCCGCCACATCGGCCCCTCCCCACGCCGGCCCTCCCCGCGTTGACCTCTACAGTGATGACAGGGATTGGCATTTTTTTTTTGGTATCTATAGAACTTAATCCAAAATTTAGCAAGACTACATTTATGATTTGATTGCTCTGAAATATCAAGTGGCTGACTAACATACGAGTTACAAAAACACATACATTTGATTCTTCATCAATATTTGCCCATAATTATCTCATATTTGGTCATTACATTTGATCAACCAATTTACCAGTATTGCATATGTTTTGCTTAATCTAACTTAAACCTGGCATTAATCCTGTCTATTTTTATTTAGCACATCGATGTGGGTTGTTTGGAACATTTAGGTATGCTTTTTATTTTGCATAATCTAATAGTAAGATTTTGATTTTTTTATCATATTTTTGGGATTATGTTGGTTGCTGGGAATTTATTATCCAAAAGACCAAAACTCCACGAAGCCTCCATCTTTGACTTTGTAGACATTTGGAAGAAAAAAATGTTTGTCAATGGATTTTTTAGTTAAAAATGACTAGCTTAGTACCTGACTTGACCTTATGTTTCACAAAGGAAGATTAACTGAGCCCGGTTGGAAAGATAATTTATCCCGATTCTAGAGTATTCTTATTTTACATATTTTTTTTCAAGCAGACTACACTTGGTCACATTATATTACTCTAAACTTCATACCTGCATAGTACATGGTAAATGTAATTATTGCATAGTACATGGTAAATGTAATTATTCAACAAAGCTTTCAATTCCAAGGCATTCCAAGTAAATTGGTTTTGTTGCTTTATATGTAGCTTGGGCTTGTCTTTTGAATGTGTGTCTTTTGAATGTATGTATGTATGAATTCTTATGTTTACTGGTGTATGTATGTATGTATGTATGTATGTATGTATGTATGTATGTATGTATGTATGTATGAATTCTTACGTTTACTGGTGTTTGTATGTAGTTAATTTGTATGTATGTATGTTTAATGGTGCTATGGATGTATAATGGTGCCTTTGATGTATAATGGTGGCATCGATGTATATGATTTATATTTCACATCTGCTTTGCTTTATTTATCATTTCCTACATGCATGTTCTATGATTACCTTTGTATAGTCAGGCAATTATGCCTTATATATACAAAACGTTGATAGTAGCAACTCTAATGCACGACAAAATAGTGATTACGCCTTATATATGCAAAACGTTGATATTAGCAACTCTAACGCACGACAAAATGGTGATTCAAATTGTGCGAAGATTCATCTCATGACTTTGTTAATTTAAAATTTCAGATAAACTTGCTGTATATGGCCACTAACCAGGAACAAGTGCCGGATGACGCTGAGCCCTTGAACCAAAGCACAGAGTAAAGCCCGACAAGTTTCCTCAACCTAGAGCAACCCGAGGCAACAAATGTACATAAGGTAATTCTTTAGTAGGATGTGCTTCCCAATGAAATTCTTCACGTAGACAGAGTAATTCTTTAGCAAGACCAGACGACTAATGAAATGGTCAAAATGCAGGGTCAGACATCAGGTGAACGGAGGCAGTGTCGTGGCCGAGGTCCTAGCAAGTTGCGGACAGGTGAACGAAAGGTGGTCGTGGAGTTTAATGTAGTTAGGGAACCAACTATACCTGCATCATTGCTTGGGCTATATCAGATAGCATGCGGGGTCCTGACTAGAGATAATGTGTCCATCACCTACAAATCATGGACACGCCGTGGCGATTGCTCGTCGTATGTTCCCGATGACATAAAGGAAACATTGTGGACAGAGTTGACAACCAAGTTCCAGTTTTTTGAAGATCAGTTGGAGCTTGCCAAGAAATATGCACTAACCATCATGGGATCCATATGAAAGAATTGGAAGACAAAACTAAATAAGGAATATGTGAAGAAGAATCAAACGCTGGACTTTAATAGATACCCGAGGTTAGAGCAATTTTGGGATGAATTTGTGTATTATAAGAATTTTGATGAAGCCCAGGCTATCAGCCAACAGAACAAGGCAAACTTGGACAAGAACATTTACCCCCATGTGCTAGGCACCGGTGGCTATGTGAAGAACGTACCCAAGTGGGATGCATGGGAAGAAGAGCAAACTCGTAGTGGAGTTGTTCCTGCGACGTCCGAGATGGCCCTAAGATCGAAGTACTGGATGCTTACGAGGGAAGCTACTCTGTCGGATGATGGTAGCTTAAACTTTAAAAGCGAGAAAGATGAGGAAATCTCGAAGAAGATCACAGATTCCCACTCCCAAGCTACCCAGGGCTCCTTCCAGCTAAGAAGGGAGAACGACGAGCTAGCACGCGCCTTGGGTAACAAAGAGCACCTTAGTCGCACCAGAGAGTTCGGCTTGGTGCCCTAGAAAGCAGCGTTCTCAGGGGATGCTGAAATTTATAGGCGGCTGAAGAAATCTAGACAAGAACAGTTGGATGCACGTGTACGAGAAGACCGGATGCGAAAAAGGAAATGCAATTAGAAGAAAGATGCAAATGATGAAAGAAATGCTAGCAAACGTCCTCAGCGAACGTCATTCACATGACTTTGGCCACCAGTTCTAGAGTCCCACCTTTGCTCGTAAAAGCAGCCAAGCATTCGCGGGCCCTCCCGAAGAGGACTCAGCCTGTAATTTTCCTGTGGACAAAATCGTAGAGCCGACACGTTGCAGTCTGCACCTGCCCGTAGCAAACATTACTATTAAGGTGGCTGAAGGGGTGGCTCGGCCATGTATCGAGGGGCAGATGTTGCATAACCGCCCAATTCCTTAGGGATATGCTAGAGTATTAGTGGACAGCGTGGTTGACAGATATTGTAAAGTTGAGGTAGAGATCCCGGGCGAGGAGGGGAAAATAATCTTGGACAAAGCCTGGGCACATTCATCGTGTGGCGCAAATGCTACATAAAGTTTGTCTTAGATGACGCGACGACAATCATCATAATAATGATGACGAGGCAGACTATCCACCCAGGAAAAGTCCTACTCCAGCGTCACCCAAAAAAAGTCCTACTCCTGCTCTAGCACCACAAAAAAGTAATCAAAGAGCACCGCGATCTCAAAATTCTTCACAATCAACGGAGAAAGTTCATCATCTGTGAAGCTAGCACAATCTCTTAAGAAACGAGCATATGACCTGTCCGAAGAAGAAACTAGAAAGGAAGTAGATGCCAGTGTAACAGTTCACTTCAAAAAGACGCCACCATTTGATAAGGTTGTAATCGAAGCTGCTAAAAGGATTTCTTCCTAGGCTTAGCGATGGTTAAACAGACAGGAAGGGCAACTGAATCTCCTCAACTTAGCTAATGAACAGACTACGAGGGCATCTTTAGGAAGAAATCTAAAGGAGATGGTGGTAAAGGAGCTGTTGCTGGAGACCAAGGGAGTGCTAAAGGGCAGGAACCCCCTCTAAGGTGGCCATTTGTTAACGGGGAAGTTTTGGTGGATCCAAATGAGGAGCCCAGACTGACAACACAATTACAGCGTTTACATCAATGGTACCGGTAGTTTGTCCAAGAGACAAAGAGCGATGCTTTCCTCGTCAGATACAAAGATGTGGATTTTCACAATGTGTAGAACATAGAGAAATATACAAGTTGTACCAATGAGATGCCTTAGACGTGTCTATATTAAGAATGTGGACTCTGTGAATCTCTTGTATAATTCATGCTGTACATTCACTTACCCTTAAATTGAGGGTCTCACTTCTTTCTTATGTAGAATAGAGACAATGACACTCAGAGCGAATTTAAATGAAAGGGTAGAATTCCTCGACCCAAGCCTTATCGACTACAAACTTCTTCAAGATCCAAACACACTAATAGAGATTGAGAAGTACGTACTCAAGGCACTGCTAAAGCTACAAGACAATATCTACGTACTTTTATCGTACAACTTTTAGTATGTGTTTCCTTATCTACTAGTCTCACACATTTGATGCACAACACTATGTGACGACTAATTGGTTTTGTAGCTTTCACTGGATCCTCCTCGTCATCATGTTAAACGAAAGCACGATCACTGCCTTGGACTCAATGATGAAATCGACAGACAATTACAAAGAAGTAATAGAGTTGCTAGACAGGTAAACTTGGTCGTTGTGTTATTGCTCCAGTAATCTTCCATTCCATTGCACCTAATTAAGTTTAATGACTACTCAAAACCTTGCACAGGGCGTACACAAAATACCACAAGAAAAGCCAATGGTGTCGTCCATTCATGAAGAAGTTCAGAATAAAAACTGATTTTCTGTGCCTGAGATAGCAGCAAGGGAACAATTTATGTAGATACTACGCAATGACACATATGCACGCGTTCATCACTGACAGTACCGACTACAACGGTGAGATGGTATATTATTATATGTTGACGCCTACTTTTCTTTATAAAGACGATGATACTAATTAATGCTTCAATTTCTCCAATGACAGTACGTGAAGTTGGGCACCAACAGCCTACTTGATAACGAAATTGAAGCCCTTCGAGAGCATATGGCTGGATTCATCATTCGAGAAGTTATCAATCCGAAGGGCAAGTTTTACGAGCCACACGCTATAGCTTAAGTGAGATGTGAACGATTGTAAATGAACAATGTAATAATTAAATATTATGATGTTTCAATGTATTTTAATTACGCTTTAGCGATATTTCGTTAATATTGTGCATAACATATGCCATGTGAATACATCCATTGTACAATATATATGCTACAACATTACATAATACGTGTACTGCAATATATATATAGCTTAAGTTTTAAAAAACCCATCACTACTAGTTTTCAAGGAAAATAGGGCAGTAATAAGGAGTTATCTCTGTCGGTTACCGAGGAAATTGGACAGTAATAATAGTTATCACTACCGGTTATCGAGAAAATCTGGCAGTGATAATTACTTATCATTGCTGGTTGTGAAAGATAAACCGGCAGTGATAGTAATTATCACCGCCAGTTTATATCCGATAGTGACTATCACTATCATTTAGGTAATATCGGATCCATATCTGACAGTAATATCGACATAGATCAGATAGTAAAGATATTTTTGGTAGCAGTGGCTGTCCCAGGATTGCCGGTAGGTCGAGCGCTCCACCGCGCCGTAACTGTAAGTCGTCTTCTTCTTTTCATCGATCCCGCAGTTCCATGTGATCTCTGTGCTACATTTACTTGCATGACGCGATTCAGATCTGAGTACAGTACTCACGCCTTCAAATAATTAATGGTATGTGACTGTGCAACATCCGTTGTGCTCCTATGACCCTATCCTATGGAAACTGACGTAACAAAGGTGCCTGTACTGTTCGTTGCTCGGCAATGATTTTGGCACACGTCCTTTGCGAGATGTATACACTACTATTAGATATCGCACGGAGCATGTACATTAATCCATATTAACCGCTTATAAAGCTATATCATATAGGATTTTTATGAGGTAAGAAAGAAAAAGAGATAATATTTTCTATTTAACAGACGATCTTATAAACAGTTTTGTATTGAGTATATCATTATATAGACAATTTATTAATTATATAAGAGACTGTTACATATAAGAGAGGTGTTTATATTCTTTTCTTTTCGATAGTTACATTAATATTAAAGCATGAATGAAGGGTGGATGATGATTACTTACCCTTTTGTTTGTTTTAAGACTTGTACAACTTGTATTAGGAGAGAAAGCATTAAAGCACTGCTCTGCAGATAACTATATAGATAATTTATTATATGAGTTGTCTTAGTGCTGTCTACTGTCTAAAAATGACATGTAGTAATTTGCTGTGACCGATGGCTCCACTCGCATGCAATTCCAAATGCTGATCTGTTTATCTTCTCTGTCCTCACCCACGGTCACATTCGGACGGAGCTTTTCCTTTCCTAATCCAACATCCGTGGCAGTTTGATTAATTCCATCCATCAAGTACGCACATGAAAATAGAGATCGGAATTGCAAACTGGTGATTCTTCTAGTTTATAGGCACACGAGTGTAGTTTTTTGTTTTGATCTCTGACAATTAAGAAAGGTGCTTCTATACTCTTCTTTTTAACAGTTACATAAATATTAAAGCATAAATAAAAGGTAGATAGTTGCACAAAGGAGGTTATATTTGTAGAAAAAATTGTCAAGGACTAGAAAAATGATAATTTCGAGATCATAGACGATGATTGGAGATAGCACACACGGAGTAAGAAACCAAAAAAAAATCTACCTCTCGTGGATTGTAACTTTAAAAGACCAGTTTTCCTTCACGCAAAAAGAGACAAAAAAAAAAAGATCTCTTCGTTCAAAGAGAAATAAAAAGCCACATACATTGATCTCTTTTATAAAATGCCAATCTTCTAAGCACAATATTCAGTTATGGGAGAAGTACATACCATTTAATTCTGAACAGTGAGCTTCTCTTCAGAAAATGAAATTTCAGATAGATCACAGCCATAAATCTGGACCGGTAAGAAGTACCAGCTACGTGTACTGTCTAGTAATCACAGTATACACAACCGTATCTAGTGCGAATGAATGTGAAAGCGAGACACCGGTTAGTTGCAAGTTGCAACCGTGAGACAGGCACACCTAGTATTGCAGAAGGGACGGATTCAGGTGGTTTCAGGTATGCCCCGGTAAATTTGTTAATCGAATTGACTTCAATTTTGATGGTTTGAGATTTTTAAGATTTAAGAACTATTTATATTGTACTTTTAGTAAATTTTTAGTATATGTATTGAATTTAAGAATTATTTATATTGTACAAGATTTAAGAATTATTTATATTGTACAAGACAATAGAATTATGTTTGTGAAATTTGTAACTCGTCAAAAACTTACAGTTGCGCTACTGTACTGCAGTAAAAGTACGGATGGCAGATGGCCATCCGTGCGTTAATAGCCCAGCATTATTACTCTTCACATCGATATGCTGCTAGCATAAAACCAGGCCCATGCTCTTCGTCGTTGGGGGCACGTCAAGCTGTGGTAGCGCACCTAATGTTGAATAAACCTGGTGTGTAGAGTCCAGTTCGCAGCAGAGTTGAGTTTTGGTAGTTTGGTAGTTACAGAGTCCAGCGCTAATACGCTGAGTAGTTGTTAATCGTATCTGCGCAACAGTAATGCTCGAGTAGAAGATAAATCAGAGTCCAAGTCAGTAGATTCTTTGATAGTTTGTTTGGAGTCGTACAACAGAAAAACACTTGTATCTTTCACTATATAAGGAGAGATGAAAATCAGAATTGCAGCACCAAAGATCGATTTCGTTTGCTTGCTTGTTCTCTGTATTTTTCTTTCAGGCTGCTGTTCGCTGCTTCTCTGAAATCGTCATCAGCGTAGCAGAGGAGGAGGAGCAGAGGCTCGCGATAGAGAAGAAGATCAACAAGAAGTTATTGATCGGCGAAATTTCGACACCTAAGCCGGCAGCCAGAGCAATCTGCAGTGTGTGCAAATTAACTGTGCTAGCTGCTTCCAAGCTCCGATGAGCACCGCCAAAATCATCGTGCTGGCCGTCTCCGTCGCGGCGGCGGTCCTCTCGCTGGACTCGCGCACCGACATGAGGCTGCTGGAGGTAAGGGACGGCAACGTCGAGCTCATCCCGCTCGACGGCGCCGCGGGCCCGGAGAGCATAGTGTTCGACGGGGACGGCGAGGGGCCGTACACGGGCGTGTCGGACGGGAGGGTCTTGAAGTGGTGGCCGCCGGAGCGGCGGTGGGTCGAGCACTCGTGCTCTGCGCCGGAGCTGTAAGTGTGTTCTTCCACCGTTCTTCCACGTCGCTCTCTCTCTCTGTTGTGCTACCACTTGAAGTTTTGTGAGATCAAATTTAAAGCTATGTACAGTTGTGCCGTCTGATTAATGGTTGACAGTAACATTATTTCTGCCATCCGTACCTGTGGAAACTGACTGAATCTGCGTGGCATAACATCGGCTTCACATCATAACATCACATAATACTGTCCCATTCATGTCATATTTTTCTCTGTTGGTAAGGATGCACAATCAAGCAAGTTCAGGGGAAATTACTAGAATCCAAGCATATTTTTTTATCTGTTGCTAATGATCACTCTCTTTTCTTCCCCTAAAACTAGTCTTTTTGTCGATGGAAGGAACGCTATCGTGTGTGATCTCTGCTCAATGGCATCTTGTAAACTGCAGGTTGGACAGTTGCAGAGGATCTCAGGACCCAGGTCGTGAGCACGAGTGTGGGCGTCCACTAGGCCTCAAGTTCAACACCAGGACAGGGGAGTTGTACATCGCAGACGCGTACCTTGGGCTGAGAGTGGTCAGCTCAGACGATAACGTGTCCAGGCCGCTTGTACCCGACCGGCCAGGGAGCCCGTTCAGCTTCGCCAATGGCATCGAGATCGACCACGAAACCGGAGCCATCTACTTCACCGAGACCAGCACAAGGTTTCAGAGAAGGTACCAACGAACTCTGTCTTTGTTTCTTACTTCCACGCATCATGTCGAAGATTTCTGGACAATGAATACTTTCCCTAGTCTGACACTCACCCTCATGAAGTAGGATTATTTACTAGCTAGCCTGACGAGCAGAATCCATTTGCAGGGAGTTCTTGAACATAGTCATATCCGGTGACGACAGTGGCAGATTGCTCAAATATGACCCGGAGAGCAACCAAGTCGAGGTCTTGGCTGATGGTCTCGCTTTCCCCAACGGCTTGGCTATGAGCAACGACGGATCTTACCTGCTCCTTGCAGAGACCACGACGGGCAAGATCCTGAGATACTGGCTCAAGACGCCGAAAGCTTCGACCCTCGAAGAAGTCGCGCGGCTACCCGGGTTCCCGGACAACATCAAGATGAGCCCGAGAGGAGGGTTCTGGGTTGGCCTCCATGCCAAGAGAGGGAAGATCGCCGAGTGGTCGATCTCTTACCCTTGGCTGAGGAGGCTGATCTTGAAGCTGCCGGCGCACCGTGTTCAAAGCATCACGTCCTTCTTGGATCGATTTGGGCGTAAGGTGATAGCGCTGAGGCTGAGTGAGGACGGGAAAACGATGGAAGCGGTGAGCGTCCATGGCGCTGCCCGGAAGGCGTTCAGGTCGATCAGTGAAGTGGAAGAGAGGAACGGGAGCTTGTGGATTGGGTCCGTCCTTTCGCCTTTCCTTGGGCTTTACCGCTTGTAAAAGCATGTGTTAGAGGATAAACGTACGTAGGGAATGCATTGTGCATATGTCCTCCTTATCTAGAGGTAAACACTGGTATACATTATCGTATAATAGAAAAGTTACAGGTGGACCGTGGATGAGTTTAATGGTTTTCACTATTGGTAATGCTAGTCATGAGACACGAGAGTGCAGTGAAATCAAAATTAAACCTAGGCAAGTCAGATAGCTCGGACCAGGATAGGGATTCTTTGGAGTCCCTACGGTATCAAGTTAACGAACGGTTTAGATCGTCCAACAGTTTGCTATGTAAGATTTTAAATAATGTGGAGAAGACAGAAAAATGATGTTTACTATTTAATATATGGTCTTATAAACAGTTTTATACTGTGTATACCATTATATGGACAATCTATTAATTGTATGGGAGATTATTACATGCAGCTATATAGACAATCTATTGTAAGAGTTGTCTTTAATCTTGTTTACAGATGATATAGAGGTGTATTACAAACATCTATCGTCTGCACATACTCTAAGTTACCTGCTGTTAGGTTCCATCATTTTTTTTCGTGAGAACAATCCTTGCAATCTTGCATATACCCCAGTAGCTAGTATACTACTCCCTGAAATACATAACGCTTTTGATCACACATACTAGTAGTTTACTACGTGAAAAGCTTGGCCAAGGATTCTAATCTAATCACGGCTTTTGCCGTCTTAAAAAAAAAGCTTGGTCAAGGTTTGACATTCCAAGTTAGTGACCACCTGTTGAAATTGGATTCTACATTTGTCAGATCTGAAGAATTAATGTTCCGTTTTCGTAGAACTATCGGGACTTTGCCGTACATGCAGCTTAGGGCATGTACAATGAGATCATCTTAGCTTATTTCTAGTATGTCGACATCAGCTTTGTCCTATTTGAAAAAGTGAGAAAAGAGGAGAGAGGGAGAGAGTATGCTCTTATTTAGCAGTAAACATTGCACAGAGGATAGATGGATTAGTTCTGCATAAGAAAGAAGAGGTAGTTATTACACATCATCTAGAGCCAACCTTTTGAGACAGCTATTATACAAGCTGGTTTTAGTGCTTACTTTAGATGACATGAATGAGGGGTGAAGTAGTAGTTTTTGTTATTGTACCTGCTCTTACAATTTATATTTTTCGGAGTTAGTAATTGCCAACCATATGCTTGTTTTCAAAATAAAGCGAGATTTTCTGTATCGACTCTGCGATTCGTGTTCTACTTACCGGCGACGACAACATCCATCACTCTCTGATAAAATTGGTGATTGGGGTTTCAAAATCAACCAAACTCGCAACGTTATGTTTTTGGTTGTGTACGTTTCGATGCTGGCTAGACGGTGGGACGAGGCTGTCGGAGTCTGAAGCTACAAGAAAACGAGAGTTGAGTTAGGCCTTGGAGTTAGGTGATACTGGTTATTTTTTGTTTATAGTCATGTGACCGTATACTGTAATGAAAACTCAATTTGTGACAAAAATTTATTTGCAAAAAACACTAACCTTGTCTCGAATAATCTTGTTCAATCTAAATGTACAATAGTTGAAACTCAATTTGTGATAAAAAGTTTATGTGCAAAGAGCACTAACAGTGGCAAAGGTGGGTAATTAAAGAGCAGTGTCAAAGGTAGGTAATTTTGATGAAGTGACACGGGAAGAAACTCTTGCTTTATATAGTAGAGATAACTGACCCCACCGGTAAAAACAAAATTCATAATTACCGAAAAATTTTGTTTGAATTTTTTAATCAAAATTTATTTTTAAGGTAAAACAAAAAAAGATTAAAGATAGTGCGGTTTTGTGTTTCCTTCAAAATTTTTCAATCAAAATTTAAAATTTTAAGGTAAACCCAAAAATATAAAAACAGTGCGGTTTTGAGGACTCGTACCGGACATGCCTGGTTACCTCATCCATGGTTGCTAACTAGGGCGCATGATCAAATCTGCTTTGTTGTGGTTATGGATTTATTTTATATTTTGATGGAAATCATGCAAATCCTATTTTTTTGCCGGTTCACATTTATGTGGGGATCCGGTTTCTGTTTTTGGCCGCTGAAAAATATTTTGAGCAGTATTGCTGGAGCGGGTGTGGGAGAGCGGTGACAAAGGAGTTGAAACCCTTCGGAACTTGATCCGACCATTCATAAAATCTGAGATATTTAGGAAATATAACTTTGATTGTCAATATCTTTTAAATATTTAAATTGGATACATAAAAATTATATGTGTAGATTTGTTTTGAAAAGTATTTTCATAATATTATAATTTTATTGGGTTTTATAAATATGTTATAGTAGAAATCAGTGATCAAAGCTATATTTTGGAGACCGTGTCAATGTCCAAAACGAGAACTATTTGTGACCGGAGGAAGTAAATTATTTGTTCATGTTCAGTTTACATAAATAATAATCATTGGTCACCAGATTGTGAAGAAGCCTAGCAGAAGATGTAATTGTTCAATTTCAGTAACAGGCTGGATCAGTGCTACAGTGTTCAAGTCTGAACTGACGGTACAACTAAACTGGGAGAGTGGCTCCATATGAACGCATACAACCTCTCCAAAGACAATATGAGCTTGTAGTGCAGAAGAATTCAGCCGTTGCATATGAATCTTTTCAATCCTTTCCCTTCAGAATTCCTCGTATTGCATAAATACATGATACATTTTCAAGACTTTTTAGCATCCACAAGAGGTGCCAAGCTATCCATTAAACTAGCACCAAGAGGTATCAAGAGTTTAAAAGCAATTTTATAGTATCTCATGATTAGTGCTGGCTATCGAGCATAGTGAGCTATTATTAAAAAAAATTTATTTGCTATTTAAGTAGTTATTTTAATTTAAATCTTAACAGGGTCTAACATAGTCCAACACAAAATCATTTTATTTACTATTTAAGTAGTTATTTTAAATTCAAGCTAATAAGCCATTATCGAGCCGAGACTCGTTAACCTTTTTCCCTCGAAATTGATTAATTTCAATTTTAAACATTTTAATTATTGTAATTAAAGTAATTTTATTTCGATCCTAAACGAGCTCTCTTCCTTTCTTTTTTTCCCCAAACCCTACTCCTGTACATCCCAAGAATTTATGAATTTTTTTATTTAATATTTATTTTAAATCTTTTTTTCAAAACTAATCGTCGGATAAAAAAATTTCAAAAGTAGGCGCCTGTCGCCCGATCTGGCGATCGCTCGGTATTAGGCGACAGTAACTGCCGCCACGACTCATAGCGGTGAAATTTCAAATTTTTAACGGCGAGATCAAAAAAATTTGAAAATAGACCGATCGCCTTGAAACCAGGCGATCGATCTTTATCTTCTGATTCTTGTAGCAATTTTTTTCAACTTTGTTGTATTCAACCGGAAAAAATTGCAAAAAAAAATTTGAAATTCCTATCGCTCAGTAGTACGGTTGAATACAACAAAATTGAAATTGCAAAAAAAAAAACTTTGCTACAGTTTTTCAAATTTTTTTGATCTCTGTTAAAATTTGAAATTTCGTAGTTCTTGCCGTGAGGCAGTCACTGTCGCCTAATCTGGGCGATCGCCCGTCTTGAGGTATGACATACTTTGAAATTTTTGATCCGACGATTAGTTTTGAAAAAAAGATTTAAAATAAATATTAAATAAAAAATGATTCAAGAATTTATAATAGTAAAAAACCCTCTACATTTTCTGCCGATTGCGAGGTCCGGAATCTGGTGTGAGAAAAGCCCGTGTAAAAACCTCAGCATTAATTTGGAGGCGTAGCACATGAGGCCCAGAGTAGAATGCAGAAAAATGGCTGCCCGCAGCCCAGTCAGGCGCACCAGCGGCCCTGCCTCGGCGGCTGGGAAGGAGCCGGAGCAGGACGAATCCCACTCGGATCGCCGTGGCCGAGCCGGAGTAGTCGGACGGACTTGCCAACTCGGTCGGCACCTACCTTGCATCCTACAAATCTGGTGTGACGAGATGTTGCTCGCATTTCTGTCATCCCAGATTCCCAATCGCCGCCTGCCTCGCTTGCTCTGCCGGTTCGTCGTCCCGCTGCAGGGTAATTAATTGGATGGAAGACAGTGGCTACGGCGATGCTTCTCGGACGGACGATGATCGGGTGTTCGTCAGAGTTTTCCGGGAACTACTGGCTCGTCTTGCTGGGCCGGTCATGCACCCCACGGTTGCCGCAGATTGGGACCATGAACTTACGGTGTGGAGTCCGCGGGATGGTTTTGACAACGACAGTGATTTCCGAGAGGATGATGCGGACCGGAACGGTGGGTTCGGCGCCGTCGCGGCCTTGGGCGAGGCCATCGCGTGCCTGCCGGAGACGGCCATGGGCGAGGCGAGGGAGACGGAATGCGGGGTGTGTCTAGAGGGCTTCGAGACGGTTGACAAGCTCCGGAAGATGCCATGCTCCCACGCCTTCCATGAGAGTTGCATCTTCCAATGGCTCCGGGTCAGCCGCCTCTGCCCGTACTGCCGCTTCGCGCTGCCTGCCGAGACAGAGGTCGATGATGAGGAGGAGGAGGAGCACGATGACGACGACGACGAGGAGGAGGAGGAGGAGGACGATGGCAACTACACAGGACGTTTACCCGACGAGATTTATGGGAGGCCGGAGTCCGCCACCCCTCAGACATTTTTGCCGCACTTGATCTACCACAGGTCGGAGTCCGCGGCCGCCACAGAGCGTTTACCGGACGAGACTCACGGCAGGCTGGAGCCCGCCACCGCTCAAGGATTTTTGCCGCACTTGATTTACCGGAGGTTGGTGTCGGCGGCGGCGACAGGGCGTTTACCCGACTGGGAAGAGGAGGAACAGGCGCACCTGCTGTTCGAGCAACTGCTCATACTTTTCTAGTTCTTTTATTGCATTTTTATTAGAGATTACGTACTAAGTTGAATAGCAACGCGAACTCTTAATCTTGACATACTCTAACAAAACTTGCAGAGTTTAAATCTTTCAAAACTAAGAAACTAAATCTTATCTTTAACCAATGTATATCAAGATTATCTCTAATTTTTTTCCCTAATCTTAATACACCGGCATTTTTGGAAACCGGACGAGCTTGATCGGGACAAGTAATCCTGCCTTCTGCTGGCATCTCATATGAAGCGCTTGCTTCAGCGTTGCATGCTTGGTTAGCCTGGGAGATGACGATGGCTTGGTGTTCGCAACAGGTTCGGCACGCATTTTTACATGCTCTGCCGATGCCCATCAGCAGTGAGGCCATTCTACACTGTGCCGCCACCGCTCAAGGATTTTTGCCGCACTTGATTTACCGGAGGTTGGTGTCGGCGGCCGCGACAGGCCGTTTACCCGACGGGGAAGAGGAGGAACAGGCGCACCTGCTGTTCGAGCAACTGCTTATCCTTTTCTAGTTTTTTTATTACTTGTCCCCATCAAGCTCGCCCAGTTTCCAAAAATGCCGGTGTGTTAAGATTAGGAAGAAAATATTAAAAATAATTTTGACATGCATTGGTTAAAAGATAAGATTTAGTTTCTTAGTTTTAGAGAATTTAAACTCTGCAAGTTTTGTCTGGGTCTGTTAAGATTAAGGATCTGTTTGGGTGAGCATTTAAACTCTGAAAGTATAAGTAAAACGAGTACAAGTTTTATACTTTCGTTCTACTCGTTTTAAACGAGTACAAGTTTTAAACTCTGAAAGTATAAGTAAATGCTGAGACAAAACTTATACTTTCGTTCTACTCGTTTTACTTATACTTTAAGATTAAGATTAAAGATAACAGCAGTTGCTCCAACCTGCCTTCTGCTGTCATCTCATATGAAGCGCTCGCTTCAGCATTGCATGCTTGGTTAGTCTGGGAGATGACGATGGCTTGGTGTTCGCAACAGGTTCGGCACGCATTTTTACATGCTCTGCCGATACCCATCAGCAGTGAGGCCATTCTACACTGTGCCCAGCTCTAAAGACCCACTACAGCAACTTCTTCGATCTTCCATGTCTTTGTTCGACGTAAGAAATGACCACTAAGTGCGTCTTCTAAGGGGCTGTTTGGTTGCCTGTATGTATAGAGATTTACATCTAATGCAGAATCTTGTTTTTTTTCTTATGTTTGGTTGCCTGCATCTAGTTTTGAGCCTGGCTCTCTGGATGCAAGATTCTCCATGCAGTCTGACTCTGGAGATACGGAGAAAATAGACGTATTTCTGGATACAGCGCATGGCAGCCTCGTGTTCTGCGTAAGGAATGACTGTCAATCACAATAGCAAACTATGCATGCGGTGCCACGTAGGTATGTAAGTTTTCTTTTTTTTCTTTTTTGTTTATATCTTTTGATTAGCATCTCTGATTACTGAACCGATTTCAAAAATGGGTTCCTGACATTTTTTCGAACAAAACTAGACCACACTTGCTATATAAATTTTAAAATATTTAAATTTCAAAATACTTGCCTACTAAACACTTAACCAAACACCGTCTCTGCATCTGTACATCCTGTATCCCACCAACCTGGCTGAATCGAACGGGCCAGACTCATGAGAGAAGGCAACCAAACATCCCCTAAGACTCATCCCTGATTGAAATACATGAATTCTGCTCGGTAGAAATTTGGAAGGACCTTCAAAATTTTAATAAGAATTAGGGGTGGAAAAAAACTCAAAACTCACGAGTTAACGAGTACTCGGAAACTCGACTCGACTTGATTCGAGCTTGTTCCTTAACGAGTTGAGTCGAGTTAGGTTTTGAACTCGTTAAGGTAACGAGTTTAACGAGTGAGGTATCGAGCTTAATGAGTCGGAAAAAAAACACTATAAGTTTGTAATTCTAGCCCTGTTCCTTCAACCTTCAGATCCAATTCTTTTTCCTCATTTCACATTCGTAATTCTTCAATTCTCGGCTCGACTGCATCTATACTCATACAGTCATAAAACTATTAAATATTGAAGCTTTGTAGCATCTTGATTAGTAGATAGTCAGAGGTATCGTAGAGAGCTTAATGAGCTAACTTGAGTTTTTAACGAGTCGAGTCGGATTGAGCTGCTCAATCAGCTCGTTAAAAAAATAAGTCGAGTCGAGTTGGTTTGTTATCTTATCAAGTTTAACGAGTCGAGATGGCTCAATATCCACCCCTAATAAGAATCATGTGTTCCAATTTCCAAATGAGGCCTTAACTGAGAGACTAACCAGTAAACAATTAGCAATTTTTTTTTGTTTTTCGACGAATGAATCAACGATCGATCCATAGGGGGAGATGATCATCTCTGGAGCAGAGGGTACACATCCTGATCTGCAGGTAAGCCAGGCGGAGGCACGGGAACCGACGTCAACACACCATCTCTACCTAGATCGACTTGTTATGGTGGTGTACTGCTCATTGTACGTAAGTGCGGAACTTCACACTTTGCAGAATCAGTTTCGAACCTAAGCCCCTCACTCTCTCATATCTCATCTAGATCTAGTCCACCACTACGGCTACCGGCGAACGGGCCGGCGTCGCCGTGCTGCCCTTGTCCCATCCCCCCCCCCCCCCCATGCCGCTGTCCTCACTCCTCAGGCTTCAGCTCAGCCGGTCTCCCCCAGGCGCCACGTCGCCCGTTGGCCCTTCTCCCCGAGTCGCCTGGTCGCCCGTCGGCCTGTCTCCCCCACGCACCGCCGTTGGCTCGTCAGCCCCGGCGTGGCCATCATCTCCCCTGGTGCTGCTCGCAGATTGTCTTCCCCCGACGTCGCCCTCGTCTCCCCGGCGTCACCCAACTCAGCGGAAGATTTAACTGGAAGAGGTGAATTTGAAGTTCTTCTTGTGAAATCATGTGCTGAAAAATTGGTTGAATGATGAAATTGGCATTTCAAAGTGGTTGCGATCATGGCATGTGTGGTGTTCGTGCATGTGTTGTTTTAGTTGATTAATTGATATGCTGGGATAGCATGTTAATGTTTTTGCTTGATGCAATGCGCTCGTGTGAGTGGTTGCATGGATTTACTTTGAGTCAAGTCGTGGACTTGTGCTCGGATTCGTTTGTTGTTTATTCGTGTACAGGTGTTGCTCGAGGGTGAACGTGGTCGATGATGGGACCGGAACTAGGTTCATAGAGGAACTAAGGTTCGGAACTAGGTTTAGGGAGGAATCGAGGTCCTGGTAGTCGAGGATGTCATGCGGGACGTTCGGGCTAGAGAACGGTGCACACGGAGGCTGGTTAGTCACGTGAGTGCGGCAGGTGGACCGTACGCGTGCATGTTTTGGATTGTATGCATATATTGGATCTTGTGTTATTGGACCAGATTGATATGTATACATGTATTTGTTTTAAGGTTTTGGGTTGTATAAAAGGACTTTGAGACCTGATCAATGGATAGGGGCTTTTGGCGGCGGCTGGGACGTTCGCCGTTTTTACGACTATCGTTTTTTTGTCCTCCTGGCGTGAGTGCTTGTGGCGACTAGAAAGTTTTTCGGCCGGCGGCGCTGATTTGGTTTTCTCTTGCTGTGCCTGTGTTGGCCTGCGGTGTTCCCTGGCGACTAGAAGCGCTGATAAGGATCGATCCACTAGATAATTTCCAAGTCCGGTGGGCGCACATGCATGCAAGGTAATGACCCTGGCGACTAGATAATTCTAAGGGCTGATCAGATTGTTCTTCTTGCGCTGCGCCTAGGAGGTCCTCGTGTTTTTCCTTGGTTGCATGCATGCATGTTGAGGCTTGGAGGCTGTGACTAGAAGTTGAGCCGGTGCTTTTATTCCCTTGCGGCAATTAATCTTGCTCGTGCGGCTGCATGCATGGCGTGAAGAAAAAAGTCCGAGCGGCTGTATAGTTAACTGCTTCTTGCGGCCGGCGACTGGAAAGAAAAAGTATTGCGCCTGAGTTTTGTTTCTTGCTCGATGCATGCATGCATTATTATGACTAGTTAATTGGCCTTCCTGGATGTCTTGGCCGATGCATGCGTGACTTGAGTTGTGGCGTCATTTGCTCCTGGCCGACGACTAGTTTTTGGGTTGCTGATTGCCTGGCGGTCGGGGAATTTCTGCGCGGCGTGAAGATTGCTTCCGGTGGCGGCGCATGCAAAGTTCCGTTCGACTAGTTTTAGCTTGCGTCTTTGTCTTTCCGGCGGCTGTGCATGCATGCAAGAAGACCTGCGCAAGTTACTTTGGTCCGGCGTCTGAAGATGAATTCCCGTCATTGTTGATTCAGTCAAAATTGCAAAGGTAATATATTTAGATCCGTAGGTCCGATTGAGCTGATTTTTGTTGGGTTAGCTTTCAAATTGAGTCTAGTTTCTACAGTTAAAATTTCGCATCAATCCAACGGTTGGATCTTCGGCAATTACTGTTTTAGTAGACGTGCATCATTCTGTTTTTTGTCGAATCCGAATCAGGCAATTTGAGTTCGATTTGGGATGCTTCAAAAATTATAAAAATTTGATTTTAGCTTCTGCGCAATCATTCACCCCCTCTGATTACTACGTTAGTATATTTCGATCCTACACTCCTAGCAATCCGATTTGGTATATTCAAGCATCCTCTGATTGATCTCTAATACTAGTTCTTGCATACTGGTTTTGGGGCACGAGATGAATGAGAAAAACGGCATGTGCCCCCTCGAGTACATGATCCGGTAACAAAGAACACACAAATCTCACTTTCCAAGGTTGGCTGAGCATAACCAATTACTTCATTACTGGTTCCCTATAAAAAACTACCATATCCTCTGCATGCAGTGTTCAAGAGTTCGCTCGACGGATTCATAGCGATTAGGCACTGCCAAGTGCCAAGACCGTATTTGCGGTGTAATTGTGGGTCTCGGTGTTTTGACCCTCGGCGGCCGAGAATTAATATAATTCATATATATTATTGATTTTATTATGAATAAAAATTTTTAGTTTTATTTTCTAGTTATTTGCAAATTGCAAGTCAACAAATATTAAAGTAGAATATTAAACTAAAATACTTGAACACATACTACTCAATTAATCAAGTAATAAATTAAGTAGCAAGTACTATGTTAGTGACTTAGTGTACTTTATTTTGTGGGCGACGACGTGAATCTTTCAATCATGGTCATCACGTTATGTAAACAGTAGATCAAAATGGTCTCTCTCATAATTTTGTGCTAGCTACCACGCCCGCCAAGGCCCGCCAAGACCCGCCAAAGACCGCAATTTCGGCCCAACCGCCAAACAGGGTGTCAAGGGCTGAATTCATTGCGTTTATAGCCGCCAACCGCAATATCGGCCGCAATAGCACCGCCAAGTACCGAATTTTTGAACACTGTCTGCATGTTGTGTCTTCATCTGTGAACCAATCAAGAATATTATTATGTTGTATGAACCTTTAGGTTTATGGTTTTGATTACTTTTAACTATCCATTGTGTCACTTGATACTCCAATTTTACCAGCTTTCTTTTGAAACATAATACGCAGTAAGCCAGTAGCAACAAATGATGTCAACAATTTGGAATGGTATCAACTCTAAACCAAAAGGCAAATGTAATAATAATAGGGAAGGAAAAGTGGTGATATGCTGGTGGTTATGCAAGCAAATATGGTTGTCTAGTTCTATTGGAATCAGGCAAAGCTGAATTCCAATAAGCATTTTGTATGTTTGATATTTAATCTTCTGACAAAACATGCAGGTGGAAACATAGGTGGAGCTATCATATCTAAGATGGACATGGAGGGCATTGAGCGATGTTTTGCAAACCTAATGACAAGGGTTTGTTGTTTTTTATGTAACTATATAGATGTTTGTTTTAATTTCATTTTATCATTCATAATCATTGAAATATAACTTGCAATTGCAGGAGCATGAGGATGTGGAATATTTTGAGAGGGAGGATGTATTGGAGGACATAGAGGAATGACAGAAGGTGATTTAACCATTTCAGCTTGCTAAACTTCTGTACCAAATCCTAAGGCTTGCTAAACTTCTATACCATTTCAGCTTGCTAAACTTTTGTACCCAATCTGGAGCTAAAGTCTACAAACTATGTTGCTGAAGTCTGCAAACTGTGTTTTGATGGATGTCTAGGGTCCTTCAATGGTTTCTCTTATGAACATTACTTTATAGCTGTAATGGGAAGATGGATATGCAATTTGACTTATCAGCACTGTTATTTGAATTACGAAATGTTCGTTTTGTTTGGGCATTCTATATAGTACTGCTTTCTGACTAGCTCATAATTTTCTCACCGAGAATGAGATCGATTATGTATGCTTTGTATTCTGGTGAAGTTTGGACATGCACTACGATACAATGCATTGCTATTTTTGCATGCAGTTGGAATATGCTTCCCCTAAAAAATAGATGGCTAGAAATGCTTATATTTGTTCAATTATCAATAATCTTTTGATCAAATCAGCTAGTTTTGTATTTTCATTGATTTCTTATGTACAATCTAAGGGGTTATCACGTTCCGATAAATATTCGTGACCATATCCGATTCGATTGGTATTCGCTCTGTATCCGTATTCGATATTATTCGTATTCGTATCTAGACTATCTGTATATGTTTATGAATTCGAGAAAAAAATATGAAAACAAATATGGTATAGCTATTATCCGTCCGTATCCAATCCATTTTCACCCCTACCTACTAGAGTCAATGGGGTCTCCTAGAGATAGAGAGAAGAGAGAGCCAATGAGGTCAGCAGCGAGCACTACTACTACCATTCAGTACTAGGGATTCAAAAACTGCTTTTGAAAAACTGGTTCGAAATTCGTGGTATGAAAACCGCAAAAACTGCTCAAAAATCGTCAGAAACCGAGGAGTTAAGAAATCAAAAAAATTTGAAAAAAATTCAAAAAAAATTGAAAACCGTTCGGTTTTCAACAAAAAACCGCGGTTTTTCACGAAAAACGAGCGGTTTTTTGCGAAAGCTGTTGTTTTTCAATGGTTTTCGAGTGGTTTTCAACGCAGAATTTTTTTCAATTTTTTTGAATTTTCTAAAATTAGACCAGTTTATCAAGCGGTTTCAAATCTCGAACCGCAACAGTAAAATCACAAACCACGGTTTTCGAACAGTTTATCGCGAAATTGTGAGCCCTGTCCAGTACACACTCGCCTAGGGATGGCAATTGTGCCCGTTTACCCATGTACCCACGGGTAAATACTCGAATAGAGACGGGTATGGGGTTTTTTTTTGCCCACGGGTATATAAATGGGGCTATTTCTTTACCCGTCGGGTAAACGGGTACGGGTATGGGTAAGCTATACCCGTACCCGCTATACCCATTTACCCGCGAATTAGGCTGACATGTGGGACATACTAATATGCATTAAAAAAAACCCAGTCCAGCCAAAACCCTAATCCAGGCATCCAGCCGCCCACCCCCAAGTCCCCAACCGCCCATCCCCAATTTTCTCCAGCGCCAGGCTCCTAGGCATGACGCCCATCCCATTCTTCTCTCGCCAGAACTCGCTCAGATCTGCCCGACACGGCGAGGCGCCTCGCCTCAAATCTGCCGGTCCTGCATCATCTTCGTCCCCGTCGCCGAGGCTCGCTCCGGCCTCAAGTCCTAGCGCCAGGCGGCGCCGCCTCCCGATCTCAGGCTCTCCGTCCCGGTGCGCCTCCTACCCGTGGCCGCCGCCTGCTGCCTCTGCATCGTCCCTTCTCATTGCCGACTCCCGAGCCCTGCCTCCTCCGGTCCTCCCGTCCCCAGTCGCCTCCTACCCAGAACTTTCTCGGTCATCTTCTACTGGCCGGGTGGCGGCCTCTGGTTGCCTGCCCCCCCCTGCTGCCTCTACGCCCTGCGGCCTGCCTCCGTCTGCAGTAATACCGAGCCACCTCCTCTATTGCAAGGAATATGCAAGTGATTTTGTTGAAGGTGGCTGTTTGTATATTCAAATTATTCATGTACCTGACATATCGATTGGTATACAAGTAGAGGTATAGCATATAGGAAGTGTATGTAAGCTGTAGGTTTAATGTTTGTACCCAGCAGCTAATGAAAGTGTTTTGGATAGATGCGATCCATTCTTACTGTTGTAGGCTGCAAAAACTTGTTGCATGTACTGCTGTTTGTACTTCTCAAATGAACTCAACTGGAAGCGAGTCCAAGCGAAACTATAAAGCCGACTCGGATTGCATTGTCGTGTTGGATTAGGACTTGGATCGGCTGATGGGTATAAAAGGCGCACCAGGGCTGCTTGAAGAAGCATAGACATCCAACAAACACATCTACTAGTTTTTCATAGTTTTTAGTTTTCTAGCTTCCTAAGCTTTGTAATCTTCCCTTGTAAGTCGACATTGATCAAATAAAGTTGCGGATCGCCGATTGTTTGATCATCATCGATTTCTTCAGGTTTGATTTATTCTGTCTTGTTGCGCATCGCCTTTTCAGAATCAATCTGCCTTTACCCTCGGATTAGTCTTAATCGACTAATCTAGTTACCCTTCTAATCGGCTTTCTGGCTGATTCTTAAT
Organism: Guadua angustifolia; assembly: GCA_036346375.1. Taxonomy (NCBI): domain Eukaryota; kingdom Viridiplantae; phylum Streptophyta; class Magnoliopsida; order Poales; family Poaceae; genus Guadua; species Guadua angustifolia. The sequence goes on along the minus strand of CM070520.1, from coordinate 53,574,640 downwards.
TTTAGCCGATTCGCCCCAAGGATCGGCTTGATCGAATTTTACGACTCTTTTCCTTATCGATTGCATAGTCAAATCGATTGGCACGCTCGCGCATACTTGAACCCGATGTTCGTCCGGTGTGTTACAACCAGAAACCCTCTTCACGTTTTTTACGTCAACAGGTTTTTTGACGAATGAATCAACGATCGATCCATAGGGGGAGATGATCATCTCTGGAGCACAGGGTACACATCCCTGATCTGCAGGTAAGCCAGGCGGAGGCACGGGAATCGACGTCAACACCATGCCTACCTAGATCGACTTGTTATGGTGGTGTACTGCTCATTGTATGTAAGTGCGGAACTTCACACTTTGCAGAATCAGTTTCGGACCTAAGCCCCTCACTCTCTCATATCTCATCTAGATCTAGTCCACCACTATGGCTACCGGCGAACGGGCCGGCGTCGCCGTGCTGCCCTTGTCCCATCCGGCCATCCCTCCCCCGGCCCCCACGATGCCGCCGTCCTCCTCCTCAGGCTTCAGCTTAGCCGATCTCCCCAGGCGCCACGTCACCCGTTGGCCCTTCTCCTCGAGTCGCCTGGTTGCCCGTCGGTCCGTCTCCCCACGCGCCGCCGTTGGCTCGTCAGCCTCTGGCGTGGCCATTGTCTCCCCTGGTGCTGCTCGCAGATTGTCTTCCCCGGCGTCGCCCTCGTCTCCTCGGCATCACCCAACTCAGCGGAAGATTTTACTAGAAGAGGTGAATTTGGAGTTCTTCTAGCAATCCGATTTGGTGTATTCAAGCATCCTCTGATTGATCTCTAATACTAGTTCTTGCATACTGGTTTTGGGGCACGAGATGAATGAGAAAAACGGCATGTGCCCCCTCGAGTACATGATCCGGTAACAAAGAACACACAAATCTCACTTTCCAAGGTTGGCTGAGCATAACCAATTACTTCATTACTGGTTCCCTATAAGAAACTACCATATCCTCTGCATGTTGTGTCTTCATCTGTGAACCAATCAAGAATCATTATGATGTTGTATGAACCTTTAGGTTTATGGTTTTGATTACTTTTAACTATCCATTGTGTCACTTGATACTCCAATTTTACCAGCTTTCTCTTGAAACATAATACGCAGTAAACCAGTAGCAACAAATGATGTCAACAATTTGGAATAGTATCAACTCTAAACCAAAAGGCAAATGTAATAATAATAGGGAAGGAAAAGTGGTGATATGCTCGTGGTTATGCAAGCAAATATGGTTGTCTAGTTCTATTGGAATCAGGCAAAGCAGAATTCCAATGAGCATTTTGTATGTTAATCTTCTGACAAAACATGCAGGTGGAAACATAGGTAGAGCTATCATATCTGAGATGGACATGGAGGGCATTGAGCGATGTTTTGCAAACCTGATGACAAGGGTTTGTTGTTTTTTATGTAACTATATAGATGTTTGTTTTAATTTCATTTTACCATTCATAATTATTGAAATATAACTTGCAATTGCAGGAGCATGAAGATGTGGAATATTTTGAGGGGGAGGATGTACTGGAGGACATAGAGGAATGACAGAAGGTGATTTAACCATTTCAACTTGCTAAACTTCTGTACCAAATCCTAAGGCTTGCTAAACTTCTATACCATTTCAGCTTGCTAAACTTTTGTACCCAATCCGGAGCTAAAGTCTACAAACTATGTAGCTGAAGTCTGCAAACTGTGTTTTGATGGATGTCTAGGGTCCTTCAATGGTTTCTCTTATGAACATTACTTTATGGTTGTAATGGGAAGATGGATATGCAATTTGACTTATCAGCACTGTTATTTGAATTATGAAATGTTCGTTTTGTTTGGGCATTCTATATAGTACTGCTTTCTGACCAGCTCATAATTTTCTCACCGAGAATGAGATCGATTATGTATGCTTTGTATTCTGGTGAAGTTTGGACATGCACTACGATACAATGCATTGCTATTTTTGCATGCAGTTGGAATATGCTTCCCCTAAAAAATAGATGGCTAGAAATGCTTATATTTGTTCAATTATCAATAATCTTTTGATCAAATCAGCTAGTTTTGTATTTTCGTTGATTTCTTATGTACAATCTAAGGGGTTATCAGGTTCCGATAAATATTCGTGACCATATCCGATTCGATTGGTATTCGCTCTGTATCTGTATTCGATATTATTTGTATTCGTATCCGGACTATCTGTATCTGTTTCTGAATTCGAGAAAAAAAATATGAAAACAAATATGGTATAGCTATTATCCGTCTGTATCCGATCCATTTTCACCCCTACCTACTAGAGTCAATGGGGTCTCCTAGAGATAGAGAGAAGAGAGAGCCAATGAGGTCAGCAGCTAGCACTACTACTACCGTTCAGTACCAGGGATTCAAAAACTGTTTTGAAAAACTGGTTCGAAATTCGTGGTATGAAAACTGCAAAAAAACTGCTCAAAAATCATTAGAAACCGAAGAGTTAAGAAATAAAAATAATTAAAAAAATTCAAAAAAATTGAAAACCGTTCGGTTTTCAACAAAAAACCGTGGTTTTTCACGAAAAACGAGCGGTTTTTTGCGAAAGCCGCTGTTTTTAAACGGTTTTGAGCGGTTTTCAACGCATAGTTTTTTTCAAAAAATTTTGAATTTTTTAAAATTAGACCGGTTTACTGAGCGGTTTTGAATCTCGAACCGCAACACTAAAGTCACAAATCACGGTTTTCAAACGGTTTATCGCGAAATTGTGAGCCCTGTCCAGTACACACTCGCCGTCCTCCACTCCTCCCAGGCTCCCTCGACCTTCACCGCACTCGCTCTTCCTGGAAATTGGCATGAAATCTGCACGCGACGCGCTCAAGAAATCTTCCACGTACGCGTCGCCGGAACAATCGCTCGCTCTTGAATCTCCTCACCACCATTTGCTACTGAATTGCTCGGAGCCGCCCGCCGGAGAAGCTAGCTACCCCACCACCACCAATCCAACACAGCAACTCAGCAAGTGTCCAAAAGTACCCCCAAAAGCGATGCCCATTGACGTTGACCCCGACCGGCCAGCTCCGGCGGTGGCGATGTGTGGCCTGACAGTACTATGGTCTGAAATTTTATTTGTATATTTTATTTTCGTTACAACTCGATTTTTTATTAGCATAGTTTTTATATAGGTCCAACATGACATATGTGCGAAAATGGAAGGATGACAAAGTTATGTCAAGTACGAATATTTATTTTCGATGAGAAATATTGATTTTAAATGTTATATTCCATGGTATTGAATAAATGTTATTAAAATGTGGACTTATCAAACCATTGAGTTGTAAATACCTAAATAGTATTGAAATAAAATGTTATTTGTTCATATATTATTGTTATATGCTTACTTTACAACTTGATATTGTCTAAAATACAACAAAGATCATGTTGAAATTTTTTGCAATTTTCCCTAATTTTTCACAATTTTTTGCTATTTTTTTCACTTTTTCTTCACTCTGCTCATTCTTTTGTCAAAACCAATCGATAATCGCCTCATACCGCTCGTTAATCAAACAATATCGGTTAATAATAATATCTTACCACTGCTGTTTTGACTAAGAATTCAAACCACTTCAAATTCAAAAACCGTTCGATATCTACCGAAAATCGGTCAATCGACGATTATAGGCATCGAGCCATGTTCGATTTTGCCTGTGATTTCGGTATGGTTAACCTGGGTCGCGAGACATGACCCGGCGGAGTGGGCAGCTGCGAAAAACACCTGCACGTCCGTGTGAGCATCTATTTGTTTTTTACTGGCACCTACTAGAGTCAATGAAGTCAACAGCGACACGACTACTAGTCTACTCCCGTCCTCGTACTCACTCGCCATCCTCCCCATTTACCTCGACCTTCATCGCACGCGCTCTTCTTTTTTTTTTTAAACAGCAAAAGCTGTCATTAAATTATATTAAAAAAGAAGAGGCCCAATATAAATTTTAGAAAAAGAAAGAAAACATGATGCGCAAAAGTACATCCAAATGAAGGCCACAGAGAACATGGACCCAGCGGGAAAAGACGAAAAAAACACAGAAAAATAAAAGCTGGCGGTAGAGAAGGCTCCTAAGCTGCAAAGCTCCAGTTATGGTCTAGCTGGCAGCCTTATCTTTGATCGACTGGAAGATTTGGTTATGAGACGCCCAACTTCTTTGAAAGACTCTATTGTTTTGCTCTTTCCACCATTCCCAACAGGACAGGATAATCAGTGTTTTTACGCCTTTCCGGAGGCTAGGTTGGCAGTTAATCGGAATGCGGACCCATTGTGCAATAGACGACAAGAGAAGCCGAACTTGAGGGCAATCAACAAAAAGGTGGAAGACTGTTTCTAGGTTTTGATTGCATATTTGGCTTAAGTATTGGTTTAGCTATCCCTTAAGTTGCAATCACTGCGTTGTCCATAACCGATTCTGCAGTGCTAGCCAAAGAAAAATCTTAGAGCGTAATAGCACCCATGCGGTCTAAATCATTGTTGGGAAAGATTTCTGAGTGCACCCACTGAATTGGATGTTATATGCCAAGGAAGCTGAGTAGGCACCGTGAGAGGTTTGCATCCATATGAAGCCATCCTTCATGTCCCGGCTAAGCGGTATTGATTGCACTTTGGACCACAGACAGATGTATTCTGCTAGCAATTGAGGGTTTAGGTGGTGGCGAATGTCTCGCATCCAGTTATTGCTCTACAGGATGTTAGCAACCGATCTTGCTTTTCTCTTGGAGAGTTTGTATAGGTTTGGCGCAATTTGAGATGGTGCATGACCGAGCAACCACCTAGAGTTCCAGAAACTGGCACTTTGCCTATTTTCCATGGCAACTTTTGTGGCAGCCATGAAGATTTGCTGGTCAGTCCGGGCGCACAGCGTTGGCAATCCGTTCTATGACCTATCAGGTCCGTATGCTTGAGCCATAGCCATCAGAGTCGGAGTGTTCGAGCAAAACTTTCCAACTCCAGAACACCTAGGTCTCCATATCTGAGCGGTCGGTAGACAGTTGTTCATCGTACCTTGCAATTCCCAACATACAAAGCCGTGTTGCCTGCTCATATGAATTTCCTTCGTATCTTGTCAATGTTCGCAATAAATCTCTTCGACACCATCGGTGTGGTTCATAGATAAATTGGATTCAATGTGAACGGGCCGTTGCGAAGATACCTTCTATTAGGGGTGAAAGCAGATTGGGATCTGATCGGGTAGTAAGTCATCCGTATCCTACCTAATTATTTTTTGGATCTGAGTGCGAATGCAGGTAGTGGAAATCGGGTAGGATCACGGATCACGGATCTAGGGTATTCTGAACCGGTGAAAAGCGGATCTAGGATATTATCGGACGGGTATATACGGATACTTGGTACTTAGTCGAATATCATAAACTACCTATGATCAAAATATGTGATAACAATAATTTAACTAACACATATGATCAAACTATGTGATAAAAATATATTAAAAAGAAATTGTAATCGTGAGATAAGATATCAATCTTGATCTTGTCAGATTTGTGTAAAAATATATATATCTTTTCTGAAGCCAAGATTTTTACCATGCTGACATCAACTCGATGTACACCTCTAGTAAAAATATTAAAAATTAAAACTTATATTTGAAGCTTTTATAAATTCAAAAACTGAAAGTAAATAAATATGAAAATAGCAATGTCAAAATTTTTATAAATAAAATGCAAAATATAAAAATCTCAAAATTTTATAGAATACAAATATTTTAATTATAAACCTTAATAAAAATATAAATAAAATATTAACCATATTTTGGTCATAAATTAAATCAAACTCGAGAAAATAGAAAATCTGATAGGGCACATTGTCAGAATTACTGTAATTTTTATACACAATATTTTACCATGAAATTTTTACTGGATATCAAACCTCATCTTTTCGACATGTATAAAACTTTTTATAAAATATTGACTTGATTTGATATCTTTAATAATTACTAGAATGCTATCTGTCTAGAAAAATCTGTTTTCTCTCTCTTGCCTGTGGACCTTCCGGTGCGAACCCCGGTGCCGTATCCGACCAGATTCTCGGGTATTTGCGAGTAGTGCTCGCTCGAATCCGACCGAATCCGACACTCAACTATCGGGTACTATCCAGTATCCGACCGAGAAAAAATACCGAATCCGTATCCGAAAAATCGGGTAAAAACACTACCCGTATCCGATACCCGACGGGTAGTACCCGACCCATTTTCACCCCTACCTTCTATTATGAGATGCGCTGCCTGCCAGTCGGCAAGGCGTCGGGCCAGTTTGTGAGACGCGCTCTTTCTGGGAAAATGGCATGAAAGCTGCACGCGACGCGCTCAAGGATTTTCCCCACGTCGCCGGAACAATCACTCCCTCACCACCATTTGCTACTGAATTGCTCGGAGCCGCCCGCCGGAGCAAGCTAGCTATGCCCCACCACCACCAATCCAACACAGCAAGTCGGCAAGTGTCCAAAAGCAACCCCAAGTTTAGACGCGTAGGCGATGCCCGTTGACGTTGACGCCGACCGGCCAGCTCCGGCGGTGGCGATGTATGAGGATTGGAGGATAAGGTGGGAAGTTTCAGAGAATCTAAGGTCCAAGCGAGTGCTGCAAAAGTGTCATCAGAAGAGTAGGATTGGAGGACAGTATGTATATAGACTCTGCAAAATTGAGCTTATTGGCCGTCTGATGTGCAGCCAGCCACTATGCGCGCGCACACACTCCACTATTAAAAATACTAGCAATAATAGCGCTACTACTTCTTGGATTCCAAAGTCGATAAGACCCACCGACGAATCCATGGGCTGCTATAAACTTTTGCTGAAATCTGTGTTTTTTAGAAAGCGGAAAATTTGGTCAATTTCCGATCTTCGTATTTTTAAATAAAATGGGTCGGTAGGACACATTGGCGAATCCATGGGCTGCTATAAACCTTCAGCGAATCCGTGTTTTTAGAAAAGTTTTTTGGTGATGAAAACTTTTTTAAAACGGAGTTTTAAATAAAATGAGTCGGCGGGACCGTTGGCGAATCCATAGGCGCTATGAACCTTTGGCGAATCGCGTTTTTTAGAAAAGTTTTTTTGGTGCGAAAACATTTTTTCCGTGAAAAACGGAGTTTTTAAATAAAATGGGTCGGTAGGACCCGATGGCGAATCCATGGGCCGCTATAAACCTTGACGAACTTCGTGTTTTTAGAAAAGTTTTATTGGTGGCGAAAACATTTTTTCAATAAGCGGAGTTTTTAAATAAAATGGGTCGGTAGGACCCGTTAATCGAATCCATGGGCGCTATAAACCTCCAAGCGAACCGTGTTTTTTAGAAAAGTTTTTTGGCGGCGAAAACTTTTTTAGGGAGAACGGAGTTTTTAAATAAAATGGGTCGGTAGGACCCGTTGGCGAATCCATGGGCTGCTATAAACCTTCGACGAACCTGTGTTTTTTTTAGAAAAGGTTTTTTTGCGACAAAAACATTTTTTCCGGGAAAAACGAAGAAAGGACCTAGACGTAAGGACTAAGGACACAGATATTCGTTTTTGGACACATTAGCTATCACGAAAAATTAGAAAAGAGCTTGTTCGCGATTGAACCTAACGGGAGGATTTTTACGTAAAACAGTAGCGCAGGACCTAAGCGATAAACAAAAAATCTTTCCCTCACAAAAATCGCGAAGGACCTATTAAGTAATTTGGAAGGACCTATCCGTAATTTCAAAAAAGCGTGGGGGTTTTTTACAAAAGCGGCAAGATGGACACGTGGGTGGCCTGAGCATTCGGCAATCTCTAGCGGCTTAAAGGGTGCAACCATTGCTAATTTATCAATTTAATTACACGCATAGTAGCACAGAATCACTCGTACAACAATGATATATAATGTTATCAACATATTTTCCTATTTATATTGGAGTTGTAGCATCTAGTGATACTGAATTATTGATATTAACTCTAACCTTTCTGAACATGATTACAATCGATTTGGCATTCAGCATTCTAGCATTCATTTCTTCTCGTTCCATATCGTAGGTCTGAAAATAGCACGACACTTCTGAGTTTTGGGTGGCAATTGGCTATTGCTAGCGCGTGAGAGCTGTTTACATTTTCGACTTCAAACATCAGATAAATTTGTCGCAGTATTATAACGACGACAATTCCTCCCCGCCAGAGCCGCCCAGATACTAAAATATATCAATGTAATTTATATATTATAGTTTTCAATATGAAATGTGTATTTGATTTCATACGGGGAGATTCACCATTCTTTTGTCGTCCCTAACTATTGATGGCCTGTACCATGTACAAACTATATGAAGCATAGAGCATCTCCAATGATACTAGCTATAAGAAATGTTCATATCATCTATAGATAGTATATAAACAACCTCTTCAATAGATTAACTATAGCATTGTCTATAAAATTAAATATTGGCCAACATGTAATAGATAATAAGTTCTTTGGAATCAGTTATAGCTTGGCTATACATTAGTAACCGGTCTATATCTCTTTCCTCATTTTCTCTTTTCCACCTAAGCAAAATACTGAGATGACACTTGTCGACGATTCAGGACAGGGGTCCTTCGCCGAGCTTACTTGTTGAATGGGGGATCAACCTAAGGCCCCTTTCCCACAAGGGTTATACGTCTGAGGGTATGCCGAGCTATGGATCGGGGCAGATAAGACAATCAGGAAGCGCACAAGGATCGTTTTTGGTCTGGTTCGGGCCTCTCACGGAGGAGATAACAACCCTACGTCCAGTGGATTCACCAATGAGTAAGGAGTGGTTACAACGTGCTTGCTCGGAGGGGGCCTCGAACTAGCCTAAAGACTCCAGTGAGCAAGCTCGTATGCAGTATGTGTGGTACCGAAAAAGTCCACCCTCAATACATCGTGCGAGGGAGTATTTATAGGGGTTTCTGAGAGACAAGTTATTTATTACTGAGGCGCTCTCTTGTAGAGGGCGTGGGCGGTCACGATAGCAGCGCCTCCCATGGAGTACCATGGACGATGGGAACAGCGAGCGTGAACCAAGCGGCGCGGACGCGTCGTGCCAGATCCGGCGGGCGGTTCCTCGAGCCGCGGCATTTAATCCACGTCGCTTTCTTAGTGAGCCCCGAGCTCGGCTTGCTCGGGGATGGGGTAGCCCACGGCCGGACTACGAAGGTCGATCTGTCTTGGCGCCCGGCCGAGCAAGGCCATGGTCGGTTGGCCGGGCTTCAAAAGGTCGCGTTAGGTGCAGTGTATCCAATCTGACAGCTAGCCCCGAGGCTAAAGGGGAAAAAGCCTTGCTAAGGCTCCGCCTTAAGCCTCTGGACTTTAAAGAGGATTGGAGTCGGGCAACTCTGAGCCGCGCGGTGCTTGAGTCGCCCTAGCTCGGGACGAGAGAATTTTTGTGGCGAAATGGCTTGCCCATGCAATCATGCTTGAGGCGGTGATCTCACGGCGAAGATCGCTGGACATCAGAGCTACTCGCTCGGGAAGGGATCTCATAGCGAGACAAGGCTGTTCTTGACATCCGAGCAACCGAGCTCGGGAAGAAGCGCGCCCTAAGCGGGACCGGCGTGCTGGTTGGCTTCGGGCCAAATATCGCTTGTGAGGGTCTGCGGGAAAAAGCGTGGCGGTTCCTTCCCTTGAGCGTCACGGCAGCGATTACAGCGACAATTTTTGGGAACCGCGCCCGGTCAAGCCCCCTTTGGGGGACGTGCCGCCACACGTCGGCAATCGACCGCCGCCACCAGCCCGTTCGGCTCCTCCGCCTAGAAATAACCGGCGGGAACACTTCATTTGTCTTCCATTATTCTCATCGCTCGCGACGAACACTCCGCCAAAGAAAAGACCCGAGCGGCTCCCAAACTTCCTCTCTCTTTACTCCGTGATTCATCTTCTTGGGTCCTTCCATGGCGCGGTTTAGGCGAGCAAGATCACGTGGAAGGCTCTGGTTTTGGAGGAACTTCGGGTACTGGATGCCCACACGGAGGATCCGGGAGGCGAGGGGCCCGGCGCCCGCCGACAGCAGATAGTCTCGTCGCGACCTCTACAAATCAGCAGACTCCAGAATCTTTGGAGAGCGAGTTTTGGGGGCGATGCTTGAGCAATGCGGTCGCGAACTCACTCATCTGAACCCTAACTCCATCCTCGTCTTGAGCGTTTTCGCCCACCTTTTGAAGGCTTTGTGGGCACCCTCCCCCGCCAAGTCTCTTCTTCCATTTCTACAATCTTTTCCGCCGTGGAACTTCCGTGGCTTTGTATTTTCGCTGTGACCCGCCCGCCCATCTGAGTTCCCCATCTTCACCCTCAAGGACTCGTCATGGTGGGCCGACCATTGGTTCTACTGGCAGCATGGGGCAGCTCCTGCGCTTCACCGGCGGCGCTAACGCCAGAGACACGCGCCCGTCGGTCGACCCCGATGAGGCGGATCTTGATGGCGATCCATGAGCTCACGAACATGGGGCTCACCGGACGCGACATCGTCCGCGACTTCCTCCGAGCGAATATCGGCTGCGGAGAGGCGCCTTCTTGAAATCACCGGGTGGGGCGACCTCACCGTGAATCCGATCAGGTATGCTCTCTGGCTTGTGATAGTTTTGCTTCATCTGCGTTGCTCGAGCTTGTGATGACATTTTTGTGGCGCGGTGGCGATGACCAGACTCTGTTGGGTGGAGAAGAGGTCGGCGAAATATTGAGACCCCCAAGGGCAAGGAGCTCGAGAAAAGCGCCAAGTCATTGAGCGTGCTCGGCGGGCAGCGTGGTAAGCGTCTTTGGTTATTCATCTTGGTGAAACGTCCGGGCTTTCTTGAGCATTTCTTGGAGGAACGACACTGCGCCTTTCCTTCTGACATTCGCTCCTCCTTGGCGAGAGAGGCGCCTGGAGTGGGCGTGGCGAGCTTAAATCCAAAGCGAGCGGCAAAGCGCTTGTCTCTGCGGCTCAAACCAAGAAAGGGAGGAGCAAAGGCAAGGCCAGCGCAGCAACACCCGTCGTCGAAGAGGCAAGCGGCCGTCGAGGAGATCCCGGCGGCACATGGAGTCTGCCGTCGGATGGAGGAGGTAAGCTACTGAGGCTTTGGTGAAGAATTATAACTGGAAGTTCAAATCAGACAAATCGCGGCGGAGGGCGATTGATCGAAGGCATGGTGCGGTCGGCGGAAGGCTGAAGAGAGCTTGCCGAGGCGAAGGACCAACTCGCCTGAGCTACTAAAGCTCGGGAGTTTGGGATCGTCGGTAGGGCGAAACCTCTTACTGTGATACGGGCATCCGGAAAAAACCCATTTGGAGGGAGTCGACATGGGCGATCGACCCTAAGTGGCGAATCACCCGGCCGCCGAAAAGGCGGTAAGCTGGTGGTCTAGCGGTGAACCCACTGCTGGCGACGAAGAAGGCCCGACCAAAGGTGGCGTCGATCCTGCCCTTGCTCTGTTTTCCTTTGTTCTTTGTTTTGCGCCCGGGCTAACCCCACCCATCAAGCGTGGGCGGTTAATAGCCGTAAGACCTTCGAGGCTGCCGCCAAATAGCTTATGAGCTTGCCCATCGTGCCTTAGCGAGGCGTGCTATCTCTTGCCGCCGACATCGTGATGGCGAAGGCGTGAGCGGCGAGCGAGGAAGGAGAAAGGCCGACCCGCGACCCCGGGCAAAGAGGCGCTCAAGAAACCGCAGGGCTCCGGCGAAATACTGCCCGGGGCGAGGCGGCACCGCCCGGCGAACCACAGCTTGGGGATAAGCGAAGCCTGAGCGATCAACATGCTCGGGAGGATAGCGGCGGACCCGGCGGGGCGCCGCTCAAGTGGGCCACAGTGCCTCGGGGCGGACAACATGCCGGGGAGGAGGATTCATGACCTCGGACAATCCGCCCTTCTTCAAGGATTCGGGCTTGTCACACCTCTGGGATCCGTGACATTGACGAGGAGATTTATGAGAGGTTAGGGAGAATCTGCGCAAGCGTCGCCGAGGTGAGAATTGCCTGCTTCTGCGGTAATTTTCCTTCTTTGGTTTTGTGGGATCCCGCTTAGAGTTTTACGCATGACTTCTTAAAAAGTCTTTGGCCAATTTTGAGGAAGTGTTGATCGTCCCGACACCTGGCCCGCTTATATGAAGAAAGCGGCTTGGGACCACTAATTTGGAGGAGAAGGTGGGCGACCTCAAGCTCGCGGACACCATAATCGTGAAAAGATGCATGGCGAAACGAAGTCGTCGAGTCAAGGGAAGATCCTCGGGCTCGAGCAAAACAAGCGGAAAGGTCAGTCTCCTTGAGCCAAGGAGGGGCCGCTTCCAGAGAAGAAAGTGCTCGGCCTTCGAGCAAGAGCTGGAGTAGTGGAAAAGCAGCTAACTGGCGGAGAGAGTCTTTCCTTAAGCGGAACAAGGTCATTGGGCTCGAGCAAGAGCTTCAAGGGAGAAGCGGCATGCAGGACCCTTGAGACCAAAGTGGTGAGCTCGAAGTGTCGCGCCCGAGCCGAGGAGGAGCTAGATCGGCGAAGCGGAGGGCGGCAGTTGGAAAGATCTGGCCGTTAGCGGGACGGCTCTCGGGCTCGAGCAAAACTTGAACAAGAAGCGGCGTGCTCGAGCCCTTGAAGCCAAGATAGCCGACTGGAGGCGGGCGTGGCGCTGCCGCCGCCCTCGCCAAGCAAGATAAAGAAGAAGTCGAGCAACTCATGGAGAGGCCCACGAAGGTCGTGGCCCGTGAAAGGTGATTGATCTTGAGGCCAAAGTCATGGGAGTATAGGCAAAAGCTCTCCATGGCGCAGAGGCGGCGCTGGTGTGTAGGGTTATATACTTTTTGCCTTTCTTTGGGCGTAACTTCTTCTTTACTTGAATGTTGCGTGCGTGATGGCGCCTCTTTTTCTTTTGGTCTTTCTCTTGCTTTCCTGTAAAGATAGCTGCGAGATAGACTGGTGTAAGATAGATTGATGCATGAGCGGCGTAGGCGAGGTTAGTTGAAATGAAATGACTTGCGCATGTACATAGTGCTTAAGAGCGAGGCGTGCTTTTGCAGCGCGCTATGACTTAGCGACAAGAAATATTTTCGTGCGATGACCGCTCCTATCCGAGCCCCCTGCGAATGAAACTTCGTGTAACCGCGAGTTTGTTTCATGAGGAGAGCGAGATAAAAGCGCTATACCTCCGACCAAACACCGGCCTATCCGGGTGACAAGCGTGGGTTAGGTCGGTGGAAAAACAAGCGTGCCTCAAAACTTCCTAACACTTTGCATACGGCCCTAATTCGCGAGCATGGTGGCGTGTGGAAGCGCCGCGGTTCTTGGGACATGGTGTCTGGCGACCATGCGGCGCTGGCAAGGCTAAGTTTAAATACCGACCAAAAGGGCGTCTGTTTGCGACTTGTATCGCGGCCAGATAGCTCTTGCGGACCAAGGTAAACTTATCGAGACCGGCGCCTTTGGTGGTATTTTTTTTTGTGGTAGGCGTTGGTCGTGGTACCTTGTGCCATTCCGTCTTGTGATCCGAACTTCTGAAGTGAAGTGTTTGGGCGACGAGTTGCATTGATTCAAAAGGTCGTGAATTTACAACATAAGCGTGGAAATGGGCGTGAGCTTTTAAATATAGAACTTCTTGGTGGTCAATGTTCTATGATTTGGAGAGCTCACGACCATCCTCTGTTGCAAGGTGGGCGGCCCAGGCGTGACAAAGCAGACCGTGAATGGTCCTTCCCACTTGGGGAGAGTTTGTTGGCCTTGACGTGTCTGAATCCGGCCGAGACAAGATCGCCAACTGTAGGGCTCGGGGCGGATGGACTTAGCGCGTGCTTGCGGAGGGTTTCTTGGTAGGCGGTGGCCGGGCTGTGCCTTTAAGCGAGTTTCTTCAGTAAGGTCAAGGTCGGCGGCTTCGCGACCTTGGTGAATGTCGTCGGCGAGTGCACTCTTGGGGATCGAAACCACGATTCGGCGGGAGGATGGCCTCGGCACCATAGGCGAGTGGAAGGGCGTTTAGCCGTGGCTCGGCTTCATGATGGTCTTGCACAGACCAAAGACGGAAGGGCTAAATCCACCCGACCCGCCTTGGGAAAGGTCTCTAAAGACTCTTTTCTTGATCCTTAGATAGCGGCGTTTGCTCTTTGGCTCCATTGCTCTGCGGATGAGCTCTGATGAAGCAAATTTTTGTGCCAATGTCTTGTGATGAGGCTTGAAAGCAGTTATTTGGTGAAGCTGGGTGCGTTGTCTGTGATGAGGCGATTGGGTACCCCAAAGCGCGTCACCACATTCTGCGGAAAAATCTTTTAGGCTGCTTGAGCGAAATGGTTGAAAGCAGGCTCGGCCTCGATCCACTTAGAAAGTGTCGATTGCGACGAGCAGAATTTGCAACCCTTTCTACCATGGGGAAAGGCAGGATGTCACCCCGGTCGAGAATAGCCATGAGAGTGGGATGGTTTGCGGTCGTGAAATTTGTTTGGTGGGACTTCTGGGCGTGAAATCTGCTTGCCCGAAACAAGTTACCCACGATCGCCGGCGTCGTCTAGCTGATGGCCAATAGTATCCCAAGCGGAATGCCTTGCTCCTGGCGTCGAGAAGGGCGAGTGGGCCCCACATTCCTTCATGGATATCTCGGAGAAGAACTTCGCCTTCTTCGAGATATGCGCTTGAGAAGGACTCAAAGTGCCCCTTTGCGATACAAAGCGCCGTCTACCGGCTGTAAACGGATAACCGCCTTTGGAAGCGGGCAGCTCGGCTTCTTCCTCGGGCAATGTCCCGGGAAATCTTGGATGAATAAGCGCCATCAATCGCACCTTGCTCGAGGAAGGAGAGCGTTACCGCCGCCTCGATGCCTCCTCTCTGAGAGGAATGGAGGCTTTCGCGGATGCTCGGCTAGCGCCCGGTGGCGGGCATGCAGGGTGGTGCCTCCTCTCTGAGAGGAATGGAGGGCTTCGCAGATGCTCGACTAAGCGCCGGGAGGCGAGGCATCTGCGAGAATCGACCTTGGAAAATTGATTCGGCGAAATTATCCTTCACGGGGATGTAGAGTGCCGAAATTTCAAGTACCACTCCATCTTCCTCACTTCAACCAAGTAAAGCGCCATTGAGCGATCGGACACCGATACTCCTTGTTGACTTGGTTGATGACCATTTATGAATCGCCTTTCCGATCGGCCGGCTGGACTCGGCGCCTTGGATGCTCGGTCGACCAAAACCTTCATACTCCGCCGCATTGTTTGTTGTGGGGAAGTGTAATTGAATGACGTCTTGGGCTGATCCTTGAGGGACACCACGGCCCACGCTTAGCCCCCGGCGCTCAAAAGCTCGGGACCCGTCGAAATACATGGTCCAATGACAGACCTCGTTCGTGGCCCTTGGTGGTGGGTTGGTGGGTTTGTCCATTCCACCACGAAGTCCGCTAAATTTGAGACTTGATCATGCTGAGCGTGAAGTGGACATCGAACTCTGCGAGTTCCATGGCCCCAGCTATCCGGCCGTGGCGTCAATTTCTTAGGATCTCCCTAAGTGGAAAGTTTGGTCGGGACAACGACCTTGTGAGCTTGGAAGTAGTGGCGCGGCTTCCTCGAAGCTCTGACGTGAGTATAAGAGTTTGGACCTCGGGTAACACTCCTTTGGTCAGTGCAACACTGTTGACATAGTATCTGGTGCTGCGTCCTTCTCGCTCTCTTGACACCGCACTTACGACTGGGCGTCGCTGCGAGTATAGCAAAGCGGCTCCCCGACCTTGGTGTGGCGAGATCGGAGGGTGGGCAGTCTTGCTTGACTCTTGAAGGAAGCGGTTAACCGTCTGTCGGCGAAACCATCATGCTTGCGGGCGCCTTAAAGAAAGACAAGCCGCGCTCCTGACAGAAATGAAGCGGCAGCGGCCATCGTCCGGTCGGGGTTTGAACCTCCTTCACCAGAGCTCGGGGCGCATTCTTCGATGGCCGATCTTTTTAGGGTTGGCGCCGATGCCTGTGACCGATGATGTATCAAGTACTTTACGATTTTACACCAAAACGCACTTTTAGGGGTTAAGTTTTATTCGATGTCTGCGGAGATTACAAAAGGTCTCCTCAAGGTCGGACACATGGCACGAGAATTTTACTCTTAACTACGATGTCATCTACATATACTTCGAGTTCGGCCTATCGCCTGGAAGGTCTTTTGTATCAATATTTGGAAGGTCGCCCCAGCGTTCCATGAGCCAAAGACATGGTCGTGTAGCGAGCGCGTGCGAAGAAGCGTGATGAAGAAGTCTTCTCCTCGTCCCTAGGAACAAGCTAATCTGGTGATAGCGAATATCGTCCAAAAGCTCATTACAGGATTCGCCGTCGCGTCAACGGTGGTCGATCTTGTGGCGAGAGAATTGTCGGGCATCGCGGCGTTTAAACGGTGTGGTCGACACACATCGCCATTGCCCCTTCTTCTTGATGATGACCGGATTCGCGACCACTCAGTATGCGAGCCTCTCTGTGGCCGGCCTTAAGGAGCTTGTCGAGTTCCTCCGGATGATTACTGTTTCTCCGGGAAAATCGCTGAGCTTCGGCGCCGCAGTCTTTGTCGGTGAGCGGCGGCCTATGCTCGATCACCTCCTTGGGACCCGGGCATGTCGGACGGCTCCCGGCGAACACGTCCGAACTCCTCCGGAGAAGGTGATGAGCTCGAGTTCCTATTTGGGGTCTAAGGAAGACCCCAAATGGAGGACCTTGGTCGGTCGGCCTCGTTGAGAGGGACGCCTTGGTTTCTCCTCCGGTGGAGGGTAACTTTAAGTAGGGAAGGTCTAGCAACTTAGTCGGAACCCTGTTGAAGCGATTGACCATGTCGAGGACTTCTCATCGCGGCTCGGGGCGCCCTCTGGTTGCCCTTCCGGTGGCACGCCTTTGGGTCAGGGACCTTTAAGCGATGATAGGTGTGATCGTGGCGGCCATGAACTTGGAGAGGTCGGCCTGCCGGAGATGGCGTTATGGCCGACACAAGTCCACGACGAAATTGACTAGCTCGGTCCGGAAGTTCGCGGTGTCCCCGAGCGTTATGGGCAAGACGATCTGGCCCAAAGGCTTGATCGAGTCTGGGGACAATCGAAGAAGCGGGACGGCGATGCTCTTGATCTTGGAATGAGGACTGCATCTCGTCCAAGACCGAAAGCGGATATGAGGTCCAAGGAGCTCCGCCATCGATCGGAGACGGCCGACTTTGGCGTTGTTGATGGTCGGGCTCACGACCAACGGAGCTTCGAGGTTTAGTCATTCCAAGGGACAATCATCCTTGGAGAGCGTGGCGAACCTTTCGGACCACGAGCTCTTTATCAGGGGCTGCCTTAGGCGATGTGGCCGACCTCCCGCGGCCTCCTTTAAATCCTTCGGGTTGTAGGCGAGCCCCGAATATGGCGATGTGATTATGGGGCTCTGGTAATCCATGTAAATCGTCGTGGCGGGGCCTTTGCCTTCTTTGCTCTCCCCTTGCTCGGGAGAGCGGCATAGAGCCCTCGCCCTTGTAGAATTTCTCAGGCGATATGCGGAGTCCTCTGATTCTTGGAGGTCGTGGCCAAGCCACGATGGAAGCCAGGCGGCGGTCGCCGATGGGGCGCCCTCTTCGCCATGACCACGGCGTCGCGACCTTGGTCATCTGGCCTTAGTCGGTGTCGCTGATCGCCCATGTAAGCGTGGCCGACCGACCGCCGCCCCTATGATTGAAGTGGCGAACCTGGCGGTCGTTGCTTTCGGCAGCGCGACCATGTCCATGTGCGACTTCTTCTTCTTCTTAACCTTCTTCTCCGCGAACTGAGTCTCTTGCTCGGCGCCCTCGGCGGCCGAGGCGATAGCTTGCCCTCATCGAGTGCTTTCTTCCTTGCGACGCAACCGTCGGCATTCAGCGTGTGATCGGCCATCTGAAAGCAGTTCGTTGGCGGCGGTCGAGTGAATCTCCAAGTCTTGTGTGAAGCGGACGTCACGGACCCGAACGAAGGCGGACCACCGCTTCGTCCAAGAGATGCTCGGGATGGAGTTCCTTACCTTTATGAACCTTTGGATGAAGTCGCGTGGCGTTTCCTTGTCCGTTTGGATGAGTCGCTCGAGGTCGCTTCGTTGCGGCGGGTGTAGCGACTTTGGAAGTTTGCGGGGAGGGCCTCAAGAGCTGCCTCCACAGCGGATCGATCCCTCCTTCGGTTAAGAGCCAAGTCCTAAGCGGGCCGTCGAGGACCGTGGGGAGGTAGTTAGCCATGACCCTTCGTCTCCGCCCGCGCTGGATGGCGGTGGAGTAGATCGAGATGAACTCATCGGGGTTTTGGGTCGTTAAACGCTTCGATGTAGGCGGGCTTGAATTTGCTCGGCCACTTGGCGTCGCGGAGGGGCGCGAGAAAGCCCGACATCCGAACGCCCGAGCCATCATGGCGAGCCCTCCGTGTGTGATCGTGGCGGCCATCGGTCGGCGGTCCTTAAGCGCGCAAGGTGAGGCGAAGAACACGCCCTCACGCGGTGCGGCGGTGGCGGAGTTCAATGTGGAACATCTGGGCGCTCACGGGCGGTAGGGCATGCCCGTGAGCCGTGAGGCTGCCGGGAAGTACTCCCGACATCCTCACGGTCTTGACGCCGCTTCGGGGTTCCCCTGACGAGGGCCGGAGGCCTGGCGGGAATGGCGCTGCGTCCGGGAAGCATCCGGGACCCTTGAACGCCGGGGAGGTCACAGGAGCCCAATGTCGGCGGCGAGCTTTTCAGATTTTTGCCACGAGGTCCCTATGGCCGCCCAGTCCGCCGTTAGCGAGTCTGGAGGCCACGCACGACCCGTCGCCATACGCCTGGCGCTCGGCGCTCGAGGAAGCGCGGAGGCGACCTTGAAGAATAATAGGGGTCTCGCGAGCCGGTCTCCGCCCCGCACCAGCTCCGCCCGTCGGATTAGCGGTGGGCGATCGCAGGTCCTGCCGAGATAGCTCGGTGCTCCTCATCATCGTTATGCTTGGCGAGGAGGCGGGAGGCCGGCAATGGATTCCTCGTGGTCGCCCTCCTTCCGCCATGCAGAGCAGTGGGAGGACCAGGCTCTGTGAGGCGACAAAGCGGTGTCGTCAGCCATGATCCCCCGGCCGAGCTTCGAGGAGGCGGTCGAGGCGGCCGACCATCATATAGACCGCCAGATTCTTCCTGCATAGCGAGTACCCGGCCATGGCGGAGGAAGCTCGTAGCTGCGACCAGGGAAAGACTCCGGTTTGGTGTGGCCTATACGGATCGACGCGCCACCCATCGCCGTCGGCGTAGTATTCATCGCCGTCCTCCACGTCGTCGAAAGCCGAAGGTCTTGATTGTCTTGTGAGTTTGGCATCCTCGAGGATTCCTTGCGAAGGACTTGATCGCTCCCCACAGACGGCGCCCGGTGTCGGCGATTGAGGCGGGGTCGCCATGAGCTTACTTGTTGAATGGGGATCAACCTAAGGCCCTTTCCCACAAGGGCTATCGTCTAAGGGTATGCCGAGCTACGGATCGAAGCGAGATAAGACAATCGGGAAGCGCACAAAGGTCGTTTTGAGTGCGGTTCGGGCCTCTCACGAGGAGATAACAACCCTCGTCGGTGGATTCACCAATGAGTAAGGAGTGGTTACAACGTGCTTGCTCGGAGGGGCCTCGAACTAGCCTAAGGACTCCGGTGAGCAAGCTACGTATGCAGTATGTGTGTCTACCGAAAAGTCCGACCCTCAATACATCGTGCGAGGAGTATTTATAGGGGTTTCAGGGAGACAAGTTATTTATTACAGAGCGCTCTCTTGTAGAGGGCGTGGGGCGGTCACGATGGCAGCGCCTCCGCATAGGTACCCGCGACGTGGGAACAATGGCGTGAACCAAAGCGGCGCGGACAGCGTCATGCCAGATCCCGGCGAGCGGTTCCTCGAGCAGCCGGCATTTATCTGCGTCGCTGCTTCGTGAGCCCCGAACTCGGCTTGCTGGGGATGGGGTAACCCCACTAGCCGGGCTACCGAAGGTCGGTCTGTCTTGGCGCCCGACCGAGCAAGGCCATGGTCGGTTGGTCTTTGAGCTTCAAAAGGTCGCGTTAGTGCGGTGTATCCAATCCTGAGACAACACTTTTATAGCTAGCTAAAGTGGTACCATTGGAGATGCTCTAGCGGGTGGAAGAGAAGCGCGGAAAAATTTGAAGAAAGAGTAGGAAAGAATAAGTTGGACACTTGGACTACCATGTGGACAAGGATCCTACTAGAGTCAATGAAGTCAGCAGCGACCTTTACGGGAAAATGGCATGAAATGCGCTTGCGCTATAAAATCTCGACCACCACCGCAGAACCAGCATTGCTCGGGAAGCGGCCGGGCGAGCTAGCTACCCATCACCACCACTCCAACCGTGACAACTCGGCAAGTGTCCACAAGCACCCCCAAGTTTAGGCCAGCGTGGCGATGGCGTTAGCGTTGACACCGAGCGGCGGTCGGCGGCGGCGCCGCCATTCCACCCTCGTCGCCGATAACGCCATCATGGGGCGGCCTTCCTCTGGAAGCGGCGCAAGTACTTCTTCTTGCTGCCACCCTCGCCACCAAATCACCTACTTGGCGAAATTTGAACCCGCCAGCCGAACTCGGCCGATCGCGATAAGCGTGACGCCTCGCCGGCGACCCGTGCTCCAGGTCACCTCGCGCCGCTACAAGGTCTTCTTCTCATTGCCGCGCCCACCCTTCGTCGCCTCCTCGTCATCGTCAACCTCCTACTCGTCCGCTCGCTCTGCCGCCTCCGGTGGTAGCTCCGCGCCTCGAGCCGCCATGATACTCGACCGATTCGGTGATGGGGGCATCGCCGCCGGCGGCGCGAGGTGGCCATGTCGTGTACATCCTCGTCCTTGTCATCTTGGTGTTCTCCTATGTCTCGCCCATGTTACGCTCTTCATGTTGTTCGCCACGAGAATGCGCCGCCGGGCGTTGAACGACACGCCACAAAGTGTGGAAGCGTCGCGCAAGTATTTGCTCATTTTGCGACTCTGGCGGCGGCAAATCAGCGTACCAGCGAAATTTGCCGAGCACGGCGGGTTACGGCGAGCAGCCGACTCAACGACCACCTCGCCGGCGACCCCATGCTCGGGGCCACCACCGTCCGCTTCATGGTGTTCTTCTACTTGAACACCACGGCGTTCGTCGCGTCGCTCGTCGTCATCATCTTTGCTCATAAGCGGGGCCGTGGACGCGCGGGATCCGATCGTCTTGGCGCTCTGGGTATGTCTTGCGGCAGCCATGATTGGGCTCATAGGCGCCGCCGCCCGGCGGCTGCCGGGCGTCAAGACCTCCATCTCGTCTTCGCGTTGGTGGCGCTGTTGTCGTCTACATTTTCATTCAGATTCCGGTGTTCTTGTGCAAGCTTTGTGGAGAATTGGCTCATAGCGCAAGAAACTTCCGAAAAATACTTGAAATCGGACACATAAAATCCGAGCACGGCACACGATCCGAGCAAGGCAATGGTGATGCTTATCAGCTCTGAAGAAAGGCGCATGTATCTTATACGCTCGGGATCCTTGCGGCGAGTGTCACATACCAGCGGGGTGAACCCACCCGGCGGGTTCGGGAAAACAATGCTCTTGATGGCGACCATCACTACCTCGCCGGAGACCGGTGCTTCACATCACCTATCCCCGGCGATACGGTGTTCTTCTATTACCAACGCCACCGCCTTTGTCGCGTCATTGGTCATCCTCATCCTCCTCTGAGCAACATTTTCAGCACCTGGAATCAAGTATTGCGCATTGCAGTCGCCATGATCCTGGACTGTTTGAATCGATTGGCGCATATGCATGGAGGCTGCGGCAAGTATCCAAATCTGTTTATGTCTCATTGCTAGTTGTTCGGTGTTCCTCTATGTCGGAATCCATGTAAATGCGTTTTCATGTTAGAAGTGTCGGCTTGGGCAAACTGCTGAGGGGAAGCTGAAGCAATGTGTGCGAATGGCTCAAGAAATTGTGTGGTATAGCCAACCGATGAGCATTCCGAGAAGGAGGAAAAGAAATTGGAGAAGAGGCGCAAGCTTCTGCTGCTCCTTGCAATTCTTCTTTGCAAGCCTCACCTACCAAGCGGCATGAGCCCCCAGGGGCTTGGCAAGAGGGCAACATCTGGCCATGTCGCCAACAACCCGGTGCTCTCGACAACTCTGCGTCGCTACCAAGCATTCTTTTACGCAATTCAAGCGCATTTGTTGCATCTTTGGCCATCATCATCTTCTTTGGTGAGCAAGCTTTGGAGAGAATACGGTCCAGCAGCTGCGGTGTGCGTGATTCTTGACACCTTTCGGCCTCATAGGCGCCTTCGCCCGTAGGGAGGCTGCAGGATGGTATCGGCGACGATCTATGTCTTTGTCTTTGGTCTTTGCGGTTCTAGTCGCCTCGCGTTCCAAGTTGCATTGGTCGTGTCGAGTCGGTCGAGGTCTCATGCGAGACTCCACCTCTCTGGCTCGGTGCACTTGAGGGCGAAGCCGGTGACATCTCGCTGCAAGACGGCGGCGCGGTGGTAGCGTGATCCTGGGGCGAAGTTGCCCAAATACTTGCTGCCGCCGCCGCGCTTGCGGCGGCCGTCACATATCAAGCCGCGATGAGCCCGCCCGGTGGCCTATGGGACGATAGCCGCCGCCGGTGACCCGATTCTTCGAGGCGGCTATCCGCCGTACAAGGCCTTCTTCTCTTGCAATGCAACTTCTTTCATGGCGCCCCAGTCATAATGGTCTTCCTCGATCAAGAGGGTAAGCAACACTCGCTTGGTTGCTCTTAGCCTCGCAAGTTGCCATGATTCTCGACTTGCTTGGCCTTATGGGTGCGTCTGCGCCACGGAGCTGCAGGAGAGTGAGGACATCTGGTTATATCCTGGCCCTGGTCGTCGGGGTTTCTGCGTACATTGTTTTCCTTGTTGTGGTATCCATTGGTGTCGCGAGGTGGCTGAAAGGAGTCATCGACAAGCTGAAGGAACGAGTGACGCGGTGCTTCTCCCTGGAAGAATTGTAATTTAGTTATCAGAAACGGTTCGTCCAAGTCACATTAGGTGATTCGGGTTCGTAGTTTGTCATTTTTTCTTTCAATTTTTACTGTAAATACAAACTCCGTACTCTAGTTCATGATTCGCAGAGGTTTAGAATGCTTGCTAGGAGTAGTTCCCTCTGTGCATCCATTGTTTCTGAACTTTTGATGGCATTCCATATGCACTTTATGAATCTTTCTGTAGGATTGTTGTAATTTGGATAATCAGTTGACTTTTGTTTGGGCATTGTTTAACATGTCATGTTTACAAAAGTAATGCAGGTAAAACGATAGTTGAATTGAATAAGCGTTGACAAGACAATAAACATGAATATGCACACAGTATAACTCTTTGGAAGAGGAGGAAATCAGTAGGAAACGAAGGAATGGTTACATAAACGGCAACGACTGTTGTGCAATCAGGGTTCCCGTGCAATCACCGTGCAATCCAACTAAGAAAAGTTTCAAAAAATTCTGAAAAAAATCATGGATGTACATCTCATCTTACCCCATCTACATATAAAATTTCATGATCAAATTCATCCTATACTAGAAGTTACAAAAAAGACAAATTTGAGGTGCATTTGAACTATTCAAGTTTGTCAGAAATTTATCTTTTTTGTAACTTCTATCATAGGACGAATTTGATCATGAAATTTTATATGTAGATGGGGTAAGATGAGATGTACATCCATGATTTTTTTTAGAATTTTTTGAAACTTTTCTTAGTTGGATTGCACGGTGATTGCACGGGAACCCTGATTGCACAGCAGTCGTTGCCTACATAAACAACCATCTCTGTTCTACATCCTTTTCATGCCAGTTGGCACTAATACAGTTACATCACATGTAATTACGCAAGAAAAGATTTCGAAAAGGTACAAAATCTATAAACACACGCCACAGGAAGAAATTGGCGCACTATTGACGTGTTTCCATCTACAACAAAAAGAATCAAAGATGTTACCAACAAAAAAAGTACTGGAGGGTGGGCAAAATGAACGTGGCCGCGCTCATTTTTTTCTTCCCAACCACTTTTCGTGGCACACGAGTGCGATGAACGATACATGCCATTTGTCGCTTTTTTCGTGGTTGGAAAAGATGCTATTTTTACGAAAACTTCGAAGTTCGAACGAAGGCTAAGTTCGAAAACTTCGTGTTTATACTGTATCCATCGTTCACTGGCCGCGCCAAACCTACACGTGAAAACTCATATGAGTATCAAACCAATGACCATATAAACCCAACCATTTCAGTTACTGTTGTTGTTTCAGGCTTTATTTAGGGACTTTAAGCCAGTTTCAGCTTTTAAAAAGCCAGTTAAGTGATTTTTGGTATAACTTAGGAGCTATATATAACTAGCAAAGTCAAAAGGTGAAAGCTACGCTAGATCTGTTTTTACAATTTATTGCTAAGGAAAATTAGCTATTCGTCAAACGGTCTCTTATAAAAAAAGCTAGTAGCTTTTTAACCTAAAAAAACATTAAAAAACATCTTTTTAGAAAAGCTACAGTTCCCCTAAATAGACCCTCATTTCAATGAAAACTGTGGCTCTCCAATGCTCCACCACACATGAATACTCTATAGTGATGATTTTACTAGCCTCCTTTGCCTCGTTTTTCTTGAATCTAGTATTTTTTTAGGGAAATTTGTAAATCTAGCTGTTTCTATTGTGTTTCCGCGCTCCCCTACTGCAGAAGCCGGCTATCTTTTGGATGCAATCTATGGATAACAAAGTGTTTAACATGAATTGGGAAGAATTGGGGCTAGCTTTGGCTAACAGGTTTGGTAGAGATCAGCATGGGTCATTAGTCCGTAATTTTTTTCATATTCATCAAACGGGCACTGTAATTGAATATATCGAACAGTTTGACGAACTAGTGCATCAACTTCTAGCTTATGACAGCACTTTACACACTGAACTGCTTACTGCTCGGTTTATTGATGGGCTTAGGGACGAAATTCGGTCAGTTGTTGTCATCCAACGCCCAAAAGATCTCAATACTGCTAGTGCTTTGACGCTTTTGCAGGAGGACGTGTTGATGATTCATCCCCAACGTGAGAGTCGTCGCATTGAGGTCGCTAATTCTGGGCAATCCTTCAGTCGACCAATGGCGATGCCTCTTCCACCGCCACCTGCGACGTCCAGACCCTCACCAACAGCGGTGTCGGATGACAAGAAACTTCAATCTGTACCGCGAACTCGACCTTCTGATGATCGTATGTCAGCACTTATGGCATACTGTAAGGCCAAAGGATTATGTTACAAATGCGGGGAACGTTGGGGGCATACGCATCGGTGCGCTGCAACAGTACCTTTGCATGTGGTTGAAGAAATGTGGGCCTTATCCAGAGATGCGGAAGAGGATACCAGCTCAGAAGTTCCAGTGTCTCCTCAAGGTTATATCGTCCAGAAAACAACTGATGAAGAAGTGTTAGCAGTGTCATGTGAAGCAATATCTGGTTTGAAAGGTGGCAAGACTATTCGTCGGCGGGGTTCGGTGCATTGCCAAGATGTTCTCATGTTGGTAGACTCGAAGCTCGGGTAGCTATATTGGCCATCATTTGGTACCCTTATGCAGGTTGAAACTACCAATACCACCAGTCGGAGTGGCGAGATGGAGGAATTTTGAGCGCAAATGTTTCATTCGAGCTGCGGTGGCTATGTCAGGGAGTTACTTTCATGTCAGATTTGAAAGTGCTACCATTGAGCGGATATGACATAATCGTTGGTATGGATTGGCTTGAAAACCATAGTCCTATGGAACTCCATTGGGGGCAGAAAACTTTATCATTCTTTTACAAGGATCAACAAGTCCGATTACAAGGTGTCATTCCTACTGTGAGTTGTTATCCTGTTATTCATGGAACTCAGTTAGATGCACTCTTGAAGATGTTAGCACTGTCAGAGGTCAAAGAAAACATCACGAATTCGGTGAATCATCCGAATATTACCAGACTGGTTGAAGAATTTGAACACCTGTTTCACAAACCAACCGATTTACCTCCTCGTCGCGACTGTGATCATGCTATACCATTGTTGCCGGGCGTTCAACCGTTTCGTCTTCGCCCATATCGCTATACTCCGCAACAAAAAAATGAGATTGAAAAGCAAGTGCAAGAGATGCTGTCTACCGGTGTCATTCAATATAGCTCGAGTCCATTTGCATCGCCAGCTTTGTTGGTAAAGAAGAAGGATGGGGAATGGCGATTGTGCGTAGATTATAGAAGATTGAATGCATATACTGTCATGGCCCCAAATTCGAATTCGTTTCATGCGGCTAACATTAGCGCCAACCGAGTTTTGGCCACATTTGAAATCAACTTCCGACTTCAGGCAATGTTCTAAACTGCCACTCAGAAGAATTTTCAAACTTAACAAAAATTAAGAGCTAAACAAATTGGAGACAGCGGCAAACGAAATCAGCACTTTCCGATTTTTTTCCCCAGCCGAACTCACCCTCCAGCAATTTTTTTTCCAGCCGCACCCCTTCCTTTACTCTCCAAGCAGCCCAAACCGATCAGCATTCAGCACTCCTCTTCTTCCTGGCACTTCCCCCACTCCAAGTGCCTCCCTCACTCCTCCCTACAGCCAGCACCAAGCCACGCCCCTCCTCCTGCGGCCTCCCCAAGTGGCGCCCCTCCTGGTGCTCCTCCCCAGCGCCTCTCCTTCCTCCCTTCAAGGCAGCAGCTCCATCCTCCTCTTCCTCCTTCACTCCCATGAGGTGAGGCCCTCCCTTGATCTAGGGTTTATGTTTTCTGGTTTTGGGGGCAGCAAGGGTAGATTTGTGGGCTTTGGAGTGTAGAGATTTGAGTTTTTGATGGGGAATAACCATTCTAGGGTTTGGAGCAATGTTCTGAATTTTCGAGTAGATTTTACAGCTACTGTTTCGGGTTGATTTGAGCACATTCCGAGCATCTCCTGCTAGGTTGGCTGTAGAGAAAGTTGTGGGTAATGAAATTATCTTTCATCTCCAACTGGAATCACTCAATTTCATTAACCCAGCTGAAAGTTATGGCAATTTTAGTGCTTACTGCTCTGAAAATACTGAAGATTTCGGGTAGAAACTTGAGCTGTGAATAAGAATTAGTTAGAGGCCGAATTAGAAATTAATTTTGCCTGTGAAGTTTTAGGAAATTTCATGTAGATTATAAAAATGTCATCCTTTACTCAATTCCATTAAGTATAGCCATTTATATGATGAAATTTGTGCATGCTGTTCTGAAACACTGAAATTTCTCAAACTCTGAAACTGTTCTCTGTTCCTGGCCGAACTGGGAATTCTCTGAGTAGAATCTGGGTGATTGGACAAATTCAGGTTGTAGGCCTTTGTCTTGTGGTCGTTTCGAGTATAAGTTTGCTCAATTTGATCAAACGGTTCGAAAGTTATGGCCATTTATATCAACGCTGCTCTGAAATCAGTTTGTGCTGAAAATTTCAGACTTTGGGACTAAAGTTCAGAGTTTAATTGTAAACTTTAAATTTGTATTCTGAATGTTATGATGAATGGTAATGTTAGATCACCCTCTTGTGGTCTTTTCGAGTCCAAGAAGTCATTTTTTGGATTAGCCAAATAAAAGTTATACTTGTTTAGAGGAATGTGCTTGTTATTTTCAGATTTGTGCTATAGAATAGAAATAGAGAGTAGCATTGTAGTTTTGTTCTTAAATTGAAATGAATGCTTGCACTTTTGGATTGGTCATGAGGATGCATTTAGTATTTCATCTCATATGCATTGCTTGCATCTCATTTTCTTTTCCATACATTGTGATCGTGTAGAAAACGAACCCTTGATGGTTAACGCGGTGACCGAGAGGTTCTGGGAGAGCCAACCATTCTTGAAAATCCATGACTCAAAGCAAGCACCTAAGCATGTTTAACCTTATACGATTGTATTTTAGCGAATAATTTGCTTATTGGATGATTCGTCTTGCATTAGGAATTGAAATGTGGGATAGGACTAGAACCTAATTGCTGCACTTTCACCCATTGATAATTGTTTAATACCTTCCTTGGAACTAGTACATGGGTATTTATATTGTGTCCATGCTTAGTTTGCGTAGATGTCGGGTATGGGCCAAGTGGTGGAAGGTTCCATCACTTGAGTTTAATTATTTCACACTATTGGGTTGTAAATGGAAATGGTTATGTTTGAAATGTAAAATTGAGACGGGCGAGAGGGTTGGATCATTTGGGTGTGGAGACTCAAATGTCGTAGTCTACTTTGTGTTGGTTAAGGACCGATCCGTTGTTTGCCATGTTGATCGAGCACACTTTGTTGATCGCATGCCCGATATAATGGTGCAGTAAGCCACCCTTTCATGGCATACTACTTGATGGGTCATGCCCTCATGCGATTGGGCGTGGTTGAGGCGAAGCCTAGGTCTCTCGAGGGCTAAGCGAGGCTTGAGCCGCTCGAGGGAGGTTGCTAGGTGCTCGGGCCGCATGAGGATGGTTCAGCAGTAGATATGGATGGGAGGAGGGTTGACATGAGGTTCCTTGTGGCACATGTCGTGCGATTGATGATCCCTGCGGGGTGAATAAGCGATTGAATTGCCGCTCTCGGATATGAGCACGCTTGTATCATCCGACACTTCAACGTAGTAATAACTTAAATTGAAACTAGTTGGCATACTTGATGTTGATACTTGTTTATGCTATTACTTGCTCTCTTTAATGTTAAATTTCAGATTTCACTCTAGTAGTAGGTGCTGTCCATAAATGCTATAAAACTTGTAAATTGAGTAGTTGAATGTGATGAAGGTGGAGGTTGTGCCTAAAGGATTTATAGCGCTCTAGAAGTGAAGCCTACTGGAAGATCAGATTAAGTGAAGAATGAAAAAGCGATGCCAAGATTAGGAGGATTAAGTCTAAAATGGAGGAAGACAAGGCAAAGGATTTCAAAATTTGGATGAGCAAGGCACATTGTGGATCAAGAAGTTTATTTGCGTACCGCACAAGAAGGCTAAACAGTGATTACGGAGGAAGCTCATGACTCCAAGTACTCCATTCATCCAGGAAGCGCTAAGATGTAACAAGACCTCAAGGAAAAATTTTGGTGGCCAAGCATGAAGCGTGAGGTTGCAGAGCATGTCGCGTTGTGCGACATATGTCAAAAGTCAAAGCAATGCATCAAAGGCGGCGATCTTCTTCTTGCGATATCGAAGATACACGAGTGGAAATGGGAGGAAATGGAATGGATTTCATTACGGTTTCTGAGGACCCGACGGTATGATTCCATATGGGTTATAGTGGACCGTTTGACAAAGGTCGCCCACTTTATACCGATAAAGACTACCTATTCGGGGACCGCTTAGCATTTATATATGTCAAGAATTGTATGTCTACATGGAGTTCGAAGAAGATTGTGTCGGACCGAGGTACCCGGTTTACCTCAAGATTTTGAGATAAGTTGCATGAGGCCCTAGGGACCGCTTTGAACTTGATCTTGCATATCACCCGCAGACGGATGGGCAAGCGGAAAGAGTTAACCGATCTTGGAGGACATGTTGAGGGCATGTGCATTGGCTTATACAACCGTGGGATAAGTGTTTGCCATATGCCGAAGTTCAAGCTAACAACAATGACTACGAGCAAGTTTGCGAGATGTCGCCATTTGAAGCGCTATATGGAAGACCTGTCGAGCGTTGAAGCTGGAATGAGACAGGAGAAGCCATATGTTTGGGCGGATATTCTTGAGAAAAGTGAAAGCGAGTAGCCATGATCGGGGAAAGGTTGAAAATTGCACAATCAAGGCAGAAGAGTTCTGCCGATAATCATGCGAGGATTTGAGCTTTGAGCTGAAGATTTTGTGTATCTCGAGTTACCCACTCAAAGGAGTTAAGAGGTTCCATACAAAGGGAAGTTAGCAAGAGATATGTTGGGCCATTCAAGATCCTAAGTCGTAGGGTGAAGTAAGCGTGTCAATTTGGAGTTACCGCTTGATCTCTAGCGGTGTGCATGATGTATTCCATGTGTCACAACTAAAGAAATGTCTCCGAGTGCAGAAGAGCGGATCTTGTTAAGTCGGTCGAGTGCGAAGGATTTGACTTATAAAGAGTGCGGTGAAGATCTTGGACACGATGGATCGAAAACGAGGCAAATCGACCCGTTTTGCGAGTTCGATTGGAGTAACCATTAGAGTGAAGCCACTGGGGCCTTGAAGAGGACTGAAGAAGGAATTCCTAACATATTCCTTAGTGATTACAATCTCGGTCGAGATTCCGTTAAGGGAGGTTTGTAACACCCCAATTTTTGCTTTTCTTGCATTTTATTGGTATTTTGAATTTTGGGACTTTGGAATTTATTTGGATTTATTTGGAATTGTTTGGATTTATTTTGAATTAAACCATTTATCAATTAATTAAATAATGGAAAAGTTGAAATAAAGTTTTGCTGAAAATATTTTAATTGAGTCACAAATGTCTTAAAATATTTTTGGGAATTTTTCGAAATTTTTACGGTATTTTTAATGCCCCAAATAAATTATTTGATTTTGGGATTTAATTTTAATCGAAAAAAATTAAGAATCCGGATGAATAATCTTGGGCGAATCTTATGCGGCCCGCTCGGAAAAAACCTAAGCCTTCATTGTTCGATCTTCATCAAGCGGCCCTCATCGCGCCCACGTCACTCCCAAACTCGAGTCATCATGGGACTCATGCGCCGCCGTGTAGGCCTCGGTTTCAGCGCGTTCCACGGACGTCGAGGGCTATTTATTGCGCGCCACTCGGGTTGTGATCCCCACCTCGCGCCGCACCACCAGACACCGCGACGTCGCCCGAGGCGTCGTCGCCTCGCCCGCGAGCTCGCCGAAGTTCAGAAGCCACCGTAGAGTTCCTGCGCGTTCGCCGCCACGGTCGTCCTCGCCGTCGCTTCGTGCCACCCTCGAACTCATTCCGTCAAGCGCGTCGGGAGCACCACTTCTTCACCGGAGGAGCTCGGGATCGCCCCGCCGCGTCGTCGTCCCGACTCCGTGTTTACCGACGACACCGCAAAGCCATCACCGTCCCCGAGCTTCCACGACCGTTCGATTTCCATCCAAGGGCCGAGGTGAGTCCACGCCGCCCTTAAAACAGTAAACTTCATCTTCCAATCTCCGCCGTTAGATGCAAATCCGAGGGTCGCCATATTGCCACGTCGCCGTTCCGTGTGCGAGACGGCGACAACACGGACCCACATGTCGATGCACCGCATCGCTTTTGTGCATGAGACGGCGACAAAGCGGACCCACATGTCGGTATAGCGTACCTTTGTTCACACGAGGCGGCGACAGACGGGCCACTCGTCACCGCACACCCGTGCGTGTGGCGTCACCGTGACGTCATGTTGACATCACGATGGGACCGGCAGCCGATGAGAGAACAAGGTCATCTTGGCGTCATCAGGGAGCGGTCGGTGGCGTCGGCAAGGCCACGCGTCGATTACGTGGTGGTGACCGTGTCACGGATGGCGCAATAATTAATTTTCGAAAAAGAAAAATATTTATTTAATTCGGAATATTGATTTTAAATATATTTTGAAACTTCAAACGCTTATAACTTTTGCGTTTTAACTCCGATTTGAGTGATTCCAATTTCTATAAATTTGTAAAATCAAGCTCTTTCTGTTTATGAATTTTATTTCAATTTTAGGCTTGAGTTGCTCTCTGTTTTATTTATTTATTGCTATTTATTTGCGTTCTGGCGTGAGCGTCGAAGTGCGAAGGTTTCGAGGAGAAGTTTCGACCCAGGAGCAAGCTCAGGAACCAGAACTAGCACTTTTTGAAGGCAAGTTGTGTTGGATCATGTTGAACCTATTAGAGCAAATTATTTTGATTTAAACTATTGCATGCTAATTTGATAGAAATGACTTTGAATAAGTTTGGGATTAGTTAAATGCCTGAGTTCTTTGTATGCCACCTTGTCATATATAATTGTAGGCCATGAATCCTTTGTCACCCTAGGTTATGAATTAATAGTTGGACATTAATAATTTGCCAACATGGGTTGAGTAGACCGAAGTAGTATGCTTAGCCCTGCCACGTGGACATTTCATGGTTTTGGAATACCAAAGTGAATACTGACTTAATGAGATATTGAACATGCTTTGTGAATGAGACATGTGTTATTGAGTTGATGATGGCACGTGGTGCAATGGTAAAGAATCGGGGTGGGCAAATGATTTAGACTAGGGCAAATGGCAAGATTGTTTCTGGTGGGCCAAGAGTGGCAAGCTGGGTGGTCGTATTTGGTTTTATTGGTTTTGGATAATTGAGATCACACTTGGTTAGTCTTGCCTCGGTCAACTAAGGACTTAACATTGCGAGCATTTGAACTGGAGTCTCTCATACTGACCACAAGCTCCGTAATGGGACGGGCTTAATGAGTAAATTGGGAAATCTATTCTTTGGTCTTGTCGTGGTGGTGTGAGGTCCGAGAAGCGGAATGAGAACTCACATGGCGCAAGAGGGGCCACAGGTGTGGTAACCAGTCCCTCGGTGTTGAAACCTTAGCGGCGATCTTGAGTTTAGATGGAACTTTGGAAAGGCTTCGTCACGGTTATTTGCCTTGGTGGTATTTGTTGTATCTTGTGGGTAAAGTGTATAACCTCTGCGAGTGTACAACCTATTGAATAGCCGTGCTCACGGTAATGAGCATCGCTCGGTGATTCTGGTCAAGGGTTAGATTTTCATGAAAATGACTTGTTTATGGAAAATGCTTGGGTTGGTAATGATGAACTGGACTTAGGACGGAAAAATGATTCTGATTGAAATGTTTGTGAAAGCTATTATTCCTACTCTTTGTTTCTTTGCTTTGCAATCTATTCTCATTTACTTGAAATCTTTGTCTTGCACATGAGCCATAGCCTATCCTTTGTACTAAGCCATGCATATAGAATATTAGCATTGCATTACATGCATGACTTCTTTGAGTGCTCAAAGTACTCACCCCACAACAACACAACTTCAGTTGAAGAAAAGCAACCCCTTTCGGGAGGAGTACCGGGAGGAGCCGATTAACTAGGGAGCGAGCCGGTCGATTACTGTGGCAAATTGGTTGGCGCCACGAGTTTATTTTATTTCATTTGCATTTGAATATTTTAATAAGTCTTAGCCTGCTGTAATCGTATCTTTGTAACTTGACCATAAGGTCGATCAACTAGTTTGAGTATTTAATCAAAATACTTATTATTTAGTTGGTTATGGTGTGATATGTACCAATGTTGAGGCTGTGTGCACTAAGCGTGATTCGGACTAGTCTGAATACAGAGGTCGAATTTGCAAATTCGGGTCCCGAACAGATGTGGTATCGAGCCATCTTGATTGTGAGGGTGGCCCTTAGTTAGAATGGTGAAGTGAGGATAAAACTATTTTCTAAAGAGCTAAAATGTGCCAAGATGATAATGCAATCTCGACTTACCCTTCTCTTCTTTCATACCCCTTGCTGAATTCAACACATATTCGCTTTGTTTAAAATATCTGAGTTTCACGTGAGTGTCCTTTGTGAGATGAGGATGATCCACTCTTTTGGTGGCGCCTTTGGAGTATGCATGAGCTTTGGCGTATGATCTGGCAGACTTGGAGGATATGACAGCCGATCTCTGGGGGACTCTGTGGATCGGGCGGGATGGATATTGCAGGATGTCACCATCACGGTCTCGCTTCCGAATAGGGCGAGGCGAAGTCGTCCCATCCGCATCCACGACCAGGAGGTTGTCATTTGACGCTGGGATTCGGGAGACATCGCGTCTGGCGATGAGGCAGATTGCTCGTACCTACCCGAGGGAGTTGGATGGCACGATGTTTACGTCACCACCACGAGAGACACTCGCTGGCAAAGAGCCCATAGGAGGAGGATGCCACGATCACCCACGGCGGATATGTCATCGCTCAAGAGGATGTTATCGGCGAGGCGGTTCGGGGCTGCAGAGGTCTCGTGGCGAGTTCCGCAGCGAGGGCTCATCTGTGGTGAACTTGTGAGTACTTGGCCCACTCTATCCAGAGGATTGGGGAGGCGGAAACAAGCATGTGCACGGACGAGCGAGCAGTCTTTGGAGCTACGACCAGACACTGGAGGAGCCATAGCAGAGCGCAGGCAGAGCGAGCCAGTGGAAGTGAAGTCGAGCAAGTGGAAGTGAAGCCCGAACTGTGGAGGTCAGCGAGAACCGTGGAGGTTGAGCTTGTGCGGAGGCGCATCAATGGAGGATCGTTGGGATAGGTTTGTACAGCACCGGCACACCGCCGATGTATCCACCGAGGAGTTCGGTGGGGGTTGGCTCGAGTGGCGTTAGGGTTAGCAGTTGAGACTCTGCGACGAGTCGCGTCTTGGAATAAAGTCACCCTTAGAGGCGTTTGACTCAGAGTGTTAGTTCGATTTGCTTCTTTCATGCTTGTGAGTGATCGGTATGTGTTGCATGGCCCATAGGCATTGTGAGCAACCATACCTCGATATTAATAAAGTAATAAAGTCAGATTTTGTGTTATACCTTTGTCCCCGCATAAGTATTCCATTACTTGTCTATTCTTATTTCCCTCTCGTCTCTAAACCATGGCGCAATCGGCAGATGGTGAACACCCGTGGAAACCAAGGAGGAAATGGGAGTGGTTCATGCTCAGCTGGAAACAACGATGGTGAAGGACAAGGACCTCAACCAAGCACCGCTTGATTGATATCACGAGAACCTTGGAGCTTTTATTGCTGCCTGAGACCCGATTAATGCATGACATGATGCGGCAGATCTGAGAGTCACCGCCCAAGCCGCCGCCGCCCAAGTTAACGAGTCAACCCGGTCGAGAGGCCACACTCGGTGTCGAATTCATGAGGACACGACCGCCTACATTTTACAGGAATGCCAATCCATTGGAGGCGGATGATTGGCTAAGGGCGATAGAGAAAGTTGCACATTACCGGTGTGAAGGAAATGAGAGGGTACTCTATGCCTCTCATCGACTTGAAGGAACCGGTGAATGGTGGGAAAACTCTCTGCGCGCTCATGAGCACCCACGGGACATCGGTGGGAGGAGTTCACAATTGCTTTTCGGTAGTACCATGTGCTGAAGGCATCATGGAGCTGAAAAAGGAGGAGTTTAGGGCATGAAGCGGGGCAATCAATCGATGTTCGAGTATCTGAATAAGTTCACGCATGGCACGCTTCCTTTTTGAGGATGTAGCAACGGATAAGGCCAGCGGTCTCGATTCATGAAGGGTGAATTCCAGGCTGCAGTGGGACTCATAACCCACACTTTTCACGACTTTCGAGAGCTAGTGAACAAAGCGCCGATATTGGAGGACAAGCGCAAGGAGCCGGAGGACAACCGGAAGCCTTGGATGGCACAACGAGGAACACGCCCGAGGCGCAGCGTTTGAGGGTTACACCAAACCAGTTCTTGATTCAGCCAAGGAATGTGATGACGACGCCACCACGATACCAAGACTGTCGGACAAAATTTCGAGACACCAACACCGGTTGGAAATGCAGCATGCGAGGAGCAAGTGATCGACGCTTCGCGTTGTTTTATCATCACGAGCAGGGCATTTTGCCAATTCATCATCCTAAGAAGGAGGAGGAGTGACACGATTCGCTTCAATCTTGGAACTACTCCAACGAAGGCACCGCGTCGAGAGCAAGCCGTGGAGCTACACCATCTGGAGCTGCCACACAGACTGTGGTAAGAGGCAGAGTCAATCATGTCACCGCCGATGCAGTGCAGAATACATCGGACGTCGTACTGGGTAAGTTACTGGTCAACTCAGTACCTGTGACAGTTTTATTTGATTCTGGAGCTTCGCATTCGTTTATATCTCGGATTTTTGCTATGAACAATGGGTTGAAAATGGTGAACCTTAGGCATGTATTGCTAGTACAATCCGGGATCGAACTCCGATCGATGTAGGATGTTACGGGGTAAAGTTGCTTATAGATGGAGCAGAGTTCTAGCAAACTTAGTGGTGTTAGATACCCGGACCCTAGATGTTATTTTGGGAATGGTGGTTGTCTAAACATAAGGTTGTATTAGGCGTAGACGAAGAGTCATATCGATCGAGAGTCCTTAATGGGAGAAAAATAGAGTTTCGAGCAAGCTGCCGTTCGGGATGGGCAGTTGATGGTCAATAGTGTGAAGGGCGTTAGCATAGAAGATGTGCGGTTGTCGAGAGTACCCGGATGTATTTCTAGAGGATTTACAGGATGCCACAGACGAGGGACATAGAGTTTATGTCGAGTTAGTACCGAGAAGCGACCCGATAGCAAAGAGACCTTATCGGATGTCAACAGATGAATTTGGTCGAAATGAAGAAGCGATTGAGGAATTATTGGATAAGAGATTTATTAGACCTAGTTAAATGCGCCATGGGGAGCACGGTTCTGTTTGTCAAGAAGAAGGACGGAAGTTCTGGGATGTGTGTGGATTATCGCACCTTGAATGAAGTCACTATCAAGAATAAGTACCCACTACCGGGATCGATGACCTATTTGATCGGTTGAGAGGAGCTGGAGTTTTCTCCAAAATTGACCTCGATCGAGGATATCACCGATTGAAGATTCGATCGGAGGATGTGCGAAGACCGCATTTTCGTCAAGATATGGGCATTACGAGTTCTGATTATGTCTTTTGGTTTGACAAATGCACCGCATATTTCATGAACATGATGAACAAGGTTTTCATGGAATACTTGGATAAGTTCGTTGTTGTGTTCATAGATGACATTCTAGTTTACTCCAAGACCGGGGAAGAGCATGCGAGCATCTGAAGCTAGTTACGGAGAAGTTAAGAGAGCGACAACTTTTAGCTAAGTTTAGCAAGTGCGATTTACGGAAGAACAAGGTGGAATTTCTTGGACATGTGGTGACCGCCGAAGAAGTCATGATTGACCCAAGTAAGGTGGAAGCAAGTGTTGCATTGGGAGCCACCCAAGGCGGTGACTCAAATCCGTAGTTTCCTTGGAATGGCGGTTATTACCGCCGATTCATTGAAGGATTCTCAACGATTGCGAGACCTCTTACGCAATTGTTGAAAAAGGAGAAGAAGTTTACATGGATGCGGAATGTGGCGGAGTTTTCGGGAGTTGAAGAAATGTTTGACCACGGCACGATGTTAGTACTACGGATTTAAGCGAGTTTTGATATATCTTGTGATGCATCGCGCCAAGGACTAGGATGCGTGTTAATCACGAGCGAAGGTCGTTCGCGTATCGTCAAAGGCGATTGAGGCCGCATGAGGAGAACTACCCAACGCATGATCTGGAATTAGCAGCCGTGGTACACGCCTTGAAGTTATGGCGACACTATCTAATTGGGAGCAGATGTGAGGTGTACACTGACCATAAGAGTCTTAAATATATATTTACTCAATCGGATCTGAACATGAGGCAGAGGAGGTGGTTAGAACTAATCAAGGATTATAATCTGGGGATTCATTATCACCCTGGGAAAGCCAATGTGGTGGCCGATGCTTTAAGCCAAAAAAGCCAATCGGTGAACATGTTGGTGGAAGCAAGTCGGGTTGAGTTATGCAAGGAATTTTAAGTGAAGTTGGAGGTTGTGCCTAAAGGATTTATAGCCGCTCTAGAAGTGAAGCCTACCCTGGAAGATCAGATTCGTGAAGGATGAAAGACGATGCCAAGATTCAGAGGATTAAGTCTAAAATGGAGGAAGACAAGGCAAAGGATTTCAAAATTTGGATGAGCAAGGCACATTGTGGATCAAGAAGCGCATTTGCGTACCGCACAAGAAGGAAGGCTAAACAAGTGATTCGGAGGAAGCTCATGACTCCAAGTACTCCATTCATCCAGGAAGCGCTAAGATGTACCAAGACCTGAAGGAAAAATTTTGGTGGCCAAGCATGAAGCGTGAGGTTGCAGAGCATGTCGCGTTGTGCGACATATGCCAAAGAGTCAAAGCAATGCATCAAAGGCAATGAAATTGCTGCACCACCGAAGATACCGAGTGGAAATGGGAGGAAATCGGAATGGATTTCATTACCGGTTTACCGAGGACCCAGACAGGGTATGATTCCATATGGGTTATAGTGGACCGTTTGACAAAGGTCGCCCACTTTATACCAGTAAAGACTACCTATTCGGGGGACCGCTTAGCAGATTTATATATGTCAAGAATTGTATGTCTACATGGAGTTCCGAAGAAGATTGTGTCGGACCGAGGTACCCAGTTTACCTCAAGATTTTGAGATAAGTTGCATGAGGCCCTAGGGACCGCTTTGAACTTGATCTTGCATATCACCCACGCACAGATGGGCAAGCGGAAAGAGTTAACCCGAATCTTGGAGGACATGTTGAGGGCATGTGCATTGGCTTATACAACTTAGTGGGATAAGTGTTTGCCATATGCCGAGTTCAGCTACAACAACAGCTACCAGGCAAGTTTGCAGATGTCGCCATTTGAAGCGCTATATGGAAGACCTGTCGAAGCAGTTGAACTGGAATGAGACCAGGAGAAGCCATATGTTTGGGCGGATATTCTTGAGAAGTGAAGAAGCGAGTAGCCATGATCGAGAAAGGTTGAAAATTGCACAATCAAGACAGAAGAGATTCTGGCGATAATCGCCGCGAGGATTTGAGCTTTGAGCTGAAGATTTTGTGTATCTCGAGTTACCCACTCAAAGGAGTTAAGAGGTTCCATACAAAAGGGAAGTTAGCACCGAGATATGTTGGGCCATTCAAGATCCTAAGTCGTAGGGTGAAGTAGCGTGTCGGTAGTTACATGATCTCTAGCGGTGTGCATGATGTATTCCATGTGTCACAACTAAAGAAATGTCTCAAAGTACAGAAGAAGCGGATCTTGAATTAGAGTCGGTCGAGCTGCGAGAAGGATTTGACTTATAAAGAGTACCGGTGAAGATCTTGGACACGATGGATCGAAAGCGAAACAAATCGACCGCTTTTGCGAGTTGATTGGAGTAACCATTCCGAGAGTGAAGCCACTGGGGCCTTGAAGAGGACTGAAGAAGGAATTCTAACATATTCCTTAGTCGATTACAGAATCTCGGGGTCGAGATTCCGTTAAGGGGGAGGTTGTAACACCCCAATTTTGCTTTTCTTGCATTTTATTGGTATTTTGAATTTTTGGGACTTTCTGGAATTTATTTGGAATTGTTTGGATTTATTTTGAATTAAACCATTTATCAATTAATTAAATAATGGAAAAGTTGAAATAAAGTTTTGCTGAAAATATTTTATTTGAGTCACAAATGTCTTAAAATATTTTTGGGAATTTTTCCAGAATTTTTCTGGTATTTTTAATGCCCCAAATAAATTATTTGATTTTTGGGATTTAATTTTAATCGAAAAAGAATTAAGAATCCGGATGAATAATCTTGGGCGAAATCTTGGCGCCCGCTCCGAAAAACCCTAAGCGCTTGTGAATTCGATCTTCATCCGACGGCCCTCATCGCGCCACGTCACCCCAAGCGAAGTCATCATGGGACTCATGGCCGCCCGTAGTGTGGGCCTTGGTTTCCGCGTTTCACGGTCGTCGAGGGGCTATTTATTGCGCCGCCACTCGGGTTGTGATCCCCACCTCGCGCCACACCCACCAGTACACCGCCGTCGCGCCGAGACGCAGCGTCGCCTCGCCTACTTGAGCTCGTGAAAGTTCAGAAGCCACCGCCGAGGTTCCTTGTGCCGTTCCGCCGCCACGGTCGTCCTCGCCGTCGCCGTGCCACCTCGAACTCATTCCGTCAAGCGCGTCGAGAGCACCACTTCTTCACGGAGGAGCTCGGGATCGCCACAAGCGTCGTCGTCTGACTCGTGCACAGCGACGACATGTAAAGCCATCACCATCTCGAGCTTCCACGATAGTTCGATTTCCATCCAAGGGCGAGGTGAGTTGTAACATCCCAAAATTCGGGTTTTCAAAAATCTTTTGTGAAGATTAGTTTTCCAAAAATTTCATAGTTTTTCTCGCTTGATAAAGCTTAAACTGGAATTTTCTAAAGTCAAAACAATTTAATTTGATTAATATAAACTTTAATTAAAATAAATTCAATTTTATTTGGGTTCCTTGTGCTTCTAGGATTTTTTTTATTTTGTTTTAGAATTTTTAGAATTTATTTGGAATTATTCTAATTAATTTAAACTAAGCCTTTTACTTAAAGAATTAAATATTTCAAAAAAGAAAATAAATTTATTCTGAAAATATTTTATTTGAGTTCCAAAATGTCCCAAAATATTTTCTAGAATTTTTTGGTATTTTATTGCCTCAAAGAATTAATTTGAATTAAGTCCTTTATGGAATTAATTAAAAATTTGGAAAAACTTATATAAAGTTTTATTGAAAATATTTTATTTGAGTTAAAAATGTCTCAAAATATTTTATATAATTTTTCTGGAATTTTCTTGATAATGTTTCTATTTTTCTTAAATTAAATGAATTTCTAGAACTAATTCAATTCGGATTCTGTTTTCCACGTGTCTCCTTCTCGCGCTGCCACGTGTCGACTTCTCGATCGGCCACGTCGCCGAAGCCGCCACAGCCCTCCGATTCCGATCCGACGCACCAGAATGCGCCACGTCACCCCGAATTGCGCAGCGCACGCCAACTGCTCGTATAAATGCCTGTGAGGCCGGTTTTGCGTTTTCTTGATTCTTCTTGACCTAGCCGCCACCCCAAACCCTAGTAGACCTCCCATGACCTCTCCCACACGTCCTCACCTCAGATCAACTCACCCAAACCCTAGAAATCCATCCCTCATCCTCCGAAACACCGCCGCACATCGGCCAAACTTTGAGGCACGTCCCCCGTCAACTCGTCAACTCTTTTCAAGATCCGTCTTTGCCACGACGTGCTATATGGTACCCTCTGTCTCCCATCCAAATTTGGTGCAATTTCATCCATGGGATCAAAAGTTACGGCCGCCCAAAGATCAAATCTTGCGGAACCCGTTCTCCCTCGTTTTTGCGAGTTTGACCATGAAATTTTTATGGTAGACTCCTATTGATGTCCCCTACACGGTGCTCACCCTAACTCATGGTTTTGCCAGCAGAATTTGCGCATAAAAATCAATCTTCCCCGATCAGACTGCGTTGCGGACGGCTGAAACTTCGTCGCGCGTTTCCCGTTGATCCAGAAGGTAAAACTCAGATCCGTTCACGTCATATTGTGCCAAATGATCCCAGATAGCTCTCTGTAAAATTTGGTTAGGTTTCATGCAGTACTTTAATAGTTATGACCGTTTGATCTATTAGCTCGAGAGCCGTTCATCGGCGTTTGTGATCAATCTGGTGGGTCGCCGCCAAATCCGCCTATATTGTTGAGTTCGTCTCGTCGCGTTCTCGTGATGGACACTTCCCTTTGCTGTTGCATCCTCCAAAATTTTTTTATTAGATTCGGCCGCCTTCGCCGCCGCCGTAAATGCCGTCTTTGCCGCCAACCATCTTGGATTGTCGTGACCTTGTCACCCTGTCCGGTGAGTCCATACCCTACTGTTTTGGCCATCCTTGGAGTTCATTTGATCTCCGGTTGCCGTCAAAGCCATAATCTAGTATCTACCCGTCGTCTTTCGGTTTAGTCCTTTGCATCGGTTCGTGTTTCGGTTCGCCATCCTTGATAAGCTTTAATCGCAGAGCCAACCCTATCGTTCTACCCTATGCCAAGTGTATCCATCCTTGAATCGTTTCGTTCAAACCCGGACTTAACCTTTGGTCCAATTTGTCGTTGCGTCACGACATGTGAACCCCCGATCGCAAATCAAACATGAGCCATGTCATGACCTTGCTGCCCTACCATTGTACCGATGGTCGCCACCTTGTAATCTCATAAGTGTTCTGTTAACGCTTCATATTCATCGTTAACGTTCCACCGTTAACGTCCGCCGTTAACGTTCCACCGTTAACATTCCACCGTTAACGCTTTGCTTTCATCGTATCGCTATCATCGCATGGGTGCATGCAAGTGAAAGCCCTAATGTGATGTCCTTACCTTTTCTATCGCCTTATTGTGATCTAGCCCATCACGTTGAGTTCAGCCTCGTATTCCGGTCATAACCGCCTCATCGTTGTCGAGTTCCGTCCCCGATGTAAGACTAACCTCCGGATCGAACCATAGTGGATGTCGATCCCATCCGTCCTTGTCTTATCCTTGAAATCTAATCTGCCATTAACCTAGAATTCATTCATGGTCTTGGTCGATAGACCATTAGCCATATGACATATTCTTGTGCGGACCTAGTCTATCGATCTATCTTCCTTTTGGTTGGTATGCTGATTCGATCAACGAAAGTCAACCTCAAGCATCTGCTTAGTTCATGGCGAACTAACGTAACCCGTGGACCCGGTCTATAGATCGAGAGTCCATATGACATCGACTATCAATCAAGATAATAACCCGGAAGAAATATTCTTGGGATATTATTCCTTCTTTCCCGATTATTAATCTTTCTCTTGATGTATTTTCCAAAAGCCGTTCTCTTTTGTCTAATCATCGACCTAATCCATTCAAGTTCCTAATTTCATCTAAGCCGTTGTGCCCAATGCTATTCGTTCTTAATTTGGAGTTTACTTGATTTGCCTTTTGAGTTTTGTTGTATTTGTGTTTGTTTATCGTTAGACGCGTTGCCGGAAGTCGCTCGAAGGAGCTGAGAATCAAGCAAGCGGAGATTGAAGATCGAGGATCAAGGATCGAAGATAAAGAGTAAAGAATAATAAAAATTGCAAGGGCCAGGCAAGTTGTGTTTGATCATGTTGAACCTATTAGAGCAAATTATTTTGATTTAAACTATTGCATGCTAATTTGATAGAAATGACTTTGAATAAGTTTGGGATTAGTTAAATACCTAGTTGTTGTATGCCACATTGTCATATATAATTGTAGGCCATGAAT
This sequence comes from Guadua angustifolia, assembly GCA_036346375.1. NCBI lineage: Eukaryota > Viridiplantae > Streptophyta > Magnoliopsida > Poales > Poaceae > Guadua > Guadua angustifolia. The sequence goes on along the minus strand of CM070520.1, from coordinate 53,531,942 downwards.
CCTTTGTCACCCTAGGTTATGAATTAATAGTTGGACATTAATAATTTGCCAACATGGGTTGAGTAGACCGAAGTAGTATGCTTAGCCACCTTGCGTGGACATTTCATGGTTTTGGAATACCAAAGTGAATCTTGACTTAATGAGATATTGAACATGCTTTGTGAATGAGACATGTGTTATTGAGTTGATGATGGCACGTGGTGCAATGGTAAAAAGCTGGGGTGGGTAAATGATTTAGGCTGGGGCAAATGGCAAGATTGTTTCAGTGGGCCAAGAGTGGCAAATCGGGGTCGTATTTGGTTTTATTGGTTTTGGATAATTGAGATCACACTTGGTTAGTCTTGCCTCGGTCAACTAAGGACTTAACCTTGCGAGCATTTGAACTGAGTCTCTCATACAACCACAAGCTCCGTAATGGGGCGGGCTTAGCTAAATAAACTGGGAAATCTATTCTTTGGTACTATCGTGGTGGTGTGAGGCCGGAGAAGCGGAATGAGAACTCACATGGCGCAAGAGGGGCCACAGGTGTGGTAACAGTCCCTCGGTGTTGAAACCTTAGCGAGCGTCTTGAGTTTAGATGGAACTTTGGAAAGGCTTTGATTACGGTTATTTGCCTTGGTGGTATTTGTTGTATCTTGTGGGTAAAGTGTATAACCTCTGCGAGTGTACAACCTATTGAATAGCCGTGCTCACGGTAATGAGCATCGCTCGATGATTCTGATCAAGGGTTAGATTTTGATAAAAGCGATGTTGGGAATGTGGATAATGTGATATGGAACTTGGTTAAGGATGAGAAATGCTTCACTTGAGAATGATTGCGAAATTTATTATTGGTATTACTTGTTTCTTGCTTTTCTATCTATTTATGATTAATTGTGAATCTTTGCTTTATTGCAAAAGAACCATTGACCATTCCTTTGGAATAAGCCATGCATGTAGTAATAGAGCGCATTACATGCATGACTTGTTGAGTACGGTTGTGTACTCACCCTTGCTTTAACAAAACATCACCGAGTTGAGGAGAAGTCTTTGTCTTGAAGAAGGAGAATTACGCAAGAAGGCGATTATCTAGGAGTCGAACCTGTCGGATGCTGTGGTATATTGAAGGGTTCACCGAGCGTTCTTCGTTCATTGCTTTGTTTACTTATTTGGAGTTGAAGCCGTCAAGGCCTCACATGTGTAAGGTTGACCTTAAGGTCATTCAATAGTTTATATTTTATAATTGTGTTACTTTTATTATTCATTGTGTATGATTGTGATATTCATCTATGTTGAGGCTGTGTGCACTAAGCGTGATCCTAGACTAGTCTGAGAATACCGAGAGGTCCGGATTTGCACATTCGGGTCCCGACAGAGGTGGTATCGAGCCATCTTGTTGTAGGTCTTGACCCTAGATAGATTGGTCGTTCTTTAGGAACTTCAAAATTATTTCTAAAAGAAAATTTCAACTTGAAAAAAATGATAAGTTCTTGACTTGTCCTATTCTTCTATTCTTTTATCCTTGCTGAAAATTTATATCTTTCCCCGTTGTTTTAAATGAAGATCTTATCTGAGTCACTCCAAATAGCTATCGTTGTTTCACACTTAAGGAGAAAGCGCTGGGTGTCGCCGCCAATCCTGAAGATCGTGAAGACAGGAATCGTCGAACTCAAGAAAGGTGGATCGATGAAGTGTTCCAGAAGCTAGAAGAACCAGTGCTTTTGTAGCCAGTTGAGACTCATGTGTGAGAGTCGCGTCTGTTTAAGATAAGTGTTACCCTCTTAGGCGATAGATTATTGTGTGTTTAGGTTAATTTGGTTTTCCTTGTTTCTTTGAGTGTGCATTATCGTTGCGAGCTTTTAGGCTTGGATAAGCAACCATACCAAGTTATTAATAATGTTTGTATAAGTTTTTGGGTTAAACTTTGTTCCCTGCACTAGGATTCATGAACCTCATCTATGCTATTCCCTCTTACCTAAACCCTGGAGTGGTCAACAGTTGGAAAGGATCGACCGCAGCAGAGACTCTGGGGTAGTTCACGTTAGTTCAGTTGCTACTACTGGTGTTAGTGCTAAAGTAGATAGTGACTAGCAGCCGTCCACTGTGCCAACCGTGACAATTCAAAACTTGGATCAGTTGTTCACCGCTTAGACTCTGCTTATGCAGACAATGATGCAATAGATGAATGTTATTAGTACCAACATCAATCCCTCCCCAAGAAATCGCAACCTCTGTTCACGGTCAAAGATTACCTTGTTCATGAAGACCAAACCACCCACGTTTGATGGATCACCACTCTCGAGATGCAAAAATTTGGCCGCATCATAGAAGAAAGCGACTTTGGTGCAATGTGAAGATAAAGAGAAAGTTCCTCGCTACGTGCGGTTAGAAGGAAATGCATTAGTGCGGTGGAAGAGTTTCTCGCCACCTCTAAGGATGAACATACCATCACTTGGTTAGAGTTTACCACCGCCTTTAAATCGGCTCTTCACGTCATCGGAAGACAATGAAACCACAATAAGACAAGGAAGAATGGTACCTCCACACCGATGCCATACCGGGGCGTTGTTCTTTGAAGTGTAAATCAACCAAACCAATCGAAGACCGTACATGCATCCGTTGTGGCGAAATAGGACACTGCTGGCGATGAACATGCAATTAATTGTTCTAGCTGTGAAGGAAGCCACTAACCTGGAGAAGGTCCTATAAACAACATCACCTGCTATCTTTGTGAAGGCCAAGATCATTGTCCAGTTCACTGTCCCCTGGATCCAATAGTGACTGCTGTGACTCGGCATCAGCGATAGAATTTTCGAGTAGTCATTGCTCAAGAGTTAGCGAAAAGAGAAGGATTGCCATCCGTACTTGCTATGCCACGTGAAGAAATGAAAAAGAAACATGTCAACCCTATCTGTCTACCTTAGGAAATCAGTGAGACTTGGTCACCACTTAAGCTGTTTCTTGTGTGATAAAGCGAGGACACTGGGCTAGAGAATGCTGACAACCCAAAGACGATGACCAAAACATTTATGTTACAACTGTGGTGAGTTAGGTTATTTTGTTAAGGAATGCCCACAGAAAGATCGAACAATTTCTGAAGCCATGATCATTCCAGAAATTTCTTTAGTTAAGTTTATAACCCCAAGAGTGAGTGATAAGACTATGGGTGCAACTTGCTCAAGAAGTCAGTTGAAACAAGAAGAGCTGGTTAGCAAGACCCTTTTTCTTAGAGATGAACGCAAGGAATTGGAGGACCACCGCAACAGCGAATGAGAAGTGCCCCTCAACAACTCAGTTACCGTATTGCTTAGACTTTGTTCGAGACACCTTCACCTGTGCTTCGCCCTGATGGTCAGAGTTTCCATAACACCACCCTAGTGAAAAGTCCGCAAGGAAGAAGCTTATTGTCTAGAATTTGCTTTGCTTGTCGCCAGCCAGGACATCTCGCTAATAACTGCTCTCAGAATTAAGCGATCACTTCGGATCACGTCGATCTTAGCTGTACCCTACCAAGATTAGTGCCATGTCAAGAGGAAGCCAACAGATGTCGGTCAAGCATTGCTTCGGATGCAACGAGCCGGGATACTTTGCCAATAATTGTCCTAGGAGAAAAGGTGTTATACCTATCCACTTAAACCTTAGTCCTCCACCTACCGAGACACTTGCGCCAGAAAGTGAATTGTGAAGCGATTCAAGATGAAGCCATGCATAAGTGCGATGTGAGAATCTTGATGGTTAATTTGTCCATTGTTAAGACCAGGTTTTTAATAAAGTTTCTCATATTGGAAATCAATGCTTGAGATGTTTATGCCTAGAGTTAAATTAGTTACCCATGTGCAAGGCAGTTTGGGTCCATGGCGAGAGATGTAATCGATTAAGATGAGCTAGAGTGTTCTGAGATAAAGTTGTGATCAAAGTTAACTTTAGTTTGTTGGAGACACGGAATTTGTCTATTCCGTTATGGTTGAGTCAAGAAGGTGGATCGCCATCACATCAGAAGGAATAGTTGTTGTGTATGTTTAATAACTACACAAGATAATTATCTTCTGAAGAATTACTCTAGCTACCGCATGATGTATGCCGACAAACCAATACCATTACATCGGTAATAGTTGAAGCTTGAGTCAATGTAAAGGAATACCCAGTTGAAATAGAGTTCAAGCCAATACGCGAGAGTCAAGTCGAGCAAAGATAGTGCAAGACAAACCGGAATCTTTGTTCAAGTCTCGTTCAAGGCAATGAAATTTCAAGTAAGTTTCATAAATCGGATGCAGCTTGTTCAGTTCTACGGAAGCGAAAATCCGGTATCAACGAGCAAAAGCAAGGATGCTTGTCGGTGAAGTTTCAAGAGATGCCGGCATAGGTGTGTAATGTCTTTCAAGAATCTCGGCAGAAGAAGTGCCTTCTAGTGTCGAAAATCAGACCCTATGGGAGTCGGTTGAATTGCAAAAGGATTTTATTACGAGAGCGACTGCAGATTTTGGATGTTATCAGCGTTTGCTCGAAGTAACCTTGTCCGGTGTGCGATTGCTTGGAAGTTGAGAAGTCTCAAGAGTGAGTCTCCCGATCCTATTTCTATAGTCGACCTTGAATCTCGGGGCGAGATTCTGTTAAGGGGAGGTTTGTAACATCCCAAAATTCGGGTTTTCAAAAATCTTTTGTGAAGATTAGTTTTCCAAAAATTCAGAGCGTTTTCTCGCTTGATAAAACTTAAGCTGGAATTTTCTAAAGTCAAAACAATTTAATTTGATTAATATAAACTTCAATTAAAATAAATTCAATTTTATTTGGGTTCCTTGTGCTTCTAGGATTTTTTATTTTTTTTAGAATTTTTAGAATTTATTTGGAATTATTAGAATTAATTTAAACTAAGCCTTTTACTTAAAGAATTAAATATTTCAAAAAAGAAAATAAATTTATTCTGAAAATATTTTATTTGAGTTCCAAAATGTCCCAAAATATTTTCTAGAATTTTTCTGGTATTTTTATTGCCTCAAAAGAATTAATTTGAATTAAGTCCTTTATGGAATTAATTAAAATTTGGAAAAACTTATATAAAGTTTTATTGAAAATATTTTATTTGAGTTAAAATGTCTCAAAATATTTTATATAATTTTTCTGGAATTTTCTTGATAATGTTTCTATTTTTCTTGAATTAAATGAATTTCTAGAACTAATTCAATTCGGATTCTGTTTTCCACGTGTCTCCTTCTCGCGCTTCCACGTGTCGACTTCTCGATCGGCCACGTCGCCGAAGCTGCCACAGCCCTCCGATTCCGATCCGACGCACCAGAATGCGCCACGTCACCCCGAATTGCGCAGCGCACGCCAACTGCTCGTATAAATGCCTGTGAGGCCGGTTTTGCGTTTTTCTTGATTCTTCTTGACCTAGCCGCCACCCCAAACCCTAGTAGACCTCCCATGACCTCTCCCACACGTCCTCACCTCGGATCAACTCACCCAAACCCTAGAAATCCATCCTCATCCTCCACCCTCTGTCTCCCACACCTTGCAAAAGTTACGGCCGCCGGTAGAACTTTAGTAGCGTCCTATTGATGTCCCCTACGGTGCTCACCCTAACTCATGGTTTTGCCAGCAGAATTTGCGAGAAAAATCAATCTTCCCGATCGATTGCGTTGCGGACGGCTGAAACTTCGTCGCGCATTCCCGTTGATCCGGAAGGTAAAACTCAGATCCGTTCGCGTCATATTGTGCCAAATGATCCCAGATAGCTCTCTGTAAAATTTGGTTTGGTTTCATGCAGTACTTTAATAGTTATGACCGTTTGATCTATTAGCTCGAGGCCGTTCATCGGCAGTTTGTGATCAATCGGTGGGTCGCCGCCAAATCCGCCTATATTGTTGAGTTCGTCTCGTCGCGTTCTACGTGATGGACACTTCCCCTTTGCTGTTGCATCCTCCGAAATTTTTTTTATTCGTTCGGCCGCCGCCTTTCGCCGTCGCCGTGCGTCGTCTTTTGCCGCCAACCATCTTGGATTGTCGTGACCTTGTCACCCTGTCCGGTAGGTCCATACCCTACTGTTTTGGCCATCCTTGGAGTTCATTTGATCTCCGGTTGCCGTCAAAGCCATAATCTAGTATCTACCCGTCGTCTTTCGGTTTAGTCCTTTGCATCGGTTCGTGTTTCGGTTCACCATCCTTGATAAGCTTTAATCGCAGAGCCAACCCTACCGTTCTACCCTATGCCAAGTGTATCCATCCTTGAATCGTTTCGTTCAAACCCGGACTTAACCTTTGGTCCAATTTGTCGTTGCGTCACGACATGTGAACCCCCGATCGCAAATCAAACATGAGCCATGTCATGACCTTGCTGCCCTACCATTGTACCGATGGTCGCCACCTTGTAATCTCATAAGTGTTCTGTTAACGCTTCATATTCATCGTTAACATTCCACCGTTAACGTCCGCCGTTAACGTTCCACCGTTAACATTCCACCGTTAACGCTTTGCTTTCATCGTATCGCTATCATCGCATGGGTGCATGCAAGTGAAAGCCCTAATGTGATGTTCTTACCTTTTCTATCGCCTTAGTGTGATCTAGCCCATCACGTTGAGTTCAGCCTCGTATTCCGGTCATAATCGCCTCATCGTTGTCGAGTTCCGTCCCCGATGTAAGACTAACCTCCGGATCGAACCATAGTGGATGTCGATCCCATCCGTCCTTGTCTTATCCTTGAAATCTAATCGCCATTAACCTAGAATTCATTCATGGTCTTGGTCGATAGACCATTAGCCATATGACATATTCTTGTGCGGACCTAGTCTATCGGTCTATCTTCCTTTTGGTTGTATGCATGTGTTCGATCAACGAAAGTCAACCTCAAGCATCTGCTTAGTTCATGGCGAACTAACGTAACCGTGGACCGGTCTATAGATCGAGAGTCCATATGACATCGACTATCAATCAAGATAATAACCCGGAAGAAATATTCTTGGGATATTATTCCTTCTTTCCCGCTTATTAATCTTTCTCTTGGTGTATTTTCCGAAAGTCGTTCTCTTTTGTCTAATCATCGACCTAATCCATTCAAGTTCCTAATTTCATCTAAGCCGTTGTGCCCAATACTATTCGTTCTTAATTTGGAGTTTACTTGATTTGCCTTTTGAGTTTTGTTGTATTTGTGTTTGTTTATCGTTAGACGCGTTGCCGGAAGTCGCTCGAAGGAGCTGAGAATCAAGCAAGCGAAGATTGAAGATCGAGGATCGAAGATAAAGAGTAAAGAATAATAAAAATTGCAAGGGCCAGGCAAGTTGTGTTTGATCATGTTGAACCTATTAGAGAAAATTATTTTGATTTAAACTATTGCATGCTAATTTGATAGAAATGACTTTGAATAAGTTTGGGATTAGTTAAATACCTAGTTCTTTGTATGCCACATTGTCATATATAATTGTAGGCCATGAATCCTTTGTCACCCTAGGTTATGAATTAATAGTTGGACATTAATAATTTGCCAACATGGGTTGAGTAGACCAAGTAGTATGCTTAGCCCCTTGCGTGGACATTTCATGGTTTTGGAATACCAAAGTGAATCTTGACTTAATGAGATATTGAACATGCTTTGTGAATGAGACATGTGTTATTGAGTTGATGATGGCACGTGGTGCAATGGTAAAGAAGGGGTGGGCAAATGATTTAGGCTGGGGCAAATGGCAAGATTGTTTCGTGGGCCAAGAGTGGCAAGCTGGGGGTCGTATTTGGTTTTATTGGTTTTGGATAATTGAGATCACACTTGGTTAGTCTTGCCTCGGTCAACTAAGGACTTAACCTTGCGAGCATTTGAAGCTGAGTCTCTCATACAACCACAAGCTCCGTAATGGGACGGGCTTAGCTAAGTAAAGCGGGAAATCTATTCTTTGGTACTGTCGTGGTGGTGTGAGGCCGGAGAAGCGGAATGAGAACTCACATGGCGCAGAGAGGGGCCACAGGTGTGGTAACAGTCCCTCGAGTGTTGAAACCTTAGCGAGGCGATCTTGAGTTTAAATGGAACTTTGGAAAGGCTTCCGTTACGGTTATTTGCCTTGGTGGTATTTGGTGTATCTTGTGGGTAAAGTGTATAACCTCTGCAGAGTGTACAACCTATTGAATAGCCGTGCTCACGGTAATGAGCATCGCTCGGTGATTCTGATCAAGGGTTAGATTTTGATAAAAGCGAGGTTGGGAATGTGGATAATGTGATATGGAACTTGGTTAAGGATGAGAAATGCTTCACTTGAGAATGATTGCGAAATTTATTATTGGTATTACTTGTTTCTTGCTTTTCTATCTATTTATGATTAATTGTGAATCTTTGCTTTATTGCAAAAGAACCATTCACCATTCCTTTGGAATAAGCCATGCATGTAGTAATAGAAGCGCATTACATGCATGACTTGTTGAGTACGGTTGTGTACTCACCCTTGCTTTAACAAAACATCACCAGTTGAGGAGAAGTCTTTGTCTTGAAGAAGGAGAATTACGCAAGAAGGCGATTATCTAGGAGTCGAACCTGTCGGATGCTCGTGGTATATTGAAGGGGTTCACCGACGTTCTTCGTTCATTCTTTGTTTACTTATTTGGAGTTGAAGCCGTCAAGGCCTCACATGTGTAAGGTTGACCTTAAGGTCATTCAATAGTTTATATTTTATAATTGTGTTACTTTTATTATTCATTTGTGTATGATTGTGATATTCATCTATGTTGAGGCTGTGTGCACTAGCGTGATCCTGGACTAGTGCAGAATACACAGAGGGTCCGGATTTGCACATTCGGGTCCCGACATGAGTCCACGCCGCCCTTAAAACAGTAAACTTCATCTTCCAATCTCCGCCGTTAGATGCAAATCCGAGGGTCGCCATATTGCCACGTCGCCGTTCACTGTGCACGAGACGCTGACAACACGGACCCACATGTCAGTGGCACCGCATCGCTCACTGTGCATGAGACGCTGACAAGGCGGACCCACATGTCAGCCGCATTGTGCACTGTTCACACGAGACGCTGACAGCACGGGCCCACTCGTCAGCCGCACACCCCGTGCTTGTGACGTCACCGCTGACGTCATGTTGACATCACGATGGGACCCACTTGTCAGTGAGAGAACCGAGTCATGCTGACGTCATCACGGGAGCCGGTCAGGGCTGACGTCAGCAAGGCCACGCGTCGTTCTGTGGTGGTGACACGTGTCACGGATGACGCAATAATTAATTTTTCGAAAAAGAAAAATATTTATTTAATTCGGAATATTGATTTTAAATATATTTTGAAACTTCAAACGCTTATAACTTTTGCGTTTTAACTCCGATTTGAGTGATTCCAATTTCTATAAATTTGTAAAATCAAGCTCTTTCTGTTTATGAATTTTAATTGAATTTTAGGCTTGAGTTGCTCTCTGTTTTATTTATTTATTGCTATTTATTTGCGTTCTGCGTGAGCGTCGAAGTGCGAAGGTTTCGAGGAGAAGTTCGACCGAGAGCAAACTCGAGAACCGAACCAGCACTTTTTGAAGGCAAGTTGTGTTTGATCATGTTGAACCTATTAGAGCAAATTATTTTGATTTAAACTATTGCATGCTAATTTGATAGAAATGACTTTGAATAAGTTTGGGATTAGTTAAATGCCTAGTTGCTGTATGCCACCTTGTCATATATAATTGTAGGCCATGAATCCTTTGTCACCCTAGGTTATGAATTAATAGTTGGACATTAATAATTTGCCAACATGGGTTGAGTAGACCGAAGTAGTATGCTTAGCTATACGCCACGTGGACATTTCATGGTTTTGGAATACCAAAGTGAATACTGACTTAATGAGATATTGAACATGCTTTGTGAATGAGACATGTGTTATTGAGTTGATGATGGCACGTGGTGCAATGGTAAAGAACCGGGGTGGGCAAATGATTTAGACTAGGGCAAATGGCAAGATTGTTTCTGGTGGGCCAAGAGTGGCAACTGGGTGGTCGTATTTGGTTTTTATTGGTTTTGGATAATTGAGATCACACTTGGTTAGTCTTGCCTCGGTCAACTAAGGACTTAACATTGCGAGCATTTGAATGAGTCTCTCATATGACCACAAGCTCCGTAATGGGACGGGCTTAGGTGAGTAAACTGGGAAATCTATTCTTTGGTACTTGTCGTGGTGGTGTGAGGCCGGAGAAGCGGAATGAGAACTCACATGGCGCAAGAGGGGCCACAGGTGTGGTAACCGATCCCTCGGTGTTGAAACCTTAGCGGCGATCTTGAGTTTAGATGGAACTTTGGAAAGGCTTCACGGTTATTTGCCTTGGTGGTATTTGATTTGTATCTTGTGGGTAAAGTGTATAACCTCTGCAGAGTGTACAACCTATTGAATAGCCGTGCTCACTGTAATGAGCATCGCTTCGTGATTACGGTCAAGGGTTAGATTTTCATGAAAATGACTTGTTTATGGAAAATGCTTGGGTTGGTAATGATGAACTGGACTTAGGATGAAAAATGATTCTGATTGAAATGTTTGTGAAAGCTATTATTCCTACTCTTGTTTCTTGCTTTGCAATCTATTCTTTGTTTACTTGAAATCTTTGTCTTGCACATGAGCCATAGCCTATCCTTTGTACTAAGCCATGCATATAGAATATTAGCATTGCATTACATGCATGACTTCTTTGAGTGCTCAAAGTACTCACCCACAACAACACAACTTCAGTTGAAGAAGAAGAAACCCCGCTCGGGAGGAGGAGTACCGGGAGGCCGAGCGAACTAGGGAGCGAGCCCGGTCGATTGCACGTGGCAAATTGGTTGGCGCCACGAGTTTATTTTATTTCCGCGCATTTGAATATTTTAATAAGTCTTAAGCCTGCTGGCGTATTTTGTAACTTGACCATAAGGTCGATCAACTAGTTTGAGTATTTAATCAAAATACTTATTATTTCGTTGGTTATGAGTGTGATATGTACCAATGTTGAGGCGTGTGCACTAGCGTGATCTGGACTAGTGTTGAATACACAGAGGGTCGGATTTGCAAATTCGGGTCCCGACATATTCCTTGCTACATCCAAATGCATATCCTTTCGAGTCGGTCATATATGGACCACGGGTAAGTCTTATGAGTACCTTCGTACTCATGCTACCTTTGTGGTTTCTTTGGTGAGGACCCGACGGTGTGAGTTCTGCCCGTTTGCTTCTCGGTGGATGGGCGGGACACGAATGAGGCTAAGCCCGGCGTTACAAGCGCCGGAAGTGTTCGAGGCGGGACACTTAGGAGATGTCTTACTTTTGGTTTAATGTGGTGGTTGTGTGTCCATTTTGTTGTATAGTTAGTCTTTAAAATTATGTTATGGCTTGTTTAAATACTTGGCTATTTACGTTGTTGAACCTTGTTGTATTATCATGCTCAACTCATGTCTAGTTGTTACTTCTACCCATGCTAATTCTTATGTCATGTTTGTTGTTGTTGTTGTGCTATACTTGGTTAATTATGTGTTTCTTATACTCTTTGAGTGGATGTCCGTACTTCTAGAGGCGTCATGCGAAAATTCAACTTTTATCTTCTTTGTCTAGTCATGTTTTATATGCTTCTAGTATGCTAGATGTGTTGTTTTAGTTGTGTGGTTGTCTAGTTTGTCTTTGTGCTTTGGTCTTAGTTGTTTTGTTGTGCTTCGCGTTGCGTGTCTGGTCGTGAAGTTTTGGGTTCGTTGTCCCTTTATGCGAATTGAATTGATATGGCAATGGAAACCGGTATCTTGAAGCGATCTGGGCGAGCTTGTCGCATACCGGGGAATCTGGGATTGTTGTCGAGTTATTGAATGGGATAGTTGTTGTCCTAATTGGGCTTGGGTGTTAGCACTTGTGAGCACCATCGGTGATCCGTTGCTAACCTCCAAATCCGATAAGGGCGACCGGACATTCAAATAACCCGAGGGCGATGCAGGCGGCTCCTCTGGTGGTATCGAGCAAGGTGCATAAAGACGAACCAGTAAACTTGACAACCACTTAGGTGATTAATTAGGATTTATTTAACCTTCTAGGTAGCAATTAGCGCTATATTACCCGCCCTATGTCTATAATTAAGGTTGTGTGGGTTCAATGGTGGCGTGGGAGAAATGATCACGTTGGAACCGTGCATTTCATACCATGCATATGAGATCCATGTCATACCATGCATGCATATGTCTTACCGTGTCCTTTTTGCATCATGATCTAGGCTTTTATGTATGTTAGACTTGTAGGATTACTTTGTCTTGTGCTATTGTCTAGATCATGTTTTAATTCAAATGTTTAGCCAAGTCTAAGAACCTATCCCTTCCATGAGGAGTTAGAGTCCATTCCGTGGTTTTGAATACGGAGGTGTTCCTAAGCGGAATTGCGGGATGCCGCCCGATCGGGATATTGAGTTAAATAGTTGAACTTCGCGGGGCTGCTCCAGTTTCAAGCGGCCGATCGAATGTCGCCCGATGAATTGGCCGAATTGAAGAATCAACTGAAGGAACTAATGGACAGGGGATTCATTCATCCGGGCTCCCCACCTTGGGGCTGCTCGGCTCTCTTCGTGACCAAAAAGGACAGTTCTCTTCGCCTATATGTTGATTATCGTCCTTTGAACGCAGTAACCATAAAGAACAAGTACCCTCTTCCTCGAATTGACATCGTCTTTGATCAGCTTGCTGGTGCACGGGTGTTGCCAAATACGTGCCAAATTGAATTCCGGCCAAGCTACTTGTTTCCATCTTGATGATTGTGGAACTTTATGGTTCGGCAAGCGCCTAGTCGTCCCTAAAGACCAAGAGTTGAGACGAAAGATTCTCGATGAGGCCCACAACTCCTTGCTCACAATTCATCCGGGCAACATCAAATGTCTCCTTTCGAAGCTCTTTATGGTCGTAGCTATCGGACACCCCTGAACTGGTCCGAGAGTGGAGAATGTTCATTCTTTGGGCTGAACTGGTCATGGCGCGAAGAAAGTGAAGACCATACAAGGAAATTTGAGGGTAGCACAATCACGGCAAAAGAGCTATGCTGATCGTCGTAGAAGACCTCTCTCTTTCAGCATTGGTGATTATGTCTATCTGAAGGTATCTCCCCTCCGGGGCACCCATCGTTTCGGGATTAAGGGAAAGTTAACACCTCGATACATAGGACCTTTCCGGATCCTGGCAAGACGTGGTCAAGTGTCATATCAATTGGAGCTTCCTCCCGCTCTAGCGATGGTCCACGATGTCTTCCACATATCGCAATTGAAGAAGTGCCTCCGTGTTCCCTTTGAACATCTCGAAGTGGATGAACTTGAGGTTCTGCCCGATCTATCCTACCAAGAGTATCCTATTCGAGTTTTGGAGGAAGCAGAACGCATGACTCATAGGAGGACTCTCAAATTCTACAAAGTTCAGTGGAGCAATCACACTGAAGATGAAGCCACATGAGAGCGGGACGACCGTTTAAAGGCCGAGTATCCCGAGTTCTTCCATGCTATGTAAGTGCTGCCCTCCAATCTTTTCGCAATTAAAGTCATATCTTTTGTATGTGGCTGCATTGTCCATTAAATCCTATCTATCTATGCTCTCATTTTCGAATCTCGGGGCGAGATTCCTTTATGGGGGGGGGGAGGATTTGTCATAGCCCCAAATTCGAATTCGTTTCATGCGGCTAACATTAGCGTCAACCGAGTTTTGGCCGCATTTGAAATCAACTTCCGACTTCAGGCAATGTTCTAAACTGCCACTCAGAAGCATTTTCAAACTTAACAAAAATTAAGAGCTAAACAAATTGGAGACAGCAGCAAACGAAATCAGCACTTTCCGATTTTTTTCCCCAGCCGAACTCACCCTCCAGCATTTTTTTCCAGCCGCACCCCTTCCTTTACTCTCCAAGCAGCCCAAACCGATCAGCATTCAGCACTCCTCTTCTTCCTGGCACTTCCCCCACTCCAAGTGCCTCCCTCACTCCACCCTACAGCCAGCACCAAGCCATGCCCCTCCTCCTGCAGCCTCCCCAAGTGGCGCCCCTCCTGGTGCTCCTCCCCAACGCCTCTCCTTCCTCCCTTCAAGGCAGCAGCTCCATCCTCCTCTTCCTCCTTCACTCCCATGAGGTGAGGCCCACCCTTGATCTAGGGTTTGTGTTTTCTGGTTTTGGGGGCTGCAAGGGTAGATTTGTGGGCTTTGGAGTGTAGAGATTTGAGTTTTTGATGGGGAATAACCATTCTAGGGTTTGGAGCAATGTTCTGAATTTTTGAGTAGATTTCACAGCTACTGTTTCGGGTTGATTTGAGCACATTCTGAGCATCTCCTGCTAGATTTGCTGTAGAGAAAGTTGTGGGTAATGAAATTATCTTTCATCTCCAACTAGAATCACTCAATTTCATTAACCCAGCTGAAAGTTATGGCAATTTTAGTGCTTGCTGCTCTGAAAATGCTGAAGATTTCGGGTAGAAACTTGAGCTGTGAATAAGAATTAGTTAGAGGCCGAATTAGAAATTAATTTTGCCTGTGAAGTTTTAGGAAATTTCATGTAGATTATAAAAATGTCATCCTTTACTCAATTCCATTAAGTATAGCCATTTATATGATGAAATTTGTGCATGCTGTTCTGAAACACTGAAATTTCTCAAACTCTGAAACTGTTCTCTGTTCCTGGCCTAACTGGGAATTCTCTGAGCAGAATCTGGGTGATTGGCCAAATCCAGGTTGTAGGCCTTTGTCTTGTGGTCGTTTCGAGTATAAGTTTGCTCAATTTGATCAAACGGTTCGAAAGTTATGGCCATTTATATCAACGCTGCTCTGAAATCAGTTTGTGCTGAAAATTTCAGACTTTGGGACTAAAGTTCAGAGTTTAATTGCAAACTTTAAATTTGTATTCTGAATGTTATGATGCATGGTAATGTTAGATCACCCTCTTGTGGTCTTTTCGAGTCCAAGAAGTCATTTTTTGGGTTAGCCAAATAAAAGTTATACTTGTTTAGAGGAATGTGCTTGTTATTTTCAGATTTGTGCTATAGAATAGAAATAGAGAGTAGCATTGTAGTTTTTGTTCTTAAATTGAAATGAATGCTTGCACTTTTGGATTGGTCGTGAGGATGCATTTAGTATTTCATCTCATATGCATTGCATGCATCTCATTTTCTTTTCCATACATTGTGATCGTGTAGAGAACGAACCCGCAGTGGTTAACGCGGCGGTGACCGAGGGGGTTACCGGAGAGCCAACCATTACTGAAAATCCAGCAGAAGCTCAAGGCAAGCACCTAAGCATGTTTAACCTTATACGATTGTATTTTAGCGAATAATTTGCTTATTGGATGATTACGTCTTGCATTAGGAATTGAAATGTAGGATAGGACTAGAACCTAATTGCTGCACTTTCACCCATTGATAATTGTTTAATACCTTCCTTGGAACTAGTACATGGGTATTTATATTGTGTCCATGCTTAGTTTGCGTAGATGTCGGGTATGGGCCAAGTGGTGGAAGGTTCCATCACTTGAGTTTAATTATTTCACACTATTGGGTTGTAAATGGAAATGGTTATGTTTGAAATGTAAAATTGAGACGGGCGAGAGGGTTGGATCATTTGGGTGTGGAGACTCAAATGTCGTAGTCTACTTTGTGTTGGTTAAGGACCGATCCGTTGTTTGCCATGTTGATCGAGCACACTTTGTTGATCGCATGCCCGATATAATGGTACGGTAAGCCACCCTTTCATGGCATACTACTCGATGGGTCATGCCCTCATGCGATTGGGCGTGGTTGAGGCGAGGCCTAGGTCTCTCTCGAGGGCTAAGCGAGGCTTGAGCCGCTCGAGGAGGTTGCTAGGTGCTCGGCCGCATGAGGATGGTTCAACAGTAGATATGGATGGGAGGAGGTTGACATGAGGTTCCTTGTGGCACATGTCGTGCGATTGATGATCCCTGCGGGGTGAATAAGCGATTGAATTGCAGCGCTCTCGGATATGAGCACGCTTGTATCATCCGATACTTCAACGTAGTAATAACTTAAATTGAAACTAGTTGGTATACTTGATGTTGATACTTGTTTATGCTATTACTTGCTCTCTTTAATGTTAAATTTCAGATTTCACTCTAGTAGTAGGTGCTGTCCATAAATGCTATAAAACTTGTAAATTGAGTAGTTGAATGTGATGATGCAACAAAGTTAAGCTTTTATGCACTTTTACCTTAAGCTTATTCCTTGCTACATCCAAATGCATATCCTTTCGAGTCGGTCATATATGGACCACGGGTAAGTCTTGCGAGTACCTTCTGTACTCATGCTTCTGCTTTGTGGTTTGCAGGTGAGGACCCCGACGGGTGTGAGTTCTGCCCGTTTTGCTTCTCGGTGGGTGGGCGGGACACCGAATGAGGCTAAGCCCGACGTTGCAAACGCCCGGAAGTGTTCCAGGGCAGGACACTTCCGGAGATGTCTTACTTTTGGTTTAATGTGGTGGTTGTGTGTCCATTTTGTTGTATAGTTAGTTTTTAAAATTATGTTATGGCTTGTTTAAATACTTGGCTATTTCTGTTGTTGAACCTTGTTGTATTATCATGCTCAATTCATGTCTAGTTGTTACTTCTACCCATGCTAATTCTTATGTCATGTTTGTTGTTGTTGTGCTATACTTGGTTAATTATGTGTTTCTTATGCCTGTTGAGTGGATGTCCGTACTTCTAGAGGCGTCATGCCGAAATTTCGAACTTTTATCTTGCTGTCTAATCATGTTTTATATGCTTCTAGTATGCTAGATGTGTTGTTTTAGTTGTGTGGTTGTCTAGTTTGTCTTTGTGCTTTGGTCTTAGTTGTTTTGTTGTGCTTCCGCGTTGCGTGTCTGGTCGTGAAGTTTTGGGTTCGTTGCCCCCTTTATGCGAATTGAATTGATATGGCAATGGAAACCGGTATGCGGGGCGATCCTGGGCGAGCTTCGGGTCGCATACCGGGGGAATACCGGGATTGTTGTCGAGTTATTCGAATGGGATCGTTGTTGTCCTAATTGGGCTTGGGTGTTAGCACTGTGAGCACCATCGGTGATCCGTTGCTAACCTCCAAATCCGATAAGGGCGACCGGACATTCAAATAACCCGAGGACGGTCTGGGCGGCTCCTCACATATACTGTAAAGAACAAGTATCCTATGCCCATTCTGGATGAACTCTTGGACAAGCTAGCCGGGGCGACAGTGTTTTCTAAATTAGATCATCGGTCTGGATATCACCAGATTCGGATAAAGGAAGGAGATGAGTACAAAACAGCCTTTCAGACTCACCATGGTCATTTCGAGTACAAGGTGATGTCGTTCGGTCTCACTGGAGCGCCAGCTACCTTTCAGGGCTTCATGAATTTTGTTTTGGCTCCTCTGTTGCGTAAGTGTGTGGTAGTCTTTATTGATGATGTCCTGGTATATAGTTCCACTCTAGACATTCACATTGATCATTTACGTCAGGTGTTGCCTTTATTGAGTCAGCATAAGCTGCACCTAAAAATATCTAAGTGTTGTTTTGCACAGTCTAAATTGGAATTCCTTGGACATATTGTTAGCGCTGGGGGTGTGGCCACCGATCCCTCTAAGATTTAGGTGATACAGCAATGGCCAGTTCCAACTTGTGTTAAGGACATCAGGAGTTTCTTAGGCATGACCGGTTATTACAGGAGGTTTGTTCAAGGTTTTGGGGTGATTAGTAAACCACTAACCAATCTTCTCCGCAAAGGTCAACAATTCGTTTGGACCACCGAAGCTCAACATTCCTTCATGGCTCTCCAACAAGCTTTGGCGTCACCACCAGTTTTAGCATTACCGGATTTCTCGCAACCATTTGTCATTGAATCAGATGCAAGTGACAAAGGAATAGGCGCTGTTTTACAGCAGAATGGTCATCCTATTGCTTTTATCAGTAAAGCTCTTGGGCCGAAAAACCAGGGTTTGTCTACATATGAAAAGGAATTTGTGGCTCTCTTGTTTGCAGTCAATTATTGGCATCCATATCTGCACATGCTCCGTTTGTGATTAAAACAGACCATCAGAGCTTAACTCACCTTCTGGACCAACGTGTGACTTCTCCTCTGCAGCAGAAAACCGTCACTAAACTCCTTGGTCTTCAATTTACTATCCAATACAAGAAGGGCCAAGAAAATCGAGTGGCCGATGCTTTATCTCGACGTCCAGCCTTACAAGGTGCTACTACTGATACTTGCTTGGCTATATCCATCAGCAAACCGGTCTGGCTAGAGCAGGTAGCTCAAGGTTATCAGACTGATCCGGCTACTAAGAAAATTCTGACGCAACTGTTGGTGGGACAATCTGTTCCACATTTCGGCCTGTAGGATGGTATTATTCGGTACAAGGATAGAGTCTGGATTGGCAATAATGTGGCTCTACAACACAAATTGATGTACGCACTTCATGCTAGTGCTATTGGAGGTCACTCAGGTTTTCCAGTCACATATTGTCGACTCAAAACTTTGTTTGCATGGCCCTCAATGAAGAAGATGATTCACACATTTGTGACTTCGTGTTCTGTTTGTCAACAAACCAAGCCCGATCGAGCTAAGTATCCCGGCCTTTTGTTACCTTTACCCATTCCTAAACATGCTTGGCAGATAGTAACATTAGATTTTATTGAAGGGTTACCTCGCGTTAACTCTTATAACTGTATCTTTGTGGTGGTTGACAAGTTTTCCAAATTTGCCCATTTTGTTCCTTTGGCTCACCCCTTTACAGCCCTCATGGTAGCTCAAGTTTACATGACTCATGTGTATAGACTACATGGAATGCCACGAGACATAGTGTCTGATCGGGATAAAGTGTTCACTAGTCTGTTATGGCAGGAGTTGTTTAAACTATCGGGTACCTCACTTCACATGAGTAGTGCATATCATCCACAGTCTGACGAACAAACTGGGAGAGTTAACCAATGTTTGGAAGGCTATCTTCGGTGTTTTGTGTATGCCTGTCCTAAACAATGGATCAATTGGCTCTATTTAGCGGAGTTTTGGTATAATACAAGTTATCATTCTGCATTGAATACATCTCCATTCGAGGTTCTGTATGGCCATGCGCCTAATCACTTTGGGATTGATACAGCTAATGTGTGTTCTAGCACAGACTTGCAGGACTGGTTGTCTCAACGTGGCCACATGAATGCGTTGGTGAAGTTCCATCTTCATCGTGCTCAACAACGCATGAAGCAACAGGCGGATAAACATCGATCCGAGCGCACATTCACTGTCGGAGACATGGTGTACGTCAAATTTCAGCCATATGCCCAATCATCAGTGGCGCCGCGGGCAAACTACAAATTGGCCTTCCATTATTTCGGGCCCTATCTTGTTATTCGCAAAATCAATGACATTGCTTATGAACTTAAGTTGCCGGCGACCAGCTCAGTCCATCCGGTGTTTCATGTATCACTCCTCAAACCAACTAAAGGAGTGCCTCGCCAGGTCAGTGCTAATATTCCTGACCTTGATCAGCATTTGCAGTTTCCTTTGCATATTCTGGATCGTCGGTTGTGTCGTCGTGCGGGAAAAGTAATTTCACAATTGCTTGTGCACTGGTCTACTTGGCCGGCGTCCATGGCTACATGGGAGGATGAACAAGCTCTGAAAGATTAGTTCCGGATCGCCGACTTGGGGTCAAGTGGTCATCAAGGAGGGCGGATGTCGATAGTACAGGGGGCAAGGAAACCGATGAAGGAAGCGGTCACGAGGAAGAATGAAGCGGAGCGGACGATAGGCGTGAAGAGTTCAAGCGTGACGCTAGAAGGCCCAAGTCTGAGGAAAAGGCGAGCCCACAAGCCCAACATGCACTTCATCAGGCCGGACTGGATAAACAAGTAATGACATGCTGTATTGTACGAGGGGAAAGAAAGGAGGGGAATGTACAAAAGGGAAAAACGATGAGGCAGAACACAGGCGGCGGCTAATAGGCGTGAGGTTGTTCTTGGTGGCGAAATACTGGCGGCGGAGAACTTGTATGCTACATTGAGAGTTTAATCGGAGAATCGCCCTTAGTAACCTCACAAGATTGTGTTTTTGGTGCAGAATTCACTGCTTTTCTCATTAATCTGGCTAATACTTATACCCTTATGCTTACATACATCAAGACCGACTCGGATTGCAATCCAGATTGTAATCTGCAACTTTTGTCGGAACTGACACCAAAACAAATCCATATACTATTCCTAATCCGGCACTTACACGGACACTTAAGCAAACTGAAAACAGACAGACTTGTTAACTTTGACTCGGCAACAGAACTGAAACTCAAACTCCGACGCTAAACCAAACTGCTGCAGACCCGATTTTGATCAACAAGATTAGCTCAATGATCTTGTGACTAGCTATATCGGTCTGGTTTCACCGCCACGTTCTTGGTTGCATCGCGACTAGTCTGCGAGACAATGGTGAGAGTTTCCTTTATCATCTCTTACTTGAGTTCAAATTCGAATTCACGTTGATTTTGTTTTCAGCAAATGGTATTAAATGCGACGCGGCGCATATATTGGTTTTCTTTTTTTTGTGAATGTAGTTACATTACATTTCTGCCGAAATGGTTCCTATAAAAATTGAAATAATGTCGTCTTGTTTAGGATCAATGGCCGGATATTAACATCAAAGTTTTTCCCCCTTATTTTAGCGGAGAGAGCGAGTTACGAGACATGAATTGGCAGCTGCGAAAAACACTTGCACTTGGACGTGCAAATTTCCTCGCATCTATTTATTTTTTACCGCCACCTACTACTACTAGAGTCAATGGGGTCTCCGAGTCCAGTACTCACTCGCCGTCCGCCACTCCTCCCAAGCTCCCTCGACCTTCACCCTTTCGCTCTTCTGAAATTGGCATGAAATGCACGCGACGCTCAAGAAATCTTCCACGACGCTGTCGCGGAACAATCGCTCGCTCTTGAATCTCCTCACCACCATTTGCCATTGAATTGCTCGGGCTGCCCATGGGAGCAAGCTAGCTACTCCACCACCACCAATCCAACGCGGCAACTCAGCAAGTGTCCAAGTTTAGACGCGTAGGCGATGCCCGTTGACGTTGACCCCGACCGTCCAGCTCCGGCGGTGGCGATGTGTTCCGGCTAAGATTTAAGGCTGGCAGTAAAACACACACATAAAATTTAAGGCTAACTGTAGAGAAGGCTCCTAAGTTGTGAAGCTCCTGCTAAGGTCCAGTTGGCAACCTCGTCTTTGATCAACTAGAAGATTTGGTTATGGGACGCTCAAGAAGACTCTATTGTTTTGCTCTTTCCATCATTCCCAGCAGGACAGGATAATCAGTGTTTTTACGTCTTTCCGGAGGCTCGGTTGGCAGTTCATGCGGTGTAGATTCTATTGCTCGAGGTGTGTCGTCGGCTCCCATCGGTCCGTATGGAGCGTCGGAATGCGGACCCATTGTGCGATAGACGACTAGAGAAACCGAACTTGAGGGCAATTAACAAAAAGGTGGAAGAGCTGTTTCTAGGTTTCGATTGCACATTTGGTAGAAATATTAGATTGGCTATCCCCTAAGTTGCAATCGTTGTGCTGTCCATAACCGATTCTGTAGTGCTAGTCAAAGAAAGATCTTAGAGCGTAATGGCGTCTATGCGGTCCAGATCGTTGTCGGGAAAGATTTCTGAGTGCACCCACTGAATTGGATGTTATACGCTAAGGAAGCTAAGTAGGCACTGTGAGAGGTTTGCGTTCATATGAAGCCATCCTCCATGTCCCGACTAAGCGGTACTGATTGCACTTTGGACCACAGACAGACATATTCTGCTAGCAACTGAGGGTTTAGGTGGTGGCAAATGTCTCGCATCCAGTTATTGCTCTGCAGAGCGTTAGCAACCGATCTTGCTTTTCTCCTAGAGAGTTAATTTGTATAGGCTTGGCGCAATTTGAGATGGTGCATGACTGGGCAATCACCTAGAGTTCCAGAAATTGGCTCTTTGCCTATTTCCAATGGCGACTTTCATGGCAGCCATGAAGAGCTGCTGGTCAGTCCAGTCGCATGACGTTGGCAATTCGTTCTATGGCCTATCAGGTCCGTATGCTTAAGCCATAGCCATCGGAGCTGGAGTGCTCATGCAAAACTTTCCAACTTCAAAACACTTAGGCCTCCATACCTGAGCGGTCAGCAGACAGATGTCCATCGTACCTTATAATTTCCACCATACAAAGTTGTATTGTCTGTCCATAAGAATTTCCTTCGTATCTTGTCAATGTTCGTAATAAATCTCTTCGGCACTTTCAGTGTGGTCAATAAATAGATTAGAATTGATTTGAGAACTGATTTAACCAAGATACCTCCTACTATGAGATGCGCTGTGCGCTAGGCTGCAAGACGTCGGGCCACCCTGTGAGACGCGCTCTTTCTAGGAAAGTGGGCATGAAATCTCCACGCTTCTACGGAACAATCACTCGCTATAAATCTCCTCCTCACCACCGTTTGCTACTGAATTGCTCGGAGCAGCCGGAGCTAGCTAGCTACCCACCACCGCCACTCAACACATCAACTCAGCAAGTGTCCACAAGCACCCCCCAAGTTTAGACGCGTAGGCAATGCCCGTTGACGTTGACCCCGAGCGGCTTGGCCGGCCCATGGCGCCGGCCATTCCACCTAACGCCGATAACGCCATCACGGAGGCGGCCTTCCTCCGAGCTGCGCAAGCACGTCTTCTTCATTGCCACCCTCGCGGCACCGTCACCTACTTGGCGGGTTGAACCGCGGGCGAAGTTCTCGCCCGATAACGACGTCAGCGCCGGGCGACCCGTGCTCCAGTCACCTACGCCCCGCCATAAGGTCTTCTTCTCGCAACACCACCGCCTTGTCGCCTCCATTGTCATCGCCAACCTCGTCCTCATCCGCTCTCTGGCGCGCTCCGGTGGTGGCTCCAAGGCCTCGAGCCGCCATGATACTCGACGATTCGGGCCGATGGGGGCATCGCGCCGGAAGCAGCAGGAGGTGGCCATGTCCGTACATCCTCGTCCTTGTCTTCTTCGTGTTCTCCTATGTCTCCGCCCATGTTCGCTCTTCTGTTGTTCGCCGGAGAATGCGCCGCCAGACGTTGAACCCGACACTCCAAAAAGTGTGGAGCGCAGCAAGTATTTGCTCATTTTGCGACTCTGGCGGCGACGTCGCGTACAAGCGGTGAAGCACGCCGGGTGGGTTCGCGGATAGCGACTCAACGACCACCTCGCCGGGCGACCCACGCTCCCGAGCCACCACCCGCATCGCTTCATGGTATTCTTCTACTTCAACACCACGGCGTTAAATCGCGTCGCTCGTCGTCGTCATCATCGCTCATGAGCAGGCCGACGCCGCACGGATCCGGTCGTGGCGCTTCTGGTATGTGCTTGCGCGGCCATGATTGAGCTCATAGGCGCCTTACGCCGCCGGCACCGTCGGACGGTCAAGACCTCCATCTACGTCGTCGCGTTGGTGGCCGCTGTTGTCGCCTACATTATCATTCAGATTCTGGTGTTCAGGTGCAAGCCTGTGGAGAATTGGCTCCGCAATGCGCAAGAAACGATGAAAAAGTACCTGAAATTTGACACATTGCAAAATCCCGAGCATGGCACAGGATCCGAGCAAGGCAATGGTGATGCCTGTCAGCTCTTGAGGAAGACGCGCATGTATCTGCTTCTGCTCGGGATCCTTGCGGCGAGTGTCACATACCAAGCAGGACTGAACCCACCCGGCGGGTTCTGGGAAGGCAATGCTACTGATGGCCACCATCACTACCTCGCCGGAGACCCGGTGCTTCACATCACCTATCCCCGGCGATACCTGGTGTTCTTCTATTGCAACGCCACCGCCTTTG
Organism: Guadua angustifolia; assembly: GCA_036346375.1. Lineage (NCBI taxonomy): Eukaryota > Viridiplantae > Streptophyta > Magnoliopsida > Poales > Poaceae > Guadua > Guadua angustifolia. Next base: position 53,508,196 of record CM070520.1, on the reverse strand, counting down.
TCGCGTCGCTGGTCATCCTCATCCTCCTCCTGAGCAACACCGCCAAGACCGTGGAATCAAGTATTGCGCATTGCGGTCGCCATGATCCTGGACTGTTTGGTCCGAGGCGCATATGTCACGGAGCTGCTTAAGCAAGTATCCAAATCTGTTTATGTCTCATTGCTAGTTGTTCCGGTGTTCCTCTATGTCGTAATCCATGTCGTCATTTTCATGTTAGAAGTGTCCCCAACTTGCGGGACTGGGGCAAAACTGTTGAGGGGGAAGCTACCCAAATGGCTCAAGAAATTGATTGAGCCGCAATTGGAGAAGAGGCAAGCTTCGCCGCTCCTTGCAATTCTTCTTTGGAGGCCTTACCTACCAAGCGGCGTGGAGCCCAGGAGGCTTCGGCAAGAGAACAAATCTGGCCATGTCGTCGGCAACCCGGTGCTCTCGACAACCACTGGCGTCGCTACCAAGCATTCTTTTTACGCAATGCAACCGCATTTGTTGCATCTTTGGCCATCATCATCTTCTTTGGTGTGGGCACCGGAAATATGAATCGATCCTCACACGCGTTGGACTTAGAGGTGACACCCATACTCCACTTAAGTGTATGCTCTTTGCCACCCAAAAGTCCGTGCACGGAGTATTGACTAAATGGCCCTCACTCAAGCAAATATGAGCCACATAGTCGCACCGTACACACTTACGCGCCCATGGGAGTTTCGATTCCATTCGAACAACCATACGGGATTGAGATCAACTCATCCACGCATAGCATTCGCCATCCGTCTCGGGACCTTGGTATCGCCGCACTCTCCAAGGGGAGCAAGAGCAATAGCCAAAGAACGCGGTTGCTGCACGAGTGTATGCATTGATGGTTGATGACAATTCGAGCACCGGATATGTGTCTAGTGCTAGTTCCCAAGATCAACGCCTAGCACCCACATATCCCGAGATTCGAGATGTATCGTAACACATACACATGAATCTAAGCAGTTGGAATAGCATAAACATAAACTTCAACCGTTACAACTACTATTATTACAAGTAGTGGCCGACCGGCCAAATATTACATATCAAAGAGTAAATTGCAGCGGAATTTAAACATATACCAAAAGTAGGACAGCGGTATGCCCATCCAATAACCCAAAGGCAACCGACTTGGAAAAGCCCAAGTTCATCCATCAACAAGATCATCGAAGCTTGGAGTGAGTACATGTCGTCGGGGCGTTCTTCCATACCGTTGTCTATATTGTTTAGATTAAGCAACCGTGAGTACACGTATGTACTCGCAAGACTTTAGTGTATGGAAATACAGTAAATGCAGGGCTATAACAAGGAATTAAGCTTCTACACTAGTCTCATTTCAGCATAAGGCAGATTTTGTTTGCAAGCAAAAGATTCATAAAACGGTAATGTAATTTGTAAAGAGCATTTAATATGAAGCTAAATAACAGAAGCGAGTTCATATACAGCAATTCACAGCCCTCCATGGCTGCAAATGACAAGTAGAAACAGCCACCAATGGCTTCCCAATCCACCAACTCATTCCAACATCATTTCCAAAAGCTTTAGCAAAAGCAAAAGACTATACTTGACATTATTCTCCCAAGTTGCTCATGACCGCGAGCACGGCTAATTAATTAGATTTTAATCTCTGCAGAGAGTGTACACTTTACCCACAAGACATGATCTTCCCTTAATGCCAAGCTATTAACACACTTCCTTTGGTGTGTCGGCAGAGAGATCATGACAAAGCCTTTACAATGCGCGACACCGCTACCAACGCATCGCTAAGGTTTTCATTTACTGTTAGGGCTAACCGCCTGAGCAGAGCCCCTCTTGCGCCTTGCAAGGGTCTACCCGACCCCACACAACCCAATGGCGAAGCTAATAACGACACGCACAAATTACTTAGCAGGTCCGTCCCATACCGAACTTGTGGTTGCACGAATTCACTTAGATGATAGCATCAAGTTCGGTCCTTAATCGACCAGCGAGAATCTCCCCTAACTACGCGTGAGATCCGTTTCACGCCGCAAGTTAAGTAATAACTCGCCCGCGTCTAAATCATAAGTTTTGAGTTGGATTTTTACCAAGATACACGGAAACCATACCTCGGTCCGTTCAATTTAAACAAGTTTGCTCAATGTAGTTGAAACATCTCCCATCATTTTGAAACCAATCTAATGAGCAAGTCTAAGCATATACATATGTTAATCTCGCAAGTTTTACCCAAGTGACATTATTTATTGTCTACGCCCTTACTAGGTTACAATGGCAGTAAATCAAATGTCAAGGTAATGGAAATGCATACAATTGGATTTAGCTACCATCACCCACAATATAGCAAGTTTAAAACATACACGCATGCATATAGTTTGATAAAACAACATAACTTTGCAAATATGGGATCAAGATGGTCAAAGGAGGTGCTTGCCTGGTTGCTCTTCGTCGGGAATATAATCCGGATCGTAGTCGATGTCGTTATTAATCGGATCCGAAATATCGTCTTCTACGCGTCGAATAATAATAACCGAGACAAAAGCAAATAACATCGAATCAAAATGGGACAAAAAGAAATCAGATGGAAATCCAAATATAAATAAATCATAGAAACAATTAAGGTTTATGCATATTCGAGTTCGGCCGGGTGAAGTTTTACGATTAACGACTAAGGGTTTGCTTGAATAGTGCTTAACTTTAAGTGTTCGTGCGTGGGAGCAATTCCTACGAGTTAGATCTGAAATTTGAAGTCATTTGCTGTTGCTATATGGTCATGGGATGATTTCTTGTATTGCGGCAACATTGGACGAAGACTTTCTACTCTTACTGTTCGCGTAAAACGGTTCGACAATGTTATCATTTAGGGCTTTTGCGTTAACATAATTTATTTGATAAGTAAGTAGTAATTAAGATATGTTGACATAATTTGTTTGTTCATATACTGGGGTATGATTCTGGACCATTTCCTAAAATTTTATGTTTGGCGAGTAATTTTACAAGCCACGAAAGTGCTTAAGTGATTCTGAAAATGTGCAGTTTGTGGTCACTTAAGGTACTTGCAGCAACTAGTTTTATATGATAAGAAGGTTATAAATGAAATATTTTTCCAGAACATGGTAGTATAAGTATCATAGAATGTTACTCAGCTATTCTTTCGCTATTTTTGATGTATATAAGATATTTTATGGGTTGCCGAAAAGGCTTATATGACCACATTATTCGCGTAGTTACGGTCCAGTTTTCATTCTTCGATTGCGATCACACCTTATGGGATAATCTAACCATTTTTCAGGGATAAGCTGAGGGTAACCCTAAGAGTGTTTTAAAGTTGGTTTCATGATTTTTCGTCTTCGTTAAAGACGTTTTTCATACCGAAGTTCATTGCGACGTAATATGACCTAACTCAAAATTATTCATTATGATACCATTTTCCTACAGCAAACAATTATATGACATTTTAGGGTTATAGAATTTGGTTTTATCGAGTTTGGGGTTCTTTTGCGGACGCTTCGGCCAATCGTCCGTTTTACCGATCGCTTGTTTGATTAGTGAGAAATTATGGCAAACCAAGGTGAAACTTAAATGTTTTTATATACTGGTGATCTATGCAAACCCAAGATTGCATCCAAACTGGTTTCACCAATTTTTGAGTCCATTTAATCCATATTTTAACTATTTGAATCTTGCATGATATTAAGGCTTGGCACAATCAACCTTTTGATGCAAAACACATTGAATCCTAAATCTTTTTACAGAAATGGGACATTTGAGATTGCAGGAGCATGCTGGATTTATTTCATAATTTTTAGAGCTAGGATTATCATAGTTCCTTCATAACATGCAAAACTTGGCTCTCATTCAACCCTTAATTAAAAGTTTTTGTAGCATGCAACATGTAACTTTTTCTTGCATAATCTAAATCCCTACTGAGTAACTCAAATTTAGAAACTAAGTTTGCATTAATCGGAGATCTACAGCAAAAAATATGAATGTTTTATCGCGTAGGGCAAAAAAATGGAAAACTTTGCAAAATCTGGGATTCGAACCCCAGACGTGTTGAATGCGCGTGAGGGACTTAACCACTGAGCCAAGTTGTTGCCTGCGAAGAGTTTTCTTGCCAAATTAGATGAAGCTTACCCCTTAACCCTAGAGCTCCAGAACTAAAAATGGCGATGAGAGGCAGGCTGGTCCTGGACTTTGCTTGACCGGATGGAGATGAGGCTGGGGAAGGAGAGGGCTCGGCAGAGGGGTGTCCCTGGCTTCGGCTTGGCTGCATGCAAGGTAAGGGAACACCTCAGGAAAAGAGCAGCAGCTGCGCACGGATGGATGAGATGGCTGAGCGCATGGAACGAGTAGGAGCTCACCTGGGCTTCGGTTGATCAAGTGCGGCTCAGAGCTTGCCCTGGCTGGATGAGCTCCACGGCAAGGAGCAGCAACAGCAGCAAGCAAAAGGAAGAGATGGCTTCGGCTGGCTGCAACCGAGATGAAGAAGAGTGGTCAGGAGATGAGCAAGCTACGCAAGAAATGGATTCGGTGGAGGAGTTCACCTGGGCTTCGCCTGATGGACGGCTTGGCTCGGTGCTTGCTCGGCCGAGTGGTCTCCTCAGCACAAGAGCAGCAGCAGCGAGCAAAGGAGTGAGGGGACTGGCCTTGGCGTCTTTATGGCAGCTGGGGCGGAGACGGCAAGGCGTGGAGGCGACAGCACGGGAGGTGGAGCAGGCGACGTTCGGCGGAAACGACCGCGTGGCGCATGGCTTCTGCCTGGGCAGCATGCAGCGCAAGGAAAGAGCGGCCTGGCAGTCTTCGGGCAGGGACTGGAGAGGGAGAGAGAGAAGAGAGAAAGGAGGAGGGGCTGGCCAGTGGGCCCAGGTGCGTGCGGGACCACCTGCCAGAGGCACAGCTACAACTCCCATCGATTGAAACGGCTAGCACAGTAGCTGGGCGATTTTTGAGTGCTGAATTGACTAGTCAGATGGGCAGGCTTGGCAAGGGGTGCTAGAATGGTTGAAAAATTCTGAAAATTTTTGAGTAGATATCCCAGAAGTCCTACTTTCCATTTTCTTTGGTTTCATCTCAATATCTATTGTCGTTTAAGAACAGTAATTCATCAAACATGACTGGTTTTCAACTGTTTTTGAATTTTTGAGCTATATAAATGGTGTGCCAAAATTCTGTAAAATTGATTTTTATTCATATTTTGGTCTCTAGTATTTTACAAAATTATTTTCTATAGCATGTTGTTTGCGTTTTCTTTGAGTTTCATTAAGGTGTTGGATTTGGCAATTAAAAGACTGACTGCTCCAAATCCTTGTTTCTGTTTTGATTTTTCTTTAAGAGTAAATAAAGTCTATTATTTCTGAAACATTGTTTTTCAAATGAATTTGAGCTAAGGATGTTTCTGTAAAATTTGCGGCTCAAAACCATACTCCATTATTTAATAAAAATTCTGACATTGCAGATTTCAGATTTTCAAGTTCCCTGTTTTAGAATTTTAAACGGCTATAAAAGTAATTATTAGTTTTTGATATTTTTACCATGGGTTAATTATGTTATGAGGAAGACATGATAAAATTCTCGGTGAGATATAAGCTCTTATTACTTTTGAAGAATTCTGTCATGTCACTATTTTGAAGTTAAAACATGTCACTTTATTATTTACTTCTTTACCTAAATCATTAAAATCTTTGGACAGCTGAAAAGATGTGGTGAATAATTCCCAAAGTGTAATGGCATTTTTATTGGCCTTTTACTTTTATCTTTTACCTTTTACTTTTACTCATTTACTCATTTCATTTATTGGTTTTTCTTTTAAACCCAAAATTCAAGAATAATTATTATGGTTGAAAAAGTCTTAGAAAAGATGGGAATTCAATGTAAGATTACCCTCTCAACTCATTTTCAAAGTTTGTTTATTTTGGACCAAAAGTTTTAATATAGCAACTTGTTCTTTTTCTTTTGGGTTGACAAACTAGAAAATGAAGGAAAAGATAACATTTAAAATGAAAATCTTGGTTTCAGTTAAATTGTTTGCTCAATTCCATTTTTGAAATTCTAAGTTTTCATTTTTACCATTTTTGAAATTTTTGGGATGTTACAAACCTACCCCCCTTACAAAAATCTCATCCTCGAGATTTGCGGGGACTAGATAGGCTTATGGATTGTTTCCTCGGTGATGATTTAGTTATTTTCTTGTTGCATTGTCTTTAGTTCAGTTGTTTTATTAAACCTTTTTGTTGTTTTTTTCTGAGTTGATGTCCCAAGAATGTAGAAAATTTTTATTTAGGTTTCAAGTAAACAAATGAGGGACATTAATGCATTCTACATATCTCTTTTTATTGGTTAAGGTCCGCTAACATAGATAAGCTGGTTCAAGGAGAGGTATGGAATATGTTCGAAGAAAGGATGTATAGCAACTATAGTTTTTTTTTTCTGGGAAGGACCAAATGTTGACATTGAGGAGGGTATTCAATACAACGGCTAATTTGTGTAGGTCAATTTGAGGAGGCTGAGAATCTCTTTATTTATTACATCTAGTGGGTATATTGGTGGACTAGGTCACATGCATCCTATAACCATGTTTGTTGAAATGTCGAGATCGGGAAGGGTGGTCGGATGGGGTTAATCTAGGTTACAAGCTAGGCAACATTCCGCTCATTAGGATATCAATTTAAGATTGGTCTTTACTCGGATTAGGTGATTGTCGGCTAGTTTATATGCAACGCTTGCTCCTTAAAATTTTATTAATTAAGGTTTCTTATTAAGTAGGGTTGGCACATCGTGAAATTTTCAACCCAAGGGTTTAGTATTTACGAGAGTAACCCGAGGAGCACTACTGTAAGATCTTACAATAGAACTCCAAAGTACAAAGGATCACATATTCAACCAATACATAGGGAGCATATAATTACTCTTTAGCTACGATCTAACGATTTGGCCTAACAAAGCTACCTCTAATGCGACGCAAAATGGGGACCCTCTCTTTGTTCTTAAGACGCCACTTGCAGCTAGTTCGAGCGAAGTCGAGACAACAACTGCCCTTTTGTCATCAACACGCAACTACTACTAGTTATTACCGTCATTGTCGCTCTCTTTTCCCTTATTTCCCCGCAACTAATGTGCAGTGATTTTTCTTTTCAAAAAGGCAAATAAAGAATTTGGAAAATAGATAAGGTTTAGTTTTAATGCATAGGTACCTCATGAGGAGTACAAAGAGCATCAAGGATTACAAATGACCCAAAAGGAGAAAAGAACCATGCAGGCTAATCAATTATACTTCCAAGGATTGTTAGATCGAGAAGATCCGAAAAGGATTTTCGAGGAGATTTGTAAGGTCTTGGTTGCAGCTATTGTAGATCATGATTATCCCGAGATAATGATGGTATCAATGACAAGTTAGCATGCTTGGAGGGAGATTGAGATAACACTTGATTTCACAGACATTGTTAGTAAGTACTTGAGTTACTCAGTGATAGATCGATCTTGAGTTACTCCTGTGATAGATAGTTCTCAAGATTAGGCTTCAGATCAATACCAAGTAGATTTGAGACAAGAAATATCCATTGAGATCTTGATTTTTGAAGGTTAATAGAAACATGAGTTAGTTAGATCTCGCACAGATAAATTGCATGATAGATCGATACTTTTCCATCTAATGATTCATGGACATAATGATCGATTTGATGATTGATAGACATAGATACAGACTTGAGGATTCATAGACACAAAGATCGATTCAATGATTGTTAGTAGACCAATGATAAAATGATAGATAGGAGGTCACACTTGCATAGTTTCAAAGAGATAGAGCAAGATCAAAGATCATAGTCGATTCGGTATGAGAAGAATGAAGAGCATTATTCATGATACGAGGATGATATTTGCCATGCAAATAGATGCACTTGATAGTTAGGGTACACCAGAGAGGTTCACATTCTTTTATAGAAGTAGATGTATATGGGAGGATAGAACTGATTACGTAACGATTTACGTGATCAGAACGATTTAACTTGGGGAAAGGTATGCGATACGTCGGAGTGATTGAGATGGAAGGTAGGATGCATAAGAACTAGAGTGATCGAGAGAATGGTAGAAAATTCATCTCAGGGAGAGTATATAAGTACGATGACAAGTTTGGACAGTTATACGGTTGTTTGATGAGATCATGTTGAAGATGTGTTACAAACGCAACATGGAGGTCAAAGGTGTTTTATTCAAATTGGTCATTCGTGTGATGAACAAATTCTGAAAAAGTTACAGAATTTGGAACCATAGGTGGAAAGGTTAATAGAGATAGCAAATCAAAATAAGAGAGAAAGTTTTGATTTGAAGTAAAAGTAGGGAAGAGTTAACATGCATAGTACTCATTTTCTTTTTAAACATATTATAGGAAACTTTGTATATATATATATTTTTATTTATATATATATATATATATATATTTTAAATAGATGGACACAAGCTGCACACACACCATCTTAACGGGATAGCATTTGTTACAGCTTGGGCCTGCAACAAAATAATCAAAGATAGCTAGGAGAGGTGCTAAAACAGAAAAACTGTGATGCTAAAGGTTCTGTCCAGCTGGTTTGTGGAATTTTTAGGTGCTGGTAAATAGCTGATAATATTGCGAAATGTTTTGGGTAGCTTTCTGGAATAGCTATGCACCCAAGGTAAAATTTTCGAAATTTTTGCATTGACAGAATTTCCTACAAAATTGAAGAAACGAGGCTCTGTCCAGAATAACTGTTCTGCGCATACTACCCCCCTTTTTGAGTTGCAACCCTTGCTCCTTAAGTCGGAATTTCGCAAGATCCTATGGGCTTAGTCTTGACCCAGAGTTGACTCATTCCAAAATTTTAGTGAAAATTTTCTATGTCTCTAAGTTGAGCAAACAAGGACCTAAATTTCCTTAACCTTACATTTACTTGCGGCCTATCTAGTTTTTGAAACAAGGTAAGGTTTTTGAAAATTCTCATCTCCAAGGAGATGGTTCAGAACAAGGTGAGGTTAAGAGCTTCACGCTGGTCCTAGCAAATTTTAGAGTTCAAAACTTCAGGTTATATAAGTTCGAAACTTGGTTTCAATCAAGTTGAATGTCATGCGAAGTAGAACAAAGTCTTATGGTGTCACTTTTCCAGAAACCGATCTTTGAAGTTTGAGGTGAGTTCAAAATCCTTTTGAAAAGTAAGATGAGGAGGAAAACCTATAGAAGAGATAAGAATAGCATTCTACAATTTCACAAATAAGCTTTTATACCCGAAAATATTCTTTTAGGAGAAAGCTTTGTCCTTAACTATCGACCATGCTAACTAAGGCTTTTTCCTACAACAGATGGGCTCGATACCACCTCTTGTGGGCACCGGAAATATGAATCGATCCTCACACGTGCGTTGGACTTAGAGGTGACACCCATACTCCACTTAAGTGTATGCTCATCGCCACCCAAAAGTCCGTGCACGGAGTATTGACTAAATGGCCCTCACTCAAGCAAATATGAGCCACATAGTCGCACCGCACACACTTACGCGTCCATGGGAGTTTCGATTCCATTCCAACAACCATACGGGATTGAGATCAACTCATCCACGCATAGCATTCGCCATCCGTCTCAGACCTTGGTATCGCCGCACTCTCCAAGGGAGCAAGAGCAATAGCCAAAGAACGACGGTTGTACGAGTGTATGCATTGATGGTTGATGACAATTCGAGCACCCGGATATGTGTCTAGTGCTAGTTCCCAAGATCAACGCCTAGCACCCACATATCCCGCATTCGAGATGTATCGTAACACATACACATGAATCTAAGCAGTTGGAATAGCATAAACATAAACTTCAACCGTTACAACTACTATTATTACAAGTAGTGGCCGACCGGCCAAATATTACATATCAAAGAGTAAATTGCAGCGGAATTTAAACATATACCAAAAGTAGGACAGCGGTATGCCCATCCAATAACCCAAAGGCAACCGACTTGGAAAAGCCCAAGTTCATCCATCAACAAGATCATCGAAGCTTGGAGTGAGTACATGTCGTCTTGGCGTTCTTCCATACCGTTGTCTATATTGTTTAGATTACAACCGTGAGTACACGTATGTACTGCAAGACTTTAGTGTATGGAAATACAAGAAATGCAGGGCTATAACAAGGAATTAAGCTTCTACACTAGTCTCATTTCAGCATAAGGCGATTTTGTTTGCAAGCAAAAGATTCATAAAACGGTAACGAATTTGTAAAGAGCATTTAATATGAAGCTAAATAACAGTAAGCAGAGTTCATATACAGCAATTCACAGCCCTCCATGGCTGCAAATGACAAGTAGAAACAGCCACCAATGGCTTCCCAATCCACCAACTCATTCCAACATCATTTCCAAAAGCTTTAGCAAAAGCAAAAGACTATACTTGACATTATTCTCCCAAGTTGCTCATGACCGTGAGCACGGCTAATTAATTAGATTTTAATCTCTGCAGAGAGTGTACACTTTACCCACAAGACATGATCTTCCCTTAATGCCAAGCTATTAACACACTTCCTTTGGTGTGTCGGCAGAGAGATCATGACAAAGCCTTTACAATGCGCGACACCGCTACCAACTTCGCCCGCTAAGGTTTCATGGTATTAGGGCTAACCGCCTGATCAGAGCCCCTCTTGCGCTTTGCAAGGGTCTACCCGACCCCACACAACCCAATGGCGGTTAATAACGACACGCACAAATTACTTAGCCAGGTCCGTCCCATACCGGAACTTGTGGTTGCACGAATTCACTTAGATGATAGCATCAAGTTCGGTCCTTAACTGACCCAGGCGAGAATCTCCCCCTAACTACGCGTGAGATCCGTTTCACGCCGCAAGTTAAGTAATAACTCGCCGCGTCTAAATCATAAGTTTTGAGTTGATTTTACCAAGATACACGGAAACCATACCTCGTTCCGCTCAATTTAAACAAGTTTGCTCAATGTAGTTGAAACATCTCCCATCATTTTGAAACCAATCTAATGAGCAAGTCTAAGCATATACATATGTTAATCTCGCAAGTTTTACCCAAGTGACATTATTTATTGTCTACCCTTACTAGGTTACAATGGCAAGAAATCAAATGTCAAGGTAATGGAAATGCATACAATTGATTTAGCTACCATCACCCACAATATAGCAAGTTTAAAACATACACGCATGCATATAGTTTGATAAAACAACATAACTTTGCAAATATGGGATCAAGATGGTCAAAGGAGGTGCTTGCCTGGTTGCTCTTCGTCGAATATAATCCGGATCGTAGTCGATGTCGTTATTAATCGGATCCAAATATCGCTCTTCACGCGTCGAATAATAATAACCGAGACAAAAGCAAATAACATCGAATCAAAATGGGACAAAAGAAATCAGATGGAAATCCAAATATAAATAAATCATAGAAACAATTAAGGTTTATGCATATTCGAGTTCGCCGGGTGAAGTTTTACGATTAACGACTAAGGGTTTGCTTGAATAGTGCTTAACTTTAAGTGTTCGTATGGGAGCAATTCCTACGAGTTAGATCTGAAATTTGAAGTCATTTGCTGTTGCTATATGGTCATGGGATGATTTCTTGTATTGCGGCAACATTGACTAAGACTTTCTACTCTTCTTGTTCAGCAGAAAACGGTTCGACAATGTTATCATTTAGGGCTTTTATGCTAACATAATTTATTTGATAAGTAAGTAGTAATTAAGATATGTTGACATAATTTGTTTGTTCATATACTGGGGTATGATTCTGGACCATTTCCCTAAAATTTTATGTTTGGCCGAGTAATTTTACAAGCCACCGAAAGTGCTTAAGTGATTCTGAAAATGTGCAGTTTGTGGTCACTTAAGGTACTTGCAGCAACTAGTTTTATATGATAAGAAGGTTATAAATGAAATATTTTTCCAGAACATGGTAGTATAAGTATCATAGAATGTTACTCAGCTATTCTTTCGCTATTTTGATGTATATAAGATATTTTATGGGTTGCGAAAAGGCTTATATGACCACATTATTCGCAGAGTTACGGTCCAGTTTTCATTCTTCGATTGCGATCACACCTTATGGGATAATCTAACCATTTTTCAGGGATAAGCTGAGGGTAACCCTAAGAGTGTTTTAAAGTTGGTTTCATGATTTTTCGTCTTCGTTAAAGACGTTTTTCATACCGAAGTTCATTGCACGTAATATGACCTAACTCAAAATTATTCATTATGATACCATTTTCCTACAGCAAACAATTATATGACATTTTAGGGTTATAGAATTTGGTTTTATCGAGTTTGGGGTTCTTTTGACGACGCCGCCAATCGTCCGCTTTTACCGATCGCTTGTTTGATTAGTGAGAAATTATGGCAAACCAAGGTGAAACTTAAATGTTTTTATATACTGGTGATCTATGCAAACCCAAGATTGCATCCAAACTGGTTTCACCAATTTTTGAGTCCATTTAATCCATATTTTAACTATTTGAATCTTGCATGATATTAAGGCTTGGCACAATCAACCTTTTGATGCAAAACACATTGAATCCTAAATCTTTTTACAGAAATGGGACATTTGAGATTGCAGGAGCATGCTGGATTTATTTCATAATTTTTAGAGCTAGGATTATCATAGTTCCTTCATAACATGCAAAACTTGGCTCTCATTCAACCCTTAATTAAAAGTTTTTGTAGCATGCAACATGTAACTTTTTCTTGCATAATCTAAATCCCTACTGAGTAACTCAAATTTAGAAACTAAGTTTGCATTAATCGGAGATCTACAGCAAAAAATATGAATGTTTTATCGCGTAGGGCAAAAAAAATGGAAAACTTTGCAAAATCTGGGATTCGAACCCCAGACGTGTTGAATGCGCGTGAGGGACTTAACCACTGAGCCAAGTTGTTGCCTGCGAAGAGTTTTCTTGCCAAATTAGATGAAGCTTACCCCTTAACCCTAGAGCTCCAGAACTAAAAATGGCGATGAGAGGCAGGCTGGTCCTGGACTTTGCTTGACCGGATGGAGATGAGGCTGGGGAAGGAGAGGGCTCGGCAGAGGGGTGTCCCTGGCTTCGGCTTGGCTGCATGCAAGGTAAGGGAACACCTCAGGAAAAGAGCAGCAGCTGCGCACGGATGGATGAGATGGCTGAGCGCATGGAACGAGTAGGAGCTCACCTGGGCTTCGGTTGATCAAGTGCGGCTCAGAGCTTGCCCTGGCTGGATGAGCTCCACGGCAAGGAGCAGCAACAGCAGCAAGCAAAAGGAAGAGATGGCTTCGGCTGGCTGCAACCGAGATGAAGAAGAGTGGTCAGGAGATGAGCAAGCTACGCAAGAAATGGATTCGGTGGAGGAGTTCACCTGGGCTTCGCCTGATGGACGGCTTGGCTCGGTGCTTGCTCGGCCGAGTGGTCTCCTCAGCACAAGAGCAGCAGCAGCGAGCAAAGGAGTGAGGGGACTGGCCTTGGCGTCTTTATGGCAGCTGGGGCGGAGACGGCAAGGCGTGGAGGCGACAGCACGGGAGGTGGAGCAGGCGACGTTCGGCGGAAACGACCGCGTGGCGCATGGCTTCTGCCTGGGCAGCATGCAGCGCAAGGAAAGAGCGGCCTGGCAGTCTTCGGGCAGGGACTGGAGAGGGAGAGAGAGAAGAGAGAAAGGAGGAGGGCTGGCCAGTGGGCCCAGGTGCGTGGGACCACCTGCCAGAGGCACAGCTACAACTCCCATCGATTGAAACGGCTAGCACAGTAGCTGGGCGATTTTTGAGTGCTGAATTGACTAGTCAGATGGGCAGGCTTGGCAAGGGGTGCTAGAATGGTTGAAAAATTCTGAAAATTTTTGAGTAGATATCCCAGAAGTCCTACTTTCCATTTTCTTTGGTTTCATCTCAATATCTATTGTCGTTTAAGAACAGTAATTCATCAAACATGACTGGTTTTCAACTGTTTTTGAATTTTTGAGCTATATAAATGGTGTGCCAAAATTCTGTAAAATTGATTTTTATTCATATTTTGGTCTCTAGTATTTTACAAAATTATTTTCTATAGCATGTTGTTTGCGTTTTCTTTGAGTTTCATTAAGGTGTTGGATTTGGCAATTAAAAGACTGACTGCTCCAAATCCTTGTTTCTGTTTTTGATTTTTCTTTAAGAGTAAATAAAGTCTATTATTTCTGAAACATTGTTTTTCAAATGAATTTGAGCTAAGGATGTTTCTGTAAAATTTGCGGCTCAAAACCATACTCCATTATTTAATAAAAATTCTGACATTGCAGATTTCAGATTTTCAAGTTCCCTGTTTTAGAATTTTAAACGGCTATAAAAGTAATTATTAGTTTTTGATATTTTTACCATGGGTTAATTATGTTATGAGGAAGACATGATAAAATTCTCGGTGAGATATAAGCTCTTATTACTTTTGAAGAATTCTGTCATGTCACTATTTTGAAGTTAAAACATGTCACTTTATTATTTACTTCTTTACCTAAATCATTAAAAATCTTTGGACAGCTGAAAAGATGTGGTGAATAATTCCCAAAGTGTAATGGCATTTTTATTGGCCTTTTACTTTTATCTTTTACCTTTTTACTTTTACTCATTTACTCATTTCATTTATTGGTTTTTCTTTTAAACCCAAAATTCAAGAATAATTATTATGGTTGAAAAAGTCTTAGAAAAGATGGGAATTCAATGTAAGATTACCCTCTCAACTCATTTTCAAAGTTTGTTTATTTTGGACCAAAAGTTTTAATATAGCAACTTGTTCTTTTTCTTTTGGGTTGACAAACTAGAAAATGAAGGAAAAGATAATATTTAAAATAAAAATCTTGGTTTTAGTTAAACTGTTTACTCAATTCCATTTTTGAAATTCAAAATTTTCACTTTTACCATTTTTGAAATTTTTGGGATGTTACAGGTGGTGAACGTAAAGCTTTTGAGAGGAATACGGTCCAGCGCTGCTGTGGTGTGCGTGATTCTTGACCTGCTCGGCCTTATGGGCGCCTTCGCCGCCGGGAGCTGCAGGAAGGTATCGACGTCGATCTATGTCTTTGTGCTGGTCTTTGCAGTTCTAGTCTGCATCGCGTTCCAAGTTGCATTGGTCGTGTCGGAGTCGGTGCAACGTCTCATGAAGAGACTCCTCCACATGATCGATGTACGTGAGGACGAAGCCGGTGACATGCTGCCGCACACGGCCGGCGCCGGTGAGGAGCGTGATCGCTGGGACGAGAAGTTGCCCAAATACTTGCTGCTGCTCGCCGCGCTTGCGGCAGCCGTCACGTACCAAGCCGCGATGAGCCCGCCCGGTGGCCTATGGGGCGATGGCGAAACTGCCCACATCGCCGGTGACCCGATTCTTCGGAGCAGCTATCCGCGCCGGTACAAGGCCTTCTTCTACTGTAATGCAACTTCTTTCATGGCGTCTCTGGTCATCATGGTCCTTCTCCTGATCAAGAGGGTGCGCAACACTCGCCCGGCGCTCTTGGCACTGCACGCCGCCATGATACTGGACTTGTTTGGCCTGATGGGTGCGTACGCCGCCGGGAGCTGCAGGAGAGTGAGGACATCTGCTTATATCCTGGCCCTGGTCGTCGGGGTTTCTGCGTACATTGTTTTCCTTGTTGTGGTGTCCATTGGTGTCGCTAGGTGGCTGAAAGGAGTTTTGTTTCCTAAAATCACCCAAATTTGTGGTATCCATTGGTGTCGCGAGGTGGCTGAAAGCCTGAAAGGAGTCATCGACAAGCTGAAGGAACGAGTGACGCGGTGCTTCTCCCTGGAAGATTTGTAATTTAGTTATCAGAAACGGTTCGTCCAAGTCACATTAGGTGATTCGGGTTCGTAGTTTGTCATTTTTTCTTTCAATTTTCACTGTAAATTCAAACCCCGTACTCTAGTTCATAATTTGCGGAGGTTTAGCATGCTTGCGAGGAGTAGTTCTCTCTGTGCATCCATTGTTTCTGAACTTTTGATTGGATTCCATATGCACTTTATGAATTTTTCAGTAGGATTGTTGTAATTTGGATAATCAGTTGACTTTTGTTTGGGCATTGTTTAATATGTCATGTTTTCAAAAGTAATACAGGTAAAACGATAGTTGAATTGAATAAGCGTTGACAAGACAATAAACATGAATATGCACACAGTATAACTCTTTGGAAGAGGAGGAAATCAGTAGGAAACGAAGGAATGGTTACAAAAACAGCCATCTCTATTCTAAATCCTTGTCATGCCAATTGGCATTAATACAGTTACAAAATCTATAAACACACCACGCCACAAGAAGAAATTGGCGCACTATTGACGTTTTTCCAACTACAACAAAAAGAATCAAAGATGTTACCTACAGAAAAAGTACTGGAGGGTGGGCAAAGATCATCCACCAGCCAACTGTTAGGCGTGTTCTCTTCAGTTAAAATTTGTGTTCCTTTTGTGAATGCAGTACTTACTGCACATCTTCTGTGAAAGCCCTGTAGATGCAGTTCCTGAATCGCTTGCAGTATTGCTTCGGGGCAACAGCCGATATGGAGTTGGGATCATACTCTACATGGATTTGTAGGCATGCTCGAGCTTCTTGCTGATATCTGTGTTTGGCAGGGATTCAGCTTCTTTAGATTCGTGAATCTGGTGAAACTGAAGATTCTAGCTTCTCCAGATTCGTGAAGCGGAAGCTGTGAGTACATTAAGAGTGTTTAGATAGATCATCTTGTTTACATTTTAGACCAAAAATACAAATTTAATTCACTTTATTTTAGCCTACAAGATTCAGATTTCAAAAGAAATTGGAATCTGAGAGCTCTACCAAACAGGCCTCGGTCTTCCTGGATGTCAGTAATTCTAAAGCACAGGATAACCTCACGGAATTCGCCTGTGGGCTGTGGGCTCGCCAATTCCTAGCTTGACTGGTGCTTTTCTGCACAAATCACAAGTAGCCTCTTAGTCCTTAGAGGTCAATATTGTCAACTGTCAAGGTGCATGCAACATAGAAGTACTGTATGATGTAAGCAGCCTAAGCAGAAGAGAGGGAAGCTTTGGCTTTTCTAGCTCTATTGTTTTTTTACGAATCTAGCTTGTATCCGAATATTTTATAATAAAAATAGCACCTCTTCGATCGCAGAAGGAGTGAGAGGAGACACGTGTCGCCCCCCGTGCTTATGCACCGCGAAAGGTATCTAGCGAAGAAACAATCCGCATTGCGTGATCCTTGGGCTCGGCAGGAGCTCCCGTGGTCGGAGTGCGCAGCAAGCTCCTGCCGAGCTCCACTGCCGTGGAAGTTATTGATGTTATTTTGTTTAATTAGTGACTTAATTAATTAGCCATTAATTAATAACTAACTAAATCACTAATTATCATTACTTTGTCACATAAATAATCACTAATTAATTAGTCACTTAATTAAGTGACATTCCGAGGCAATGGAGCTTGGCAAGAGCTTGCCGTGCACCCGTCCGTAGAAGCTCCTGCTGAGTCTAGGGAACATGGCTGCGCTCATTTTTTTCTTCCCAACCACCTTTTGTGGTACACGAGCGCGATGAACGACACATGTCATTTGTCGCTTTTTTCGTGGTTGAAAAAGATGCTATTTTTACGAAAACTTTGAAGTTCGAATGAAGGCTAGGTTTTAAAAAAAAACTTACTCTATGCTGCTAAAAATTTGAAACTTCTCAAATAAACAGGGTCTTTGTGTTTGCACGACGTCACCCCATTAGGAAGGAAAAACAACGAGAAAAGGACATGACGGCCGATCGTGTTTGTACTGTATCCATCGTTCACTGGCCGCGCCAAACCTACACGTGAAAACTCATATGAGTATCAAACCAATGACCATATAAACCCAACCATTTCAGTTACTGTTGTTGTTTCAGGCTTTATTTAGGGATTTTAAGCCAGTTTTAGCTTTTAAAAAGCCAGTTAAGCGGTTTTTTGGTATAACTTAGAAGCCATATATAACTAGCAAAGTCAAAAGGTGAAAGCTAGCTAGATCTGTTTTTACAACTTATTACTGAGAAAAAATAGCTATTCGTCAAACGATCTCTTATAAAAAAAACTAGTAGCTTTTTAACCTAAAAAAACATAATAAACATTTTTTTAGAAAAGCTACAGCTCCCCTAAATAGACCCTCATTTGAATGAAAATTGTGGCTCTCCAATGCTCCACCACACATGAATACTCTATCAGTGATGATTTTTCTAGCCTCCTTTGCCTCGTTTTTCTTGAATCTGGTATTTTTTTAGCGAAATTTGTAAATCTAGCCGTTTCTATTGTGTTTCCGCGCTCCCCTACTGCGGAAGCCGGCTTGACGCACTGCGGGAGCGGGAGGCGGCCTGCCGTGACCGACGAGCACGGGAGGTCGCCTTCTGCGGTAGGGGAGCACAGAAGCACAGCGGAGGAGGCTAGATTTGCAAATTTCGGTAAGAGAAAGCTAGATTTGTGGGAAAATGAAACAAGAGGGGCTAGAAAAATCATCACTTCCACACTCTAATCATGTACTCAGTGCTCACCAAATATAAGTAGTTTTCTATACTTTGCAATCTTTAATACAACACCTTAATTAAAGTTTTTTAATAATATGCTGTTAAAATATATATTATAAAAAGTATTTTTGAGATAAATCTTACTATGTTGTTATTTTCACCTGTCAATCTATAACTTTCGCATGTTTTAATGTTCAAATTTACAAAAGCTTGAATCACAGGACGGCTTATATTTAATGATAGAGGGAATATATATTTGATCTCCTATAAATTTCTCCACAAAATTTACTAAATTATTTCACGTTTTGGATCCTTGTGCACCAAAAGGAGTAGCCACATTCATAATGGATAATAGTAAAAACATTTTTTTCATTGTGTAGGAGATAAAAGACATAACTCACAATACTACACTGGTATTGCCATGTTGGATTGAACACTCTTGACGGATCTCATATAAAATTTACATTGCCTTGATGAAATTTTGGAGGAACTGCGGATGAGCTCGTAGCTCATTTGGCTGGCTCACTCGCTGAGCGGCCAGCCCGTCCGTGTTCGAGCGACGCTCGACGCTGGCGCGCGTGCGTGAGGCGAGTGCGTGCGTGCGTGCGTGAGTGTGTGTGTGGGTGCATGTGGTGTTTCTCCTTCTATACTGAATACCAGAGCTCCTGACCAATTTAAAAAAAAAATGGAGGAACTCTGCACTTCAATTACTATCTCCTGCGCCTTCTGTTTTGAAGTCTTCACTCTAGCTCTTACCTTCACTGCTTTGTCACCATCACCCATCACTATCTCGATGCACATTTCCAACTCTGCTCCAACAAGAACGCTAACATCATTACGCCCTGCTCAAATTCCAATCAAATCATTCTGGAGAAGAATCTTATTACGCTAAAATAGCTGTCGTTTTGGATATAAGTGCAATCAAACTTTCAAAACTTTGACTGCTAATATCTTTTAAATATTTAAATTCGATACAGGTAAATCATATGTGTAGACTGTCTCAAAAGGTACTTTCATGATATAAAAATTTCATTGGGTTTTATAAATGTATTATAATATAAATTAGTGACCAAAGTTGTGTTTTAGAGACCTTATCAATATGCAAAATGACAACTATTTGTAACAGGAGGGAGTATTAGATAAGCAGATATGTAAAAATAGAGGCGAGGCCCTACATTAGACGTGGGAGTTGGGCCGTGTTGGCACAAGCCCGACGGGCTTCGAGCCACGCGTGTCATGCCTATACGGCACAGCTACCTCGCCATGCCAACCTGACTCGCTTCCGGTGAGGCCCTGGCACGGCCCAGGGCACACTTTGCCGCCGTCGTGCCGTGTCAGCCTAAGTCTTGCTTTGTTGGACGTGTGGAGTCATAGACGTCACCACCGTTGGTTCGTCACCATGGACGACACTAAGGATAAGGAGTGAGTGTCTACCACCGACAAGGATCCGTACACACAATTATTTAGAGAAAAAAGAACTAATTTTTATTTATTCATTGGGAAGAAAACCGTAGGATCCGACGCAGAGGCGGCGACGATCGTTGAGATCCGATGTTGTCACCAGTGGCGTATCTGCTGGTGGGGCATAGGTGGGCTGAAGCCCCACCCGTGGCCCACCGGCTCCTTCATGTGTGTGTGTGTGTATATAGGAAGCCTTTTCCATACTCCCGGGAGTACATACTCTCACCTCTAATATACCACTTAAATGAATACTTTATACTCTTTTATCACTTTCTGGTACACTCCAATAATTATTCTAAGATACTCCAATGCGATATGGCTAAAAATTTCATCATAGCCCTTTATTTTTTGCTACATACCCTTTTTCATATGTAAAAGGAATATACAAACAAATTATACTATAAAGGGTGGACTTTAATGAAATTTTTGTGGAATTCACTTTGGAGTATCTTATAGTCAATATTAGAGTATACTCAAAAGGATAAAGAGGTATAAAAACATCATATATATATATATATATATATATATATATATATATATATATATATATATATATATGGGAAATATCTAATACAAATGGCTATTCAGTGTTAAAATGCTAACATCCATCGTGGGTCATCCGATCTATCATGTGTGGCTCAGTTGAGAGTGGTGAAACCCTTGTCACTTAAAAGCTTTTGCTAAAACCTCCCTCTATTTTTCTCCTCATTCCATGAGAGGCTTCCACCACTCTCAATCTGAGTCATACATGATAGATCGGATGGTCCACGATAGATGTTAGCATTTTAGCACCGAATAGCCATTTGCACTAGATATTTCTCATATATATATATATATATATATATATATATATATATATATATATATATATATATATATAAACTTTGAAGGTCTCATTTAGCCCCCTCATTCCAATTTTTCGGATACGCCTCTGTTGTCACATCTTCTTCTCAGATTCGGCCGATGGCCGGTGGTACGGTGCCACAAGGCCGTATCGGACGATGACGACATGACCGAAAGCCACTGGATTTGGCATCAAAGAGGCGGAGGACGGTGAGGAGGAGGTTGCCTCACTGCAGTAATTAGGGGTGGAAAACAGCCAATTCGGCTTGGCTTAGGTCGGTTCATTAAGCAAATGAACAAAAAGTGGTGCTCAACTTGGCTTGGCCAAATGGCTCGAGCTTGCTCATTAATCTCATCAGACTTATTAAGAATGTCGATAAGGGATTTGCACGGTTGAACACCGATGTCAAGGCCAAAGGGTAATGGGCCAAGTATTATTATTGGGTTGAGTTTGTTACTGCTTGCTGAGATGTGTTTCAATTTTAATCGAGCCTAAAAAGCAACTCTTGAGTTGGCTCGACTTATTAAGCAAACGAGTAGAAATGCCTACTCGGCTTAGCTCTTTTATGGCACAAGTTCGAGATGAGCTGAGCCGAGCCGAGTCAAGCCAAGCCGAGCCGGCTCACAGGCTTGGCTCATCATCGTCTCCTTTGTGCCAACGCCAACGCCGTCGCCGCTTCCTTCTACCATGTCATCCTCCTCGCTTCGCCACCCACTGTGACGGCAGTCTGTTGATTAGGGCCCGCAAGACTGGTGTAGTGGTGTGGTAGGCCCTCGGGCGATACCAGGCGCCCGGCTGTCACAGCCCAAACTTGTAAAACATGAAATTAATAATCTCATGAGCATCATGTCATCATCCTTGCATGTTTTGTGGTGTGATTGTTGCATCAAGTCCAAGTTTTAACTTAACCTCAACACTTAGAAGAATTTCAGCTGACTATATATTGTGAGTCCGAACCATTTCTCTCAAGCAAATAAATTAACCTAACAAGACTATGTTTGTGTGCATGTTATCTTATTCAATCAATAGCACCTTGAATATGATCCCGGACAAGTTTGATGAGAAATGGAGTTCAATAGCTATTTTAATTAGTGTGCACAACATGGTTGAAAACCGCAAGTTGCAGCACTTTCAGGAGCTAAGTTGTGAATTGTGGTTCTGAGGCACTTTTCAAAATTCAATAACTTGAGCTACAATGCATTGCAGACTGTGCATGTTATACTATTGCCTACCTTAACACTTGAGCAACATTCTTGCCAAGTTTGACAAATTTTAAAGCATGTTTGATAGTGCAACTAAGTGGCCAAAGAAGACATAAAAGCTGCTCTTTTAGGGGACTTAGCTCAATCCTGGTGCAAAGTTAGATCATTCCAACCTGACGTGGCTCTCTCTCTCTCTGCCCCCATGCTGCCACTGCCCATACCGAAGCCGAGCGCTCCGCCCCAGCTGCAATAAAGTCTGAAAGCCTCTCTCCTTACCTTTTGCTCGCTGCTTGCTCACATTGCCAAAGGAACTCCTCCGGCCGAGCAAGCACCGAGCCAAGCCGTCCCTCAGGCGAAGCTCAGGTGAACTCCTCCACCGAATCCATTCCTTGCGTAGCTTGCTCGTCTCCTGACCACTCTTCTTCATCTCGGTTGCAGCCAGCCGAAGCCATCTCTTCCTTTTGCTTGCTGTTCCTGGCCGTGGAGCTCATCCCACCAGGGCAAGCTCTGAGCCGCACTTGATCAACCGAAGCCCAGGTGAGCTCCTACTCGTTCCATGCGCTCAGCCGTCTCATCCATCCATGCGCAGTTGCTGCTCTTCTCCTGAGGTGTTTCCTTACCTTGCATGCAGCCAAGCCAACCCTGAGGACTCCCAGTAGGCCACACCACTCCTGCAACTCACTTCTCCAGCTCAACCAACGCCGAGAGCCGCAGCGCCATTGTTGGACTTTTGGAGCTCTAGGGTTCGTATTGGTAAGCCTAAGTAAATAAGCTTGAGGCCTTGTCACAAGAAACACAATGGCGCAGTGGTTAAGTCACCAGTGTGGGACTCAGGAGGTCCTGTGTTCGATCCTCACATCTGCACTTGAAAATTTTTATTTTTCTCATTTTTGCCATGCACAATGATACACTTATAACTTTTGCTGTGAAACTCCGATTAATGCAAACTCAATTTGTGGATTTGAGTTACTCAGTAAAGGTTCGAAATATGCAATAAAAAGTTATATGTTGCTTGCTGCGAAAACTTTTAATTAGGAGTTGAATGAAAGCCATGATTTAAGTATTATGAAGGGACTATGATAATCCTAGCTCTAAAAATTATGAAATGAATCCAGCATGCTCCTGCAATCTCAAATGTCCCATTTCTGTAAAAATATTTAGGATTCAATGTGTTGTGCATCAAAAAGTTGATTGTGCCAAGCCTTAATATCATGCAAGATTCAAATAGTTAAAATATGGATTAAATGGACTCAAAAATTGGTGAAACCAGTTTGGATGCAATCTTGGGTTTGTATAGATTACCAGTATATAAAAACATTTGAGTTTCACCTTGGTTTGCCATATTTTCTCACTAATCTAACAAGCGATCGGTAAAAGCGGACGACAATAAACGTCCGCAAAATAACCGCAAACTCGACAAAAACCAACTTCCATAACCTTGAAATGATATATCCTAACCTGCCATGCAAAAATAACATCAGTTTGATCAACTTCGAGTTAAGCCCGTATTAAGCCTAAATCACTATTTATTAGAAAAACACCTTAAACGAATGTGAAATATCACGGAACCAACTTTAAAACACTCTTAGGGATATTCCCTACTAACCCCTGAAAAATGGGTAGATTATCCCATTCGGTGTAGTCGTAAATGAAAAAGGAAAACTGAACCGCAATAGCGCTAAAATTGTGGTCATTTAAGCCTTTTCGGCAACCCATAAAATATCACACATAAGCATAAAGTTATGAGAGAATAGCCTAGGATCATTGTCTGATACATATTCTACCAGAATATGGAAAAATACATTAATTATAACTTCATTTGCATATTAATACAATCCCAAGAAAAACCCTAAATGATCACAACTGCGCAGAATCGTATCACTTAAGCCTTTTCGGCGACTTATAAAACAACTCGTCTAAACACAAACTTTAGGGGAATTAGTCCAGAGACCTACTTAAATATATGGACAACCAAATTATGTAAAAATATATTAAAAAGGACTTACTTGTCAAATAAAATAGGTTAACACAAAAACCCTAAATGATAATGTTGTCGGAACCGTTTTAGGTGAATAGTTAAGAGTACAAGTCTTCATCCAAGGTTGTCGCAATGCAAGAAATCATCCTATGACCATATAGTAGCAGTGAATACCTCTAAACTTTAGATCTAACTTGTAGAAATTGCTCCCATGCATGAACACTTAAGACTAAGCACCAGTTATGCATAACACCTTAACTAATGGCTTCCTTTTTCCTAATCCAAACAATTTTTGCATCTTGAATTCGAAATTATAAATACTAAAACATTGGTTACCTGCTATACTTGTTGTTTGATATCTCAATAAACACTTTTGCATAGGTTTATTCATTAATAGCCTGCTGCACACTTTTTAAAGCACAAAATCAGCAACCATATAATCTGGACAGAACCTCACCGAATCATTTATACTATGAGCAAATGGACTGCGATTGACTTGATTCTTGTTGCATTGTGTTCATAACTCAGTGGGCTACAATCCCACAAAGTTTCATAATTTTTCATGCATATATGCATTCATGGCATCAATCGTAATCTAGACGGTCTTTTCTTTCTCTAGAGACCAAGTGCGGAGAGTAACGCGTTGATTCCGCGAGATTGTTGTTGAGCAAGATCTACAAGAGACTCAAGGCAAGCATCTAAGCATACTCCTACAAACTTTTGTGAATCAATTGATATTTATATGTGCTTATGTATGGGTAGTTGCATTGGGCTATGTTAATCGGATATCGATATTGGTAGCACCTACTTGTTGCATTTTCCTCTACCTTGATGTTACTTACCATGTACCTTGACATATTCAAACATGGGTAGATGTTTGGTTAATACTCGTAATTAGTTGCTTAGCTATGCTATAGGTCTTGGTAGGAATCGGGTATAGGAAGGGAATGAAACTTGTAATACAAAAATGCTCGAGGATGGGTTCATGTTCAATTTAATGTATGGTGATGGATGACAAAATGTGGATAACGGGACTTGAGAGGGTGATAGGGCTTGATGGGAATGGAGTCTCAAGAAGCATAGGCCCTCTTGAGTCGATTAAGGACCGATCGTTGATGCTGTTGTCTTAAGCACTTTTATGCACTACCACATATTCAAATAATGGTAAGGATGAGCCGATTACTTATGTTGCTGCGATCATTTGGGCCGTGGTCCTAAAGTGTGAGTAGCGATACTTGTAAGGGGAACCTAGCGACGCCCGAAGAGGGGTCTAGGTGTCCTCCACACTTGTAGGCACGAGATCCAAACGGTTGGGGCGCTTTTGGAAAGGTTGTCACGAGTACCCTCTTGTGCATCTTTAGCGGGATGTGCAAGCCGTATGGTCCTTGTGTCGTGTGGGTAAAGATGTACCCCCCTGCAGGGTTTTCAATCAATTCGAATTGCCGCGCTCTCGGTTATGAGCACGCTTAATGTTCATCGGACATCATCGTAGAGTTTCGTATATATTTGTGCTACTTGAGATATGAAGTTGAACATGACATTGTGATAAAAATGGTGGGCTAAGGATGGAACTTGGGATGGGTGTACTTGCTGTCCATAGAGGTTCTTTAATGCTTAAGTATCTTGCTCATTGCTAAAAATGCTTATGTCTAGTAATGCTTTTCGCAAAACAACTTACCCAATGGCCTTGTATCCTTGCTAATGCCAAATGCATGCGCCTTGTATATTATTGAGTAAGTCTTGCGAGTACCTCCGTACTCATTGTCTCTCTTTCAGATTTTGTAGGTAATGAGGAGACCGTCTTTGGCTACTTCTATCCCGCCAAATCGCAAAGCGGATGAGTAGTTGTGGCGGTCAAGCTTTTGCAATGGCACTCTTGGGCAATTGTGCCATTGTTTATCGTTATCTTATTTATCCGCTGCATATTTTGTTATTTAAGTAAAACTAACGATGGAGTGCTTGGCTTCTAACTATTTGAGCACTCTCCATGCTAAAGACTTGAGTTGTAATGAAGTCATGTAAAATGAATTAAATCTGTCCTCTTTATGTATCGTAATGCTATTGATGTTGTGCAACGGCATGTGTGTTGATCTTGGGCATCACTTGAGACACATGCCGGGACTACCGATTGCTTTCGTTTTAATTGAATGCGTGTTCGGTTGTTTGAGCATTTAGATGTGTGCTAGCATATGGCATGTCTAATGACGGGCGATGCTAACTCTCATCTTTATGGATAGCCGGCAATTCAATTAAGCCGAGTGCAATTTGGGCGGTTCTCACACCGGCGCCGGCAAGGACGTGGCTTGATGCGGCGCCGATGCAGACCGGGACAGTAGTGATGCCGCGGATCAGGTCGGCTCTGATGCTGGTTGTGCCTGTTCAATCTTAGCGCCCAGGCTTCAGACAATACGCCTGCTGTGCAACGAAGCAACGTTTGCCTTGATGTATCGGAAGCTGTTGGTTCCTCCTGCAACACACACCTGAAGGAACGAAGGAATACAAACAGAGCAAACTCTGTTGCAGAACTTGAAAAACTTCTTCACGACAAACTGCAACAGCGCACAGGACAGACCAACTTCAGTGAATCAATCAATTTGCACAGATTGTGTTTTTGGTGCAGAATTCACTGCTTTTCTCATTGATCTGGCTAATACTTATACCCCTATGCTTACATACATCAAGACTGACTCGGATTGCAATCCAGATTGTAATCTGCAACTTTTGCCGGAACCGACTCCAAAACAAATCCGTATACTATTCATAATCCGGCACTTACACGGACACTTAAGCAAACTGAAAACAGACAGACTTGTTAACTTTGACTCGGAAACAGAACTGAAACTCAAACTCCGACTCTGAACCAAACTGCTGCAGACCCGATTTTGATCAACAAGATTAGCTCAACAGTGCCGCAGCTAGCTATATCGGTCTGGTTTCCGCTGCCGCTGTTCTTCGTTCCATCGCGACTAGCTGCACAGACGCTGGTGAGAGTTTCCTTTATCATCTCTTACTTGAGTTCAAATTCGAATTCACGTTGATTTTGTTTTCAGCAAATGGTATTCATACGTGCAGCGCATATATTGGTTTTCTTTTTTTGTGAATTTAGTTCTGTTCTGTTTCCTGCTCGAAATGGTTCCTATGAAAATTGAAATAATGTCGTCTTGTTTAGGATCGATGGCCGGATATTAACATGAAAGTTTTCTTCCCCTTTTTTTTAGCGGAGATAGCGTTGCGAGACACGACTTGACGGAGTCGGCAGCTGCGAAAAACACTTGCACTTAGACGCGCAGCGGAGGCAGATACGTGCAAATTTCCTCGCATCTATTTATTTTTACGCCACCTACTACTACTCTGAGTCAATGGGGTCTCCGAGTCCAGTACTCACTCGCCGTCCGCCACTCCTCCCAGACTCCCTCGACCTTCACCGCACTCGCTCTTCCTGGAAATTGGCATGGAATCTGCACGCGACGCGCTCAAGAAATCTTCCACGTACGTACGCGTCGCCGGAACAATCGCTCGCTCTTGAATCTCCTCACCACCATTTGCCACTGAATTGCTCGGAGCCGCCCGCCGGAGCAAGCTAGCTACCCCACCACCACCAATCCAACGCAGCAACTCAGCAAGTGTCCAAGTTTAGACGCGTAGGCGATGCCCGTTTAGACGCGTAGGCGAAGCCCGTTGACGTTGACCCCGACCGGCCAGCTCCGGCGGTGGCGATGTACGAGGATTGGAGGATAAGATGGGAAGTTTCAGAGAATCTAAGGACCAAGCGAGAGCTGCCAAGTGTCATCAGAAGACTAGGATAGGAGGGCAGTATGTATATAGACTGAAAGGATGATCCAAGTTTTCGACAATGATGGTGGCGGGAGGATTAACTTGGAATTCGTAGGTCTGAAAATAGCACGGCACTTTTGAGTTTTGGGTGGCACTTGGCTATTGCTAGCGCGTGAGAGCTGTTTACATTTTCGACTTCAAACTTCAGATAAATTTGTGCAAGTATTATAACGATGACAATTCCTCCCCGCAGGAGCCGCTGAGATAATAAGATATATTAATT
Organism: Guadua angustifolia; assembly: GCA_036346375.1. Taxonomy (NCBI): domain Eukaryota; kingdom Viridiplantae; phylum Streptophyta; class Magnoliopsida; order Poales; family Poaceae; genus Guadua; species Guadua angustifolia. The sequence continues at coordinate 53,480,212 of CM070520.1, read as the reverse complement.
TTATTTGTATATTACAGTTTTGAATATGAAATATGTATTCGATTTCATACGGGAGATTCATCGTCCCGTTGTCATCCCTAACTATCGATGGCCTGTACCAAGTACAAACTATATGAAGCACAATTGGCGGTAGAGAACGCAGAAAAGCTGAAGAAAGTAGGAAAGAATAAGTTGCACTACCATGTGGACAAGGATCCTGTGCAGTGCAACGGCGACTCAAGTAGTTGCAGTAGCATCACGGGATATCAGATGCACGGCTTAGATCATGCATGCTACTGTAGCACTCTTATTTAGCACTTATATTGTAGAACCAAGTAGAATCAGAAATTAACAGCTGAGATCAGGTGTAGTTGCTATAAAGCCCCATGGACAGAGCATCTACTGCAGGAAAGAATAAGATGAAAGTTTTTCTTTTTTTTTTCCGTGATAGCGAGTTGCAAGCAGGGTTCGAATTATCAACGATAATCGGTCAATTATCGTGATAATTGGCCTTACCGAGCTGATATGATAATATAAACCAGTCGGCATACCGTTCCAATTCAAATTCAAAAAATTTGCATAAATTTGTCCTAAATTTCCCTAAAATTAGTATTAATACATTTGTGAAGTCTGACATGAAAACAAGTTGAAAAAACAAATTTTTGAGATGTTTTGATGCAAAACCGAATTGATTTAATTAAAATGGGTTAAAAAAAATAAACCAATCGGCATACTGTTCCAATTCAAATTCAAAAAAATTGCAAAAAAATTGTCCTAAATTTCCCTAAAATTAGTATTAATATATTTGTGAAGTCTGGCATGAAAACAAGTTGAAAAAACAAAATTTTGAGATGTTTTGATGCAAAACCGAATTGATTTAATTGAAATGGGTTAAAAAAGAAAACAGTATTAGGCTCGTTAGGCCTGGTCTGGCCCATTTGAAATGAAGGAGCTATACAACCTTGTCGGTGTTTTGTAAACCGGCAAGTATACTTGTAAGTCAAGGGGCCACGCGCTCCCTCTCCTTGATAGTTGACTCAGGGAGCCCGAGATTTATACTGGTTCGGGCTGAACGTCCCTACTTCCAGTTCGTGGTGGTGGTTTTGCATTGCTCGGGGTACAGTGAACGGCACTGGGTTACAAGCGGAGGCTGAGGACAGGCCCTTAGCACTCGTCGAGCGGAGGAGCTTGGGGGTATTCGTTCGAGTGGGTTTGCTATTGCTCGCCAGCTTGCTTGCCCTTTCCCTGAGGGTCCTGCCTCTCTTTATATAGACAGAGAGGGGCAGGTTACACGGGAGTTTTGGAGCGAAAAAGATAGGGGTACGCTACGCCCGGGAGTCCTGGTCTTTGGTCCTGATGACTGACAGGTTCCTGTTTATCCCATGCTGGGTTGGTAGGCACAATGGACAGTGCTCCGTTGGGAAGGTGCGCACTGCCTACGGCGCTGTCGAGATAGTGATGCCGCCGTGATCATGCGCTCGTTGCGCGCCGGGGGGCGCGTCTCCCCGTCGCGCACGAGGGGGCGAAGGGACGTGCGCTCGACTCTGGCGGCCCCCTGGCTTCCTTGGGAAGGAACCACCTGTTCCAGCGCGGCCGTCGTGTCCATGAGGTGGGCGACCAGCTTGTGGTCGACTGTCGACGTGGTAGATGCCACTGAGCTGAAGCTTGCGGGGGCCCCGTCCTGAGGCCAGGTCGGAGCCTGCGGGGGCGACAGACCCGGGCCTAGGTCGGAGCCTGCGGGGGCGTCGGACCCGGGTCTAGAACGGAGTTCCCTCGGTGGGCTTGGCTGAGGCCGGGGATCCTTCTCGACTAGATGAGGCCTTTGGCCAGAGATGGGCCTAAGATGGCCCATTTAGTGATAATCCCATCGACCACGGGCGAGTATTTTTGGTAATACCCCCTCCAGCACTCTGCATTGCCGCCGATCTCGCTGCCATATCCGCATGGTTGAGAGAGATACGATCTTGAAATAGATGTATACCTTGCTGTGGGGTACCCCCTGGTATAAGTATTCATCAAACCTGTTGGGAGCAACTTCGGACATATTCAATCCACTTCCGACACTCATCGCGCTTAGCTCTTGCAGTCCCCGACGTCTCTGCCCAGATCCGCACATCGTCGGCCATCTTACCACCACCGGTAAGCTCCAATAATCATTTCCCCCAACTGAAAATCAACATGCGCTAGGAAGACCTTAGTCGTGTCGATTTTCGACCTAACCCTAGCGATAATCATGCTGTATCGAGCAATAATCAAGCGTTGTCGAGCGATAATCGTTTCCCCCAATTGAAAATTGACATGTACTAGGAAGAACTGAGCCGTATCGATTTTTGACCAAACCCTAGCAATAATCGAGCTGTTTAGAGTGATAATCGTCTGAAATCGGCCGATAATCGATGTTGTTTTTCATGTGATGTTAAGTTATGTGGATTGTGAAGTTTGACAAGTTTACATTATATGTGATGTTGATCTTGGTTTGATGGGCAATGCAGCATGTTTGTTCTTGATTATTTAGAGCATGTTTGTTGTTGATCTTGATCTGATGGCAATAGAAGATTTGAATGAATAGCAGTATGTGATGTATTTTAATTTTTGATTTGGTTTTCTGCTTGCAGCCTTGCACAGTACAGTAGGATGTGGTTAGGTTAGTGCAATTGAAGGTTTGAATTAGTGTGATTAAGGGTTGGATGAATAGGTAGATGCATGTATAGATGAATGGGTAGATGCATGCATGGATTAATGCATGATGTTAGGGTTACTATGATTGGGAATTTTTATTGGTAGCATTCACTGATGTAATGCCTGTTATGAGTTGTTAGCAAGCATAAACATTAACTTAATGTTTTGTATTAGCATTCAGTGATGTAATACCTTTTATTGCTATCACATACATATAGTTTTTAGCATTCACTGATGTAATACCTTTTATCGCTAGCACATACATATAGTTTTAGCAAGAAGTCACATTAAATTGATGTTTTGTATTAGCTAATGGCTTGTTGTTTTGTATTAACAGATGACATACTATAGCGACATTGTGTGGAAGCACAGGGAGAAGATGGGGACCAAATTTTGATGCAAATACTGTCACCAAGAGAAGAAATGAGGTGGTTCGACCCGCTTGAAGCACTACTTGATAGAGCGAGGTACGAATGTCGTTAATTGTAGGAAATTTTCTAAGGAGGTTCGCTGAGCGAATGGCAAATGATCTGAAAACAACCCCTGGTATTTTCTTTATGTCGTCTTAAATGTAATGCAACTGTCATTTTTTCACCTCGTACTTATTGTTTTCTTTGTTAACTCGTAGCACATTGGTGGGTATGTTCAGTTCAGAGATACCTACGCTCCAAAAGCTTGCTATGCGGATCATTTCACATTGCGCTTTCTCTAGCAGATGCGAGCGCAATTGGAGCACATTCGCCTTCATCCACACTAAAGTTTGCAACTGCCTATCCTACAAGAAGTTCTATAAGTTGGTGTATATTAACTACAATATTCGACTTAGAATTCAAGCCGAAGAGAGTCAAAGATCCACATCAGAAGACGATCCATTCCAGCGTCTTATGGAGCTTACGTTGTGTGACGGTGAAAATTCAATCTAAAAGTGGATGGAGAAAGGTAGGTCCAATACTGACCCCTTACTTGATGAGGAGGACACTGAGACTAATAGTGACACCTCCCTCCTATCACGCCTTGTGATAAACCCGATTAACCATGCTGTGTTGCAAAAGAATACTAGGGCTGCAAGCATCTTCGAATGGGCAGATAAGATAGTGGGTGACAGTAACATAGAAAAGAGGAAGCACCAAACAGTGCTACGAGGGAACAAACAAAAATGAGAGTTCCCTCAAAAGGTAAGTGTCAGGTATTGGATAATTTTCATAAAGACTATTATACCCCGGTAGCCGGTTTTCGGCCGACCATGCATGCCCTTGGATGGTGTCCCCAAGGAGGATCCTCGGATAGTCCAGCTGGCGGGTCCGCCCCAACCATGCTTAGGCTCGTCCCCGAGCATGTGCCATAAATCCCCGAGCATGCTTACTCGGAGGTGCGCAACGGTCGGTCAGAGTTGAGAGAAAATCCCGAGCATGATCAAAAGATCGTGCCCGGCCCATAAAGATGACGTGGTGATAATTACGCCAAGATCTAAGACCATTACGCCACGATCTGGGACCATTGTACCCACGTCGGGACGTGGCGGAAATCAAGGATGCGGTTACAGCCACGGTTAGTGCAATAATGACGCGTTATTCGATTGCAGTTATTTCGATCACCTATAAAGACCCCTCCGACAGATCGGTAAAGGGGAGAGTCCAATGAGCAAACAAAGCACATGCACAAGTCATTCTGTAAGAATTTCGCAAGCAATAGCAAGATTACTAGACGTAGGGCTGTTATTTCCATCGTGAGAGGCCCGAACCAGTATAAACCCTGTGTGCATTCCCTATTATTTCGAGAGCATCTTTCAGACGCAAACGGCCCTTCACGGTGTGGGGTATGTATACCCCGGGGCCCACAAGGCAGGCCTGCGGGGCCCAACCAGGTGAGGCTGGGTCGGTCCGACTGCATAAGGCCGGAGGCAGCCTGGGTTGAATGAGGCGTGAAGAATCAGGATAGTTCCTAATTAGGGAAACCGAGCCGTATTGGGCAAGGGATGATTGTAATCCAAACCAATAAAGGATCGGGATAGATATGAAGATGTAATCCTCGTCTCGTATCCGAGTGGGATTCTATATTGTAACCGCCCACCTCTGCTATATAAAGGGAGGGGCGGGGGAACCAAAAGCATACAATCTCATTAGCAATAGCTAGCTACGAATAATTCCAGAGCACAGGACTAGGGTGTTATCTCCAGCGTGAGAGCCCGAACCTGTATACATCCGGTGTTCTTGTGCTACCATCGTGTTTGGGTCCAGCGCGTAGCCCCCTTTTCATTATTGTCGGTAACAAACGTCGACGGTTGCGCGCCTGTAGGGCTCGCTAGGATCGATCTCAAAGAAGCTCGATGGTGATCTTCAGCAGAAACATGGCCACCTTCACGCCGGCCCAGGCGTTTCGCTTCGGAAGCCTGTATTTCATCGTCGACGACTTTGGTCATCTTTCCCTCTCGGATTCGGATCAGTTCCAATCTAATTCTGAGGTTCCCTTAGCTGGACAACCACTCGGATCGGGAGCAGGCATGGCCATCTGTCCCTGGACGGTAAGCCAAGGATCTGGACCCCGTTTGAAACTGGAACTGGCTAACGGCGACCCCCGAGTGGTCAAATATACAGGAAAACCACTCGGATCTAAAGGTCAGTACTCCTCATCTTCTTGTCCCTCCGATTCAAATGACGAGGCAGAAAGATTCCAAAGCTTTCGCGGAGTTTTCATGATCGAGGACCCGCAAACGGAATCTCAGTAACAGAAGGACGCGGCAAACGCTGCAGAGGAAGAGCGTCGTCGTCAAGAAGATCGCGAAGACTTCTCCGTAACGAGGCCGAATGTAAACGAAGAAATCTTGCAGACGAAGATGGGGAACCAATCGGTTTTTCATACTCCTCAGCAGAATATTGTTGCCTCCAAGACGCTCCTTGACACTTTGGGACCACTGCTTGGTCCGGATAGCCCGGCCGCTCCGATCGTAGCCCAAGTTCAGGCTATGGTGGCGGCGGCGGCGATTCAACAAGACCAGAGGAGCCAAGGAAAAGAGCCATCTCGTACTTCGCGCGTCTATTCACAAAGCCGCTAGCAAAGAATACGGCTCCACGATCGTCCTACAGCGTGAACTTCGCCAAGGAGAAGACGCTTGGCACAAAGATCGTCCAGATCTTCGCAGATTTAAACGCCAGACGGCGCGACCGGGAAGATGAAGAGCGCCGAAGGCGTAGAGATGACCATGAATGTTTTGGCATTAGCCATGACGACCGGGACGACCGTCGCAATAACCTCCACCATAATAGAAGAGAAAGCGAAGACCGCCGGGCTAGATCGCCCCATCGACGTTCTCCACGAAGGCGCAACGACGGTCCTATTGAGGGCATCCGGGCTTTCACCCCTCGCCTCCGCCGAGTGGTTTGGCCCGAAGGATTCAACCCAAAGAGCATCACCAAATTTGACGGAGAAAGAGATCCAGAAGCTTGGCTCCAGGTCTACTCTCTTGCGATCATGGCTGCGGGGGGTAATCACAATGTGATGGCTAATTACCTCCCAGTCATGCTCACCTCTACGGCTCAAGCATGGCTCACAGGGCTCCCAGCGAATTCCATAGATTCCTGGGAGGACCTTTGTGAACAATTCATCACCAACTTCCAAGGCACTTACGAGCGACCCGGAACGCAATGAGACCTGTACCAGCTTCGCTAGAAAAAGGGTGAGACGCTCCGAGAGTTCATCCGGCGCTTCATGCAAAAGAAGAATACAATCAGGGATATCTCGGAGGCAGCGGTCATCGCGGCATTTCAGAAGGGAGTCAACGACCCCGACCTAATCAAGAAGATGTCTCGAAAGCCGCCATCCACCGTAAGGGAGATGTTCGAGTTGGCGGATTGTTATGCAACGGCCTCAGATGCTTTGGCCGAACGGCAAGATGATCGCCCGCGACATAAAGATAAAAAGGATTACGCCGAGTCATCTAGACAACGTGACAGGAAGCGGAAACTAGAAGAGGTAGTGGCGGCAGCCGAGCAAGGTCGACAACGCGCGCCACGCACCGACGACTACGATACGGTAATGGAGGCTATTTTCCCTTTTCATCCGAAAGGTAAACACGCTGCGAAAGATTGTTTCACTTTGAGGAGGTTCGCCAAGGAATCTAGAAAACGACCAGCTAGAGGCGAAGCAAAAGAAGAAGAGAAGAAAAAACAAGATCCCCCTGAAGATGATGAAGGCGAATATCAAAAGATGGAGCGAGAGCTCAATTACATCTACGGGGGCTCAATGGCTTACGAGTCAAAGCGGAAACAGAAACTCACGGCCAGGGACGTCAACGCCGTCATGTCAGCAGCTCCTCAGTACCTCAGATGGTCCGAGGTTCCCATCACTTTTGACCGTGCGGATCATCCGGATCACATCCCTTATCCCGGAAGATTTCCGTTGGTATTGGACCCGGTGGTTCGCAATGTTAAACTCAAGAAGGTGCTGGTCGACGGAGGGAGTGGACTTAATGTCCTCTTCTCCAAAACTTTCGACGAAATGAAGATTCCTCGCTCCGAGCTGAAGCGGGGTTCATCACCATTCCACGGAGTAATTCCCGGAACTTCTTCGGTTCCACTTGGCCAAATCACCTTGCCGGTCACGTTCGGAACCAAGGAGAATTTTCGGACAGAGTATCTTAACTTCGAAGTAGCCAACTTCCAGACGGCATATCACGCCATCTTGGGAAGGCCGGGCTTGGCCAGATTCATGGCCGTACCGCATTATACCTACCTCGTCCTGAAGATTCCAGGTCCGCGAGGCGTCATCTCCATCCATGGCGACGTTAAGCAGTCGTTCGTCTGCGACAAAGAAAGCTGCGACATGGCCGAAGCTCAAGAGATGGCAGATGACAGAGAGAAGATCCGACAGGCGGCCGCACGCCAAGAAGACGAAGGAGAAGTACCGGCCAAGAAACATGCCAAAACAAGCCTGAACCCTGAGGAGGGGACTAAGAAGGTAATCCTTGACCCGTCCACCTCCACCCAAACAGCTTTGATCGGGACAGGCCTCAACCCCAAATAGGAAGACGCGCTCGTCACCTTTCTTCGGGCCAACCAGGACATCTTCGCGTGGAAACCATCCGACATGCCCGGCGTTCCCAGGGAGGTGATCGAGCACTCCTTGAACGTTGACGAGAAGGCCAAGCCCGTCAAACAAAGACTTCGAAGATTCGCGCAAGACAGGAAAGAAGCCATTAGGGAAGAAATCACGAAGCTGTTAGCGGCAGGTTTCATAAAAGAAGTGTATCATCCCGACTGGCTGGCGAACCCAGTGCTTGTTCGCAAAAAGAATAAAAGCTAGCGCATGTGCGTTGATTATACCGATCTCAACAAGGCATGCCCGAAAGATCCTTTCGGGCTGCCCCGTATTGACCAGGTGGTAGATTCGACGGCGGTCGTGAACTCTCGACTTTACGGATGCCTACTCGGGATATCACCAGATCAGGCTAAAAGAGGAGGACTGCATCAAGACTTCGTTCATCACGCCGTTTGGCGCATTCTGCTACATTACAATGACGTTTGGTTTGAAGAACGCCGGCGCAACTTATCAACGCGCGATACAACGATGTTTTCACTCCCAGATCGGGCGCAATGTGGAAGCATATGTTGAGGACGTCGTTGTCAAGACTCGCGCAAAAGAAGACCTCATATCTGACTTAGCCGAAACCTTTGAAAGCCTAAGGGCTTACAAAATGAAGCTCAATCCAGAAAAATGCGTCTTTGGAGTCCCATCTGGAAAATTACTCGGATTTATTGTTTCGCAGCGGGGCATCGAGGCGAATCCAGAAAAAATCAATGCAATCCTAAAAATGAAGCCTCCGGCCAGCCAGAAGGACGTCCAGAAGCTCGCCGGCTGCATGGTAGCACTCGGCAGATTCATCTCCCGGCTAGGGTCGCGAGGTATGCCCTTTTTCAAACTTCTGAAGAAGCAGGGTAACTTTCAATGGACCATCGAGGCGCAGCAGGCTTTCGAAGAACTGAAGACATTCTTGTCATCCCCTCTTGTGCTGGTTCCTCCAATGCCCAAAGAGCCCCTTTTGCTCTACATCGCTGCAACAACACATGTAGTCAGTGCGGCAATCATGGCAGAGCGGAAGGAAGAAGGGCATCTCCAGAAAATCCAGCGGCCTATCTATTTCATCAGCGAGGTGTGGGGAGAATCCAAGGTACGCTACCCGCAAGTACAAAAACTATTGTATGCTGTGTTGGTCGCCTCCCGCAAGCTCAAGCACTACTTCCAAGAGCATTCAATTTCGGTGGTCACCATCTTTCCGCTTGGGGACATACTCCACAATCGGGAAGCCACCGGGAGAATTGCAAAGTGGGCGGTCGAACTCGGGGCCTTCGAAGTCTCCTTCAGGCCACGGACAGCAATAAAGTCTCAAATCCTTGCCGACTTCGCTGCCGAGTGGACAGAGCTGCAAACTCCGACGACCATTGAAGAGCTGGAGTACTGGACAATGTATTTTGACGGGTCCCTCATGCTTAGTGGCGCAGGAGCCGGCGTGGTCCTCATCTCTCCAACAGGTGAGCGCCTGAAATACGTCCTGCAGATCCACTTCCCAGCGTCAAACAATGCCGCCGAATACGAGGCACTCATCCACGGGCTTCGCATCGCGATATCCCTTGGTATCCGGCGGCTAACAATTCGGGGCGACTCCATGTTGGTGATTAACCAAGTCCAAAAAGATTGGTCGTGTGTTGAAGACATCATGACAGCATACTGCCAGGAGGTGAGAAAGCTTGAAGGCAAATTTGACGGGCTCGAGCTTGTTCATGTGCTCCGCCGTGACAACGAAGCGGCGGACGAATTAGCAAGATTGGGTTCCACTCGAGCGGCTGTACCGGCCGGGGTGTTTGTTGAAGAACTCCACAAACCCTCGATAGGCCAAAAGCAGGAACAAAGCAAATCGGAAGAAGCACCCATCGAAGAAGAGGTCTTAGTCATCAATGCAGATTGGACGGCTCCTTTCCTCAATTACCTATTAAGGGATGAACTTCCAGAAGACCGAACTGAGGCAGAACGCATCTCGCGGCGTAGCAAGAGTTACGTGGTAGTAGGAGAGGAGTTATTCCGAAAAAGCGCTTCCGGAGTTCTAAGGAGATGCATTTCAGAGCAAGAAGGAAAAAACCTGCTCAAAGAAATCCACTCGGGAATCTGCGAACATCACGCGGCGTCAAGCACAATGGTAGGCAAGGCGTATCGGCAAGGCTTCTTCTGGCCGACTGCCGTGACTGATGCGGAGGACATCGTCCGGACCTGCAAAGGATGCCAGTTTTTTGCTCGTCAAATGCACGTACCCGCTCAGAAGCTGCAGACAATTCCGATCACTTGGCCGTTTGCATTCTGGGGGCTCGACATGGTCGGCCCATTGAAGAAAGCTCAAGGCGGCTTCACTCATCTCTTTGTCGCCGTCGATAAATTCACCAAGTGGATAGAAGCAAAGCCAGTGGCTACAATCACGGCAGCCAAAGCCAAAGAATTTTTTCAAGAAATTGTGGTAATGTTCGGTGTGCCAAACAGGATTATCACGGACAATGGGACCCAATTCCGAGGAGAAGACTTTCAAGACTGGTGCGACAAGCTCGGCATCAAAATTTGCTTCACCTCCGTGGCTCATCCAAAGAGCAATGGTCAGGTGGAAAGGGCAAACGGCATGGTGTTGCAGGGCTTAAAGGCACGAATCTTCGATCGTCTACAGCCGTATGCCACCCGGTGGGTAAAAGAATTTCCTTCGGTACTCTGGGGGCTGAGAACAACTCCCAGCCAGTCTCACGGCAGATCCCCTTTTTACGGTCTATGGCTCGAGCGGTCCTCTCGACCGAATTGACCTTCGGATCCCCTCGGGTTTGGAACTTCAAGGAGGCCGAGTCGGAGGAAAGCAGAATGGAAGACATCGACCGATTGGAGGAGGCAAGGGAGGTCGCGGCGGTCCAGTCGGCCAGGTACCTCCAGGCCCTGCGCCGCTACCACGATCGAAATGTCCGAAACCGAGCGTTCTCCAAAGGCGATTTGGTCCTAATAAAGAGTCAAAAGCACGAGCACAAGTTATCTCCGAGTTGGGAAGGCCCCTACATCGTTGATGAAGTGACACGTCCAGGTGCCTACAGGCTTAAGCGTCAAGATGGCGCCATCATCAGCAACTCATGGAACATAGAGCAGCTACATCGTTTTTATTCTTAAAATATTTTATGGGTGTTGAATCCTTTCCTAGACTTGCTACTCAATTGTTTCTCAATTAAGCAGTAAGTCGGGGGCTACACCTAATAGTGTTGCGCATGCGCAACTCTAAATGTGAAGATTACCTGTTCCAGGAGATGTCATGTGTCAGAATTTCTATTCAATTGACTTGCTACTCAATTGTTTCTCAATTAAGCAGTAAGTCGGGGGCTACACCTAATAGTGTTGCGCATGCACAACTCTAAATGTGAAGATTACCTGTTCCGGGAGATGTCATGTGTCAGAATTTCTATTCAATTGACTTGCTCTCAATTATTTCTCAATTAAGCAGTAAGTCGGGGGCTACACCTAATGGTGTTGCACATGTGCAACCCCGCATGCAAACCAGTTCCTATCCGTTTTTTCCCTACGATCACGACTAAATCCGAGTGCTCTAAACCCTTGATTGTGAAACCCCGGATGAAAAAGTTTAGTTACCCAACGAAAAGCATGATTTGAGGGAAAAGGCCAGGCGCCAACTCGCGATGCTCGGGGGCTACACTAATCAGACGAGGTGCTTAAACATAAGGGAGGATGAAAACCACTCGGAAAAGTCGAAAAAGATCTAAATAAGGAAAAAAGAAAGGGCAGGCTACAACGCAAGTCAGATGCAAACAGAAGATTACACAAGACCCAGGTCCAAGTTTTTGACTAAAGTAGAAGCAGTGTCTTTGACTTCATCCATAAGGGCGAGTGCTTGATCGTCATCAACAGTACGAGCAAACCCCTCTTTGGTAGTCTCAAGCTCCACCCGCGGATACAAGGACTTGGTAATCGCTAACACCTGGCAGGCGCTCGTGATTGCAATGTCCTCCAAATGCGTTGTAAGCTTCTTAGGGGCTTCTTCCAGCCTCTGAATTGTGATGTCAGCGTCATAAGGGACACCACTGGTGCCAGCTTCATCAGGATTCAGGATCCGCAAAATCCTCTCTAAACCCACTTGAAGATGACCGGCTCGCGCTTCAGTACATTTGATCTTGTCATTAAGAACACAGTCGAGCTTGCGAGTTGACTGATCTGCAATCGCAGATACCGATCGGGTAAGCCGGGCAGCCAAAAAAAAAGGGCGACAAGGCAGAAGACAAAACCGAGAGCGTACCTTCCAGTTCTTTTGTCAGCCTGGCCACCTCTTTCTTGGCATCTTCTCCAGCTCTCTTCAGTTCCTCATTTCGGGAAAGAGAGGACTCGAGCTTCTCCCGAAAATCTGAACAGACAATGACCAAGCCATCAAAAGACGAAGAGTAAAGTCGGAGCTCAGGGCAATCGGATAGGAAGAATACCGTCGGAAGAATTAATCAGGTTTAATTTCTCCGCCTCAAGAGACTGGATTCGACTTCGAAGGCCTTCCAGTTCCTCTCGATTCTCCACGCGGGTGCGGGTGAGCTCTCCCTCCAGCTCAGTACGGATCTGCTCAACTTCGGCGGCATAATCTTTCCTCATTTTCATCCTTGGGAGTAATTTGCGGAGAAGAAAATTCCGGTCCTTGGCAAAGGACGATAGGCGCTGAAGACGATGAAGCAATGATAAGCTCCAAAGAAGACACGAAGAAGACTCTTAAAGGAAAAATAAGAGCGCGGCATAGATAACTCACATTGCCAAGACGATAACAGGTGTAGGCGGCGTCACAGAACGACTCCCAATCCTTGTCCTCATCCTCGCCATCCAAAAGGACTACATCACCGTCATCATCAGTAAATGCAGCCCGCACCGGAGATTTCGGGCAAGGAGGCGGGGGGATTTCTACATGCGGCGGAGATAGGCTAAGGGGGGAAGGAGGATCTTCTGGCACCAAGGGAGGAACAGCGGCATGGATGGGGGACGCAGTACCGGCGGCCGATCCGAGAAGGAAAGGTGGCTGGGAACCACTCGGCTCCAGAGTGTCTTCGCTGCTTGTAGCCTCAGGGGCAGTGGGGAGAACCATCCCGACTGGTTCCGCGGCGACATTGGAAGCAGCGGATGCAGCATCGACCAACCTCTCAGCCTCCACGGTGCCGGAGTCATCCCCGTGGCCAACCGTCGGAGACTCCAGATGCGATGTTCTGTCAAGGACCTCATCGACAGGATCCCTACGAGAAGAAGCAATCAGGACACGATCCAGGGGAGCAAGGAAGGGATGACAAGAAAATCCAACCTGTTGGATCTTGTGATCCTGCACTTTAAACCCCTCCGGGTGGTAGGACTACCAGCGGGAGTTCCTGCAGGCATACTTTGCGTAGCAAACAAAGGAGCTCCAGTCGGACGCGCAGGCGAAGGCACACTTTCGACCGTAGGGTGAGCCGGAGGCTTAAACACTTCGGGTCCAGCAGACTGGCTTGAAGAGGAAGAAGCCGGGGGAGGGGGCCGCACGGTCGTGAGGTCTCGGATCTTTGGACCTCCAGTCGGACGTACATCTTTCGCCGACTGCTTCCTCTTGGCCTTGTGGACGGCCGGATTTTTCCCCTTTCCGACTGGCCCATCGTCAGGTTCATCCACTCTGCTTCGCTTCACGACTGGGGCCGCGGAAGAAGCACGGGCGGGGAAGCTCCGCTTGTCGCTCTTATGTATGGGGAATTCAGGGAGCGGCGCGTCGGAAAAGAAGGCGTCCCGTCCCTGCAAATGCGAAAAGGAAGACACGTATCCGGATCAAGGCCCTGACAAAAGTCGAAAGAATTAGCACGAGAAGACGATGGAAGTCCCTTACCAGAGGTGCAGGGTTGAGCTTTGTAAAAGGTCTCGGGTCTCTGGGAATGACAATCTTCTCGTTTGGGGCGAAGAAATCAGTGGCACGACCAAAGAACGCCGCCGAAGTAATTTCCTCAGAAACCTCCCATGTGGGATCGTTGGGACTTTCATATTCGTACCCAGGATGAACTCGATCCTTGAGAGGCTGAATTCGGCGGGTGCAGAAGTTGGCAACGACGGCCATGCCAGTGAGCCCATTCTCCTTCAACTCAACAATTAGTCCCATGAGGTCAATTACTTGATCCATCCCATCATCTCTGGGGGGCGATGTCCAGTCGGGAGAGGGCTTAGGGGGCGTCCCGGTAAAGGCGGGCAATGGAGGATCAGGACTGGCACAATAAAACCACTCTTGGTGCCAGCCTTTATTTGAGGACTTGAAAGGAATGTTAAGGTAAGGCTTTTTCATGCCTTCCCTCAGCTGGAACCCGGCACCCCCAACCACTTTGGGAGAGTTCTTGTTGGGGAAGGGCTTAAGAAGGAAAAGATGGCGAAAAAGATTGAAGTGGGGGTGAATGCCAAGGTAGGCCTCACAAAGGTTGACAAAGGTGGCGATTTAAAGAATGGAGTTGGGATTGAGATGAGTTAGCTCGATTCCATAGAATTCAAGAATGCCGCGGAGAAAAGGGGATGCCGGAAGACCAAGCCCGCGCATAAAGAAGGATTCAAAGACGACTACCTCCTCGGCACGAGGGGTAGGACAGGATTCACCTGCAGCAGGGCGGGCGGCACCGACGCTTACTAAATCCTCCAGCCGCCCCTCCGTCGTTACTGAGGTAGCCCAATCCTTGGTCGAAGCGGACGGGTGAGCGGTTGCGGGAGAAGAAGACGACATCCTCGGATGAAGAAGCCTCGCGATCGCGTGAGATTAGGGTAACAAGAAGAGTTAACCCTAGCGGTGGAGGTTGCGAGGGAAAAAGATTGGAGAGCAAAGGGGCAAGTAGAAACAGTGCAAAGCCACTACATTTGCTTCATATCGATAGGGGAGCGGCGCCGACTCTCGCCTCGAGCGGGAAACCGCATCACCCTTCCCAGGACACAAGCGCCTAAAGGAGCACTTGGTGGTAAGTGGACACGCATGACGTGCATAATCGCTAGTGGCCCAAAAAATTGAATTGGGAAATGGTATGCCCCAAGATGGGCCAAAAGCCAGAAGCCCGTGACACATGGGATTATGGGTACCACCCAAGGAATAACATCCTCTTATGGTATGCCTCATGATAGGCTATAAGCTGATAACATTCGGAGAGCGAAGTCAGGTACCATAAAGATGACTCCAAAGATAGATGCATACAAGGTGTGCACAGGAAACATATCAAGTAACGAGTCGGCCTGGTAAATAGGGACAGAGACAACTCGGAATAAGCATAAAAGAAATTCAATGAGTTCTTCTTGACCTCCTCGCCAAGCGACAAGCACCCGGCTAAAAGCACTCGGGAAGGCTCGACCGCCAGAAGGCACTCGATCATGAAGCACTCGGGGAGACTCTTGTGGGGTATGTATACCCGGGGCCCTAAAGGCGAACTGCGGGGCCCAACCAGTGAGGTGGGTCGGTCCCATTGCATAAAAGTTGGAGGCACTGGGTTGAATGAGGCGTGAAGAATCGGGATAGTTCTAATTAGGGAAACCGAAAGTATTGGGCAAGGATGATTGTAATCCAAACCAATAAAGGATCGGGATAGATATGAAGATGTAATCCTCGTCTCGTATCCGAAAGTGGGATTCTATATTATAACCGCCCACCTCTGCTATATAAAGGGAGGGCGGGGAACCAAAAGCATACAATCTCATTAGCAATAGCTAGCTACGAATAATTCAGAGCCGCAGGACTAGGGTGTTATCTCGGTGTGGAGAGCGAACACATATACATCCGGTGTTCTTGTGCTACCATCGTGTTTGGGTCCAGGGTGTAGCCCCCTTTTCATTATTGTCGGTAACAAACGTCGACACACGGGAAAGGGGTTTTGGTTGATCTCTCAATCAACAAGTAAGCTCGGCGAGGACTTGTTTTCCAAACGTTGACAGTAAGGGAAGCTTCTCAGAGAGGAGAGACATCATATAAGGAGTGATGACGCGACTGATAGCACTCCCGGGAACTATCGGAACCCTCCGTACCAAGAATCTAATGACAGTAGCTCCAAGATGTACAGCAATGGTGGTGAGTCTAGTGACAGTGCCTCCATTCCTCTCATTTCCCGCTTAGAAGGACAACGTCTCATAGAATTTACAAGGGAGTCCCAGTTCACATATGCGACACAAGATAGAGATCATGGGGCTCCACAGTCACAAAGGACGACTACTGAAAGTAAGGAAAGGGATCATCGACATAGCCATGACGTACCATAGGATAGCTCCAGCTCATTTAGCATTCCCGAGACATAAGGAAGTTATGGCTTATATGGCCAATATGACTACGCTATCCTGGATGATCGTGCACAACCTTCCACCCAGTAGATCTATAAGTGGTAAGACGTCGAATTTTATGCCATGTTGTACCAACAGTGACAAACGATTAGCCCATAGACAAGGCAAAGCTGGCACGAATACAAGGCGAAGTTGCTAGCTGTACGAGGATTATTGATGATGTCCACAGAGGAGTACAATATGGCTAACCAAGTGTACAGCCAACAATTCTACTCGTAGCCCCAAAAGTAATGTTTCATTTATCAGCTTCGCAATGATGGTTAATTAGCTGTTGCATAGTTTTTGTGTGTGATCTGATAGTACTATGGTCTGATATTCATTTGTATATTTCATTTTCATTGCAACTCGATTTTTTACTAACATAGTTTTTATATAGATCCAACATAGCATACGTGCGAAAATGGAAGGACGACGAAGTTATGCCAAGTGCGAGTATTCATTTTCGGTGAGAAATATTGATTTTTTTTTAAATAAAGGGCAGAAGCTCTGCCATGCATTAAAGAAAGGAGTTTGAGGAATCAACAAGACTCCAGATACATCGGGTGAGACATTCCAAAAAATGAAAAATACATGCACACACGTGAGTAGCTGCTCCTGAAGGCAGGACTTTACACATGTAAAGAGTCCTGCCTTGAGTCACCTACTCCCCGCCATTCTCTAATGCCATCCTTCGGGAATTTACATCCTGAATGATACGAGCAAAGACCACATATGTGGAACGATACTCATTGTTGAAAATTCGCGCGTTCCTTTCCTTCCATAGATTCCATAGAGTGTAGATTATCATACCATCCACCTGCTTGCGCTCTGGAGTAATCACTTTCATAGGAATGATGTGCCACCACTGCGAAACCGATAGCCCTACACGAGGAAAGGCAGAAACTAGCTGCATCTGTGAGAAGATCTTTATCCATACCTAATTCGCAAATGGGCAATGAAGGAAGAGGTGTAAAAGCGATTGAGTTACGATCCTGAGGGGGCGGAAACCGAATTCGGCCATCCTCTTGCCGCCAACCTATCCGCTGTGAGTAAGCTGTTGTGAATGAATAACCAAGCAAAGAATCTACACCTGTTCTCTGTGCTGGCTTTCCAAATTCTGCTATAGTTGTCTTTAGACCACGGACCCTGAGCGCACCAAGTAAGTGACCTAGCAATCTTGGCCGTGTGCGATCCATTTCAAGATATGTAATCTGATTGTTTATGTGCGAGTAACTTGTTCAATGGCCTGCCAGAGGTAATAGAACTCGTGAAGTGAAAGCGAAGTGATCCTACGAGGGAATGGTCTATACATCATTGGACAACTCTTCATAGATGGTTTTCATCCTCTTTCGAACAAGGCGATAGCAGCTTGGCGCCATATCTCTCGGAGCTTTCCCATTTAGCCAGTGCGAGCTCTAGAATCTAGCCATCTTTCATCGCCTATGTGAATGGATGTGCTTGCTTCGGAATAGCGAGCGATCTGTCTGTCACGAGCGGTCCATTTGCATCCAAGGACTTGGATGCCCTTTTGATCTTTGCCATAACCAACAAAGACACAATGCCGGCCCAAACACAGCCGAGGTCTTTGATGCCAAGACCTCCTAAAATCTTGATGGCCGCAAACCTTTTTCCAATTCACCAAGCGGTGTCCCCTCGAGCAGGCAAACATCACCCTCCGGATGAAGTTCCTTACGATCTGTCGATCTCTTAATCGCCTTTGGGATAGCGGGATAACCGACATGTGGTAGATGCGATCGCGGATAGGGCGGAATCATAAGAACCAAGCGGGCTGCCACGGATAGCAACTTCCCTTTCCAACTTTGCTAATCTTGCGCCCGCTCTGTCAAGTATCCGCTGGAAATCAATTTTTTTTGGCTTGGAATGGCGGAGAGGCAGCCCTAGGTACCTACATGGAAAGGTCTTCAACTGAGCGGGAAAATCCTGTATAATGTTTGTCATCTGTGTCCTCACAGCGAATGGGATATATTTTCGATTTTTGGATGTTTGTCTGTAAATCGGTCGCCTAACCAAAAACTGTGAGAATGATGGACATGATCCTCAACTCCTACGAGGACGGGTTGGTGAAGATGGCGACGTCGTCTGCATAAAGCAAGACATGCTTGTCGGCCGCTGCACTTGGAAGCGGAAGCAGCATTCCATCTGTCGTGGCTTTTTGTACCATATGGTGCAATGGATCGATAGCTAAGATGAAGAGCATCGGTGACAGGGGGTCTCCTTGGCAGAGGCCTCTTTTGTGATGAAAACTATTCCCTGGCGAACCATTCAAAATGATCTTTGACGTGAACGACATAAGAAGCATGGAGATCCAATCTCTCCACCGCTGACCGAAGCCTAATCTTTACAAAAGCTCGATTAGTAATTCCCAACTAACCGAGTCAAATGCCCTGGATATATCCAGTTTTAGGAAGATCGAAGGCTTCCTTTTCCTGTGCAATTCTTTAGAGAGGTTGCTGACATAAAGAAAATTATCCTGGATAGATCTTCGCTTAATGAAAGCAGAGAAACGATCTTCTGTAGCACATTTGCCAATCTGTTAGCCAGAATCTTTGTGATAATCATCGCCGCACTGTGTATAAGGCTGATCGGTCTGAAGTCTGTAATCCGGCTGGCATCCGTCTTCTTTGGGATAAGGACGATATGAGCTGAATTCAGAAGATGAAGATGCCATGATCGGCATTCATAAAACTGCGCGATGATTGCCATCAAGTCGTCTTGAATGATTGTCCAACAGGATGTATAAAACTTCCCAATAAACCCATCTGGACCTGGAGCCTTTTCAGGCGGAAGCGCAAAAATCACCTGCTTGACCTCTTCGATATGAAATGGTTGCTCAAGCTGCTCGAGATTCATAGGCTGGACGTGTGAGGCCTCCCAGTTGAGAGTGTGCTCCCTTTGCACCTTTTGACCTAAATGATTGGAAAAAAATTGGAAGATCTGTAGCTGCATATCCTGGTGGTTGTCGACAATCCCTGAGTCGGAGTGGAGGCTCCGGATGTGATTCTTTTGCCTGCGGCCATTTATTTTGATGTGGAAGAACCTGGTATTGGCGTCTCCTTCCCTAATCAATGTGAGGCGAGATCGTTGCCGTAGCCGCATTCTGTGAATTGTAGCTAAACCGAGCAGTCTAATCCGAAGCAAGGATCTGAAGGATCTTTCTTCATCAGTTAACGTTCTTTCTTCCTCGGCCTTATCGAAGCGGAGGATGAGCTCCCCCACAATGGCGAACTGCAAGCGGAGATCCCCCACAATCTGCTGCTCCATGCCCTGAAAGTGCCTTTCTTTGTTTCGCAAGCTTCACATGAAACACGAGGAAAGTGTCCTGCGATGCCACCGCTTGTTCCAAGCCGAATGGACTACCTGTAAGTAACCTGGCATTCCTGTCCAGAAGGATTCAAATCTGAAACCTGAGAATCTGCGGTGGGTGGCAACCGTGCAGCAACGGCGGGCTATGATCCGACACGAGGAGGATAATGCACGAAGAAAACAGATCAGGGAACATAGCATCCCAATGGTGATGCAAAGAAGCGTGTCTATCCTCGTTAATGTGGAATTTTGCCTATCATTGGACCATGTGAATCTCCTCCGTGAAGCTTTGATTTCTTTGAGTTGGACTCTATCTAGAGTCCTTTTGAATCCGCCATACTTCTTCTATTAAGGTTGGAGTTACTTTTGTCACCGCCCTTTGATATATCATGTTGAAATCACCTAGAAGAAGCCGTGCAGACGCATCTGTCCTCAGAGGCCGAATTTCCTAAAGGAAGTCCAGCTTGTCTTGATCGGCCGAGGGCCATATACCGAAAGGTGACCATTTAGAACAAATCATCCTTCGTTTGAATGGTCGCCGAAATGGAATAGGACCCTGTTCAGACATCCTGTAGGAGGAAATATAGATTTCAAATGTCATATACTATGGTATTGAAATGAATGTTATTGAAATATGGACTTATCAAACCATTGAGTTGTAAATGCCTAAATGGTATTGAAATGAAATGTCATTTGTTCATATATTATTGCTACATGCTTACTTTACAACCTGATAATGTATAAAATACAGGAAATGTCATGCTGAAATCTTTTGCAATTTTTCTTAATTTTTACAATTCTCTGCTATTTTTTCCACTTTTCTTCACCCTACTTTTTTTTTTGGCCAAAACCAATCGATAATCGCCTTGATACGCCCGATAATCAAGCAATATCGGTCGATAATCATATCTTACCGTTGCTGTTTTGACTGAGAATTCGAAAACCGTTCGATATCTACCGACAATCGGTCAATCGACGGACATGTTGGATTTTCCCTGTGATTTCGGTATGGTTATCCTGGTCGCGAGACATGACTCGGCGGAGTGGGCAGCTGCTGCGAAAAACACCTGCACTGCCGAGTGAGCATCTGTATGTTTTTTACTAGCACCTACTGGAGTCAATGAAGTCAACAGAGGCACTACTACTAGTCACCTACCGTCCTCGTACTCACTTGCCATTTACCTCGACATTCACCGCACGCGTTCTTCAGGGAAAATGGCATGAAATCTGCGCGCGGCGCGCTCAAGAATTTTTCCACGCGTCGCCCGCTATTAAATCTCCTTACCCCTCAGTTCCTCACCACCGTTTGCTCCTGAATTGCTCGGAGCAGCCGGAATAGATATAGCTACCCATCACCACCACTCCAACACATCAACTCAGCAAGTGTCCACAAGCACCCCCCAAGTTTAGACGCGTAGGCGATGACCGTTGACGTTGACCCCGAGCGGCCAGCTCCGGCGGCGGCGCCGGCCATTCCACCCAACGTCGACAACGCCATCACGGAGGCGGCCTTCCTCTGGGACTGCGCAGTACGTCTTCCGCTTGCCACCCTCGCGCCACCGTCACCTACTTGGCGGGATCTGGACCCGCCGGGGATTCTGGCCCGATAACGACAGCGTCGCCTCGCCCGGCGACCCGTGCTCCGTGTCACCTACCCCGCTTCTAAGGTCTTCTTCTATTACCGCGCCCGCCGCCGTCGCCTCCCTCGTCATCATCAACCTCCTCCTCGTCCGCTCGCTCTGCCGTCTCCGGTGGTGGCTCCGCGCGCTCGAGCCGCCATGATACTCGACGATTCGGTGATGGGGGCATCACCGCCGGCAGCAGCAGGGAGGTAGCCATGTCGTGTACATCCTCGTCCTTGTCATCTTGGTGTTCTCCTATGTCTCGCCCATGCTCTGCTCTTCATGTTGTTCGCATACGAGAATCGCCGCCCGGTCGTTGAACGACCGCCACAAAGTGTGGAAGCGATCGCGCAAGTATTTGCTCATTTTGCGACTCTGGCGGCGACCGCCGCTGCATCAAGCAAAAGAAAGCACGCCGGGCGGGTTACAAAGCAGGCCAGCCGAGACCACCTCGCCGGCGACCCCATGCTCGGGGCCACCACCGTCACCAGCTTCATGGTGTTCTTCTACTTCAACACCACGGCGTTAAATCGCGTCGCTTCGTCGTCATCATCTTGCTCATAAGCGGGACCGTGGCAACACGGGATCGATCGTCTTGGCGCTCTGGGTATGTGCGCGCTGCCATGATTGGGCTCATAGGCGCTTCGCCGCGGCATTTGCCGGGCGTCAAGACCTCCATCTCGTCGTCGCGTTGGTGGCATTGTTGTCTTCTACATTTTCATTCGATGTCCGGTGTTCTTTTGCAAGCTTTGTGGAGAATTGGCTCCGCAATGCGCAAGAAGCGCTGAAAAGTATCTGAAATTGGACGCATCGCAAAATCGAGCACCTCACGGGATCCGGGCAAGGCGGTGGTGATGCTTATCGGCTCTCAAGAAGACGCGCATGTATCATACGCTCGGGATCCTTGCGGCGAGTGTCACATACCAGCGGTGAACCCACCGGCGGGTTCACGGGAACGCGATGCTCTTGATAGTTACTCTGCGCCGGTGACGGTGCTTCACATCAACTATCCCGGCGATACGGTGTTCTTCTATTACAACGCCACCGCCTTTGTCGCGTCGTTGGTCATCCTCATCCTCCTCTGGCAGCATTTTCAGCACCGAGGAATCAAGTATTGCGCATTGCGGTCGCCATGATCCTCGACTGTTTGGCTTCGATTAAGCGCATATGCGGCTGGGAGCCAGCAAATATCCAAATCTGTTTATGTCTCATTGCTTGTTGTTCGGTGTTCCTCTATGTCGGAATCCATGTAAATCGTTTTCATGTTAGAAGTGTCCCCAAATTTGCGGCACGGCAACCTTTGTTGGGGGAAGCTGGAGCAATGTGTACCCAAATGGCTCAAGAAATTGTTTGAGCTGCCATCGGACGAGCATTTATGTTCCGAGGAGGAGGAACATAAATTGGAGAAGAAGCATAAGCCTGCTGCTCCTTGCAATTCTTCTTTGCAAGCCTCACCTACCAAGCAGGCATAGGCCCCGGAGGCTTCGGCAAGAGAACAAATCTGTTCATGTAAATCGGCAACCCGGTGCTCTCGACAACTCATTGGCATCGATACCAAGCATTCTTTTACGCAATGCAAGCGCATTTGTTGCATCTTTGGCCATCATCATCTTTCACGGTGAGCAAAGCTTTCGGAGAGAGAATACGGTCCAGCAGCTGCGGGTGTGCGTGATTCTTGACACCTTTCGGCCTCATAGGCGCCTTCGCACGGAGCTGCAGGAAGGTATCGGCGTCGATCTATGTCTTTGTCTTTGGTCTTGGCGGTTCTTATGCGCCTCGCGTTCCAAGTTGCGTTGGTCGTGGTTTTGAGTCGGTCGCGAGGTCTCGTGAAGAGACTCCTCTCGGGCTCGGTGCACTTGAGGGCGAAGCGGTGACATCTTCACCATAACGGCGGGCGCCGGTGAGGCGGCGATCCACAGGGCGAAGTTGCCCAAATACTTGCTGCTGCTCGCCGCGCTTGCGGCGGCCGTCACATATCAAGCCGCGATGTGCCCGCCCGGTGGCCTATGGGACGATGGCCAAACTGCCCACATCGCCGGTGACCCGATTCTTCGGAGCTCCTATCCGCGCCGGTACAAGGCCTTCTTCTACTGTAATGCAACTTCTTTCATGGCGTCTCTGGTCATCATGGTCCTTCTCCTGATCAAGAGGGTGCGCAACACTCGCCCGCGCTCTTGGCACTGCACGCCGCCATGATCTTGGACTTGTTTGGCCTCATGGAGTGCGTCGCCGCCGGGAGCTGCAGGAGAGTGAGGACATCTGCTTATATCCACGCTTGGTCGTCGGGGTTTCTGCGTACATTGTTTTCCTTGTTGTGGTATCCATTGGTGTCGCGAGGTGGCTGAAAAGAGTCATCGGCAAGCTGGAGGAACGAGTGACGCGGTGCTTCTCCCTGGAAGATTTGTAATTTAGTTATCAGAAACGTTCGTCCAAGCCACATTAGGTGATTCGGGTTCATAGTTTATCATTTTTTCTTTCAATTTCCACTCTAAATTCAAACCCCGTACTCTAGTTCATGATTCGCGGAGGTTTAGCATGCTTGCTAGGAGTAGTTCCCTCTGTGCATCCATTGTTTCTGAACTTTTGATGGTTTATGAATTTTTCAGTAGGATTGTTGTAATTTGGATAATCAGTTGACTTTTGTTTGGGCATTGTTTAATATGTCGTGTTTACAAAAGTAATACAGGTAAAACGATAGTTGAATTGAATAAGCGTTGACAAGACAATAAACATGAATATGCACACAGTATAACTCTTTGGAAGAGGAGGAAATCAGTAGGAAACGAAGGAATGGTTACATAAACAACCATCTCTGTTCTACATCCTTGTCATGCCAATTGGCATTAGTACAGTTTACATGACATGTAATTACGCAAGAAAAGATTTCGAAAAGGTACAAAATCTATAAACACACGCCACAGGAAGAAATTAGCGCACTATTGACTTGTTTCCCTCTACAACAAAAAGAATCAAAGATGTTACCTACAAAAAAAGTACTGGAGGGTGGGCAAAGATCATCCACCAGCCAACTGTTAGGCGTGTTCTCTTCAGTTAAAATTTGTGTTCCTTTTGTGAATGCAGTACTTACTGCACATCTTCTGTGAAAGCCCTGTAGATGCAGTTCCTGAATCGCTTGCAGTATTGCTTCGGGGCGACAGCCGATATGGAGTTGGGATCATACTCTACATGGATTTGTAGGCATGCTCGAGCTTCTTGCTGATATCTAGTCTTCCAGGATGTCAATGATTCTAAAGAACAGGATAACCTCACGGAATTCGCCTGTGGGCCATGTTGGATTGAACGCTCTTGACGGATCTTATATAAAATTTACATTGCCTTGATGAATTTTTGGAGGAACTCTGCACTTCATCGCCTTCTGTTTTGAAGTCTTCAGTCCAGCTCTTACCTCCACTGCTTTGTCACGATCACCCATCACTATCTCGATGCACATTTCCAACTCTGCTCCAACAAGAACGCTAACATCATTACGCTCTGCTCTAATTCCAATCAAATCATTCTGGAGAGGTGCGTTTGGCGGAGCTTCCAATTCCAGCTTCCCTATAAGAAATTGAGGAGCTCTACCAAACAAGAAAAAATCAACCAGCTTCACATAAGAATCCGAGGAAATGATTGTTTTTTGACTTGCAGTCTAGGAGCTAAAAAAACCTGCTTTCCAATAAAGATAAGTAGTGATTAGAAGGCGTACCGCCGCCGTCGCCGCCACATAGGCACCTGGTCGCCGGATCACCGGACAGCCATTGGGATCGACCCCACATCATGTTGGATCTGCAAGTTTAGGGGTGCTACTGCTGGCTTGCCGCAAGCAGAAGAGACAGAAAGAGATTTGCTGTTGTTGCTCTGAGTTGGATCCCGTTGCTTCGAGTTGGATCTGGACATAATGGATAGAGGAAGACTGTTGAGGGTTCGGGAAAGAAGGCTAGGAAAAAAAAAGAATGGAGAGGAAAGACAAAGGTTTGGTTCTTGCCTATGTTCTGTTGTGTGCACAAGCGACTGAAGCAAAGATTGGGTGCTGTTAATTGTTTGGGTGATCGTCAAGGAGGTGATGATGATGGTGTTTGTGAATTGTGATTGTGGGGTTGTGATATGTTGATGTGTAAAAAAGGTGATTTGCAGTGATAGTGAGAAAGAGACGCGGCATACGTTTGGGATTGGCAATTGTTTTAGTTATTAGGATGAGATGATTTCTGAGGAGATTGAAGCCGCCAGAAAAGCTAAGGAAAAAGCTGAGCGAAGGGTTGCGAAGAAGACAAATGTAAACTTAAATGGGGGAAGTGGAGAATCCTTTTTGATCACAAAGGTGAGGTGAGATGTATATTGCAGAATCTCATTGCGATAGGTTTGATAGTTCCTAGGACTGGAATGAGAACATCTGAATCTAGACTGGAGCTCATGTCGAATGATGTGAAGATAGAAAAGAGCAAGAATTACCTGAGTTGGTCCAGAGAACTCAGTTTATTCTGAAGATGAATATAGTGGAACACTACTTGTAGAAGATCCGTGTTGAGTTTGCAGATAGGGGAGTATGGAGGCTAGAGGTGGCCAGGGGCATGTGGGCAGAGGAGGAGGAGGCTAAGACGAAGGACAACTGATAGATGGTGGAGATAGATTTGGTGATGTTGGTGGTATTCGTAACGGTATTAGTGGCATCTTTTGGTCTTATTAATGATATTGGCTATGGAGTCAACGCTAGGTTTAGTAAATTGCTAAATTTTAGTAATGGTATTGCACTGTATAATAAGATAGTCATGATTGTTATCTCATGCCTATCTTAAAAGGAAATGTTGAAGAGTTAGTATTAGAAACTAATAAGAGTTCAAGTCATGTGCGAGTCATGTTAGAATTAGATTGTAACATTAATGTTGCAAATAAAGGATGTGAGGGTTCTAAAGGACAGCGCATCATTATTCCGCAAAATTCAACAAGGAGCAATGGGACTTTTTGCTCCTTGCAAAAAAAAATCATTTTGTTGCTGATAATTTATAATTTTGGTACACAAATTTCGGAAAATTATATGGGACTGTGTCAAGCTTACCAGAAGCAATTGGAAACTTGAGTATCTAGATATTTGCTTAGAAAGATTCGTTGGATGATGAACTGCTAGTTTGCCGCTGGGACCTAGTGCAGAGAGCAGCAACTTCCGCGGTTGTGGCAGCACTGCTTTCCAGTGGGAAGTAGGAACGGCCACACGAGTATCTCCGGGGAACGAAGGCGGCGGCGACCGTGGCGAGCGAGACGCCGGTGAAATGGAGAGGTGAGCGAATTCATAGAAATCATCGAGTCACGGATCGACGGGTCCCCGCTGCCTCTTTGTGTGTGTTTTTTTTAAAAATTTTGTGCCGTACGGCCGCACAAGGGAGTCCTGCATGCGACAAGGATCTTTTGACAGGAGTCAATGGACTGTTGTTTCCTTGTATTATTTTGCCTATGTAAATAATACTAGGATGAACTGTGCGCGATGCCGCGCCGGCGAAAAAATCAGATCCAAATTTTTTTGAAAAAATAACTGGCGAAAGGGCTTGTACGCGATTTGTAGAAATATCTCTTTATTTAATTATTTGAAAAATATTGGAAACCGAGCTAGAAAACCGAGGTGGAAAAATAGTCTAGAGGAAAAAGGGTGAAAAACTATTAGAGACAACAACCTTCTACTCGTCGAGATCTAACATTCTCGCATCCACCGAGTAATAATACATGTTTTAAAAATATCGAGATCGAGATGGAAAATCGAGTCGGGAAAAAATTCTAGAGACAGAGCCGCGCATATATCTCACGGTGGCGAAAATATTTTTTTTGGGAAAAAGCGGAGAAAGGACCTAGGCGTAAATAGCAAAGACACATTTGTTATGTTTTTGGACTGTCAGCTATCCTGAAAAAATTAGAAAAGGGCATGTTCGCGATTTGAATTTAACGGAAGCTTTTTCCAGTAAAATAGCATGAGGACCTAAGCGATGAAAAAAATTATCTTCCCTCACAAAAAATCGCGAAGGACCTATTCGTAATTTATAGGGACCTATTTGTAATTTGAAGGAACGGAGGGGTTTTTTTGCAAAAATCACAAGAGGACAGGTGGCCTCCTGGGTGATCGGCAATCCCAGGGGCTGTTAATGGGTGGATATAAGTTGGATTTCTCGTTGTACAACTTCGGTAACTCCTATCATTATCCGGTAGCCAAATTGTTTGTGTCATCGTTATTCCAATTGAATTTTTGATGGATGGATCTTCATGTTATAATTATTTTTTTTGAAAGGGCAGCAAGAGTGTTGCTGCATTAGTATTATTAAGATGGAGATAGAAGATAAGTGTGGGTCCTGTTTTTTAAGGAAAAAATCGGACCCGAGAAAAAACCTCACAATTCACCACCACTGACAACTCTTACAAGTACACCACTCCAGACTTTAAGGATCTACTAAAAACGAAAAAACACACCAAGAAAAAACATTCCACAAGAGGCACTAATCCGTAGACATAGATGACAAAGCGAAACCACAGGTGAGAACCGCATCCTTGATCGCTGAGGCCACCTATTCTGGCGATCTCACCTTCCCTTGGAAAATGCGTTGATTTCTCTCTAGCCATAAATTCCACCAGAAGTAAATACAGAGACCATCCAGGTCTCTTTGTATTTCTTTGTCAAATCGTGTTCTGAGCCTTCACCACCACCTGTAAACTGAGCCATTGTGACTCAGGTTTTGGCACCACTCCAATTTCCCCCATCGTAATAGGAGATTCCACACCTGTTTAGCGAAAGGGCAATCTTTACAGAGATGGCTTGACGTTTCCTGTGACACGTTGTAGAGGCTACAGTTTGCGTTACATGGCCACCCCTTTTTGAGCATGTTATCTGCTGTTAAAATTTTGTTGTGAAGTAGTGTCCATGCAAAGAATCGACATTTCGGTTCAGCTTTCGCCTTCCATATCTGGCAGATCTTCATCTTGCAGTAAACCATGTGAAATTGCATCAGGTATGCGCTCTTTGTTGAGTATTGTCCATCCGCTGTCCAACGCCAGGTTATCTGATCATCCCTCCCTTCATCCCTGTTGATTCTACGTATTGCTTCAAATAGTGCCACAAACTCCCTGATTTCATTTTCTGAATTCACCGAGGTGCAAAAACGGATCCAGTAGTTATTTTTCAAGGCCCGGTGGACAGGTATGTTCTTTCTTCTTGCTACTCGGAAAAGGTGCGGAGCGATGTTTTTTGGTGTTTATCCTTCCACCCAACTTGATCTCCAAAAGTCTACATTCTTGGATATTTTAACTCATTCATTCTCCACCATTTAAGTATATCAAATCCTTCCGGAATAACTTCAAGGTTCATCCAAGTACTTTCTTAATCGGCTTTGAAGGATGACTAGCATGTTGAGCTTTCATAAACTCTTGGAATTGGCTAGCGGTTGAAAAGCACTTGAAGTATGATCGATGTACCAGTACATTGAGAAGAAGAATCGGTGTTCTTCAATGTTGATATGCTTTTGTTATATTCACTTTCATATATAGCATACAACTCATCCATGTAGATTGAATAGATGCAAGTTTTTAGGAAGATCATTTTACGAGTACAAAGAAGGAAATGTGTGAATCATGCCCATCTTAAATCTTGGATCTAGAATTGCAGCAATTGCAAACAAAATATTGCATTACGGCCCAATACTTATCAAACTTCGTATCATTGCATAAGCCATTGTTCTAAGAGATTCATCTCCGGATAGTAACAATTGATCTAGTGCCTTCTTAATATCGACAATATGAGGATAAAACAAATTGGAGGTAGGGTACTTTGAACCGAGAACTCCTCTGTAGCCAAGTGAAAAACACACAACACATCTTTGACTTGTTCATACAACGTCCAATCCGATTATTGGTCGCCACCTATAGTTAGCATCTCCGACATACACATCAATGGCACTCTGTAATGGCAAATCTAACATTTTGTATGTTGAACCCCACCTAGTGCACACATCAAGAACCAATCCCTTTTTTTGAAGGTTTAGAGAATCAATATCGGCATTGAACTTGCGTCGCTATTAGATTTCTTGATGTATTTGATAGTCTCTCTAACTTTGTCAATTAAAGGTTGAATAATCTTCATACCATCTTGGACAACTAAGTTTAGAATGTGAGCACAACAACGATTATGAAGGAACCTCCTTTAAACCAAAGTGCACCTCGGTTTGTAAACTTGGCAAGCAACAATCTAGCAAAGAACATCATTACTTGAGGCATTATCAAATGTGATGCTAGCTATCTTATCCTCAATTTTCCATGCGCCAAACAATGAAAATGGCATTGCAAATGACTACACCGGTGTGGGAGGCTCCGCTCTAAGAAGTTAATGACACGACAATGCATTGACCAATCGCATCTATGTAGTGAGCAACTAGGCTCATGTAACAGTGTTTGATTAGGCGTCCAAAGATCACAAGTGAGGCTTATCTTCTTAATGTCCTTAAAACCCTTCTTCAATTGTTCCTTCTCGATTCATACTGACTTCATGCATTCATTTCTAATAGTGACTCTAGACACCTTTTTGTATCAGGATTTAGTGATTTTAGCAAAGCATTAAACCAAGTATACTCCACAATATTAAATGGTAACTCATGAACAATGATCATCTTGCAAATGAGTTCACGAATTTTTGCGGATCATGATAACGGGGCAACCACATAAGGAGTTTCAATCAACATCACCTTCTTGATTACTGGAAATTGATGGTCTTTTGTTGGTTGGATTTTTGTTGCGACTTGTAATAGTCACCTGATCAAGATGCCTCTTGAAATGTGAAGTAGTACCTGCTTATCTTTGATAGCAAACCTCCACATGCTTTGCACTTCATCTTGCTTTCCATCTCTCCTCTTTTTTCTTGATGGAACTTCACATTCCTCAAAGAAGTTCCATATTGCGGACTTCTTCTTCCTTGTAGGTTTATTGGTCCATCTTCTTGATCAATGTCTTGTTGATGTCTTGGTCTTGCTCCTTGGTTTTGGTTCCCTCTTTCTCCTTTTGGTGAATCAATAGATTGTTGTGTTGATTGCTGATTTTCGGACATCTAGAACAATTTGCATAGTGTTAGCCAATTTATCATGCTCAAATTTCAACACATTTCAATTAATTTGGTTTTCTTCTATGATTGGTATGTTGATTCTATTTCATGTCTTTTTCTCGTTCATTGAATCATATTCTTGCTAATCAATCATTGTTCAAAAAAATGAGATAAGGGTTGACAACTGATAGATTGACTATCCAACTTATATCCAATAACGAAGAATAAACAAAAGAATCAACATTTAATATTGTGCGAAAAGAACATGCTCGTGAAACATTAAAAAACACCATTTTTGGCTCTAACCGATTACCAAGCATTTGTTTCACCATTTGTTTCACAACTTACAACTATCACTTAGCATTGCAATACTCCTTAACTTCCGGATACAACAATAAGAATAGCACATTCCATACAAACCTCGGTAAAAATATTCAAAGCACCATCACGATGTGAAGCACTAATGAAAACTTGGCAATATAATGCGATTGATTTGGAGGCATATATCTTGGAGTAGGCATATATCTTATAGTTTTATAGGCCATGCATTAGCAATTTAGTACAATATGATCAGTTAATCACCATCAGTGAGCAGAGTGACAAACAAATTAACTCTATGTATGTAATCAGCATCAATGAACACAGTGAGCAGAGCACGGTAACTATATGTATATACAGTGAGCATAGCATCTATATATAAATATAATCATCACTTCATCAGCATCAACAATTCACTCATCTCCTCAAGTCATCACTTTATCATCCTCAATTCCTCATTCTCATCAGCCATACAAAACAGTAGATCGAGCACAGCAGTAGATCACAGTCACACACATATATATCCTCAGCCCTCAGTCATTCCTCAGTCCTCACTAAGATCGACGATGGGGACGAGGGCATATATCTTGGAGTAGGTATACAAAAGCTCACCGTCGTCCAGGCTCCAAGGAGAACCGGCAACTCGGCAAGGCGACAAACCCTAGTCCCGTCGGCCGATCTTGGGCTCCGGCGCCGGCGTCTGCGATGGCTGCCCCCCGGCTCCCGTAGTCCCGGCCTGGCGTCCCGCCTCCCGCGATGCGGCCGAGCTCCCTTCCTCCAAACCCTAGAACCCGGTGGTGGGTCGACGGGGGAGACCGGAGATGCTCGAGCTCGGCGGAGCGCGCCTCACGGGATGGGGAGGGACGATCGGGAGGAATCGGTCGGAGTCGGGGCCGCACGGCTCGCCGTGCGCATTGCGCCGCTCGTCGCTCGGGTCGGGGGGAAGGAGACGGGGAAATGGGGAATTGGGGAATCGGTCACAGCCTCACAGGCTCTGGACTCTGGGATTTGCGGAATGAAGTCTGGACTCTGGCGTCTGGGCCCGCGGGAGACGCAGACGGACGGAGTGGCTGCGTCGCTGCGTGGGGCAGGAGTCGGGATGGCGAACGAGTCACGGGTCGACGCTGGACGGAGCACCAGCGCGGAGAGACCGAGCCTTAGCGAGCGTTCGAGCTCGGCTCGCCAGCTCTGAGCTTCAACATAGGCTCGAGTTCGGCTCGTTTGGGCTCGAGCCGAGCTCGAATCGAGTCTGGGACGAGCTGAATCCGAACCGTTATGAGCCTCGAGCTTTTTTACCCTACATGGAACACTGGCTTCATTTTTTTCTTCCAAGCCACCTTCGCGGTGCACAAGCCGCTGAACGACACGTGTCATTTGTCGTTTTTTGTTGGAAAAGATGCTATTTTTACTAAAACTTGAGCGAAGTGTAGGTTTGAAAAAACTTACTCATGCTTCTAAAAATTGGTTATGTTTAGCGAGCTTGGATCTCGGCTCCACCTCGGATCTGAAGCTTGTAGGCTAAAATAAAGTGAATTAGGTTTGTATTTTTAGTCTAAAATATAACAGGATGATCCATCTAAACACTCTTAATGTACCCATAACTCCAGCTCTATAAATTTTTGGAGTTAAGAATACTCTACTTCACCAACCCTACGGATTTTAATGGAGCTCAAGCTCCACCAAAAACCCACTTAAAACTTCCCAAACAGACAGGGTCTTCGTGTTTGCACGGTGCCACGTCACTAGGAAGGAAAAGCAACGAGAAAAGGACATGATGTCCGATCGTGTTTGCACTGTATCTATCATTCACTGACCGCGCCAAACCTACACCTGAAAACTCATATGAGTATCAAACCAATGACCATATAAACCCAACCATTTCAGTTACTGTTGTTGTTTCAGGCTTTATTTAGGAACTTTTGCCGGGTTGTTTAGACCTCTAACATTCCATGAAAGAATATTACATTTTGCAGGCATTATAAACTAGCAATTCCACTGGCGAGAGGGCTCTGTACCAAATAGATGGTGTACATAAAGCATATGTCATTAAATGTCCAAAGCCTAACATGAACTAGCTAAGGGGTTTCAGCCCTCGGTGCCAAGGTCGGCCTCTGCGCCACATAGTTGAGGGACAAAACACATATGGCACCACAAGACCTCTGACAAACATCAACCGACTAGGGGCACTAAATCCCCAGCACCCAGGCCTAATGGCCCATAAAACAACAGCAGATGATTCAATTGTCTTACACAGTACATCAGTTAAGCTAACATTGTAATTAAGAGGAGCAGCCCTAGCAATTTTTGGACTGTCATGAGTTTGCACCAACTCATCTTGTGGCATGAGAGGAAAATGCAAACTCCACTTCCGGTGGCCTCCCATGACCAGCCAGTCAGCCACGCGTCCACCCTTGATCCCATGTTCCCCTTGCATGCTTTCTTCTCACCTCTGTGCTTATTCTTGCCCTGGTTCACCAGCTCAAGGATCGCCTCCATCTTTTCCTTGCTTAATGGCTGCTCGAAGTAACTGGCAAGCTGCTCAAAAAGATTATTATGCGAGCGATCATTAAGCAATTGATTCTGTTGTTCCAGTGGGGAAAGCTCTTTAAGTTTCGATGCAAGCACTTCTTGAGCTAATTTGATTGCTCCCGATTTAGTCCCTGTTCTTGCTTTGGCTTTTGCCGCTAATCTGCTGCTTTTTCTTTGGGTGTATCCTTTAGAAGATGTACATTTGCTTTCGGAGTTGGGTTGCTGTCGGTTATTAAGGCATAGGGGGGTTTGTATAATAGGAGTTTCAGGGTTGTGTGAGACTGTCAGTATGAATTCCTCTAGACCCAATTGATTGTTTGTTGTGCTATGCTCTGTCAACTGAGGGACTTGAGCAATCTGAGCAGCAGGGTGTGTCGGTGTCTGTGTAGCAGCAGGTGTTAGTGTTTCTAGTGGAACCTCTAGTGATGTTGTTGGTAAAGCTTCTGAAGTTAAAGTTTCCGGTGCATTATCTTCAGCTATTATGGTTTCTATCGTTGTGGTATGTGACGCTAAATTTTCCTGTATTGTTGATTGTGGTGCTCTGGTTGGTGGAGCCTGAAGGTCATGCTCTACAGGGTTTATGGCGTTATCTAGCATTGGTTCGTCCTGGGGGTCACTAGGAGTTGGTTCGGCCTGGGAGCCACTATGCTGGGTACATTGAGGTTGTCCTACTGCCAGACCATCTAAATGGGCACTTTCCGGCTGAACCGACAAACCAGATTGACAATGAACAAACATACCAATTTGCCGCTTTAGCGGCTCCTGCACCCCTAACAGACATTGATCTGTACACGATAGGTCAGCCTGGGTGTTGACATCTGTTAATTTGCATTCAATATTGGTGCCGAGTGGAGTTTGTAACAGGGGTTTTTCAGGGCTGAGTGATATTTCAGTGATGTTGAAATACCCCGAAAATTTCAAAAATGGATTCATCCGAATTTGTTGGATTTATTTGAATTTTTGCCAAATTTTCCTGATTCTATTTGAGCCATCTATTGAACCCTTTCCACTTTTGGCAAGATCATCAGAAACCCGCCTTTCCATTTCGAATATTTCCTCCTCGCCGATTATCTCATGCATCGCCCAAAGATACCTCCCATCGTTTTCTTCCCCGCCTCCTTCCCAAATGTCGACCGGCGAATCGCCTCCTTCCTTGACCCAAGGCACCATGGCCCATTCCTGCACAAGACTCAACCCGTTTCACGCCGGCCCGCCTCCTTCCCTGGGCGTCTTCTTCTGCTTTGAGGGCGCTCCTTTTCCCGTCTCCGTCACCATTTCCCCATTAGGCGCAAATACTCGAGCATATGGTCCGAAATCCGCCCGCCGCCCAGACGCTGCCGCCTTGCCATCATTGGGCGCGAATCCCGCCTGAATCCCCCACCTTGCCAAATTTATTTCCACCATGCCATCATCACCGATTGCACTGCTCTCTCTTCTTCCGCCAGATCTCTTCCCCACCCTCACAGATAAAAGCACCCTGGCTCCCGCCATTTTCAGACCTCGAGCTCTCGCCAGCCGTTCTTCCCGGCTCTCTTGCCGCCCGCCTTTTCCCCATTTTCTTCTGTCACCAGGTCGTTCTCCTCATTGCAGGCCGAGCTCGAATCGAGTCTGGGACGAGCTGAATCCGAACCGCTTATAGCCTCGAGCTTTTTTACACCCTACATGGAACACGGCCATTTTTTTTTTCTTCCAAGCCACCTTTCCGGTGCACAAGCGCCAGTAATCGACACGTGTCATTTGTCGTTTTTTTTGTTGGAAAAGATGCTATTTTTACTAAAACTTCGAACGAAGTGTAGGTTTGAAAAAAAACTTACTCATGCTTCTAAAAATTGGTTATGTTTGGCAGAGCTTCAGATCTCAGCTCCACCTCAGATCTGAAGCTTGTAGGCTAAAATAAAGTGAATTAGGTTTGTATTTTTAGTCTAAAATATAAACAGGATGATCCATCTAAACACTCTTAATGTACCCATAACTCCAGCTCTATAAATTTTTGGAGTTAAGAATACTCTACTTCACCAACCCTACGGATTTTAATGGAGCTCAAGCTCCACCAAAAACCCACTTAAAACTTCCCAAACAGACAGGGTCTTCGTGTTTGCACGGTGCCACGTCACTAGGAAGGAAAAGCAACGAGAAAAGGACATGATGTCCGATCGTGTTTGCACTGTATCTATCATTCACTGACCGCGCCAAACCTACACCTGAAAACTCATATGAGTATCAAACCAATGACCATATAAACCCAACCATTTCAGTTACTGTTGTTGTTTCAGGCTTTATTTAGGAACTTTAAGCCAGTTTTAGCTTCTAAAAAACCAGTTAAGCGGTTTTTGTATAATCTAGAAGTTATATATAACTAGCAAAGTCAAAAGATGAAAGTTAGGCTGATTCTGCTTTTACAGCTTATTGCTGAGAAAAATTAGCTGTTCGTCTAACGGTCTCTTATAAAAACAACTAGTCACTTTTCAACCTAAAAACAAAAAAAAAACATTTCAGAAAAGCTATAGCTACCCTAAACAGACCCTCATTTGGATGAAAAATGTGGATCTCCAATGCTCCACCACACATGAATACTCTATCAATGATGATTTTTCTAACCTCCTTTGCCTCGTTTTTCTTGAATCTAGTATTTTTTAATGAAATTTGTAAATCTAGCCGTTTCTGTTGTGCTGCTGCGCTCCCCTACCGCGGAAGCCGGCTTGCTGCACTATGAAAGTGGGAGGCGGCCTGCCGTGACCAACAAGCGCGGGAGGCCGCCTTTGTGAGGAGGCGCAGCTGCGGAGGGGCTATATTTACAAATTTTGGTAAGAGAGGGCTAGATTTGAGGATAACCGAAACAAAGGAGACTAGAAAAATCATCACTTCAATACTCTAACCATGTACTCACTGCTCACCAAATATAAGTATTTTTCTATACTTTGCAATCTTTAATACAACACCTTAATTATAGTTTTTTAAATAATATACTGTTAAAGTATATATTATACTAGTATGAAGCCCGTGCATTGCAATGGAATCCTAAAAAAGTTGATATATATAAGTAGAAATGATTCTAAACCATATAATAAAGTATATTTCTTTTATATACAAATTAAGCGAAACATATCTCGGCAACATCTCAATCATTCGTGTCAGATCCAATGGATTAGATGTTATGAAGGAGAACGGACGATCGTCACCAACTTCTAATTAGAAGTAGTAGAGAAAAAAGTATTTTTTGAGATAAATCTTAAGATGTTGTTATTTCCACGGTCAATCTATAACTTTCACATGTTTTTATGTTCAGATTAATTTACAAAAGCTTGACTGCATAGATCACAGAACGGCTTATATTTAATGATAGAGGGAATATATATTTGATCTCCTATAAATTTCTCCACAAAATTTACTAAATTATTTCACGTTTTGGATCCTTGTGCACCAAAAGGAGTAGCCACATTCATAATGGAAAATAGAAAAAACATTTTTTTCGTTGTGTAGGAGATAGAAGTCATAACTCACAAAACTACACTGGTATTGCCATGTTGGATTGAACGCTCTTGATGGATCTTATATAAAATTTACATTGCCTTGACGAAATTTTGGAGGAACTCTGCACTTCAATCACTATCTCCTGCGCCTTCTGTTTCCCAGGCCCGCTCACGCTCCACCTCCCGCTTTGTCACCACCACCCATCACTATCTCTATGCACATTTCCAACTCTGCTCCAACAAGAACGCTAACTTCATTACGCTATGCTCTAATTCCAATCAAGTCATTCTGGAGACGAATCTTATTACCATTCGAGAACTCTTCCGCTGCTTTTCCTTTCTCCGAGTTCGCAAAGCGTGCTCTTGCTCTTCCACTCGCCATTCCCCACTCAAGCCCTCCCCACGGAATCGCTTCGCTTTTCAGATCCAAGAATTAGTGCGGCCTTGCCCGCCCGCTGACGCCTGACCCCACCGTCAAGATTTATCTCACCATACAGTTTTGGCCCCATCTGTCAGGCTTCACTCACCGCCTGGCCGCCCGGGCCACCGCTGCCGTCAGTTCGCCCGCTGTCACCACGCTTTTCACAAGACTCGGGTCGGCGGCTCAGCCACGTGGGCAGCAAGACGCACGCCGCACGCTGCCGTGGGTCATGAATCAAGATGTGCGGTACAAAAGCAATTTCCGGTTTTCCAATTTCTTTTTCAGATTTAAATTGCTTTCAAAATCAAAATCAATATAAAATCCCAAAAATCCAAAAATGCCCAAAAATACATATTCTTGACCGCCGAGCCACCGAGTCCAAAAATGATCTCCGCTTTCGCCAAACCAAGTCCGTAAAATCCTGAAATGCCCTTGAGCCCTATTCCTACCATTTTCTCCTCGACTTTCCTTTCCGCTTTTTCTTTATTTTGTTTTGTTCGCTTATTTATCGCTTGCATTTCTTCACGCTTAGACTCGACGTCGAGAGCAACCGCTGGCATGAATCTCGAGCAGAGTAAACGTTGAGCTATACTTGAGCCAAAGCCGCTCAAGGCCGCACACCTACATCGACCAACTCCCTTTAGGCGAACCTCGATCACGCAAGGCAAGCCACACCTTGAACATGTTGATCCCGCTCTGTTATAATAATATGTATTTATCTTCATACTGCATTATTTTGGTATTTTAGAAAACTAGAAAATGTCGTAGTTTCAATGACATGTTTAGATAATACCAAATGTTAACCCTATTATTACGCCTCTAACTCCTTTTTAACCTTAGGTTATAAAATATTGAACCACCGAGAATAGCAATAATTATAAACTCACTCTTAGTTGAATTAGCTTAAAATCTCCGATGGATGGCTTGGGTGATTTTTCAAAATTGCTACTGTTCGGGGTCCCTAATGGGCGGACCACGAGAGTGGATATCGCCCAATCCCAGATGACGAGGCCAGTTGTGGTTTAAGCGGTGGTACGCTTGGTACCAACGGGTTGTGGTATGTCATTTGGTAATGAAAGAATTTTTAGAATTTTTTATAAATTGTTGTAGAAATTTATAACCTTTAAAACCAAGGAGAAGCATTTAATCTCATTTGTTATCTGTAGTCTGTAGATATATAGATATATCGATTTGCAAAATAGTTTACATCGATTGAGCCTTTTGAATAGCATGTTTCAGTGGACTATGTCCCCATGGAAGGATTTGATCTAGACATCAATGGAAAGCTTTTTACAAGACCTAATTACTTTTCTGGATTGGAATTTCTTGGCTAGGTAGCTACCTTCCTGCTCACTTAATTTGACTGGCTTTGCGGGCACGCTGCGTCGACACCGAAAGAAGTGGTTTTCATGAATG
This sequence comes from Guadua angustifolia, assembly GCA_036346375.1. Classification (NCBI taxonomy): domain Eukaryota; kingdom Viridiplantae; phylum Streptophyta; class Magnoliopsida; order Poales; family Poaceae; genus Guadua; species Guadua angustifolia. The sequence continues at coordinate 53,442,055 of CM070520.1, read as the reverse complement.
GATATGTCACTCAATTTTCTACTTGACATCTTTGATTTGGACATGCTGGGCAGTATCCTTCGTACGAACTTCATCCGAAGCTTGAGCTGCCATGACGAAACTACAGAGGCTTCCCTCCACTGGCCCGCCTATGGCTGCTGCCGCCTGTGCCATCCCTTTCAGAGCCTTCACTCTTTCCCTTATCGCCATGGCTCTCTCACCTTCACCCATCACCAGCTCGATGCACCTCGACAACTCTGCCCCGACCAGAAGCCCCTCACTGTCACGCTCTCCCCTAGCGCCGACCGCCCACTCCTCCTCCACCAGGTACGCGTTCATCGGCTGATCAAGCCACTTTGGTACGGCGACGATCGGCACACCCAATGCGATAGCCTCCATCGTCGAGTTCCAGCCGCAGTGCGTGACGAAGCACCCCACAGACGGGTGTGCTAGGACCTCCAGTTGGTCGCACCACTCCACCACCTTCCCCTGGCCGTGCGCCGCCGCTTCCTCCAGGCAGCGGTTCACCTCCTCCTCACGCCCGTCCTTGCGCACGACCCACAGGTACGGCCGGCCGCACTCGTGCAGCCCTCGTAGTGTCTCCTCCACCTGCAGCTTGTTGTACGTCAGTATGCTCCCGAACGAGACGTACACCACCGACTTCTCCGGCCGCGCGTCGAGCCACTCCATGTAGCTTTTGTCGTCGTGCTTAAAGAGATGGATTCGTGCTTCGGTTGAGGAGCAGGCGGCCATGGGCCCGACGGCAAACACGTCCAAGTGTTGCTTCATCGTCGTGAGGACGCTCGCCTCCAACTCGTCGAAGGTGTTCACGAGAACCTTCGTCTTCCTCTGGTCCATGTGCTCAAACAGTTCCTCGGATAGCTCGTTGATGAACTTGGCCAGCTCGCTTCCCAGCGTGTCGACGAGGAAGGACGGGAAGTCGCGGATTCGAAGCGGCCGGCTCAGCCCCGGCAGGCTCACTTCGTACGCGGGGTCGGTGGCGTGAGAGGTGATAAGCGGCTCGTAGCCGTGGAAGTAGTGGTAGACAACGGCGAGCACGGTGGCTGGCTGGATCCAGTAGACGGCGAGGGGAATGCCGTGCTCCCGTGCGACGTCTAGCGCCGGCGGCATCGACATGCTGGACATGACGCACGTGACGGGCTGGCCACGGGCGGCGAGGCGAGCGACGATGGCCGAGAGGCTTTCGAAGCTCGCACGGCGGCTGCGCGCCCTCTCCTCGGCATCCATGCGCGTGGCGCCGTCGTCGAAGCCATCAGAGTAGGGGACATAAGAGATGACGCCGTCGGTGGTCTCCTCGTTGCCGTCGGACGACGGGAACATGCGGCGGTGGGCAAACACCGGGAGGGAGAGCGTGGCGAGGATGGGGGCGTCGACGGCGAGCCGTGCGAGGCGGTGGGCAAGGACGCGCCCCGGGTTGACGTGGCTTTGGGCGCCGTAGGCCACGAGCAGGAAGTGGTGGCTCTCGCGGCGACTGCTGCTGTGTTGTTGGTGTTCCGCGTTGTCCATGAAGAGATGACTAAGCTAGCTAGCTAGAGGACATCCCAAGGAAGCGTGTGCGTGTCTGATGGTGGAGTTTTGTCTGCTGGAAGATGACCACAGCTCAGAAATTAGTGTGTATAAGGGCAGTCCCAACTCATGATGTCCATGAGTAGTGTCTAGAGGGGAGAGAGAGCAATAAACCAATGCATAGTTTTCCAACCCATGGTTTCCATGAGTAGTGTCTAGAGGAAGGAGAGAGCAATAAAGCAATGCATGAGAGCAATAAACCAATGCATGCACCACAAATATAGCTTGGTAAGCGCGCAGAAATGTCCAACCCCGATTTTGCTAGTTTCTTGAGCCTTGGTACCCGTGTCGACCCAGTTTCTTGCATGAGACACGGTTTCTTCGTTTTTCCTTCTCTCCCTTCCTTAACTCCTATGCCACATCAGATTTTTGCTTAGTTGGCAGCGTAATTAATTCTATAGACACCAGCTGAGGTGGAAGGTTGGGAATGCCCTAAGACACAGCGGGTGAACAGGCTAATTAATTAGCTAGCCAGTCATGTACGCAGGCTAATTAAGAAGCTCACCGGCTAGTGTGTCTGTGTGTGTGATCTGATCAGCTTGAAGAATAGCTGAGAGAACCCACGCACATGTGACGTTAGCACTGACGTATATTCATCTTACAATTAGCCCCAGTTGGATGGCACAGAAGCTAGCCAGCTACCAGAACCAATCACAATGTTTAGAGTCTCTGTATGCGGTGACACCTGTGGCAGAGAAAACACTGAGAAAAGGACAACATGTCCAGTTGCAATTAATTTAATGGAAGAAATTAATGAGGTGTGGAATTGAAAGTATGGAACCTATATTACTTAGCTAGATGGTGGAAAATTAACTTATTAAGGGAACTTTTGTATGGATTCTAGTATGGGTTTGTGGTGAGACTAAAAATACATATGATTGGTTATGTTAGGCTATGTACACACACTCGTGTGTATCATGTATTTCGCGTGTTTATCGTGTGACTTGCGACTTGCAGCAATGTGTGACAGAGACGTGCTAAGTGTATTTAATCTTTTGCCACGTATATTGATTATGCCACATCACCTTACACCTCGACTACCGACGTGACACCATGTACTCAGCGAAATACATGTTCTTGTGCGGTTAATCCGTTTGCCCGTTATGTCAGATTCTAGGGGGTGGTTTCTGAAATCATGGCAGCTCGATCTTTGTTATCTCGAGGCGGTTTTGCTTGTACACACTTTCTTAAGGGAGACTTCCATGTACGTGAAGAAATAAGCAACAAAAAACCAATCTCGTTCTCCTCGAACGCTCTCTGCTTTCACGGTGCTTGCTATCACTGGAGCCATTCTGTCTCTTTGCCTGTCTTGCAACGATGTGAGGGAAAGCAATGTCTCCGATTCGACACCGGCTAGTTGACAACCTACATGGGAGACCAGCGATTAGGTTTCCGAAAAGTGTCGTAGCGCGCAACTGCTCATCTTCATCTTCGATTGACGTGTTATTCCTACGTAGTTTCCAATTCTTCATCAAGCCCTCTGTAAGTGCCTTGAGCCACCAGCCGTTGGTCGAAGTGGACTCCTTTTGTGATTAGATCTGATGAGAATGCGTGCTACTATGATAGTATTGTTTACATCTATATATCTATTGGGCTATTTAGCATATGTAGTCGTGCCTTCTTTACTAACATGTTTTGTATTCTTCGAATATCTGTTAGTTGCTAGTAATCATATTTTAGCCGCAATGTTTAACTTCATGTTTTTATTGCATTTTTTCGATAAAGGAAGCTTTTATTAATCTTAATAAATTACATCAAGGTGATACAATTATACTAAGAAGACTCCCGGCCTCTACACAGTTAGGGTGTACACAGCCAAACACACACACACAAGAAAAGACAAAGGAACCGTCACGGCAAACTACATCACGCAATATTATCTTCAAGGCTATCCACCATCATAGCAACACTTGGACCGCGATAAAAACTCTCCAATAACAACGCCTCCAAGAAGGACTCGATACGCACACGCACCGCCATTGCCATGATCCAACCAGTGAAGGCCAGACCAAAGGTTTTCACCTTGGAGAGTAAATTCTTTGACTACAAAACAATGCCTTCAACAAGACCATTGCCAGGCACAACCAACTAAGGTCAAACCTAGGGATTTCTTCCTGAAGTCGAAGTACCGGAGATCCCAGTGTTGCAACCACCCTCATTCCGAGCTAGTGCCGCCATACTACTTAATCTTAGCCAATAGCAACGGCCACCTTCTCAAGGCCAGACAAAACAATTTTTAGATGTTCGACTCTACGATGACAGATTTGCAAGCTAGCCAATAGGCACACGATCATCAAGTCCATAGAGTGCATCTAAAAAATGAGTTGTGTCGCCTAAGAAAGCGAATCCGCGAATCGATGCTAAGATGACATAGGTCAAAAGAAATGTATGAACAACGCTAGTAAGAGATGAAGACGCTGAAGCGAAGAGTAGTCACCTAGATCGCCCATCATCCACAAGATGCCGAAGCCAGCCACCAGCACTCGCACCCGGGAGCAGCGACCGTCATCCGACCGGCAAGGCTCCCACCAAGAACAGCTAAATCCAGGGGCTGAGAGCACGGATCCGGTGAGGGACACCAAAGATCCGGCAGCCAGGCCACCAGAGTTCCACCCGCCAGAGTGGAGAGCGCAACCACAGACGTCCCCGCACGGATCTGGGCAATCGAGTCCATGGGGCGAGATGGCCCCGCCGCCGCCTTCCTCGGAAGCTGAACGGGCCTCCCACGAGCTCGCTCCGGCAGCGACGTGGCAGAGAAAGGGTGGGGAAGAGGTTTGGCGGCGGCTAGGGCTGGGGAGTCCTGGCGGCTAGGGCAGGGGACGTGGGGAGTATTATTGCAGTTGGACTCAAGAAAGAAAGAATGTCTTGTCTGTAAAGTAACCCTGTAGACATTGGCTTTTGGGATTTTCTTTCAATGGAAGCTTAGGTACAATTGTCTAAAGTTAGCCAAGGCCAACTACTGTGTGATTAACTATGTAATTAAATTAATTTTTATTGCATAACTATGTAATTAAATTAATGTTATGCTATATTAATTTTTCAACAATCCAGAAACCTGATAAGGCACAACCATCCGATGCAATAAAGCTTGAGAGGTTTGGAGGGGAAAACTTCAAACGGTGGAAGACAAGGGCCAAATTTTGGTTGAAGTCGATGATCTTATGGTTAGGTGATAGCCCTATGGTGATTGGTGAAGTGTGCCTGCTGGGAGATGACCACTTCTCAGAAATTAGTACACAGCGGTTGAACAGGCTACTTAACTAGCCATAGTGGTGATGATTTCAAAAAGATACTGAAATAATTTTTTTAGCATCTTGAAGATACTTAATAACTTAACTAGCCATAGTGGTGAACAGGCTACTTAACTAGCCATAGTGGTGGAACCTTGAAGATACTGGAATAACTTTTCAGCATCTTGAAGATACATAGTGGTGATCCTTTCAAAAAGATACTGAAAATAATTAATTTGTGGGCTTCAGGTTTTCCATTAAAGACGATTCAGAGTTTCAGGAAACACGAGCGGTAGTCTGGTGAGCTTCAGCATCTGTAAGATCCATAGTGGTGATCCTTTGAAAAGGATACTGAAAATAATTTGTGTGCTTCAGGTTTTCGATAAAAGACGACTCAGAGTTTCAGGAAACACGAACGGTTCCATTATTGTTCTTATGACGTGGGAAGTATATATATATACTCGTGTTAGTACTACAAAACGTTGGCAAACGACTGGCCTAACTTTGGATATACTTTCTGATGTCGTGAGTCCGCTTGAAGTCGATGCCCACCAGTTAGCGTGTGATATGATCTACTTGAAGATTAGCTGAGAGAACCCATACATGTGACGTTAGCACTGACGTATATTCATCTTACAATTAACCCCGGTTGGATGGCACAGAAGCTAGCAATCTATCGAAACCAATCACACCGCATATCGAAGCACCAGGTAACAATGTTTAGACTATGTAGGTGGTGAGAACTTAGGCAGCGAAAACAGTGAGAAAAGGACAACATGTCCAGTTGTGATTGTATCTGTTGAAGTATAAATGAATTGTCCACCTTTCCTCATCAGCTTAAGCTTTTAGGTAAACTGGTTGATGCATGCAACTCAATATGGTATCAGAGCCAAGAAGTCTCGAGTTCAAGACCCGGTTGGCGCAATTTAAAAAATAATGCAGCCCGCTTCTATTCCACGTCCTAGACCTGAGGGAGTCTGCATGTGAGGGGGAGTGTTGAAGTATAAGTGAATTGTCCACCTTTCCTCATCAGCTTAAGCTTTTGGGTAAACTGATTGGTATTTGTATATTGCCAGTCGTACATACGAGAAAAATAGAAGAGATTCTCTGTGTTGTTTTGCTTTCTTGTGTTAACGGCGGATATTTTGTTATGAAAATTTGTGTTAACTTATAGCAACCAATTAAGTTGGTCGATGTAAAATGTGTACGTTATTACGTATTGCCACGCCTAGATCTTATGAATAATCTGTGCTTGTTTAGCGGGCTTCTGTCATTCTCATTGGTTTCTTAAGTAAGATGTTTGCATAATCAATGATGTAGTAGTAAGATTTTTTTTTTCCTATGTCTGCTTGGGAATCAGTGTCGGGTACATGGAAGACAGATATATGAAAGGGTGTGATCTCATTCTTGAATGCTCCTGTACAATTGCCTGAACTTTGCTTAAAAACGGATTTTTCATGTCCTCGTATGAGGTTTAAATGGCTGATTTTCTCTCATTAACAACTGCACATGGATTAGTTCTGATATGAGTGCACATGGAGGCAGAGACGTTTAAGACAGGAATGCATTATGATAGTGAAATGTATTCTGTTTGCATTGCTACAATATACATTCAGATCAATAGTCCAATAGTGTGAAAGTATAAGTTACGAAACTTTGGTTGCAACTGATTTTGTACATCAGTATGCCAATTTTATTTGACATCAATTTCAATATTCAAATATGAATGTTTCTTTTATTGTTGCTTTTATCTAAATGCATGACAATACCTCTTTCATTATGGGATGGGTATGAATTTAGGCTTTGTTCACTTAATTAAAATGAAGCCTACAAATAAAATAGACGATATGGAAAAATTGTTGAATACTAAACAAAAACTTAAGGAGGAGATACAACATCTAAAAAAAAGTCTGATGTAATGAAACATAACATAAGTGAAGAAGATTTTAACTTAACAAAAAATATTTATGAGATGAAACAAAAACTAAAAGACGTAGATGACAAATCGCAAGACATTGAATCTCTTAACAAGGTACTCATCATTAAGGAGGCTAGGGTGAATACATAGCTGAAAGAAGCCAAAGCTGAGCTTATAGAGGTAATATAAAGGTTTCTAGTATTTAATTTGATGTAGTTAATTACTGATAATATACCAATACATCCTTTTCACAACAACACATGATCACTTTTCTAGGAATTAAGAGATACAAATGGGAGTCAATCAGTTATTGGTGTCAAATAAATGGGCACTATGCCAGAGCTGTGGAACTTCAGAGAGAATTGGAAAGCATCTGTTGCAGAAGCTATTGCACATATGATGGTAAACATGGAAAAGCCCTAAGGTCTCCTTGTCTTGATCTATCAAATAATATTATTTCTCGATGTATACTTGTTGATATTTATAGTATCATATCTTCTCTATGTATTGTCACCTGAAATTATCTTTAATATTTGCTCATCTTGAATTAATCGAATTACTAAGTAGTGTCTTACTTGTTGGAATATTCTACTGCACAAGAGATGGATAAAAAATTTGTCATGATCAAATCGAAAACTCTGTGATCCACATATTTTTCTTCCTCTCTTGGAAGAAATTTCATAATAAGTATTTGATCACTACTACAAAAAGAATTATATTAGACACATCATCACAGACTGTTTTTTATGAAAATCGTCTGTGATGTATTTCGGACACATCGCAGACGGTTTGTAGTTGAAACTGTCTGTGATGTCGGATCATCACAGACGGTTTTATCCACAAACCGTCTGTAATGAAAGCGAGAACTTCACAAACGGTTTTTTGCTAGAACCGTCTGTGATGAGGTGAACATCATAGACGGTTCTAGCCACAAACCATCTGTGATGAAAGCGAGAACTTCACAGATGATTTTTGGTTAGAACCGTCTGTGATGAGGTGAACATCACAAACATCACGCATGCGATTCTAGCCAAAAATCGCCGTGCGTCTCGGTTTCATGAAGTTTTCGCTTCATCATGTTCGCCTCATCGACGGTTTTTGCTAGAAGTTCTCGGTTTCATCACAAACGGTTTTTGCTCGCGTGATGTTCGCCTCATCATAGATGGTTCTATCTACAAACCGTCTGTGAAGTTCTCGGTTTCATCACAAACGGTTTTTTGCTAGAACTGTCTGTGATGTTCGCCTCATCATAGATGGTTCTATCTACAAACCGTCTGTGAAGTTCTCGGTTTCATCACAGACGGTTTGCAGATAAAACCGTTTTTGATGAGGTGAACACTACAGACGGTTCTAGCCAAAAACTGTCTGTGATGTTCATCACATCACAGACGGTTTTAATTTGAAACCATCACAAATAATAAAAAATAGAAAATTTTAAATATTGATAATTACCTCTCCTGCCTTCTAATTTGAAAGAATTGAAATTAAATAATATTATATTTGAAATAATTGGAACTAATATTCCATTTGCAATAATTAAAAAGAACGGCCAAAACAGATTCAAAACTTTGGAGGTCGTTTTGAGGCCTTAAATGACCTTTTTTTGGAATTTCGTCGTCGCGCACGCACTCGCACAAATCAACAGGATCCGACCATCTGATTTTGGCGCACTTATGAAATTCGGGTGCTACTTTTCGTTATCTTTCAAACAAGTCAAAGAACGCCCCGATCGGAGTTACGAGTCAAAAGTTATAACCATTTTAACAAAAGTGCTCGGATTTTTTATTTGCAAACTAGAATCGGTGCCCAAAAGAATATAATCGGAGAGCTCATCGTGTGATGATTCCGGAAAGCTCAAGAACACCAAAATCGAAGGTACGAGTCAAAAGTTATAGTGTTTTTACAAGTTCTGTGAATAGTAATGGCACATATATTGCAAGCATCATTAATAGTCAAAAGTATGAAAAATAAATTTGAAAGCTTTAAATTTTGCTAATTATCTCCATAGTTTGCTAATTTGAAATAATTGGAAATCGGTGTTCGGGTCCTTCACAGGGTTAAAACGAGGAGGGAGACATAATATGTCAGATGTTATCATACCACTATTAAAATACTGGATCTTATAAGAACTCTGAAGTTAAGCGTGCTTAGACGAGAGTAGTAATAGGATGGGTGACCTCCTGGAAAGACCACACGTGTGGTGTTAAAAATGTCTGGGAAGACCACACGAGTGGTAATTAGGGGAGAGTAGTATTAGTAGTATTAGGATGGGTGACATCCTAGGAAATCTCTCTTAATTTAGCCTAGAACCGTCTGTGATGTTAATTTCAATGACGGTTCAAAAACCGTCTGTGATGACCTATTGTCATCACTGACACTTTGATACAGACGGTTCACAAAACCGTCTGTGATATGGTTTTATGAACCGTCTGTGATGTGGTGTTTTGTAGTAGTGGTTGTTAGAAATTTCTTCGCTTTAGATATTTCTGCAATGATATTTACAAGACACAACAAGTTATAAATTTTGTAATTGAATATCTAAACATTTTAGATGCATCGAGGTAAAAGTTTGTCTGATCAGGAACATGATCATTTTGATGGTTCTCTATTTTAAAATGAATGCTCATATTTTAACTTTGGAAATAATTTTTTTCCTAATTTTCTATTTTTGTGAATTTAAATTTTCCCTCAAGTGTAAACAAATCAAATTAAAACAAATCTTCAAGTTGAATTGGGTTTAAATTAATTTATTTGGATCCAAAAGATTAGAAGTATTTTTGAGAATTCTTTGGAATTTTTTGCAATTATTTGCTATTTATTTTTGTATTTATTGATTTTTCGGGATTCTTAAAAAGAAAATCCTTTTATTTCGTAATCTCCTGTGGGTCAACTTCTCTCACGTCGGCCATTTCCCTCCTGCTTTGGCTCGGCCTACTCCTTCTACTAGGCCCAATTTCCGGCCTACCTCTCCCTAGCCTAAGTTCGCTCCACACCGACCCGTCTCTGCCCGCTCCTTAGCCCAGCCGCCTGGCTTGGCCTGCTTGCATTGCACTTGCTGACCACCGAGACCCACCAGATAACCTCAGGGTCGTCGTCCCCATGTCACCTCCCTGTCGGATTCCGTCGTTGCATAGGATTCCACACCTACCGTCGCATTTTCTTGGCTGTTCTGTGTTGTATCCGAGCCAGAGAACCTCACCTCCAATGTCTATTTAAGTGACGCCTCCCATCTCCCTTTTCTCATGATTTCTCCAGCACGGATTTGTTGCCCCAAGTGAACCCTAGATGCAAGTTCCTCCGCCACGCCATTGAAGCAACCTTGCTGCCGATCTCTACAAGGTGAGCTTTAGCTGTCGTTGCTTGCACTGTTGAACTCCCATCATCGCCGGCATCCTTTTACCCCTAGTTCGGCTCAGCCTCATCGCGAAACTAAGGAGATTTGAACCCTCTCCATCTCCGACAGCGCCCGTGCCACCGCTAAGCTGGCAGAGCCCTGCGCTAGCTGAGCTATGTGGCTCCACATAAGTGCCACATGCCACCCCGTGTCCCGCCATCTCTGCACCTCCCTAGTGCCATCTCACCAGCGAGCTGACGTGGTGGCCGTGTCACATCATTGGCCGCATGGCAGCCCATCGCCCTAGTGCAGCGTGTCACCCCCACCTTAGCAAGTCCACCATGTCACCCCCAAACCTCCTCAGTGAACTCGGTCCTTGTGAACCAAGCCACATGTGCCACACATGGGCCACACGTGTCGATCAGTTTTTTATTTTTCTTTTTTCCAAAAATTCCAGAAATCTCAACCAATCGCAGTGTGCCATGTGTTGGTCACTGTTCATTCTATCTCCCTTTTCTATTTTTCTGAATTTCTTGATTTGAGCCAGTTCTGAGAGCCCGTTCTCCTCCGTTCTTGCTCCAAATTTAGTGATTTAAATTTCTAAATTCATCTAAATTAAAGATCTACCTTCTAGTACCATTAATTTCAATTTTTTAATTTTATTTGTATTTTTTATTTATTTGCATTTGTTTTTTACGTGTAGATGTCGCTACCGAAGGAGTTTCGTCAAACCAACAATCGGAGGTAGAACTAGCAGCATTCAGTGAAGGCAATTATTTCTTTACCATATTGATCCTAAATTTCTAAAATACTTATGTTATTTTAAATTATGCATGCTTACTTTTATGCAATGTATTTTAAATTCAGTCATAGAGTTTAATTAAAATTCTAAAATTTGTTATGACCTCATTGGCATTGAACAGTGTGTACCTTTGTCACCTTATTTGGTATTAGCTATTTTATTTTATGATAATTAGTAGAGTAGCATCATACGGTATAATTGCTTAGTCCAGCTTACACGTTTCGGTATTATGCTATTATGGGAATTATTTTAAAGCATTATTTAAACTCATTTGTGAAGTGCGGCAATAAGTATTGGTGCTGTTATTTGAATGAAATAAAATAGAAAGTGGTTTAGACTGGGGCAGATAGTTGTTTGGTGAGTGCAGGAGGCATGAGACTTTGAAAAGTGATTGTTCTGCCCTAGTCAATTAAGGATCGAAGCGAGTGTTACTTTGAACTAAGCACTAAAATACAACCACGAGTCTATATGTATACAACCTAGCTAATTAATTTGTGAACCTCATTATTGGTTGCGCTAGTTGGTGGAATGTGTGTGTCGAATAGAGATAGGTTTTCTCACAAGGTGCAAGAGGGGGCTTCTGACTAGGTGGATGGAATCCTTAAACTGTGAAACCTTAGCGAGCGGGGTTAATAGTAGAGTTGTACATTATAAAGGCCTCGCCATGATCACACACTAAAGGAAGTGTGTTAATAGCTTGGCAACAAGAGATAATCATATCTTGTGGATAAAGCTATACACACTCTATAGAATGAAAACTACTTAAGTAGCTATGCCCACGTCCAAGGGTGGGCAAGGTGCGCTTTCACATGGTAGAATTTTATTGTTTTGTTTTAAATAAAAATGATGGTTTGGGAATCCGTAAATGGATTTAATTCTCGAGTTATGGTATGGCGGTTGGAGCTAGTCAGGTGGGTGGAACCTGTTTTAGTTGTCTTACTTATTTCAATTATTGTAACTACATTTGGTCAATTGATGCTCTATGAAATCACTAGTTGTATTTAAAGTTAAACATTGCTTTGTGCTAAATGAGCCATATTAAGCCTTCAATTGTTTAGCTTTGCATATAGTTATCATGCATTATATTTTCAAGGCTTACGGAGTACATTATGTACTCACCCTTATAGCATACCAACTTTTCACAGAGTTGTACGTAGAAGGAGAAGGTGATTACAAGTTCTATGTAGAAGGTGACTACAAGTTCTATGCTTGTGGTTTTGATGAATGAGATCCAGATTACTGGGACACATACCTTAGTCGATTGCCTGTTCACTAAATAGATGGGCTGATCCTACTGCTGTTTATCTCATTTTCACTGCTACTTTATTGAACTTGAGCCATGAGGCTGTTTATTTTTAATGGTTAGCTATAAGGTTAGTACCTTTTACTTAATTAATATTATTTGATGCGTGATATGGATGTGTTATTATCGTTGTTTTCACTGTGTGTATTAGCTTTTTCTGGACTAGTACAATTATACACAGAGGGTTTCGGATTTGGAAATCCGGTCCCGACATAGAATAGGTGGAAAAATTACACGAGCTAGATATTATTTTAGGAAGTTCCTAGAATAAATTATTTTACCATGCTTCATGGTAAAATAGAGAAATATCTAGAAACCAGATATTAGTGACGAAGAATGTAGAGACTTAGATATTTTGAGAAGAGAATTACATAGAGGAGATGTTTGTAGTTGTATGCTTTAGATAGCTGCCACTTGGCACCAATCCAATGGCTATGTAATACTATAAATAGGGGTGGCCTCCTCCCATTGGTGGGTGCTAGATGGGTGTGCCATGATAAACAACCATATGACATTTGGAGCATGATAGAACTGTAGGTGTAGGATAGCCACCAAAGGAGTGTATGTACACTCTTATGTAATAGTTCATGTGTTTTGTTTAAGTAAAGTAGTATTTTGTAATTGTAAGCCTCCCGGGTAAGCCGTGGTATTTCTAATTACATAGTGCATTTGTAAGTTTTGATTCAATGTGAGCGGCTTGGTAGTCCGGAATCACTAAGTCCTAATTTCAATATGAGTGGCTCGGCTGCCCAAAAGCAGGATGATCTTGGCTTCAACATGAGCAGCTCAATTGCCTAGAAGCCAATAATAAATAGTAAACTAAGTAAGTAGAAATTAAAAGATTAACCAATAATAATAAATATTTGGTGTAGCATTAATTATAGGTCCTCTTAGAGTGGGTAATATGACCACTCTAGTTTCCAACAAGGAAGATGTCGCAGGTTCGAAAACACGACACAAGATCAGTAGCTAGCACACACATTTACAACAATTGATATCACATCCATACTCTTTATTACAAACAATAATGGTAATTTACACAATAAGATCTTACAATTCAGAGTAATGCAATGAAAAGAATAAAAAATCTTATAGTATGCCCATCCAACCCTCAGGCAACTGAATCTCCAGAAAAGCTCATCGTTAATATCCCCAAATCCTGCGTCAATTAAGTTTCATCGAGCTAATCTGATTCTTCACCAAAAACCAATAATAAGCAAGGGTGAGTACTTTCATACTCAGCAAGACTTTTGCAAAGCCTATATTATATGAAGGCCATTTCAAAGGAAAGGCTTCTACGGTTAATTTGCATAAAGCCAATTTAATTTGTAAAACAAGTAGTAATTGCAAAACAAAATTTGTAAAAACAAATTTGACTAATAAGAAAATAACAAATAAGTAAAGTATAAGTAACAACTCATAGTCCTCCACGACTTGAGTATCAGGTCGTCCATTGCCAACACAAGGCATAAATCTTAAATAAGCACTTTCCAACAAATATTTCCAATCTAACCAATTTGGAAAATATCAAAACGTCTAATTAATGCAGGCGCACCAAGTGTCCCTTGACTGCAGGAACGACTTTTTGAAAAGAACTACACTCTGCAGAGGTTAATCAGATTAATCAAACTATGGGTTCATTGAAGCTTCTGAAAATTATTCAAGGATTCTCTAATCTTTCCTTACTCCTTTACCCCTTTGCCTAACAAGTCAATTATTTAATCCACTTTGCATGAGGGTTTTCACGAGACAATTATGCATACATATATTCTAAAGATTATTTGAGCTTTAATCAAATTCTTCTTTACTAGGTCTTGATATTTGTGTCCATAGAGTAATTAAACTGGGTTTAATCTTTTAATTTGAAATGAGGGTTAAACCATATTAATCAAGGTCCTTTTCTGGTGTTGGAGCTAGCTAATTAACTATTCACCTTTTTGGTTCCACTGGTTCTATGTTATCAAGACACTAAATCTACAAACTTTGCGTAAGGGTTTCTGTACGCATAAAGGTACATATGGGATAAGGATTATTTATTAATTTTTACTTAACTTAAGGCCTCATTATTTGAATGTGCAGATCAATTTGTATTGTTTCTAGTTAGGAATTTTAGCTAAACAGGTTTAATTACTCACCTCTCCTGGTTTTTAGACCAACATAGCCTTTAATAATTTAGCCCCACCTGTGAAGGAGTAGTAAGGAAAACAACTAAGAGCACTAATCTCTATTTGAGTCTAGAACCACAAAACAGAGATGTTCAGAGGAGCTCGCACGTACAGGAACTTCATGGCAGCGGCATGGTTGTGCACAGCCAATGGCGAAGCAAGCCTCGGGAGCTGCAGGCGAGGGCTAAAATGGAACCCCAGGACTACACCGAAGCCATGAGAGGTGACAGCCGGAGCTGCGATGGCCCATGGCAGTGGTTCCACAGCGTTGAGCGGTAGCGGGAGCAAGGTGCCGTGGCGGTAACACTATGGCAGTGGAAGGGCAAAATCAAGCTAGGGGTTTTGTTAGATATAGGATGGTGATGCTTCGTGTGCAAGAAATTGAGGAGGGGTAGCCTGAGTAGGAAATTGGCCGGTGGCTAGGTGGTGATGGGAATTCGGTCGCCGGAGTTAAGCAAGATAGGAGCACTAAATTGGAGTTCGGCTTGGGTGCTGGGGATGTTTGTGTGCTACTCAAGATGATGCGGGATGGTTTTTATAGCCAGTTATGGCGGTAATAACAATGTTTGAACACGGGTGAAGAAAGGCGGCTGTTCAGATGAAATGTGAGTTATCTCGGGCCTTCGAGACTGCAGGGCATGAGGTACATTGGCAGAGGTTGCTCCATGGCAGGGACAACTGTAGCATGGTAGGTCGACGTGCCTTGGGTTACTCAAGGTTGCGGCGCCGACTTAATCGGTTACATGAGGCAAGCTAGCAACCAGAGATAGCGTCTCAGGCTACTTGTTGTCTTCGTGAGGAAGAAGGTCTGCAGTAGCTGGCTGGGTCGGGCCCACATGTAAGCGAAACTAGAGGACAGCTCGAGAGAACTCTCTGGACAGAACTTGATTGCTCCGCAAGTTGGTCTAGCAAACCGACTCAAACTTTTACAAAACTTTTTGAAGAGGTCTGAAAGATAAGGATAATTATTTAGTTAAAATTTTAGATTAAAATGCTTGACAAAAAAATTTAAATAATTCTGACAATGCATGCTGCCAAATTTTCTAGTTTCTGATTTTTATTTTATTTAAGATCAAAATAAGGTCTATATTTTATGTAGATTTTTATGCAGATTTATAATAAAAATATTTATCTTTTGTAAAATTTAATATTTTAATATTTGATATTTATATTCTAAAAATTCCGACATTGAAATTTTTAGATTTATTTACTTTCTATTTTTGAATTTTTAAAGACTATAAATATAAGTTTTAATTTTTAAAATTTTTAGCACAAGTAGATAAAGATCTTAGGTCAGCAAGGTAAAAATATTGGGATCAGATTTTCACTAGAGATTTTCATATAAATCTGACATGACCAGGATCAGATTTCTTATCCAGCATTTATTATATGGTTTTCTTTTATTTCAATTGCTACGATTATCCCAAACACCATGATTATGGTTCTAGGTGAATCTAGCATTTAAATATGATTTGTTTTCTGATTTTTGGTGATTTGATATTTTTACCTTTTTACTTTTACCATTTCACTTTATTGGGTTTTTCTTTTAAAAGCAAAAGCTCAAGAAAATCCAATGATTCAAGAAAAATCAGGAAATGAACATTTCAAATTAAACATCACATTTCAAATTTATTCTTATAGTTTATCTGCTTTGGAAGAAATGGTTTTTAATATTGCTATTTATTCTTTTCTTAAGATTAGAATGCAAGAAAACGAGGAAAAGATATTGTTTTAAATTAAAATTTTGATTTTAATTGAAATTTTTATTCAATTTTTTTTAAATTCAATTTTTTTTTATTTTTCCTATTTTTGAATTTTTCCGGATGTTACACCATCCAAGAGAGAAAATAGGCACAGGGTTTTATATAGGTTCGGGTGCTAAGCAAACGCCCTATTCCTATCGGTGTGTTTCCTGGGGGAGTAGAGAGAGGTTTTTTGGTCTGGGCTCCTGAGGGACACACCAATTGTGTGGCTTATATTCGGTGAGAGCTCAAGTTACAGGTATGGGTTACAGTGGGCTTTTATAGGCGCCCAGTTTGTTACATAAAGTACTATTCTACCCCTACTAGTGTAGCTCAATTGAGGGCATCCTAGTCTTTCCAGCGAGGAGGTAGTGGATCCCACGTTATCGTCCCATAGGGGGAGACCTCTAACCCCGGAGCCCCACACGAGACTTGGGGACCCCAACCGAAGGTCGGTCCTAAGTGGTACGAGGGTGCCCACCCATCTCCAGAGATGTCTAGAGGGCGCCCTCTTGGACCGGATGTCTTGCCGAGCGACTTGCGGTCAGGGGGCGAGGTGAGACCCTTGGAAGACTGGAGACCCTCGAGTACTTCTTCTAGAGAGCCTGCGGGGGTATGAGGAAGCCTCCCGTGGAGTGCCCGCAGGGGTAGGAGGGAGCCTCCCATGGCGTGCCCCCGCGGCGGTATGAGGAAGCCTCCCGTGGAGTGTCCGCAGGGGCAGGAGGGAGCCTCCGTGGCATGCTTGTGGGTGCAGGAGGGAGCCTCCTATGGAATGCCCACGAGGGTATGAGGGGGACCTCCTGTAGCACGCCCGCGGGTGTATGAGGGGGACCTCCCATAGCACGCTCGCGGAGGTAGGGGGATCTCCTACCAACCCCTCTGGAGAGTCCACGGGGTTCGGGATGTCTTTTGAGATGCATTGATCAAAGGTGGCATCTTCCCCCAACAGAAGATTTCGTATTTCAATTCGAATGCCCAATCATCAACCAACTTGTAATATGCTTCTTGACACCTCATCTTGCCTCTGTAAAATAGGTTAACTCTTACTAGAATGTAAAAACAGATCAAACAAAAGAAAGGAGGATGCATTTGAATGCTTACCCACTATTAAGTTACCTCAATTCTATACCACACTTAAGAAATTTAAGCAACGTGGTTCTTTGTTTTTCAGCTTTGTAAGCAATATTGTACTAGACTTGGGACAGCCATGTGACCCTATAAAGAATGCAAAACAGCACGAAAATGCTCTGATAATGATCAAAACTGAATATAGGTAAACAAATATGGCACAAAAAAGTCAAGTAACATCACCAGCTTACCATGTCTATATAAACATTGTTGATTATAAAAATTTGACTTGACAACTTGAAACTCATGTCCCTCTCCCTCTCTTTCCCTCTCTTTTTTGTTGTTTCATCTACCCCAGAGAATGTTATCCGATCTATAAATTAACTTTCTGCTGTACTCATGTCTATCTTTAATGCAAGGCAGAGCTCCTGCCATTCCTTTCAAAAAAAGACAACTTGAAACTCACTTTTACCAATATAGGAGCTCCATTTATTGTGGTGTGCCTCGAGGGTTTGAGGTAAGGACACAAGTTCTGGATGATGCCATGCTGCTCACGTTCCTTGCACCAGTTATGTCATCAACTAGGTCCGTGTTAACAGTCTATGCCCAGTCTACCGCTTCGCATCGCCGACCATGGAGGAGCAGTGCTTGCTGGATGAGCAACAAACAAGTGCCCGAGCTAAAGCTGAAAGCAACTGATGAAAGAATTGCTATTTGTACTATGCCCGCCATGGTTTAAAGTCGAGTTTGTTGAATTACTACTATACAAAATTTGGACCGTATTGATGCAAAAAAATTGTGTTTACAATCGAATCGAACTTAACTCATACCAACCTCGTGAATTCACTTGGATGGATGGATCGAATCCAATTCCGCCTCGTGGAACAGTGTCCATGTCTCGATTGGAATCCCATCCGTAACCGTAAGGGCATGCCCTGATAATAAATCTGGTACCATTCATCTATCTATGGCTGCTGTCCATATCAAGATTCATTCCATAGTAACAGAATTAAATAAAGAGATAGAACGCTGCTATCTATAGATCTGTAGATTGTCTATTAATTAAATGAAGAAAGAGAGAGAGAGCATTCTATTAATTAAAAATAGCTATAGACATCTATATAGATTCACCATTGCAAGAGTTTACTATAGCATGGTATATAGATGATATGGATCTTACTATACGGGAAGGAATAGCAATTATCTTTAACCATTCTCGCTGATATTGCTGCTTGGAGACGGGCTGCCATAAATCGGGTACCATTCATCGATCTGCTGGCTGCTGTTTGCCTCATCCTGCATTCCATCACCATCAACAGGGATCCCCACCCATCTCGCGTGATTGATCGATAGCAGGTTAAGGAATGCCGCCACAAATGGATCCCACAAAGAGGTTCTGATTATGTATTCGACGAGCAAGCCTTTGAAGCTCGTAATCGGGTCCTACTCCCATTCCTTTCACCAGTGTACGTTGTATCTTCAATTGGCTCCATGTTAGCGGTACCTGCATGAGGAAGTTGCGAAGGCCCAGGCCGGTGCTGGCAGCATTTGATGATTATTTACTGATATTTTGTTTAGCTCTAGTCGTGATTATGTTGGCTATGTATGGTTGTTAAAAGACATGTATCTATGTTTCAGTTTTGCACTTTACCATGATTGGGGCTCGTCAATGAAGAGTTCTTGCGTTCTTACGTGATGTGATGATTGGGGCTCGTCAGTGAAGAGGGTTTAATTTAGGGGTGCGGCACTCGACCAATTTGCCTATCTGAAAGATACGCTATAATCCCTGTGAATAGTTACTGGTGAGGAAACAGGATGGTTTGTTTAGGGGTGCTTTTAGCTCCTTATCCTTCAATTACTATGCACCTGATAATGGACTCATCCTTCACTGTATTGATTAGAGTTTCCAATTGGACATCTGTGTTGACGATGCTAAGTTAGTGGGGGATACTTGCCATGTCAAATTTTATAATAGACTCTACAGCTGTTTGGAAAATATCAAGCTATCCAATTTGAGTTTCTGTGCACACTTGAATCCTTGAGTTATGAGCCTATGTGGAGCTGAAGTTCAGTCGACTAGAGATTGAGGACCGTGTTTTAATGCTGGGTTTGTATTGAATTCTTGCTTCCTGATTGAAAAGGAATAAATATTATTGTAGTTACAAGAAAGTGCTAGCTTATTTTAGGATATCTGCCTTCTGTGATGATCTCCTGCAACTTGATAGAATCATGCCATGTCCATTTTCTTTGTAATCACGGTGCCCTGAACTTGTCCCTATTATGCTTTCAAAGTCAGTTGGCAATGTTTAGCTTCATAGCTTTCTTACCACTTCTTAAAAATGTGGGCAAGAACCCAGAGGATTAAGCATATGGTGCACCTTCTCTCACTGGCTTTCCTTCAGTATTTGAGAATTCAATCTATTTAACAATGCATGGAAATTGTTTAACCATTCAGTCTGTTTATTTATTGGGGATAACCTTGTTCTGATTGGATTTCCTTCTAAACAACACAGATATTTTGATCATGTTACGTCTTAGGAATTTGTGCTTTTGATTGTTTAGTGGACTGAAGTAAAGTTCAGAAACTTTTAATTTTACTTATTCAGGGTAGAATGTCAACATGGTTTTTATGATTGTTACATTAGGAGTTAGGACCATCCAATGTGTTGTATCTCATGTCTTTGCTTGGATTTATTAGAGAAAAAAAAAGAAATTGCCTTCTTATGAATTAGAGCTTAATTTGAAAGTCTCTTGTGACCTGAGTTAAGGCCTGTTAGGCTTGTTGTGGACCTTGTGGTCCATATTTAGTTGTCAGTTTTATTGCTTAAATGGGTTTTCATCACAGATCAGTCTATCATTTCAAATTTTCCAGCATGATATGCATGACTTGTGGAATGGACGTAGTACATTTAATTTTTCACTATGTGCTTTCTCTGATGCTTATGGTTTGGAATTCCTAAATATCCATTGAGCAAGCAGACTGGACAACTAAAAACATGCCCTGTGTTGATAATTTAGAGCATGGTATGTAATGATTTTCACGAATGATTATAGTAGCTTGTGTGCTAAATCTAATATTCAGGGAAGAAATGGTAGCCTAGCATCCTGTGCCACAATGACGTGTTTAACAAATTTGTTGGTCTAACATATTAACAGCTGTTTGGTCATTGTACTTTCAGAGCTGACTTAACTGGCTCATTTGTATTGCGTAAGATGAAAGTATAGATTGGCAACCTGAAATCTGTCCTAAGAATGGGAATCGCGCGGTAACTTAATTTTAGTTTAATGTCTTAATTTTAGACAGGGAAAATGTGAAATCATGTGATGAAAAATTAGCTTAATAATGAAATTGACATTGCAAAGTGGTTGTGATCATGGCATGTGTGGTGTTCGTGCATATGTTGTTTTAGTTGATTAATTGATATGCTGGGATAGCATGTTAATGATTTTGCTTGATGCAATGCGCTTGTGTGAGTGGTTGCATGGATTGACTTTGAGTCAAGTTGTGGACTTGTACTCGGATTCGTTTGTTATTTATTCGTATGCAGGTGTTGCTCGAGGGCGAACGTGGTCGATGACGAGACCGGAACTAAGTTCATGGAGGAACTGAGGTTTGGGACTAGGTTCAGGGAGGAATCGAGGTCCTGGTGGTCGAGGATGTCATGCGGGACGTTCGGGCTAGAGAACGGTGCACACGGAGGCTGGTTAGTCATGTGAGTGCGGCAAGTGGGTCGTACGCGTGCATGTTTTGGATTGTATGCATACTAGATCAATGCCCGTGCGTTGCTACGAAAAATAAAATTAGTAACGAAACATAAAGGCCAAGCAATAAAAGAAAATTATGCTACAAGATCAAACATCTATTTCTCCCGATTACAAAAGTTTTATGATTTCTTCTCCAAGATGAATTAAAGCCGATATATTGTACGTAGTAATATATATTACCAATCTTAAAAATCGATCAATCATTTTTATCCTTTTTGCAATTTATATTACCACTCGCTTCCTCTTCTTCTCGTCATGCCCGTCGACGACGCCTCACCAGGTCGCCGAAAGCAATCGCGTCGAGCGTCAGACGCTTTGTTCAAGTCCAACTCGGCCGGCCGGGTTACGGCATCCGGTATGCGTCGCGCTCGCTATTAGTTCCCGGCCGTTCTGATTTTAAAATGACACATACAGATCGGGACGAACGAAATCAGAGCTATCCGGAGAGGAAGGGGCCAGTTCGGTTTTGTTCGGGAGGAATGTAGGGTCGAGGATGCGCCTAGAGGGGGGGTGAATAGGCGTTTATAAAAATTCGATCTCTAGCTAAACAATTCGCTAATCAACCCTAAGTCAAAACCTAATCAATTTATATGCGAAGTTTATAATCTAGGTTTTGACAATTAAAGCCTAAATAAACTAAGCTCACTATGTGCACTAACTATTTTATGTCTCTATGTATGAATTGCTAAATTGATCTAACAAATAATACTAAGCAATTCTAAGTCAAGCAATCATGAATATACAATAAATGTAATTACTTGAAAGTAAAGGAGACAAGAGACAAACGACGTTTTTCCGTGGTGTTCGGAGACTTGCTTGGTCTCCCTAGTCCACGTTGAGGCAAGCCCGATGACTCGGACCGGCCCCGCCGAGCACCGCCTCTTTCCACTAGTCGTGGTTTTTCACGCCGCGAGGCTCAACCCGAACCTTCACAAACTTGCCGGGCTTTCACACCTTGAGAGCTCCACAAGACGACGCCCACGCTGCCTAGGAGTCGGAACCTCCAAGAGAATAGGCCGCTCCTTCACTTGAACCTCACCGCACAACGACGCGCCTCGGTGATCACCAAGTGCAACACATGCACAAGGCCTCCTCAAGTGCAACACATGCACAAGAGGTACCCAAACCACTTCCTAATTGCAACGAATGCAATTAGTCTCACTCTTAGCTCAAGATGCAAATGGAGAAGAGCAACACATGCACACAACTCCCACAAACACTCAACAATGCAAAGAACTCCATTTCAAGCCCCCAAGGGGTATTTATAGCCTCCACCAAAGAAACTAGCCGTTGGGGCTGAAATGGGCGAAAATAAAGAAAACCGGTCCAACCGGACCTCTCCCATCCGACCGACCTCACATAACCAACGGTCGGAAAACGACCGCAGCGCGGTCGAATGCAAGGCCGGTCCGACCGCCCGGCCGGTCACACGCATTCCGGTCCGACCACAGACGATCGGTCCAACCGCACAACAAAGACCAACGCAAAACCCAAAACCACCTCTCGAATTTACACGCCACATGAGGGTCGGTCGCACCGATCGCCAGCCCTAGGGCCGGTCGCATCAAGACGCCTGGCGGTCGCAGACCAGATGCAAACCGGCCGTTAACGCAACCCTAGGGCCGGTGTGACCGCATCAGGGCGGTCACACCGCTTTCACCGGCTGCACCGCCGGAAAAAAAACACGCTAGAAAACCCAAGTCCGGTCCAACCGTCCAACAAATGGTCACACCACTCAACCATTGGTCACACCGCAATTAGGGTTAACACACCATGGCCGGTTGCACCACATGACAATTGGTCACACCACTCATGGGGTGGTCCAACCACTCAAAACCAGATTTTCGCGCAAACTCATTTCCAAAACTCCAAGCACAATTCTTTGAGCTTCTAGATGATCAACACATGATCATACACCCGTGCAAAACACATTTGCACCAATTTAGCTCATGCTCAAAGAATTCAACCGAATTCGCGAAAACACATATTTCACAAATCAAACACTGAACTTACGCTGCTCAACCCTCTAGCCATGTAAGGATCAACACATGATCCCGACACTTTGCAAAACACATTTGCACAACCGCAACTAAATCCAAATGACGAAAACACATTTCGCCAACAACTCAAGATCTATTTGCAAAACGATACAAATCAAACTTAAGTTTATGAGATTAATCCCCTAGCCATGTGAAGGTCAACACAAGACCCGGTCAACTTGCCAACACCTGCAAGCCCCACTCACATGCTCTCGGATTCCTGACTCATAAACCTCGGTCTATTCGACAACTAACTTGCAAATAACACGATAAACACCATTTCATGCTTGAGCACTACTCTTTGCAACACATGCAAAAGTCTAGCTCCAAGCAACATCATTCACGATGCATGAACTCTCTAATTGCAACACATGCAATTTCTAGTTCCATGCAACACCAAAACCAACTCCACATCAAAACCAAATCAACCAGTATGAGCTCTTTACTCGCAACACATGCAAGCCTCTAGCTCCATATAAACACGCAAACACAAATCATGCTTGAGCTCTCCTTTGCAACACATGCAAAACTTAGCTCCAAGCAAACTCACGGTTTTAGAAAGATTTATTTCGAACCAAAACGTGAAGCTTCAACTAATGCAACACATGCAAAAGTGAACTCCACAAGAAGAGCCAACGATTAGCTTATCCTATTTGCAACACATGCAAATCAAAGCATTATATGAAAACCAAATGCATATACTCTTTCATCTTTGCAACACATGCAAATCCGAGCATAATGCAAAATAACCAAGCATAAGTCTTAACACATTCGCAACACATGCCAAATGGTTAACCCATATGCAAAAACCAAATCAACATAAGATTTGAGCTTTGAGTGAACGCGATTGAGATCACCAACACATGATGAAGCTCAGCTTAAAGAGGCAACCCTCTTAATAGAACGGCGGTAAAACCTTAGACACAAAGATTACAAAAGTCCTTAGCCTATCTAGTTATACCTTTTTCACAAGACAAGCAATCCCTTTGGGGTCTTTATAATCATCGATATTTGCTCCCCGGATATCAACTTGACTTCATTTCTTCGGGATCCATTCTTGATGCCCATCAACTCATGACATCGTCCTTGTCCCGTTCTCATCCATCTTTGGACCTAACTCAAACATAACTCATGAAACTTGTTAGTCCAAGATGCATGGTTGTCTCAATCATCTCTTGCACTCCATTAACACATAATGGATGCCTTTAGATCAATTGAGCACAACCCTAAATCAATTGAAATGATTTAAGTATGTCTTAAGTACAATAATGCAACTCATGCCTTATCATACTTAAGAACTATTCATTTATCCTTTCTTAATCACGAAACACCATCAACACATGATGAAGTGTTCTCTAATGATTAACACGACAAATGAACTCAATTTAAATTATCATTTAAATTGATTCTTCAAGTTAGAGTGTGAACTCCCCCTAAATATGTGCATCCATGTATTATATGGATTGGGAAACATGATGCACATTGTGGTTAAGTTAACGGGGATATCCATACTTTAACTTGACTCCAAAGTACGCAAATAATACTACGATGAATGCGCATACATACCTTAGGTTTTCCATTTTTCAATGCGATGAGACTAACCAAAGATATTCTAAATAAACAAGTTAGTCTCGATACAAGATTTGTCATTAATAATAATATCGCATTAGGGGATAATCTTAATACGAGATTTGTCATTAACAATAGATTAGATTTGTCATTAACACCAAAACCACAACTAATGATGGTTGAACTTACAATCTCCCCCTTTTTGGTGATTAATGACAAATCCAAGCTTAATGAGCACATTTGGATTAAAAACAACATATTGAGAGAATTTAAGCTAATTGAACACATATGCATATTAATTCTCCCCTTAATCATATTAAGCATACTTTTAAACCAAATGATATTAAGCTTCCATAATTCTCCCCTTTTGGCATTAAACACCAAAAATGGAAGAACCAAAAGATTAACATGAAGTACATTCTCCCCCTTTTTGGCAAACATATATCATTAATAAGATGAACGTTGGAATTATGTGTGTCAATCCCCCCTTTTGGCATTTAACTTAAGAAATAATTCTCCCTTTGGCATTTCATTATTCTCCCCCTTTTTACTTTAATCATTCTCCCCTTTTTGGCATTTAACAATTTCTTTCAGGGGTCATATCTAATGAAGGTCATACAAGAATTTAAAAGGATACTAATGACCTTGGCAATGATTTAGATTTTAGATACCAATTAAAAAGATAGGCAATAAAATCCCAAATGAAAAGGATATACAGGGAATAAAACAAGTTTTCATTTGAAATATGGCCTGATACCAAAAGAAGAAAACTCAAAAGAGACCATATTCTAGATTTTGGATACCACTTTTAAAGGAAGAAAAAGCATTTGCAAATATGGATACCACTTGTAAAGACTTGCATTAAAATGTGGATACCACTTGTAAAAACAAATAAGCATGGAAAGCAAAGAAGGATAGTATCCAAAGCAAATGACTCGTGCGATACCCTTTTTCAACTAACTCACTCTTCATTTTATTAGGCTTTGCAAATTTTCAATATGATTCTCTTGAAGAATCCAATAATTTGCCTAAACGGGTCAAACGAGGAACCCAAGAAGAAATAGATACCACTTGAGACAATTGATACCACTTGTAAAATTAATCTCAAGGGCTTTTGCTTGAAAATCCAAAGAATTTGAGCATTTTCAGATTTTGATTGAAGAACAATGCTCAATTGAGATTTTCCTCTTTATATATTTCAACACATAAAGACTCTCACACGAGAAATCTTAAGCGGTTGAACTTACAATGTTAGTTTGAGAGGAAATTTTACTCAAGAATGTGGGTATTGAGTAATGCTACAAAGAGGCAATGAAATACCACTTGTAGGAAATAATGAATTTAATGATACCACTTATAGAGATTTATTTAACCAAGGGTATCACTAGAAGGAATGAGCAATGACCTTAATGATACCATTTGTAGAAAATAGGAACTCAATGATACCACTTAAAAAGGAAATCAAATACTCAAGGATATCACTAGAAGAAATAAACAATAAAATCCATGATACCACTTGGAGAAAAGAGTCTCAATTATACCACTTGTAAGCATATGGATAAATAAATGCTCAATTGATACCACTTAGGATCAACTCACGAAGAATTGATACCACTTGAAATAATTTATCGATAAGATCGATGGGTATCGAGCAATATAATCGAGCATCATATACTTACGTATCAAAAGTTCAAGAAGGATCAATAAAATCTCAAAGATTTAGTATCAGAGCACAATAAAGACATGATCTCACTTGGAAGCATTAAAGTGCCCAAAACTTGCAATGAATAAACTCCCCAAGATGTTTAATGAATGAATCATGGAGTTATTTGCATTTGAATTGCACAAGTTTTGTCTTTTCAAAAGATCAAGTGAAAATCACTCTTTAGTTCAATTAAAGTGCTCATAACTGATACTACTTGAAAACTTGATCAAACAAATTTTAGAATTTTTCAAATTTTGCACAAATAAACTTTGGGATCATAAGAAGCTATTGCAAAAAGAATTTTTGAAAAGGAAGTTCCAATCAAAAGATATCCCAAAGCAAACCTCGAAAAAATCTGAAATTTCAGAACAGCACTGTGCCACGGCCGGTCCAACCGGTCTGGCCGGTCCAACCGCCTCTGGCGGGTGCAAGCCGCCCAAAGCCGGTCCAACTGCCCCGACAGTCAAACCTCCAGATTTTTGCAAATTTTGTCAAAAGATTCAAATGAAGTCCAAAAATTATGAAATTTTGCAGAGATGAACTTTGGACTAATTAGAAGGTATTGCAAAAAGAATTTTCTCAAAAACAATTTTATTTTGAAAGATATGGTATTTTGCGCTTTGAGGCATAAAAGGAAATTGATTTTCACAAAAAGCCTCAAAATGCAATTCAATTTGGATTTTATGCAATTTCGACTTTCATGGCTTAGATTGGTGTATCATGAATGTTTCTAGCCAAGGTTTATAATAAAATCCAACTTAAAAGCCACGATTTGAGCTATATGCCTAAATAGGTCCTTTTAGATTAAATCAAATCGCTTTTTGAGCCTAATTAGGTTTCAACATAATATTTTCATTTTGAAAGCTTGTAAATCCTTTGAAATACATACTAGAATACTTTTATAAAGCTTTTCACAAATTTGGGCCTTTTAAATATGATTTTTGACTTTTGACCTAAATAGTCCAAATTGAAGAAGCAAAAGTCAAATTCAATTAACACAAGAATTCAAATGAAAGCAAGGGTAAGAAATTGAGATTTGAATTATGTGTATGAGTCTAAAATACCATTTTGAATCACAATTCTACACAAGAATGGATCCAAATGGAGAAACTCACTAAGTGCTAGAATATGACCATTATGGGTCAAGAGTAGTTTTTCAATGAGTTTCAAAACCAAATATCTTTTGATAGGTTGGTCTTTTGAAAATCTTTTGAACACGAAAGTTGTTAAGAATGACCAACTCTAGGATTTTTGTTTTGGAATTATTTTCAAAATCCTTTTACTTTTAATTCTATGAAAATTATAAGTTTAAATCAAAATCAAGATACTAGTAACTAGTTTTTGGAGTTAAAACTCATTTTCCTTTTAAAATAGATTTTGTGAAGCCAAAACCTTTGAGAAACATTTCAAAAGCATTTGTATACATTTTTCAACTAGTTTTTCACAAGATTAGTAATAGTATACAAAATTTTGACTTTTGGCTAAATGGTTGATTTTGAAAATATATATATATGCACTTATTATTAATATGGGCACATGTAGGATGTGGTACACATGAATATGAATTAACACTCCCCCTAAATGTGCCACTATTAAACTTGCTCAAGATTTGCAATAAGAGAATAGATAAGAGGCAAGAGCAAGTGGCTATACAAAGCAATCTAAATTGATTCTAGCATGAATATTACAATATAACCTACACAAGGCTATAAGTTTAAATGGTAATCAATTTAAATACTTGTTACCCGAGATGGCATTGGCTCATGATGGACTTGATTATCTTCATGCTTGACACCACTTGTAGATAAATGTAATCCTTCTCCTCTTGATGTGCAAGCGTCCAATCCATCTCTTTATTGCCTAAAATTCTTTTAGGCGGTCTTTGGTACCCAATCCTTGTTGGGTCCGACAACGTTAGTCACAATTGATTTAGGAACCCAAATGGCCCTAAATTTAACATTATTGAATTGACTAACATGACTAGGAATAGTTTTGCGATAATTATTCCTCCTAGGCAAATGATTTGCATTTTTATGAAATGGCTTAGGAGGGCAATGATATTTTGCAAAATTATTTCTAGTTTGATCTCTTCTAAGCAAATGATAATTATAATTGTGAAATGGCTTAGAGGATCTAGCAATTCTAGTAAATGTTTTGCTATTATTTTTCCTAAGCATATAATCATCATAGTTTTTCTTATTCTTAGGAAATTTATCATTTTGAGCAATTACATTTCTAGAAATACTCTTCCTATGCAAATGAATATCATTTTTAGTAGGCATAGGGGACTTGACAAGTTTGGCAAACACATTGCCATTCTTGTCCTTCCTAAGCAAATAATTATCATTTACAATAATAGGCTTAGGAGTTATACCTTTGGGACAATCCTCACCGAATGTCCCTTTTCCCAAGAATTGAAGCACGTTACGCCTGCTTGGTCCTCTCTTGACCTTCTTGTTGTGCTCAACGCCGGTTTGCCTCATGGTTGAAGTTGTGGCCTTGTTATCCACTTGATTTGGGCACAAGGAGGCTAGGTGGCCCTTCTTGTTGCAAGCTTAAGCACTTGATTGTCTTCGTGTGTCGCGTTGTGCCTCATCTTGCTATTTTCCTCTTGGAGTTAGAGCGAAGTCCTCGCTTATCTTGAGGCGCCCTTGGCTTGCTCAAGATCTCGCCGAGGAGGGCTTTTCCTTAATGCACCTCTTCAAGTCATCTTCCAATTTGATGACTTGGGCCTTGAGCTCATTGTTTTCTCTACAAGGTTAGCATCTAAACACATAGAGGAACTAGAAACAATTTCATTTGAGCAACAAGGTAAATCATCGCTAGAAGTGGATATGCATTTATTTGATGAATTGTTTATAATTGGAATTGAGTGAGGCAATTCATCAACTAAATTGCATTGAGTGGCAATATCCACACTAGCTTTACTAAATTCCTTGAAAAGGAGTTTCTCATGATTTTCTTTTAGAACATCATAATCATTTTGAAGTGATTCATGTTCTAATTTCAAAATTTTATATTTCTTTTTCTCCTTTCCAAGAAATTCATTTAGCTCCTCTAGCATATTCATCAATTCATCGTAAGAGGGCTCACCTTCATCATCACTCACCTCATTTTTACCTTTTGCCATGAAGCAACGAATTTTTGATATAAGTGAAGATTCGTCGTCGCTTGAGGCGGAGGTCGAGGTTGATGGAGACGCCGGTTCATCACTTGATGTTGACGTTGAAGGTTCATCAACCGATTTTTCTCCCTCAATGCAATCCTCAATTGTTGTGGATGGTTCAAATAATTCTTGAAGCTTAATCCACATTTCATGCACGCTTGAGAGGTTGCAAATGAGATTGAATATATCTACGCTCACAACGCTAAATAAAACGTTAGTAGCTTGAGCGTCGAGATGTAGACATTTCTCCTCTCCTTTAGTTGGAGCAATTTCATTTAGTGGAGAAGAAATGCCGACATCTACGATCCACCATATTTGTGGGCTCATGGATTTAAAATGATTAATCATAAATAATTTCCATGAAGCATAATTTGAGCCATCAAATATATATGAATCGGTGGAGTGCACTAATCCGCTAGGCGCCATCCTTTTTACTCTAGACTGTTAAGCCTAAAATGAGAGTGACCGTGGCTCGATACCACTTGTAGGGTCGAGGATGCGCCTAGAGGGGGTGAATAGGCGCTTATAAAATTCGATCTCTAGCTAAACAATTCGCTAATCAACCCTAAGTCAAAACCTAATCAATTTATATGCGAAGTTTATAATCTAGGTTTTGACAATTAAAGCCTAAATAAACTAAGCTCACTATGTGCACTAACTATTTTATGTCTCTATGTATGAATTGCTAAATTGATCTAACAAATAATACTAAGCAATTCTAAGTCAAGCAATCATGAATATACAATAAATGTAATTACTTGAAAGTAAAGGAGACAAGAGACAAACGACGCGTTTTCCGTGGTGTTCGGAGACTTGCTTGCCTCCCTAGTCCACGTTGAGGCAAGCCCGACGACTCGGACCGGCTCCCGCCGAGCACCCGCCTCTTTCCACTAGTCGTGGTTTTTCACGCCGCCGTAGGCTCAACCCGAACCTTCACAAACTTGCCGGGCTTTCACACCTTGAGAGCTCCACAAGACGACGCCCACGCCGCCTAGGAGTCGGCAACCTCCAAGAGAATAGGCCGCCTTCACTTGAACCTCACCGGCACAACGAATGCGCGCCTCGGTGATCACCAAGTGCAACACATGCACAAGGCCTCCTCAAGTGCAACACATGCACAAGAGGTACCTAAACCACTTCCTAATTGCAACGAATGCAATTAGTCTCACTCTTAGCTCAAGATGCAAATGGAGAAGAGCAACACATGCACACAACTCCCACAAACACTCAACAATGCAGCAACTCCAACATCAACAAGCCCCCAAGGGGTATTTATAGCCTCCACCAAAGAAACTAGCCGTTGGGGCTGAAATGGGCAGAAAAAACAAAAACCGGTCCAACCGACCTCTCCGGTCCGACCGACCTCACAAACCAACGGTCGGAAAACGACCGCTGCGCTGCCGAATGCAGCCGGTCCGACCGCCTCCGGCCGGCCACATCAAGGCCCGTCCGACCGCCAGACGATCGGTCCAACCGCACAACAAAGACCAACAGAAACCCAAAAACCACCTCTCGAATTTACACGCCGCGAGGGTTGTCCGACCGATCGCCAAATTTCTAGGGCCGGCCGCATCAAGACGCTTGGCGGTCGACCGCCAAGATGCAAATGCCGCACGTTAATTTTAGGGGGTGTGACCGCACCAGGGCGGTCACACCGCTTCACCGGTGCACCGCCGCGGAAAAAAACACGCCGCTACAAAACCCAAGTCCGGTCCAACCGCCCAACAAATGGTCACACCACTCAACCATTGGTCACACCGCAATTAGGGTTAACACACCATGGCGGTTGCACCACATGACAATTGGTCACACCACTCATAGGGTGGTCCAACCACTCAAAACTAGATTTTCAAGCAAACTCATTTCCAAAACTCCAAGCACAATTCTTTGAGCTTTAGATGATCAACACATGATCATACACCCGCAAAACACATTTGCACCAATTTAGCTCATGCTCAAAGAATTCAACCGAATTCGCGAAAACACATATTTCACAAATCAAACACCGAACTTACGCTGCTCAACCCTCTAGCCATGTAAGGATCAACACATGATCCCGACACTTTGCAAAACACATTTGCACAACCAAGAACTAAATCCAAATGACGAAAACACATTTCGCCAACAACTCAAGATCTATTTGCAAAACGATACAAATCAAACTTAAGTTTATGAGATTAATCCCCTAGCCATGTGAAGGTCAACACAAGACCCGGTCAACTTGCCAACACCCGTTGCAAGCCCCACTCACATGCTCTCGGGATTCCGGACTCATAAACCTCAGTCTATTCGCACAACGAACTTGCAAATAACACGATAAACACCATTTCATGCTTGAGCACTACTCTTTGCAACACATGCAAAAGTCTAGCTCCAAGCAACATCATTCACGATGCATGAACTCTAATTGCAACACATGCAATTCTCTAGTTCCATGCAACACCAAAACCAACTCCACATCAAAACCAAATCAACCGTATGAGCTCTTTACTCGCAACACATGCAAGCCTCTAGCTCCATACAAACACGCAAACACAAATCATGCTTGAGCTCTCTCCTTTCGCAACACATGCAAAACTTAGCTCCAAGCAAACTCACGGTTTTTAGAAAGATTTATTTCGAACCAAAACGTGAAGCTTCAACTAATGCAACACATGCAAAAGTGAACTCCACGAAGAGCCAACGATTAGCTTATCCTATTTGCAACACATGCAAATCAAAGCATTATATGAAAACCAAATGCATATACTCTTTCATCTTTGCAACACATGCAAACCGAGCATAATGCAAACAACCAAGCATAAGTCTTAACACATTCGCAACACATGCCAAATGGTTAACCCATATGCAAAAACCAAATCAACATAAGATTTGAGCTTTGAGTGAACGCGATTGAGATCACCAACACATGATGAAGCTCTGCTTAAAGAGGCAACCCTCTTAATAGAACGGCGTAAAACCTTAGACACAAAGATTACAAAAGTCCTTAGCCTATCTAGTTATACCTTTCGCCACAAGACAAGCAATCCCTTTGGGGTCTTTATAATCATCGATATTTGCTCCCCGGATATCAACTTGACTTCATTTCTTGGGATCCATTCTTGATGCCCATCAACTCATGACGTCGTCCTTGTCCGTTCTCATCCATCTTTGGACCTAACTCAAACATAACTCATGAAACTTGTTAGTCCAAGATGCATGGTTGTCTCAATCATCTCTTGCACTCCATTAACACATAATGGATGCCTTTAGATCAATTGAGCACAACCCTAAATCAATTGAAATGATTTATATGTCTTAAGTACAATAATGCAACTCATGCCTTATCATACTTAAGAACTATTCATTTGTCCTTTCTTAATCACGAAACACCATCAACACATGATGAAGTGTTCTCTAATGATTAACACGATTAAATGAACTCAATTTAAATTATCATTTAAATTGATTCTTCAAGTTAGAGTGTGAACTCCCCTAAATATGTGCATCCATGTATTATATGGATTGGGAAACATGATGCACATTGTGGTTAAGTTAACGGGATATCCATACTTTAACTTGACTCCAAAGTACGCAAATAATACTACGATGAATGCGCATACATACCTTGGGTTTTCCATTTTTCAATGCGATGAGACTAACCAAAGATATTCTAAATAAACAAGTTAGTCTCGATACAAGATTTGTCATTAATAATAATATCGCATTAGGGGATAATCTTAATACGAGATTTGTCATTAACAATAGATTAGATTTGTCATTAACACCAAAACCACAACTAATGATGGTTGAACTTACAATCTCCCCCTTTTTGGTGATTAATGACAAATCCAAGCTTAATGAGCACATTTGGATTAAAACAACATATTGAGAGAATTTAAGCTAATTGAACACATATGCATATTAATTCTCCCCTTAATCATATTAAGCATACTTTTTAAACCAAATGATATTAAGCTTCCATAATTCTCCCTTTGGCATTAAACACCAAAAATGGAAGAACCAAAAGATTAACATGAAGTACATTCTCCCCTTTTGGCAAACATATATCATTAATAAGATGAACGTTGGAATTATGTGTGTCAATCCCCTTTGGCATTTAACTTAAGAAATAATTCTCCTTTGGCATTTCATTATTCTCCCCTTTACTTTAATCATTCTCCCTTTTGGCATTTAACAATTTCTTTCAGGGTCATATCTAATGAAGGTCATACAAGAATTTAAAAGGATACTAATGACCTTGGCAATGATTTAGATTTTAGATACCAATTAAAAAGATAGGCAATAAAATCCCAAATGAAAAGGATATACAGGAATAAAACAAGTTTTCATTTGAAATATGGCTCGATACTAAAAGAAGAAAACTCGAAAAGAGACCATATTCTAGATTTTGGATACCACTTTTAAAGGAAGAAAAAGCATTTGCAAATATGGATACCACTTGTAAAGACTTGCATTAAAATGTGGATACCACTTGTAAAAACAAATAAGCATGGAAAGCAAAGAAGGATAGTATCCAAAGCAAATGACTCGTATGATACCCTTTTTCAACTAACTCACTCTTCATTTTATTAGGCTTTGCAAATTTTCAATATGATTCTTTTGAAGAATCCAATAATTTGCCTAAACGGGTCAAACGAGGAACCCAAGAAGAAATAGATACCACTTGAGACAATTGATACCACTTGTAAAATTAATCTCAAGGGCTTTTGCTTGAAAATCCAAAGAATTTGAGCATTTTCAGATTTTGATTGAAGAACAATGCTCAATTGAGATTTTCCTCTTTATATATTTCAACACATAAAGACTCTCACACAGAGAAATCTTAAGCGGTTGAACTTACAATGTTAGTTTGAGAGGAAATTTTACTCAAGAATGTGGGTATCGGAGTAATGCTACAAAGAGGCAATGAAATACCACTTGTAGGAAATAATGAATTTAATGATACCACTTATAGAGATTTATTTAACCAAGGGTATCACTAGAAGGAATGAGCAATGACCTTAATGATACCATTTGTAGAAAATAGGAACTCAATGATACCACTTAAAAAGGAAATCAAATACTCAAGGATATCACTAGAAGAAATAAACAATAAAATCCATGATACCACTTGGAGAAAAGAGTCTCAATTATACCACTTGTAAGCATATGGATAAATAAATGCTCAATTGATACCACTTAGGATCAACTCACGAAGAATTGATACCACTTGAAATAATTTATCGATAAGATCGATGGGTATCGAGCAATATAATCGAGCATCATATACTTACGTATCAAAAGTTCAAGAAGGATCAATAAAATCTCAAAGATTTAGTATCAGAGCACAATAAAGACATGATCTCACTTGGAAGCATTAAAGTGCCCAAAACTTGCAATGAATAAACTCCCCAAGATGTTTAATGAATGAATCATGGAGTTATTTGCATTTGAATTGCACAAGTTTTGTCTTTTCAAAAGATCAAGTGAAAATCACTCTTTAGTTCAATTAAAGTGCTCATAACTGATACTACTTGAAAACTTGATCAAACAAATTTTAGAATTTTTCAAATTTTGCACAAATAAACTTTGGGATCATAAGAAGCTATTGCAAAAAGAATTTTTGAAAAAGGAAGTTCCAATCAAAAGATATCCCAAAGCAAACCTCAGAAAAAATCTGAAATTTCAGAACAGCCTGTGCCACGGCCGGTCCAACCGGTCTGGGGCTGGTCCAACCGCCTCCGGCGGTGTAACCGCCCAAAGCCGGGTCCAACCGCCCCGACAGTCAAACCTCCAGATTTTTGCAAATTTTGTCAAAAAGATTCAAATGAAGTCCAAAAATTATGAAATTTTGCAGAGATGAACTTTGGACTAATTAGAAGGTATTGCAAAAAGAATTTTCTCAAAAACAATTTTATTTTGAAAGATATGGTATTTTGCGCTTTGAGGCATAAAAGGAAATTGATTTTCACAAAAAGCCTCAAAATGCAATTCAATTTGGATTTTATGCAATTTCGACTTTCATGGCTTAGATTGGTGTATCATGAATGTTTCTAGCCAAGGTTTATAATAAAATCCAACTTAAAAGCCACGATTTGAGCTATATGCCTAAATAGGTCCTTTTAGATTAAATCAAATCGCTTTTGAGCCTAATTAGGTTTCAACATAATATTTTCATTTTGAAAGCTTGTAAATCCTTTGAAATACATACTAGAATACTTTTATAAAGCTTTTCACAAATTTGGGCCTTTTAAATATGATTTTTGACTTTTGACCTAAATAGTCCAAATTGAAGAAGCAAAAGTCAAATTCAATTAACACAAGAATTCAAATGAAAGCAAGGGTAAGAAATTGAGATTTGAATTATGTGTATGAGTCTAAAATACCATTTTGAATCACAATTCTACACAAGAATGGATCCAAATGGAGAAACTCACTAAGTGCTAGAATATGACCATTATGGGTCAAGAGTAGTTTTTCGGCGAGTTTCAAAACCAAATATCTTTTGATAGGTTGGTCTTTTGAAAATCTTTTGAACACGAAAGTTGTTAAGAATGACCAACTCTAGGATTTTTGTTTTGGAATTATTTTCAAAATCCTTTTACTTTTAATTCTATGAAAATTATAAGTTTAAATCAAAATCAAGATACTAGTAACTAGTTTTTGGAGTTAAAACTCATTTTCCTTTTAAAATAGATTTTGTGAAGCCAAAACCTTTGAGAAACATTTCAAAAGCATTTGTATACATTTTTCAACTAGTTTTTCACAAGATTAGTAATAGTATACAAAATTTTGACTTTTGGCTAAATGGTTGATTTTGAAAATATATATATATGCACTTATTATTAATATGGGCACATGTAGGGATGTGGTACACATGAATATGAATTAACACTCCCCCTAAATGTGCCACTATTAAACTTGCTCAAGATTTGCAATAAGAGAATAGATAAGAGGCAAGAGCAAGTGGCTATACAAAGCAATCTAAATTGATTCTAGCATGAATATTACAATATAACCTACACAAGGCTATAAGTTTAAATGGTAATCAATTTAAATACTTGTTACCCGAGATGGCATTGGCTCATGATGGACTTGATTATCTTCATGCTTGACACCACTTGTAGATAAATGTAATCCTTCTCCTCTTGATGTGCAAGCGTCCAATCCATCTCTTTATTGCCTAAAATTTTTTTAGGCGGTCTTTGGTACCCAATCCTTGTTGGGTCCGACAACGTTAGTCACAATTGATTTAGGAACCCAAATGGCCCTAAATTTAACATTATTGAATTGACTAACATGACTAGGAATAGTTTTATGATAATTATTCCTCCTAGGCAAATGATTTGCATTTTTATGAAATGGCTTAGGAGGGCAATGATATTTTGCAAAATTATTTCTAGTTTGATCTCTTCTAAGCATATGATAATTAAATTATGAAATGGCTTAGAGGATCTAGCAATTCTAGTAAATGTTTTGCTATTATTTTTCCTAAGCATATAATCATCATAGTTTTTCTTATTCTTAGGAAATTTATCATTTTGAGCAATTACATTTCTAGAAATACTCTTCCTATGCAAATGAATATCATTTTTAGTAGGCATAGGGGACTTGACAAGTTTGGCAAACACATTGCCATTCTTGTCCTTCCTAAGCAAATAATTATCATTTACAATAATAGGCTTAGGAGTTATACCTTTGGGACAATCCTTACCGAAATGTCCCTTTTCCCGGCAATTGAAGCACGTTACGCCGTTTGGTCCTCTCTTGACCTTCTTGTTGTGCTCAACGCCGGTTTGCCTCATGGTTGAAGTTGTGGCCTTGTTATCCACTTGATTTGGGCACAAGGAGGCTAGGTGGCCCTTCTTGTTGCAAGCTGAAGCACTTGATTGTCTTCGTGTGTCATGCGTACAGCCTCATCTTGCTATTTTCCTCTTGGAGTTGAAGCCGAAGTCCTCGCTATCTTGAGGCGCCTTGGCTTGCTCAAGATCTCGCCGAGGAGGGCTTTTCCCTTAATGCACCTCTTCAAGTCATCTTCCAATTTGATGACTTGGGCCTTGAGCTCATTGTTTTCCTCTACAAGGTTAGCATCTAAACACATAGAGGAACTAGAAACAATTTCATTTGAGCAACAAGGTAAATCATCGCTAGAAGTGGATATGCATTTATTTGATGAATTGTTTATAATTGGAATTGAGTGAGGCAATTCATCAACTAAATTGCATTGAGTGGCAATATCCACACTAGCTTTACTAAATTCCTTGAAAAGGAGTTTTCATGATTTTCTTTTAGAACATCATAATCATTTTGAAGTGATTCATGTTCTAATTTCAAAATTTTATATTTCTTTTTCTCCTTTCCAAGAAATTCATTTAGCTCCTCTAGCATATTCATCAATTCATCGTAAGAGGGCTCACCTTCATCATCACTCACCTCATTTTTACCTTTTGCCATGAAGCAACGAATTTTGATATAAGTGAAGATTCGCTGCCGCTTGAGGCGGAGGTCGAGGTTGATGGAGACGCCTTCATCACTTGATGTTGACGTTGAAGGTTCATCAACCGATTTTTCTCCTCAATGCAATCCTCAATTGTGCAGAGTCAACACTACGTCATCAAGGACAACTCACTCACTACACGTACAACTCCCAAGGCACCATGCCTACTTGCAAACTCCATGCACAATAGCCTAGGCTCAATAACCATCGACAAGACACAAGCCTCAATCACATGTAACCACAAGCCTACAAGAATGCAATAACCTCCACCAAGCCAACGAATCGATAATGCACACTCGCTCAACGCAAAACGGTCGAACGACACCGCCGACAATCACAAAACAGCCCAACGATCTACACCGACAAGCTAAAGCCGGTCACCAGACTGCGCCGATAACTCGCCATACACAACACTCGCCAGCGGTCCCTCGCACGACTACCACAAAACGACCCAAGCGATCAGCCGCATCAACCTCCACCACGCAACACTCCAACCAACAATTACCGCCACACGAGGCCACCGGATCAACAGCACGCCTAGAACCTATACCGACACATTCAACGCAAACGCCAAATGCACAATCGCCAACTCCATGGCACTCACTCATAACTAGTACGTACGCTGGCGACCCCCATGCAGATGCAATCCACCAACTCACAGCCAGTTCAACACCATACTCAGAATCACACCGCAATCAAAACCATTCAACATACACCAACCAAGCCAACCAACTACAAGGTCACAACCGCCACATGCATGGTAACACACAAAACCATGGTCATCACAAAACATTAACCACACTGCAGCAACCAATTAGCAAGAAACAACAACTATATGTCCAACACCACACATTAGACCAATCAACCAGATCAACACCATCTGACATTCAACCATATTCAATACCACTACAACAATTCAACCATCATTATCAACACTATCAACATTCAAAACAATCTATGACTCAACACTCATAGCCAATATCAACACACAGATTCAATCAACCTGCATCAACCCATTAGCTAATCAATTACTACAAATCATTCATTGACAACAACAAATTGCTACACTAAAACTTATTCCAATGAAACATATTCAGACAAATCAATTAACCATGAAACTCACACAGAACCTCAACAACATGCAAGCATCATTAGCACAAATCTCATATCAATGAAACTTCAACAATAGACATTCACTAACATCAACACTACTAATGCAACGAACACAACTTACATCAAGCTACACTAACAAAATCAACTAAACTAATCAACATTGCAACTAGCTCAGCAAAATCTATTCGAATGAACTACTAAAAACTATCAACAGAAGCTCTTGCACACATAAACCACATCAACCTTAACCAATTTCAACCAAATAGTACATATGCAACATCATCAATTAGCTCAACAATGAACAATCATGATTTCCATTTCACATTACCAACAAACTCTAATCACATAACTAACTACAAACATAAGATGACTTTGAAACACAAATCAACTATAGACTCTTGCAGCAACCTATAAACTCATCAAACTAGTCACTAATTGAAAGCACTCATTGCTACAATCTCAACAATGAACTATTAGTTGAAATAAACTTGTTAGTCCAAGATGCATGGTTGTCTCAATCATCTCTTGCACTCCATTAACACATAATGGATGCCTTTAGATCAATTGAGCACAACCCTAAATCAATTGAAATGATTTAAGTATGTCTTAAGTACAATAATGCAACTCATGCCTTATCATACTTAAGAACTATTCATTTATCCTTTCTTAATCACGAAACACCATCAACACATGATGAAGTGTTCTCTAATGATTAACACGACAAATGAACTCAATTTAAATTATCATTTAAATTGATTCTTCAAGTTAGAGTGTGAACTCCCCCTAAATATGTGCATCCATGTATTATATGGATTGGGAAACATGATGCACATTGTGGTTAAGTTAACGGGATATCCATACTTTAACTTGACTCCAAAATACATAAATAATACTACGATGAATGCATACATACCTTAGGTTTTCCATTTTTCAATGCGATGAGACTAACCAAAGATATTCTAAATAAACAAGTTAGTCTCGATACAAGATTTGTCATTAATAATAATATCGCATTAGGGGATAATCTTAATACGAGATTTGTCATTAACAATAGATTAGATTTGTCATTAACACCAAAACCACAACTAATGATGGTTGAACTTACAAGGAACGAGATCGAGAACTATCGCGGGGAACGAAAGCAAAAAAAAAATAGATCGCTTTTTTTGTCCGGTTCGATTTTGTGGGTTGGTGGCGGAGAACGGACGTGACACCACCAACTCCTAATTAGAAGTAGTAGAGATATTGGACCATGTGTTATTGGACTAGATTGATATGCATATATGTATTTATTTTAGGGTTTTGAGTTGTATAAAAGGACTTGAAACCTGATTAATGAAAAGAGCTTTTGCGGCGGCCGGAGACGTGGCCGTTTTTATGCGACGATCGTTCTTGCTTCTGGCGCCGGCTTGCTCCTATGGTTGTGGCAGCATGCATGCAATTCTTATGGCTATGCATGACTAGATAATTGCTCCTTATGACAGTGCATGCATGTGTGGCGAGAGATTTTGGTCGTTGATTGGAATGTTGCGGCCAGAGAGTTTCTTCTTGCGCCTGTGTTGGCCTGCGGCGTTTCCTGGCGACTAGAAGCGCTGAAGGCGGCGACTTGGAAAGTTCGCGTGCATGCATGCAACTTAAGACTAGATAATTTCCTTCGCTTGCGGCCGTGATTTCTTCCCAGCGACTAGATAATATCTAGTTCCTTGGACGTCATCTTTTGCATGCAAATCGGAAGACCAGAAGATCGGCGCTTGGTGACGTGAAGAGCTTTCAGCAACGGAATTTATCTCCACAATAAAAATCATGATCTGCAAGTAGATACGTTGGTAATCTCGGTTCTTCATTTTTTGCTCTTCGTTTATACGCCTGTTTTATTTTTAGATTGATTCATAGTTTCATTGTAATAAGTTTTGATTTGATCCATTCAAAATCTGTCTAGGGCATCAAGTAATTGATTTGAAAAGTTTCATTAGTTAATTTCTCATATATTCTGATTAATCTCGTAATTAGGGTTAGATTAATTTTCGTCATTATTTGTTACAGTCATATTGCAAAGGTCATATCTTTAGATCCGTAGATCCGATCAATCTGATTCTTCTTGTGTTAATTTAGAAATTGAGTCTAGTTTCTATAGTTAAAATTTCATATTAATCTAACGGTGGGATCTTCAGGAATTACTATTTTAGTGGACGTATATCTCTCTGTTTTTGTCGAATCCGAATCAGGCAATTTGAGTTTGAATTGGGGTGTTTTAAAAATTATCAAAAATTTGATTTTAGTTTCCGCGCAATCATTCACCTCCCCTCTGATTGCTAGTTTAGTATATATAGATCCTACATAAAAGCCCTAATCGCCATAGAGGAAGGGGTGAGGTGATTTGATGTGTACTTTGTACCTTGGTATGGTGGGTAATTTACTAATTTTAGCCAACTTTAGCACCTACCTGGAGGGGTGGTGGGATGACAGATTCACTGCCGCCGCTGCTGCCGACAACGACGAGTGGCTATTTTAAGTAATAGAGAGGAACATATGCTCTGTACAATTCTGTCATGTCCTGATAATCTTGAATGGTTTCACCTGTGTTTTGAGTTGTGACTGACCACTCACTGCATTAGGACTTGTTCAATGACAAAGGATAATTTGGTAAAACGTAATTGGTAGGGTAGTAAAATATGTTACTTTTGTCACAAAATGGAGACAATTAGGCATTTGTTTTTCCATTGTCGTTTTGCTCGTATGGTTTGGACATTCTTGTATTTAGCGTTGGGCATTGAGAGACCTATTAGTACTGCTCAGATGTTTGGCTGTTGGATTGGTCGTTTCACGCAGGATCTTAAAGATATTGTGTTACTAGGGGCCGCAACTATTTGTTGATCCATTTGGTTAACTAGGAATGACATTGTTTTTGAAAGAAAATCTTTTTCATCCCCTTTGCTGGTTATTTTTGTTATCTCCCATTGGTTGCGTACTTGGGCTGTGTTGCAGAAGTTGGACTTGCGTCCTATTATGGCTTTTAGGACCTGTCGGGTAAGGTTCCACCTCTTGGATCTTTCCATCACCAAAATTTCAAATCTTGAGCTACAACCTAGTAGATTGTTGGATTTCTGTTGGTCGTGGTGCTTATTGTTCCAAAGAGTTCACGAGATTCTGATGCTTGTTGTTTCCGTCACCTCTTGGCTCTTCCTTTCACCAAGTTTGTCTGTGATTGGAAATAGTTCATGAGATTTACTCGGATAACCAAAAAACCAAACCGGATTTTTTTATTAATTCGGTTTCGTGTTTTTGAATTTGAACCGAGAATTTTGGTAGCCATATTCTAAAAACCGAATTTTTTATAACTGAATAAATTGAACTGACTTGTATCTTCTCGATGTAATTTTCTTGATATTAATAAAAGC
Organism: Guadua angustifolia; assembly: GCA_036346375.1. Classification (NCBI taxonomy): domain Eukaryota; kingdom Viridiplantae; phylum Streptophyta; class Magnoliopsida; order Poales; family Poaceae; genus Guadua; species Guadua angustifolia. Next base: position 53,399,693 of record CM070520.1, on the reverse strand, counting down.
TTCCTTTATCCAAAAAAAACAAAGAGTCTATTTGGCTAATGTTGAAAGTTATACAATAATGAAATGTAGAACTGTATATTATCATCATTTTTATAGCATGATTTGGGCCATACGGTCAGTTGTCATCTTGTGATCATTCTGTACCTGGCCATGCTGGTTGACCTTATGTTAGTTATGTCCATTTTTTTTGGGGTATTTACTGAGGTGGCATTCTACATTTCCTAGTAAATTACCTACACTGCAAGCACGTGTTACTAGGTTCCTAGCCTTTGGAGCAAAACAACATGGCAGATTTAACATCAAGTTTTCATTTTACATCTGCTTTCTGAAGGATCTGCACTAAAATGTTGAAGGCTTAGATGCTTAGTTTTTTTTTTAGAATACTAAAGATATTTTTTCATAGTTCTGAAACAGACAGTATGGCTTGTTTGTGTTGGGAAATCGGGGTGGAAAGACTCAGTAAATTTCAAATTTTTATTTCCTTCCTGAACGATTATGCGTTATTAATATATTTATTTACATTTAAAATTAATTAGAGATATTTTAGTTACCTAAAGTTATTGTAAATTATCATTCTACAAAACATATTTTACATTTCATTGTTTATACTTCATCCAAAACATATTACTACGAACACTACAACACAATATTATAGACTAATTTATCGAACTTAGTGAATAAAAATAAGCTATTTTTGTGATTAAACGAAAAAAAGGATGATTAATCGGAAAACAGCCGATTAATTGGATTATATGGTCAATTAATCGTTCAACTGCATTAATTGTACTCTAATTAAACTATTCATAACAATTTAGTCACCGTCACTAATTAATCGGCCGACTAATGAATTGGCCCTTTTTCACAACATTGGTACATCCACGCTCCCACTTAACATTGCTAGACTCAGTTCCTATGGTAAAACCAGTTGTTTCATACAAATTAGCTCGAACTTTGAATTACAACTCGGTTAGCCACTTAGACTACCCAAGCAGTTCGAATTTTGGATTTTTTTTTTCACTTATAATCAGGATTCAGGACTCAATGTCTCATGCTCGCCATGGTGGTTCATTATTTCACTAGCATGGAGCAACCAAAAGTGAGCACATATGACCCAAAGGAGCATTTGTTGCTTAGTGCACCACTTGATCTACGGGCGCCTTGGTTTGATTAAACTATGATGGAAATCTGCAAATTTATCATTAAAATCTGACTAACTGAGTAATCTACTCCTAGTGCTTCTCCTGCTTTCCTACCTTTGCATCTTATCATAAGCTAGCACGAAGATCTAGCAGATCATGCCACGATCCACCCTAGCTAGTTTTAGGTTCTGTTTGGGAGAGCTCCAGCTCAGATCTGAAACTTATAGGCTAAAATAAAGTGAATTAAGTTTATATTTTTAGTCTAAAATGTAAACAAGATGATCTCCTGAAATCTGAAACTTGTAGGCTAAAATAAAGTGAATTAAGTTTATATTTTTGGTCTAAAATGTAAACAAGATGATCTATCTAAACACTTTTAATGTACTCACAGTTCCAGCTTTATGAATTTGGTGAAGCTAAAATTTTCAGCTTCACCAGATTCTCAGAATCTGGAGAAACTGAATCCCTGCCAAACAGGCCCTTAATATACCCACAACTCCAGCTCCATAAATTTTTGGAGCTAGAAATACCCTGCTCCACCAACTCCACATATTTTGGTGGAGCTGGAGCTGTCCCAAACACCCCTTTAACTGAAGAGAGCACGCCTTGACAGTTGCTGGTGAATGATCTTTGCCCACCCTCTGTTAGAAATGAGGCCCAAGTGACCCATTTATCTCTAATGCCAAAGCTACAAATAATAGTACCATATTGCTAGTTAAAAGAGGAGAGTCCCAATTTAAAAGGGAGAGCTCCCACCATGCCTTGTAATGAGGCATATGGAGGGTGTGGAGCACGGCTAAAGTCACACGCACGCGCGCGTGTATTTCGCGAATTACTGCGTATTTTTCCCGCGTGACTTGTGACTTGCGACGAGTCGCCGTGCCGTAGATTAAATTCCTAGCACGTTTAAACCCTTTTAATTTTCAGTTTCTCTCCATTATGGCGTCAGTTTCAATTGAATTGATGACTGCAGTTACTAGCGTATAATGGTGCTGTAACGGTCAATTTATTGACAGTTACTGGTGCAAGTCTATAAAATCTGGAGACGTCCAGACAGATGTTTTTTTGGCTTTTGCGCTCGCGTTCATCCACTGTGACCTGTGTTGCGTCTTCGTGCTGCGCTCGTTCTTCACCGACCTTCCTCTCGGCGTGCACCGCGAGGCAAGGAGAGCGGGATCTCCGAACCGTTGCCGCGCGAGAACCTCGCACGGGAGGCAATAAGGTTTCTGGCAGCGCAATCGCGCGACCGCCGAGTTCTTCATCTTGCTATTGGGACGATCCACGACGTCGACTACTTCCTCTACTGATGCGGCCGCTCATCGCTTGCTTCCTTTTCGTCATCAAGCCCATCGTAAGAATTCTCATATTTTCCCTCTGTTCATCTCGTACAAGATCTACTTTTCAGAAATATGTGGTATCTTCTGTCTAGCCTGTTGTGTTTGATTATTTTGGGATTATGTTTAATATTCAAATCTGCAATTAAAATAATACCTAGATTTCCAACATTCCAGAAACCTTACTAGTATTATTTTTGTGATTGTGATTCAGCAATGGCTGGTGCAAGTGATGTCATGAAACCTGAGAGGTTCAATGGTCAGAACTTCCGTAGGTGGTAGACTAGAGCCAAGTTTTGGCTCATGTCTCTGGGTATATGGTGGGTGATTTTCCCTCAATACCCCCTTACGGATGAGGAGAATGCACAGTATGAGAATGCGAATAATACCGCATTGGGCTGCATTCTGACCATCTTGGCAGATCAATTATATGATGTGTATATGAGTTACACATCCGCCTTTCGAGTTGTGGTTGGCTCTTGAACAAAAATATGCACGGTTGAAATTTGGTCATTTGGTTGTATACGTCTGAGCAACTATTCAATTTTACCATGGATGAGTCTAAATCAATTGTTGCTCAAGCGCATGACTTTCAGCTACTAGTGGGCGAGATCGCACATTTGGGATGTGCTTTATCTGCAAAATTTGTGGCTGCAGGCATTGTGGCTAAACTTCCCCCATCTTGGAGGAATTTTGTCACTGGTCTAAAACACAAGAGGGAAGAGATTTCTATTGAAGATCTCATTGCTGCCCTCGACGTGGAAGAAAAAGCCAGAGCGAAAGATGCACCAAAAACTTCTTCTCAGGAACCAAACAACGCAAATGTGATTGAGAAGAAGGGTGGCAACAACAACAAAGGCTTGAAACTAAATAAAAATATTAGCTTCAAGAAGAAGAAGTTTGAGAAGAAAGATATGAAGAACATTACTTTTTTGTGCGGAAAAGATGGTCACATGGCTAAAGACCTCGCTTCCGCAAGAACGAAGCCAAATGAGCAAGGCAAGAAAATTGCCAACGTGACCATAAGTGAGGAACTACTTCAGAGGGTATGGTAATTCTCCTGTTATTTTTTCAGCATGCCAATCCACTGATTGGTGGGTTGATACGGGTGCAAATGTTCACGTATGTTCTGACATATATCTATTTTCTTCTTACCAGGCAGCAGGGGCTTCCTCCGTCCTAATGGGGAATGGGTCGCATGCTTTTGTGCGTGGTGTTGGCACGGTAGAACTGAAGCTCACTTCAGGGAAGACTGTCTGTTTGAGATACGTGCAGCATGTGCCAACAATAAATAAGAACCTTTTCAGTGGTTCCCTATTATGTCGAGATGGTTATAAGCTAGTATTTGAGTCTAATAAAGTTGTAATGTCCAAGTTTGGAAACTTTGTTGGAAAAGGTTATGAGAGCGGAGGCCTGTTTCGCTTAAGTATACTAAAGTCTTGTTTAAATTTAAATGTTGCTACTCAAGTTAATAATTGTGAATCCAATGTTTGGCATTCTCGTTTATGTCATATTGGTTATGATACCATTGCTCGAATGTCCAGATTTGAAATAATTACAAAATGTGATATTGTCAAAGGATCAAAGTGCCAATCTTGCGTGCAAGCAAAACAACCTCGGAAACCCTTTAAGGGGTTAGAGGAAGAAAGGAATTTGGCACCATTAGATCTTGTCCATTCTGACCTGTGTGAGATGAATGGATTGTTGACAAAAGGAGGCAAAAGATATTTTCTAACTTTTATAGATGATGCAACACGTTATTGTTATGTGTATTTGCTGAAAACAAAGGATGAAGCTTTAAACTACTTCAAAATTTATAAGGTCGAGGTTGAGAACCAACTAGAAAAGAAAATTAAAAGATTAAGGTCTGACCGTGGAGAAGAGTATATCTCTCAAGAATTCTCCCAATATTGTGCTGAGCATGGTATAATCCATGAAGTGACACCACCATACTCACCTCAATCTAATAGGGTGGCTGAGAGGAAAAACCGGACACTAACAGACTTGGTGAATGCCATGTTGGAGAGTGCCAGTATGCCTAAGTCATGGTGGGAGGAAGCTATCTTAACAAAGAACTTTGTCCTCAACAGAGTAATTACTAAAAGAAGTGAGATTACTCCGTATGAGGGATGGAAGGAGAAAACCAAATATCAACTTTCTGCGAACATGGAGGTGTTTGGCAAAAGTCAATATACCATTGCGTAAAAAGAAAGCTTAGACCTAAAAGCAGTAGATTGCATTTTTCTCGATATGCACATAACAATCTGACGGCCTATAGATTTTTAGTAGTAAAATCAGATTCCCGAGATTATTGCTAATACAATAATGGAATCTAGAGATGCTTCTTTCTTCGAGAATATTTATCCCACGAGAGCGAGAGGATTTAATGAAAATTCTAAAACTTCGATCTTCCATCTACTTCAATTACCAAATATTGTTGAACCGACTTGTGATATCCACGAGGAGGATAACAATATTGTCACAAATGAGGCTCCTCGCAGAGCAAAAGACAAAGGGTTGAAAACCTTTGGTGATGACTTTATTGTATACCTTGTGGATGTTGTGCCAAAAACTCTTTCAGAGGCTTATGCATCACCGATGTAGAGTATTGGAAAGAGGTCATTCAGATGTGAGATGGATTCCATCATGGCTAATGGAACATGGGAGATCACTGAACTTCCTATTGGGTGTAAACCAGTTGGATGTAAGTGGATCTTTAAAAAGAAAATGAGGCCTGATGGTACTGTTGATAAGTATAAGGCAAGGCTTGTAGCCAAGGGTTATACCCAGAAAGAAGGAGGGGATTATTTTGATACTTATTCTCCTGTTGCCAGATTGTGTTTATTATCGCTATGGTGGGGGTCAAGGAGTAATCTTGTGTTTGTATGTTGATGACATACTTATATTTGGGACCAACACTGCTATCATTGACGAGGTCAAGTCTTTCTTATCTAGTTGTTTTGATATGAAAGACATGGGTGAGGCAGATGTAATTCTAAATATTAAATTGATCGAGGCGAGAATGGGATTACTTTGAGTCGGTCCCATTATGCGAGAAAAATTATTGAGCCGCCGGCTTTGAGAATCGCAAAATAGCCCCAACTCCCTATGATGCAAGTGTAAAACTTACATAAAAATAATGAATTAGGAAAGATCAATTGAGATATTCACAAATAATTGGGTCCCTTATGTATTTATTTGGTGCAATGTGGGGACCCCGATTAACTAAATCCAACCCCTCAGTGTTTCCACGTGCTAGTCCAGAACAGCTAGCACACTTGAATGTCATGATGATGATAACACGTACATATCAAAAGTAAATAACGATAATAAGCAAAAGAGTGTAACAACATAAACATCCATCATCACATTATTACAAGTATGGAGCCTTACGGCTTAAGTGAAAATGTAGCAATGAAATGTAGAACAAAAGAGCCAATCGGTGTGCCCACAGCAACCGATGAGATGCAGCTCCCTAGAAGATCGAGTCATCCTCCTCATCATAGTCTTCACCACAGATGTCGAACGGTGGATCACATGCTCTTGGACAGCCGCTTCTACCATCATCTGCTTTATGGAATAAGCAGCCCCGCATTGAAACGCGAGGGTGAGTATGCAACATACTCAGCAAGTCTCGGAAACTTAATGCAAATAACTAAATGCAAGGCTTAAACAAAGGATGGCATATAGGGTTCATTTTGCATAAAGCTTAAAATTGAAATTTAAATACAAGTAATAATTTCATAAAGCGAGATTTCACAAAATGTAAATAGCATAATTAATTAAATTGAAGTATAACAATTTTCCGTGTTCCAACTACGGTTGGCTCTAGTAGCCAAACTAAATCCGGAGCTCTAGCGCTCATGATTCCCAACCACATTTTTATTTTAAACCAAATCATCATTTTTCCATTTAAAAGCAAAAACCGTAAAATCTACTATGTGAAAGCTGCCCACGCTTGCCCTTGTCCGTAAGGCACGGCTACTCAAGTAGTTTTAAGACTCTGCAGAGTGGTACACTTTACCCACACGACATGATCAACCCTTTGCGCCAAGTTATTGACACACTTCCTTTGGTGTGCGGCAGGAGATCATGACAAGGTTTTACAATGCATATACTACTGACTCCGCCCGCTAAGGTTTCACCTGGTAGGGCTACCTCCGCCAGATCGAAGCCCTCTTGCGCTTTGCAAGTACCCTCCTAAGAAACCGCGACACCCAATGGCGAAGTCAAATAACGATACATGCAAATTACTTAGCCAGGTCGTACCCATATAGACATGTGGTTGTACTGTATAGCATGGCCCATGGTGTCCACACGACCGGTCCTTAATTGACTAGGGTGGACAATCACATTCCAAAATTTTGTGCATCCCGCACCCGCCACTCAACCAATCCGCCCCGATCTAAATCATTTTTCACTTTTAATTTCAAATTAATACCGGCAACACCAATTGCCATAATTTCCACAATTCATTTTGAATCAAGAATGAAATCATTTCCATAATGGTGAGGTACCGACGTGATTAAGCATGGCTAAGCATTTTCTACCGTCCCCATAATCAAAATGATTACCATTAATTACAGTAATTAGTTTTCCTAAGGTGTCAAAGGTTGTCAAGTTGAATATCAATGTGGCATAACAATTTGGCAATTAACTAAGCATTTAAAATGACATTAAAGTACAGTACGCAAATATTAAGCATGCAATAATTTAAAAACAAAATAGCATTTCATAAACTTGGGTTCAATATGGTCAAGGAGACTTGCCTTCAACCTCTCCCGCTGCTGCTACCTCCATTGGATGCTCCTCTCGCCAACCCCGCTGCGTGCGTCTACACTTGAAACACGCAAATCGAGGCAAGAAATAAATAAAACTAAAATAATAAAATCCAAAAATTCATAAAAATAACACCAACAGATAGATCTTGATTTTATATGAATTCAGAAATTTGAATCGTTCGAATCGGAGTTCGAACGGAGGAGAACGGGGCTTTCGAAGTTTAAATGGAGAGAAAATCAGAAAAATGGTTAAAGGATGACACATGTCGCGCTATGATTCGCTGAATATTTCGGAAATTCAGTTTAAATCGGAAAAAGGGAAAATAACATGTATGGCTGACATGCGGGGCCCCTCCGACAGTGACACTATTCACGGTGTGAGGTAGTGCAGACGTGGTGAAGAGGTGGCAGACACGTGTGCGTGTGATGGGACTTGGCAAATACGTGGCACAAACGTGGCGGACACATGGCAGGTTAGATCTGACATGGTTAGCACGTGGCGATGACATGGCTGACGCATGGCGCCACGCAGATCTAGCGCATACGGTGGCGGCGACGTGGCGCTTACGCGGCGTGCACGCGGCGCCAGGTGGCGGCTGACGGGGCAAGACCAGTAGATGCAACGACTCGGTGTCGCTGACGGGGATGCCACGCAGGAATTAGGGTCTACGTGGCGCCTACGCGGCACACACGGGGCAACACGCGGGCGGCAACACGGCGGTGACGAGGCGACACGCAAAAGGTACTAAAACAGCTGGCTTAAAGGTTTACCGTGTGAGAACGTGGCGAGTATCCGGCCGTTGCTGTGCAGATCGACGGCGACAGTGCACTCGAGGAGGATAGCGGCGAGACGGCGGTTTGAGCATGCTGGACTTGGGGAAGACGGCACCGGAAACGGCGATGGAATGACAGATCGAATGAAAGAGTTAGTGATTCGGGTAGAGGTTGACGAAGTGAACTCAACGGGACCAAAAGATGCGGCGGAGGCTCACCGGAAATGAAGCAAGAGGCGGCGGAAGACTTCAAGCACGGCCGGCCAACTCCGTTGAGGTCACGTGAGCACTACAAGGCATCCCAGACGATGAGAGAGGAGGGGAAAGAGGCGGCGCGGAGAGGAGAGCACGGCACGGAAGTCGGAGTGGCCTTAAATAGGCTAGGGTTGCGGGAAATAGCACGAGAAACGAGGTTGGTCGGGGCGCGCGCTACTGTTACGGGCGGCGGTGGGTGCTTAGGCGACGTGGCGCACAGAGAACCGCATGATCCGGATCAGACGGGTGACGCGTTAGGGTTTCAGCCGCAGCTAAACGACACGGCGCGGAATCAACCGTTGGATGATGATCCAACAGTGGAGATGCGAGGGAGGATTAGGGTTTGGCTGGAATGGGCCGGGTGGGAGTTTGGGCCGGCGGTGGAATAGGAACGGGCCGACGGAATGAACAATGAAGTCGGCCCACCTGGAGGAAAAAGAATTTAAATAAAATTTTCGAATAAAATAAATATCAGAATTCCGAATAAACTCCAAATAATTCAAATAGATAGCAAATAAATTCAGAAAAATCTCCAAAAATACAGAAAAATCAAATGAAGCACAAGGAACCCAAATAAAATAATAAATAATTATTTTGGGGTTTAGATTAATCATATTAAATCCTTTTAAATTTTTTAAAATTCATTTTAAGCTAGAATTAATTCGAGAAAATTTCTACGAGTTCGGATTTTTAAATTTGAGTTCAAGAATTCAAAAAAAACGAAATGTTACAAGCAACGAGACCTGACATCTCATTTGCTGTGAGCAAATTAAGCCGGTTTACATCGAATCCGGGAGATGATCATTGGGAAGCTCTTGAGAGAGTGTTGCGTTATCTGAGAGGTACTATCTCTTATGGAATTCACTATCTTGGATACCCTCCGTTATTAGAAGGGTATAGTGATTCAAATTGGATCTCGATGCGAGATGAGATCAAAGCTACAAGTGGATATGTGTTTACATTAGCGGTGTCGTAGCTTTCATGGAGGTCATGTAAGCAGACTATATTGATGCGGTCAACTATGGAAGCCGAGCTTGTAGCACTAGACACAACCATGTTGATTTGAATGGCTAAGAGAGCTTCGTTGGACTTGCCATTGGTTGAGAAACCAATCCCGGCGATCCTAATGTACCGCAATAACCAAACAGTGTTGATCAAGGTTATGAGTGCTAAGGATAACTTGAAGTCCTCCAGACATGTGAAGCGTAGGCTTAAATCTGTAAAATTGAGATGCTCGGAGTGATAGTACATCAATTATATACGACCGAGAAAAATCTGGCATACCCTTTTACAAAAGGGTTAACAAGAAATGCGATTTCTATTACTTCGAAGGACATGGGAATGAGGCCCATTTGAGTTACTTCACAATTGTAACCCATCCTTTTGATCAGAGATCCCGTGAAATAGGTAATGAGAAAAAACAAGTTGTGGTTGTAACAAGAGAGTACACTAAATCTACCCATGTTCTAAGTACTCTTAAGCTGTATGGAATTTGGTTTAAAACCTTAATGTATTCTAGTGTCCTAATGAGAGGAAAAGGTATCACCTATAGGATACCTAAAATGAATACACCTACTTGAGCCTAAGCTGTGAGGTCGCAGATTAGAAAGGGCATTCTCTAGAAAGCTCATGAGAAGATTAGGAGCATGACCATTTAACGCTCCATTGAGGTGAAGTTCTTTGGCGACCTAGTATCGCTTAAGATTTGGGTGAAATCTAACCACACAAAGTCTGTGAATTCAAGGCTTAGTCCATTCATTAGGCTGTGGGAGGATGGATCTTGTTATTATAGGTGAAAGTTCAACCCGTATGGGACTTACACTGAAACACTGATATATTAAACGAAGATTCAGCACAGTGATCAAACTTTTGAGTCTTTGTCTGCTTCGGCATTGGTGGGGGATTGTTAGAAATGAGGCCCAAGTGACACATTTATCTCTAATGCCAAAGTTACAAATAATAGTACCATATTGCTAGTTAAAAGAGGAGAGTCCCAATTTAAAAGGGAGAGCTTCCACCATGCCTTGTACTGAGGCATATGGAGGGTGTGGAGCACGACTAAAGTCACACGCACGCGCGCTTGTATTTCGCGAATTACCGCGTATTTTTCCCGCGTGACTATAATGGTGTCAGAACGGCCAATTTATTGACGCCATCGTGCAAATCTATAAAATCTGGAGACGTCCAGACAGATGTGTTTTTTTTTGGCTTTTACGCTAGCGCTCATCCATCGTGACTGTGTTGCGTCTTCGTCTTGCGCCGTTCTTCATCGACCTTTCTCGGCGTGCACCGCGAGGCAAGGAGAGCGGGATCTCCGAACCGCTGCTGCTGCGAGAACCTCGCATGGGGCGGCAATAAGGTTTCGGGCAACGAATCGCATCGACCGCCGAGTTCTTCATCTTGCTATTGGACGATCCACGACGCCGACTACTTCCTCTGACGATCGATCTTTGTCTTTGCTCGCTTTTTCGTCATCAAGCCCATCGTAAGAATTCTCATATTTTTCTCTGCTCATCTCGTACAAGATCTACTTTTCGAAATATGTGGTATCTTCTGTCTAGCCTGTTGTGTTTGATTATATTGAGATTATGTTTAATATTCAAATCTGTAATTAAAATAATACCTAGATTTCCAACACCCTCCAGTACTTTTTTGTAGGTAACATCTTTGATTCTTTCATGTTGTAGATGGAAACACGTCAATAGTGCGCCAATTTCTTCTTGTGGCGTGTGTTTATAGATTTTGTACCTTTTCGAAATCTTTTCTTGCGTAATTACATGTGATGTAACTGTATTAATGCCAATTCGCATGAAAAGGATGTAGAACAGAGATGGTTGTTTATGTAACCATTCCTTCGTTTCCTGCTGATTTCCTCCTCTTCCAAAGAGTTATACTGTGTGCATATTCATGTTTATTGTCTTGTCAACGCCTATTCAATTCAACTATCGTTTTACCTGTATTACTTTTGTAAACATGACATATTAAACAATGCCCAAACAAAAGTCAACTGATTATCCAAATTACAACAATCCTACAGAAAAATTCATGAAGTGCATATGGAATCCCATCAAAAGTTCAGAAACAATGGATGCACAGAGGGAACTACTCCTAGCAAGCATGCTAAACCTCCACGAAACATGAACTAGAGTACAGGGTTTGAACTTACAGTGAAAATTGAAAGAAAAAGTGACAAACTACGATGACAAACTACGAACCCGAATCACCTAATGTGACTTGGACGAACCGTTTCTGATAACTAAATTACAAATCTTCCAGGGAGAAGCACCGCGTCACTTGTTCCTTCAGCTTGTCGATGACTCCTTTCAGCCACCTCGCGACACCAATGGATACCACAACAAGGAAAACAATGTACGCAGAAACCCCGACGACCAGGGCCAGGATATAAGCAGATGTCCTCACTCTCCTGCAGCTCCCGGCGGCGTACGCACCCATGAGGCCAAGCAAGTCCAGAATCATGGCAGCTTGCAGTGCCAAGAGCGCCGGGCGAGTGTTGCTCACCCTCTTGATCAGGAGAAAGACCATGATGACCAGAGACGCCATGAAAGAAGTTGCATTACAGTAGAAGAAGGCCTTGTACCGGCGCGGATAGCTGCTCCGAAGAATCGGGTCACCGGCGATGTAGGCAGTTTGGCCATTGCCACGGGCGGGGGCAGGGGCGGGCCCAGACCATTGCAGAGGCCTCGGGCCACTCGGGCCATCGCCCCATAGGCCACCGGGCGGGCTCATCGCGGCTTGGTACGTGACGGCGGCCGCAAGCGCCGCGAGCAGCAGCAAGTATTTGGGCAACTTCTCGTCCCAGAGATCGCGCGCCTCACCGGCGCCGGCCGTGCGCGGCAGCATGTCACCGGCTTCGTCCTCAAGTGCACCGAGCCTGGAGAGGAGTCTCTTCACGAGACCTCGCACCGACTCCGACACGACCAACGCAACTTGGAATGCGATGACAAGAACTGCCAAGACCAGCACAAAGACATAGATCGACGTCGATACCTTCCTGCAGCTCCCGGCGGCGAAGGCGCCCATGAGGCCGAGCAGGTCAAGAATCACGCACACCCGCAGCGCGTTGGACCGTATTCCTCTCTCCGAAAGCTTTCTGTTCACCAGCAGCATGATGATGGCCAAAGATGCAACAAATGCAGTTGCATTGCAGAAAAAGAATGCTTGGTAGCGACGCCGGTAGTTGTCGTAGAGCACCGGGTTGCCGACGACATGGCCAGATTTGTTCTCTTGCCAGAAGCCTCCCGGGGGGCTCATGCCGGCTTGGTAGGTGAGGCTTGCAGCAAGAATTGCAAGGAGCAGCAGAAGCTTGCGCCTCTTCTCCAATTTCTGTTCCTCCTCCTCGGAAGGCTCACCGGTTGGCAGCTCAAACAATTTCTTGAGCCATTTGGGTACACATTGCTCCAGCTTCCCCCTCAACAGTGTTGCCCGTGCCGCGCAATTTGGGGACACTTCTAACATGAAAACGACGACATGGATTCCGACATAGAGGAACACCGGAACAACAAGCAATGAGACATAAACAGATTTGGATACTTGCCGGCAGCTCCCGGCGGCATATGCGCCAATCAGGCCAAACAGGTCCAGGATCATGGCGACCTGCAATGCGCAATACTTGATTCCCTGGGTGCTGAAAATGCTGCTCAGGAGGAGGATGAGGATGACCAGCGACGCGACAAAGGCGGTGGCGTTGCAATAGAAGAACACCAGGTATCGCCGGGGATAGTTGATGTGAAGCACCGGGTCACCGGCGAGGTAGTGATGGTGGCCATCAGTAGCATTGCCGTTGCCGTCCCAGAACCCGCCGGGTGGGTTCAGTCCTGCTTGATATGTGACACTCGCCGCAAGGATACCGAGCAGAAGCAGATACATGCGCGTCTTCTTCAGGAGCTGATAAGCATCACCATTGCCTTGCTCGGATCCTGTGCCGTGATCGGGATTTTGCGATCTGCCCAATTTCAGGTACTTTTTCAGATTTTCTTGCACATTGTGGAGCCAATTCTCAACAGGCTTGCAAAAGAACACCAGACACTGAATGAAAATGTAGACGACAACAGCGGCCACCAACGCGACGACGTAGATGGAGGTCTTGACGCTCCGGCAGCTGCCGGCGGCGAAGGCGCCCATGAGCCCAATCATGGCCGCGCCGGCACATACCCAGAGCGCGCACGACCGGATCCCGTGCCGCGTCACGGTCCTGCTCATGAGCAGCATGATGACGACGAGCGACGCGACGAACGCCGTGGTGTTGAAGTAGAAGAACACCATGAAGCGGTACGGGTGGTGGCCCCGGAGCATGGGGTCGCCGGCGAGGTGGTCGTTGAGCTGGCTGCCTGGCCAGAACCCGCCCGGCGTGCTCAGCCCTGCTTGGTACGCGACGGTCGCCGCCAGAGTCGCAAAAATGAGCAAATACTTGCGCGCGCTCCACACGTTCCGCCCTGCTTGGTTCAACGTCCTGGCGGCGCATTCTCAGGGCGAACAACGCGAAGAGCAGAACATGGGCGGAGACATAGAAGAACACCAAGATGACAAGGACGATGATGTACACGGACATGGCCACCTCCCTGCTGCTGCCGGCGGCGTATGCCCCCATCAGCCCGAACTGGTCGAGTATCATGGCGGCCTGGAGCGCGCGGAGCCACCACCGGAGGCGGCACAGCGAGCGGACGAGGAGGAGGTTGACGATGACGAGGGAGGCGACGAAGGCGGTGGCGTTGCAGTAGAAGAAGACCTTGTAGCGGCGGGCGTAGGTGACCTGGAGCACGGGGTCGCCGGCGAGGCGTACGCCGTCGTTATCGGGCCAGAACCCGCCCGGCGGGTTCAGCCCCGCCAAGTAGGTGACGGTGGCCGCGAGGGTGGCCAGCAGCAGCACGTACTTGCGCAGCTCCCAGAGGAAAGCGGCCTCCCTGATGCCGTTGTCGACGTTGGGTTGAATGGCCGGCGCTGCCGCCGGAGCTGGCCGCCCGTGGTCAACGCCATCGGGCATCGCCTACGCGTCTCAACTTGGGGGGTGCTTTTGGACACTTGCTGAGTTGCTGTGTTGGACTGGTGGTGGTGGGTAGGTAGCTTGCTCTGGCTGGCGGCTCCGAGCAATTCAATAGCAAATGGTGGTGACGAGACTTAAGAGCAGCTCCAACAGCTCCCTCATCCGATTTCCTACCCTAAAATTTGAGGAAGCAGTGCTACTGTTTCAGCTCCAACAGGTTCCCTATGTCATTCCCTATTTTTGAGGAACGGTGAGCGGCTCCCGAAATTACAGGAATCTCTCTCCCTTCTCCATCCGATTCCCCATCCGATCGGAGCAACGGCTGCAGCGCTCCCGCGCCCGCGACGACCGGTGAGAGGAAGGCGAGGAAGCGCAGAACTCCGTGCAGCCGGAGCGAGCGGAAGGCGAGAAAGCGCAGGGCTCCGAGTAGCCAGAGCGAGCGGAAGGCGAGGAAGCGCAGGACTCTCTCGCTCGTGTGCCATCCGAGCCGCCGTCTGCTTCTGCATCTGGACGCCGCCGTCTACTCCTGTGAAACAACAGCAGCCGAAACTCACACAGAGAGGGCGTGGAGAGAAGGAAGAATCCGATGGATCGACATCAACCCTTGGTAATAGATCCGTTCCATTCCGTTTCTTGCTTCCTACACAAGACTCAGACCAGAGCTGTTTGATTCCGCTGTTTTACCTCTAGGATTTGGTTTGGGGGTTGGAATTGCTCCAGATCTATCTATCATTTTCTTGGATTGGACTCGTGGGTTTGGTTTGGAGCCCATATTAGGGTTTTCTTGCAACAGCGTGTATATCTTAGGCTCTTAGCTAGTCCGCTAATTCTTCCACAAGAATGAATCACAAAATTGTTCTCCCGAGATCCGGCCTGGTCATCACAATTTAGTTTTAGCGCAAGTGGGTGCAATTTGTTTAGTTTTTTTTGGATTGGATTACTTCTGCTCGACTCATCTTCTGCTTAGTTGAGATTTCAGGGAAGTAGAGGTAGTTCTAGCATGACAATTTATGTTTTTGATGATGCAGGAGATTTCTGAGAATTATGCAAATCCAAAGACGTGCTTCTTCCATGTGCTCTTCAAGGTACCCTGCCTGTTGTTTCTTCTACAGTCTCTGTAATCATCTATGCAACATTGTAGTTAGCATTTAGCTGATTTGACCGTGTCTGTGATTCTGTGAAGGCGGGGGCATTGACATTCTACATACTGTCAACAACTTCGTTATCATATTCGTCATCACCGTGCTCCTTGCAGTGCTTAACTTCTGGGTGGTGAAGAATGGCAGTGGAAGGATATTGGTTGGGATGCGGTGGTGGAACTTAATTTTAATTTTTTTTGTTGAGATCATAATGGATATGAAGAGAAGGGATAGATGATGATTGTCAATGCATCAATCTTTCAACTGAATGCTAGACATTGTGCATTTGTTATGCAAGCAGCACAGTTGGTTCTTGAAAATGTTCAGAATGATCAACCACAGGTTTGTGCTATCTGAAAATTGGTTATCAGATTGTCCATTATGATTGTTGCTTTTAAAATATGTAACCAAAAGATTTCACTCGCAGGCTAGCATTACTAGAACAGAATCTGGCATTGAACGGCTTGTGTGGTCGGAGCATAAACCATATATACCCAGGCCTCTTCTCAGCATGCATGCAAGGATGGGAGACAATGCTTGTGAAATGGCAGTGGTTGGCTTTGAGAAATACATGGAGCTGGCTGCCAGCCTCCGAAGACGGTTTCCAAGTCTCGAGAACATCTGGCTTTCTACTGAAATGCAGCCAATTTAACTCCCGTCCTCTATTTGGCGTAACACAATGTTTGTTTGATTCCTGCAGTTAGTCTGAAACTCAACTCTCCTAATGTTGAATACAGAAAGTTATCAAATGCATCACATTTAGTTAAACCATGAGACTTGCAAATAGAATGTTGTTTTCTTTTGAATTCTTCAGTAATCAGTATTGCCTGTTATGCTAGCCGTTACAATATAGCCGTTACAATATAGCTGTTACAATAAATTTCAAATTTAGATTCCCGCAATTAAAAATATATAGCCCATCAAATTTGGTCCGGTAAAAAAAAACGTGTCTCATATGGCGGTTATGAAATATCATTATAATATAGGAGGGAGAAAATAGAGAGTGGGATTTAGGAAATGCTGTTGGAGAGGGAAGAGATATAGGGAAGGAATCTTTTTAGGGAATTCTGTATATGAGGATATAGGGATCCAGATTTAGGGAACGCTGTTGGAGATGGTCTAAGAGCGGGCGATTGTTCCGGCAACGCTTGGAAAAATTCTTGAGCGCGTCGCGTGCAGATTTCATGCCATTTTCCCAGAAGAGCGCACGCGGTTAAGGTCGAGGGAACTGAGGACGGCGAGTGAGTACGACGACGGTAGTAGTACTTGACTACTCGTACCAATGACGTCAACCTGCAAACGTCATGTGCTGCTACTCCTAGATTACAAATAACATATGTGCAACTTGGGCGTGATACCTGCAGTCTTTTATTTTATCCTGCGCTTATGTTCAAGTCGTGTCTGCTCATGCTTTGTATTGCATGTGACACACATCAGGCATTGGTCTCTCAAATCATTTTATGTAGGACCGGATTTTTAAATCCGAATCCTATGTTTATAATCGTGCTAATCTAGAAAAAGTTAGCACACACAATGAAAACAGTGATAATAACACATTCATATCACGAATCACACCTAATATTAATTAAATAAAGAAAGTATTAACCTTATGACCAATTATTACAAAATGTAGCCTCATGATTTGAGTTTAATTAGAAGCAGCAGAAATAAAATAACAACAGCAGAATGAGCCAATCTATATGTCTAACAAGCAATTGACTGGGGTACGCGTCCTAGTAGTCCAAATCGCCTTCATCATAACCACAAGTATAGAACTCGTAGTCACTTTCAGCTTCTGCGCACTCCTTTGTGGAAAGTTAGGAAGTTGTAAGAGTGAGTACAAAATGTATAATATGGTTCTTTCAGTATAAAGCAAGGTTTAACTTTAAATAGCAATAGTAATTTCACAAAGCATCATTTAACAAAAATATAATTAAATAGTAATTGAATTTGATATAACAACTACATAGTTTCCAACCACCTGACTGACTCCAACCACCAAATCATAATCCCAGAATTCCAACCACTCACGGATTCCCAAACCATCATTGTCATTTAAAACAAAACCACAAGATCTACAATGTGCTAGCGTACCTCGCCTGCCTTTGACCATAGGCACGGATACTTAAGTAGTTTTAACTCTATAAAGTGTGTACAACTTTACTCACAAGACATGATCGACTCTTGTTGTCATGCAATTAACACACTTTCTTTGTATGTTGGTAGAGAGATCATAACAAGTCCTTTACAATGCACGACCCCGCTACTAAATTTGCCCGCTAAGGTTTCATCGCTGTTAGAGTTCTAGCCACTCAGTACAGAAGCTCCCTCTTGTGCCTTGCGAGTGTCTACATCCAGCACCCACATCCTACCAAATGGCGAAGTCAATAACGAGACGTACAAATTAATTAGCCAGGTCGTACCCATATAGACTTGTGGCTGTACGATAGTGCTCGGTCCATGGTAACACGTGCTTCGGTCCTTAATTGACTAGGGCGGAACATTCACTTTAAAGGTCTCGTGCATCTAGCACCCACCAAACATCCATCCGCCCCGGTCTAAGCCATTTACACTTTATTTCATTTAAATAACAGCAGCAATACCAATTGCCATAATTTCACAAATAAATTTAAACAATGTTTGAAAAGTTTTCCATAATGGCATAGTACTGAAACGTTTAAGCTGGGCTAAGCAATTCTACCGTCCCATGCTACACTATTGGTTATCACCAAATAAAGTAGTTAGTATTATCTAAGGTGTCAAATGTTGTCATGATTAAAGTTAATGAGAGTATACCGTAATTGGAATTTAGCTAAATCTTAACACTACCTTTAAAGTACATTGCGCAAAATAATAAGCATGCATAATTTAAAACAACATAAGATTTTTATAAAATTTGGGATAAACATGTTCAAGAAAGACTTGCCTTCGTTGCCTCCTGCTGGTTCTACCTCTGCCTGTCGATTCGCTTGAGTTTCGATTGCGTCGTTTACACATGAAACAAGAGCAAATAAATAAAACAATTTCAAACAAAATTCAGAAATTAAAAAAAATACTACTGGAAGATAGATCATGAATTTAGATGAATTTAGAAATTTGAATCATTGAAATCGGAGCTTGGACAAAGGAGAACGAGCTTCTGGAAGTTCCTCGGGTCAGAAAATCAGAAAAATCAGAAGGGATGACACGTGGCGCAATCTGATTGGCTGGAATTTCAGATTTTCGGGAAAATGAATAAATAGGAAAAAGAATTGTCTCTGACGCGTGGGGCCCACACATCAGTGACACGGCTCACGGTAGATCGGGTTCACCGAGGCGCCAAGGGCGACGCAGAGATCGCCTATGTGGAAGGCCACTTGGTTAGGGTGACATGGCATGGCGTGGCCGATGCATCGCCACGGAGATGACGCGTCGAAGCACGAGAATCGGCAGTCTTGTGAGGCAAAGGCGCTGGTATAATTGCGCCACATGGCGACACGCGACAATGGGGGACGACGCGGAACGTGAACGTAAGAACGCAGATGCAGCGAGGTTTCGGCCGGGAGTGAGTGGCGACGCAATGATGATTGGCGAAGCGCCAAGGCAGGAAGACGAAGCGGGTGCGCGCAAATCCACGATAAAACGGCACGGGACAAAGGGTAAAACGAAGAGGGCTTCGAGGTGAACTCGACGGAACCGAAATCGGCAGCGGAGGCTCACCGGCGGCGACAAACGGTGGCGGAGAAGACCACGGGCACGGCAGTGCTAGGGTTTGCACGATGCGGCGGCTCGAATTAAGAAGCGACGGAAGGGGAGAGGGGAAAAGGGGCGGCGGCTTAAATAGACGCAGACGCCGAGGTCTTCAGGGCGGATACGGCGGCAACGGCCGCGAAAAATACGACAGCAGGTTTGGGCGATTCGGGCGGCGAGAGTCCAACGCAGAGACGACGCTTAGGTGGCTGACGAGCGGGCCAGCCAGCGTCGTGAGCGACGCCACGCGAGCCGAAGCGGATTGGGCCATGGGAGGTATGGCAGAGCGAAGCATGACTAGGCCGAGAGAGATAGGCTGCCCAAGGAGAGGAGGAACAGTAGGCAGAGGCGGAACAGAATGGGTCATGGGAATGCAGCCACGCGAAAGGAGAGAAATGAAGAGATTTTCCGATTTTAGAAAATTCTAGAAATTCGAATAAAAGCGAATAAATTCAAATAAATAGTAAATAAATTCAAAAAAAATTCAAAAATACAGAAAAATTTCTTGAAGTACAATAAACCTAACTAAAACTAAAAATCTTTTGTTTGATTGATAGATTAGTCAAGTTAAATCCTTTTATTATGAAAAAATTCAAATTAAGCTTTAATTAATTTCAAAAAAAGGAAATAGTTCATTTTTAAATTCAAACACTCAAAACTAAAATTTTGGAATATTACATCTTACGCCCTTGAGGCCCGCCTGAGTGGTAATCGAGTGGAGCTTCGATTGTGTTAAACTGTTACTGTCGGAAGGTGCCCGCCAACGTTGCAGCTGAGGAGGGAGAAAAAGAAACAGAGTCGGAAGTCTAATCCATGGAAATCATATATATAGTTTTGTATTGAAAAGTATTTTCATAATATTTAAATTGAATACATGAAAATCATATATATAGTTTTGTATTGAAAAGTATTTTCATATTGTTATAATTTTATTGAGTTTTATAAATATATTATAATATAAATTTATGATCAAAGTTATCCAAAACATTAATTAATTATTAATCGAAGGGAGCATCATGTTGGATCGAAGCAAGACAAGGAGTAGATAATCAGGTTCATCTTTCATCCGTAAACGGAAGCGTTGGCAATTTGGGCATTGGCGCCTCGTCCGAAAACAAACGGGTGGGCCAGGGAAAATTCACCGAGAGATACTTATATGTTTTTTTAATTATATAAATATTAAAACATTCATTAAAAATAGAGTGATTATTTATCTTTTCTTTTACTTCAAGATTTATATATCTTTACTACTTCTAATTAGGAGTTAGTGGTGATACGTCCGTTCTCTACCACCAACCCACGTATAAACCGTGAAAAAAACCACCGACGAAAAAAAACCGAACCGACCGACGGAAAAAAACATAAACCGTTTTTCGTTCCGTTCCTCACGATAAGCTCACCTCCCGATTTCTCCACGAACACGACAACCGCCCCATCTGCGAGTCCAGATGCCTTCCTCGGTGCGTTCCCACTCCTCTGTAATCGGGAGAAATAGATGTTTGATCTTGTAGCACAATTTTCTTTTATTGCTTGACCTTTATGTTCTATTATCAATTTTATTTTTCGTAGCAACGCACGTGCATTGAACTAGTGTTATATCTTTACTACTTCTAATTATAGGTTGGTGGTGATACGTCCGTTCTCCACCACTAACCCACGTATAAACCGTGAAAAAACCATCGACGGGAAAAAAACCGAACCGACCGACGGAAAAAAATCTAAGCCGTTTTTCGTTCCGTTCCTCACGATATGCTCACCTCCCGACTTCTCCACGAACACGACAGCCGCCCCATCTGCGAGTCCAGATGCCTTCCTCGGTGCGTTCCCACTCCTCTGTAATCGGGAGAAATAGATGTTTGATCTTGTAGCACAATTTTCTTTTATTGTTTGACCTTTATGTTCTGTTATCAATTTTATTTTTCGTAGCAACGCACGGGCATTGAACTAGTGTTATATCTTTACTACTTCTAATTAGGAGCTGGTGGTGATACGTCCGTTCTCCACTACTAACTCACGTATAAACCGTGAAAAAAACCATCGATGGAAAAAAAACCGAACCGACCGACGGAAAAAAACCTAAACCGTTTTTCGTTCCGTTCCTCACGATATGCTCACCTCCCGACTTCTCCATGAACACGACAGCCTCCCCATCTGCGAGTCCAGATGCCTTCCTCGGTGCGTTCCCACTCCTCTGTAATCGGGAGAAATAGATGTTTGATCTTGTAGCATAATTTTCTTTTATTGCTTGATCTTTATGTTTTGTTATCAATTTTATTTTTTGTAGCAACGCGCGGACATTGAACTAGTGTTATATTAGATTGGGGCGAAAGTAAGAAAGCACCGCTCAAATTCACGTTGAAGATGAGGAGCTTGTTCTTGGAGGAGAGCACCATACCGCCGTGGAAGTGGATGGCCCAGACAAGAATGGTCACCGCCACGGCCACACCCAGTAGCAGCACAAGGCCGAACACCGGGAACATCACCGTCGGCGGCGTCGCCATAGCCTCTAATCTTATCCCCGGCGAGATCACGAGATCAGTGCCAGAGGGAAGGACGAGGAGGGGAGAGGAGACAGATGTTTCAGAGAAGGAATGTTACATCTCACGAGCCTGCATTAGAGAGAAGCCCAGTCACATTATTTTCTCAAGCCAGCACAAATAAATACAATTATATCTACTTGACTTAAATAAATAAAAAATAAAAATATATCTGATAGATACAGATACGTCTACTCCTAATATTCAGCCAACCAACCAGGCAACCACACCCCTGGGCCCTGGTCACAGCAAAACGCAGGCAGTACGCTCTATCTGAAAGCGCCGCCTCCTCTGAACCTCTGATCCCCTATTCCCCTCCGACCGACGGCCGACGCCAACGCCCCTCCCTCGCCACCCCCCGCCCGCGATGCAGCCCCCGTCCAATGCCTCCCCACCCCCGCCTTCCTCTCCGCCCGCCGCCGATACGCCGACCTCTGACGCCACCCCCGCCGCCGCCAAAACCCCAAATCTCCCCGACACCCCCGCCTCCGTGGACCCCGACACCCCCTTCTCCGACGCCGATGCTTCCGCCGTCGCACCGGCCGACGCCCTCGCCTCCTCCGACGTGGCCGTGGATGCCCCCGGCGACGCCGAAGACGACGGGATCAACGCCTCGGGCGCCAGGAAGCACATGACCCTCGCGCCGCCGGCCCCGCCGAGCAAGAAGTCCAAGAAGAAGAACAGCAACAGCGTCTGGACCAGGCCCGCCTCCCGCAAGGGCAAGAAGAAGGCCAAGCAGCCGGCCCACCCCCCTACGGGCGCCAACGGCAGCCGCCGCCCCACGCCCTCCTGCGGCGAGGACGAGTTCTTCCTCACCCCGGCGCCCCGCCTCGCGGCAGAGCGCAACGATGACTCGCCCGGCTTGCCCGTGCTCCTCTCCCGCGTCTTCAAGTCCGAGAGGATCGAGCTCTCGGACGACCGCCTCACCGCCGGCAGCACCAAGGGCTTCCGCATGATACGCGCCACCCGCGGTGTCGCAACCGGCGCCTGGTACTTTGAGGTCAAGGTCCTGCACCTCGGCCCCTCTGGCCACACCCGTCTTGGCTGGGCCACCAACAGTGCTGACCTCCAGACACCCGTCGGCTGCGACGGGTTTGGTTTCGGATACCGCGACGTCGATGGCTCCAAGGTGCACAAGGCCTGGAGATCCAAGTATGCGGACGAAGGGTACAGCGAAGGAGATGTCCTGGGGTTCTACATTTCTTTGCCTGGAGGGGAGCAGTATGAGCCCAAGCAACCTGACCTGGTTCACTACAAGGGACTGCCTTTTCTTGTAGAAGTTCTGAAGGATGAACAAAAGATGCCTGATCCAGTTCCTGGTGAGTACTTGTGTTAGTTCCTTTCTGTAGTGGTAGATTGCCGTGCCAAGTAAACAACAGATGCCATTGTTGCAAAAGAAAAACTAGCTGTTTTGCAAATAAGAAGCTGTTGCTTCATAAAATAGTTAAGATTGAATTTTTTTTCTCATACAGTACTTGGTATGATAAACTAATAGCAGAATTGCAGAAATGAGGTATTTAGCTT
Source organism: Guadua angustifolia (assembly GCA_036346375.1). Classification (NCBI taxonomy): domain Eukaryota; kingdom Viridiplantae; phylum Streptophyta; class Magnoliopsida; order Poales; family Poaceae; genus Guadua; species Guadua angustifolia. The sequence continues at coordinate 53,376,481 of CM070520.1, read as the reverse complement.
TTAGGATAACAGATGCAAGAAATGTCTTTTGAAATAAGTGAACATGCATACACTTGTTTTTTACATGTGTGTTAGTTGTACAACAGAGAATTAGGATTATAAAAGTTTATAAATCATATACAGCAATTGTGCACTCATGCTGAGAGAAGTAAAAATGTATTGTTAACTAAGTTGTCATTAGTCCTTGATACATCCTTGTATTGCCCATGCGCCGCGAGTGTGTTGGTAATGGTAGCTACCCACACTCCTCTCTGATGTGGGGACATCGTTTCCTCATACACCCCGCGTGCAAATTCCAAATTCCTGTTTGGACACTGTAGGATATTTGCATGTGTTTCAAATCACTATATCTGCATTGCACTCGCTAGAAAGAAGTTTCCACTCATTTACTCATTTTGTAATATTTCTAAAACCTAAAGTATCTTGCATTTCTTTTCATCTGAATTGCAGTGGCATTTAGTGCAGAAGCATAGTGGTGAATGCAATATACAATCTATAAAGCCAAAACATAAAAATAAAAGCATTTGCATGTCAAGTGATGCTCTCCTAAAAGGCAGTACATGGCACTCATACAGTTTGCTTGTATGGATGCTACAATTAGTATAGGAATTATTTGCCTCTCAATCAAAGGCAAGAATCAGCTCTAATGTGCAGATGAACTTACCTAATTGTTTTCTGTTCAAGATGATGTACAACGTTGTAAAAAGACTGTAACTACTGAACATATTCCATAGCACCCTAAAAAAATGCCAACCATTGACTGAGAATTAATTAAGTTAGATTACTACCACAATTGACAAGAACAAAACATGAGTAAAAAAACCCATCCAACTCTATTGCAGAAAGAGAAACAAAGCTTGCTAAGTTAAAGTAAACTTTATATGCTATATAACAAAGCATTTGAGAAACAATTTAATTGATGCATTGTGAAATCAACAAAAATAAAGGAATAAAATACTGAATCTCCGATTCTTCATTGCATCACCTGAAATAATCAGGTGAAATGAACCTGTTGCAATCATGCAGCACACCTTCCCTGCCTCCCTATCACACTCTACCACCATTATTCCAAGCTGTCATCTGCCTTCCTACTACATCAAAGCCATGTGGGAGATTAATTTTGCCCTCCTGTTGCTATGTATAACGGTAGCAGTATTGATATTTCTGGTTCTCAATCAAAGTATCTTAGTTACTCCATTGGTGCTGGTTGAAAAGTTCTGATGTTGTGGTATTTTTTTTTTTGCCTTAGTGAAATAAAAAGTCCTATTGGTAATAATTAAAAGGTTTTAATTATCCCATTTTATTGCTGATCAAAAAGTTTTGATATTTGGTATTCATTACATATACGGCGATCGGTTTGCCATTTTATGTACCATTTGATTGCACTATGTTTTGCCTGCATGAATAACAAAGGTGTTTCTTTGTTAGTTGTTCTCAATACAGAAACCATTCCCCCAGCAACGGTTGTTTTGCACTTAGATGGCGCTTCCTACTTTCTAGCATCCATAGCTTTATTTGTTCAACCTCTCTGGCCTGTCGTCAAATAATCAATTTCAGTTTTTTTATGGTTCTTGCAAATGCAGGAAGTGAGATATGTTACTTCAAGAATGGCGTATGCCAGGGCACTGCCTTTGTGGACATTCCTGGAGGGCGATACTACCCAGCTGCGTCACTGTATACACTGCCTGGTGAACCAAACTGTGAAGTCAGGTTCAACTTTGGGCCTGATTTCGAGCTCTTTCCAAATGACTTCGGAGGCCGTCCAGCCCCTCAACCGATGAGCGAGGTGCCTTACCAGGCATATGAGGCTGCTGAAAATGGTGTAGCCGAAAAAGCCGGTTAGTCTAGACTGTCTAGTTGACGTGCTGTTTTCATTATTATTGTCGAACATACCCGGGAGTCCGGGTAAACAGCGATTAGTCAGTCTGATGACCGTAGCTGGTTATTTAATTACCATGGCCAAGTTTACTAGTGAACATGTTTTATCTGACTAGGTTGTATGTAGCGTTGTACCAGCATTGAGGTTATTTATCTCCTCAGATTATTTTGCTATGAGGTTCGTGTATGCGATGGGAGGTGGTCTGGTGGCCGTTTGGGATAGTCACAAAAGCGACTGCGTGCAAATTTGCTTCCTTTTTCTGTTCGGTAAGCCGGATGACCTTGGACAATATTTATTTGTAACTACGAACTTCGGTTAGCTTCCTTTTGAATTTCATACAACGTTATTAGCAAAGTTATCTAGATATTCTTTACTACTCTCTCCTCAAAATATAAGTTATTGTGGGATTTGTGCGGTTGCTAAATGAAAATAATGTTATTAGATTTGTCTTGCAAAATACGTTCATAATATATAGTTTTTATTATTTTAACTAGTATGTCAGGATACAGAACCATAGCTAAAGTGCTACATTGGAGACTGAAGAGTCAAAAATGACTTGCATTTTGTAACACAGTGAGTACTATATAATTTGCTTGTAAGATCGATCAATGAGACAATGACTATACCCTTAGTCACAAGAGGAAGTCGCCTTAGAGTATGTATAGTCAAACAACATTAATTCTGACCAAATATATAGTTTGGATAAACGAAAATGATACCATACATTTGTTATGAAAACTACTTTCATAATGTTATACTTCTATTTTTTTAAAAAAAATATGATGATTAAATTTAGTGGTGAACTTAAAAAGTGAAAACACCTTTTTTTTCTGTAGGGATTTTCTTTTGCATAAATGCTAGGCAAACCTTGTAAGTGAAGGACAACGGCATAAATAGTTTGGTAGCCACACAGGTTTTTGCTGCGTGAGAACAAGGCAACATATCCTGTGCACACACACTTTTCGTGTACACATCGTGCACACCAACTAACAAAAGTTACGAAAAATTCTGAAAAAAAATTGTAGATGTACTTCATAGATTTCTCTACCTATATATAAAATTGTAGGTTCAAATTCATTATATATCAAGAGTTACGAAAAAGAGAAAATTCTAACAAGTTTAGAGAGTTTAAACTTGTCAGAATTCTCTTTTTTGTAACTCTCGATATATAATGAATTTGATCTTGAAACTTCATACATAGGTAGAGCAATCTATGAAGTACATCTATAATTTTTTTCAGAATTTTTCGTGACTTTTGTTAGTTAGTGTGCACAGTGTGTACACGGGAAGGCCTGTGTGCACAGGATACGTTCCCTGAGAACAAAGCTTTTATCAAATTGTGTTCTTTGTGCTAGTGCTATTTTGAAAACCATTAAGGGCGAAAAAAACAGGACAATACATGATTTTCGCCAAAAAAGAAATAGCCTGGTTCATTTTTTTGAATTTTAAATTTGAAGGAAATTTTGTTGTTTGGATTTGTAATCTACAAGCACGAATGCAGGATGGAATCAAAAGGGGAGGGGATTGAGGTGAACCAGGTTTTGTCTCGGAAAACCGATCCTCGGCTTGTTAGTGGCGATTCTGGATAAGGTTGTATTTGGTGATCTGGTGTTAGGTCTTATTGCAAACCAATCCAAAAGAATACCTTAAGTTTCACTGCAACTACTTCTACACATTTCTATGTAAGTGCGAAATGGAGCCTGGTTTGGTCCTTTTAAAGGATAGTTTGATTCAAAAGAAGGGAACAATATTTTAATCAGATGCAAAGGAGAGGAATCGAACAACCACTTAAGCAGTTACACGTGGACCGATAGACGATCCATAAGTTGGCTTGATCAGACAACGCTGAGAACTAGAGGCTGTTTCGAGAATTAAATCTTTTTTTGCTTGGATATAATTGCCATGTCTTAACATATTTTGCTTAATGTATCCCCGCCCCCCTCATGCGGTTATTTCATACACGACATTTTCCAGGCCCAGTAGAGCTGGGCCGAGTTAAAGAAAAGCCGGGTTGCTTCAAGGCCTACCAGAAGGGCCGGCCCAACCAAATAGATCAATCCAGCCGGCCCGTTCCAGTTGCTTACAAGCCGAAACTCCCCAGCCCAACCAAATTTTACCTAATTGCAATCTCTAGCTGCCGCCGTACCCCATAACAAGCCTAGCCAAGGTACGCAAATCTTTACTATGGTTATGTTTGGATTCCTGAGCTAATTGTTAGTTTATTAAAAATTAGTCTTAGTCTATCCAAATAGGAAGACTAATAGGTGGACTAATTTTTAGCCAACCCCTCCGCTAACAATTAGTCCATTAGCTGGTGGGTGGAAGCTAATTTGGGCTAATAGCAGGTAACACGTTGGGAAAAGTTTGAAATATCCTCGCGCGAAAAGATGTGAATCACCAGCTGTTATGAGGGGCAGACATGATTTTTCTAAGAAATTAACCCAACCATTAGCCATGTATCCAAACAGCCCTAGGCTAATTTTAGATAGACTAATTATTAGCTGGATAACAATTAGCTCTAGCCATTAGCCAGCTAACAATTAGCTTTAGCCCATCCAAACATGACCTATATATAAAGCAAGAGTTTTTATCACATCACTTCATTAAAATTATCCATCTTTGTTACCGCACCCATGGCTTATACATAAGAAGGAAATGAGCATCTCGGGCGAGTCTTAAGACACGAACCAGAGTGAGCGGAGGGGACGACAACCACTCCTCCCAGCTACACTCGGCTCTCGTTTATTGCGGATTTTTGGGGATTTGATCACATGACCTCTCGGTCGTTTAGTCGTAAGGGTACCTATGTTAGCCAACCGCACCCATTCGAGAGAAAAAAAGATAATCATGATTTAGACGGAATATGAAAAAAAAAACCCTAATTACTATCGCAAGTAAAATGCTAAGGTAATTGAGTTTAAGGAGATGGGTATGGTTGACATGGATAGTGTAGGAAAATATGAAAAAGGAAATGTGGAAGTGACAACTATTTGCAAACAAATTTGTTGATCAAAGGTGCCAACTGCGAAGTATTCATGAAATCATGAATAAAGGAAACAATTATTTCCTTGTGTGAAAATGCATCTAATAAATAGTTATCATCTGTTTTTTTTTTAAAAAAAAAGGTTCCACCGTATACCTTTACCCGCTTGCTTCCCAACGCACACCTTATAATTAGAGGTGAAAACAGTTCGAACATGAACGGATAATATTTCTATCATATTTGTTTCCATATTTTTCTTAGATGCAATACAGATACGAATAGTTTGGATACGATTATGAATACGGATAATGTTAAATACATATACGGATTGAATATGAATCAAATCGGATACAGTTACGAATATTTATCAGAACATGATAACCCCTTAGATTGTACATACAAAATCACGAAAACTCATAACTAGTTGATTTGATCAAAAAAATTATTAAAAATTGAATAAATATAAGCATTTTGATTCACTTAGACAATAGTTAGATACCATGTCGCAAACTAAATTATGTAAGACTTAGTTCATCACACACACACGATTAGTTCATTATACATGTAGGTCCAAAACACAAAATGAAGGTAATCCTTACTCAGATATGCAAATGGAAGCAACACAAAACACACTAAAATCTTAATAATACTTAGATAACATGTCTCTAGAAAAAAATATATAATACTTACATGTAATAACCCAAGATTTGTATTATTTGTTGAATTATGTTTAAAATAGTAAATTATGTTTTATGAGTTTTTATGCATTTTAGCTACTTATTTAAAATATTTTCCTATTAAGAACAATGGTGTTTGAATTTTTGAGAAAATTTAAAATCTAATTAAATCTTGAAAATAAATTTTTAAATGATAGATTGTGTCAGGATCTTTCCCAAAAAATTGCGTAATTTTTGGATTTGGTTTGCCAATTTTAATAATTGAAACTTGATTTGTTGATTAATTAAATTAGAAAACAATTTTGAAATTAAGAAACCTTTTTGAGCCAAAAGAGTAGCCTTAACCCATCCTATAAGCATATCCGGATATCCGACCCATCAATATCTGGATTATCCGAATCCGTATACGACGGATAGTGAGCTACCGAATCCGTATTCGTATCCGGCAAAAAAAAAATCCGTGTCCGTATCCAATCCGATACTATTAGAGAAATATCTAATCCGATAGAATCCGTATCCAAAAATTATTCGAATCGATCGGAGACTATGGGATCCTCTCCGTTATTGTTCCTCCACCACTGCTCCAATACAATGCCACCGTCCCTTGTAGAGTAAGCTCAATTTGACCTAGTACACTTATGCGCCCTCCTCTACCCCTAAACCAGTCCCAACCCAGGCAGAGTTCAGATGCACTCCCTGTGGGTACTGCAATTTAAACAGACCCTACAAGCACGGACCATCCAATCGAGTGAACAAATAGTCCAAATCAGTTCACAATGCGATGCAATTTAAACAGACCCTACAAGCACGGACCGTCCAATCGAGTGAACGAATAGTCCAAATCAGTTCACAATGCGATGTTACAGTAAGAAACGACACAATATTTTGCATGGTACTCACGGGAGATAAGGACCGTCATTTTCTGATCGGACGGTTCATAGGAACGGCTTAAGTTGCAGTCCTCCCAATCCACATCTAAATTCTTGGATCTGGCCCTGTGACATACCAGGTAATGTTGGGTTGTGTAGACAACAAGCCCCACTGAGTACAAGGATAAAACAACATACTACAGACCTGTTTGGCCACGCTTAACCTTCTCACGCTTCAGCTTATAAAGCCTAGAAGTCCCCATACCACTGATTTTAGCTTATTTGGGGTTTTCTAGAACAGAAGCTTTTAGGATAAGCCCAACAAGTTCACATCTATTATACTTAGTTTGTAGGTAGGCCAAACAGGTCCTTTGTTTCATAGCATTGATATCTTAAGAGCAAGAGGCATATGCCCGACATATGCAGAGACACGGATAATCTTTGATGCCATGCCATAATTTATCCATAGGCTATAAAACTCCCATGCTCAACATGCGTGTAGCAGTTAAATTAACTACTGAAAACAAAACATATTTGAGGTCACATATGATGTGTTTACATATATAAAACAACACCAAAATAGCAATCATAAGATTTTTTTTTTTTTAAAAAAATGAAGCACAAGATCAAAAACTGCAGTAAGAAAATGCAGAACAGTGGATCATGTTAATATAAATAGGGAAGAGTACATACATATTAACAAGAGAAAGAATAACAAGAAAAATACAAAACAAAAAAAAGTAAAAAAAGGACAGAGACCAATTAAACATAACAAATAGGCCACTGGAAATTAATCATTCAGAAGAATGTGGCACAAAGAGGAAACCCACCTGCAAAAGGGAACACTAAAGTTGTTGAATGAATTCATATAAAACAGCCAACGAAAAGAGGAAAAGATAAAAGAGAGTGCAAAACTCTATAAGGAAAACAAGAGACGTGCAGAACACAAAGACACAAGACACGTCATACCAACTATTCCTATGCATGCTTACCAACATCAGAAAAAAAAAATAAAAGCAAACCAAAATAAGAGTCCCGAATCTGTTGGAACAAAGTACCATGAAGTAGCTTACTTGAGGACAAGGACATAGTTAACCTTTTCATTAGACTACGAGAGAATCATATAAAAAAAAACATAATGCCTTGTATATTGTAGCTTGTTGGAGAATCACTAGCTCGGTAGTTACTGAAAATTAGACCCACACTTTTCATATGGGACCCTGAAAAAAAGTTTTAACTGTCTCTCAAATGGCATTCAAGGAAGAAAATAGCAACGCCAAAAGCATAAGAAGGCAAGAAAAACCATCATACTGAAAATGTTACAGAAGTGAAGTCTTTTCAACATCTTTTGTTGGCAAAAGGTACGAACAAAAGCTAAAATGTTGAAAGAGAGAAAAAATAATTCTCTACAATAAAATGATAGTTCCATTAATGTGAAGTTAACCAAAGGTACAAAATGGGGAAAATGTAAAGCATAGTACCTTAAGGAAATAGAAGTAAATGTATTAGATAACAGTAAATAAATGTCATATATATGAAGCTAGGGATCGATCCCACCAGACATGGCTCCTGTCATGGAACACCCTGTCTATCCCAGGGAAAACAATGCTCAATACTGTCAAGCAAAACACAAAGTTTGCAAGCACCATTTCCCTCAATTTCTGATGTCTTCATGTTTTAAATACAACAAACACAATTGCCAGCTTAATAATTCTGCTAGAAAATGAAAGTGCTCTGTTTGCTCAAATGAGCTGGAAGACGTGGGATTTTTTTAACATAAAAATGGAAGTTGAAAAGCCTATGTGAAGAAGCATACGTTAACTGGTGAATTTTTTTCATAGTTAAACGCACAAACATACCAGAGTGGAAGAAACAACCTCAGCTAGAGTGCCATTTGATTAGTAGGTGGCTACAATCCAGGAAGGTTTTCACTCTGCTCAATGCCTTCTCTCGGTGCTTCAACACTGAGTTCATGCCAGGCTCACTCCTTTTGCGTGCCATTTTCTGGGATATGTTCTTCCATTTTGATTCAAACTCACAGGCTGCCAAAAAAAAAATCAGGTAAATACAATATATTGCTTAGAGGCTCAAACTTGAATAGGGAATGACACTTTCCTTTTGCTGCAAAAATTACAAATGCATGTAAGTATATAAAGTATATATTCATTATTAAAAAACACTGAATGACTCGAACATTCAAATTTGTCGGCTTTTAACGTTTGTCTTCATGAAAGACGGGGAACAAAAGTTAAACGCTAGGTTTATGCCAAAGGATTAGTTAACCTGGAAACATCAATTAAATGATCATTCCACTAAACAAAATAAGAAAACTAAAGGAGATAAGTGAGTTACTCAATTATACATCACGACAGACAGTCATTATGCTGCTTTGTTTGGTACGGATAAATAAAGAAAAAACTCGTAGGGTACTAGAAAGTAATAGCAAAAGATTCTTGTCAACAGAGTTCCAAACTACGAACATAATAATGTCAATAACTGCCACTCTAAGCCAAGTAAAGAAAAGTTGCATACGCAAACTAGAGCATTAGCATGGGCATCATGGACCCTGGGCCGTACATGGCACATAAGGGAAAAGATTAGCAGCAGCCGGCTAGAATTAGCTGTTTCCAAATTAGTTGCTTCCTTTGTTATCAAGTTAGGTTATTATCTCCTAGAGTTCAGGGATTGAGATTGATATCTGCTATTGTCTAGGGATTGCTATCATTAGTTACCTTTTGTTAGGACCTTACCTCTATATAACGAGAGGAGGCATATCAATGAGAGGCAAGAAAGAATGATTTAAGAAAATAGTCTCACTCTGCCAAATGCATCTCAGTCTACAATTCTAGCAACATCTCACCCAAATGAATGAAGTTGTAGAAAAATGATGCTTACAGTTACTAACCTTCGCTTCTATTGACAAAGCCTTCAATAAGGCATGCAAGATTCCATGGCCTTCCAGCAGAGGCAGCTTTGGCACCGCCTTTTAACTCACCATTATGTTGTCTCAAGCTAGAACACAAAACTCCTTTCATTAACACAAAAAAAGAAAGAACAAAAACTTCTACATGGTATGACTAAAGTTGTCTAAATTTTTCTTCTCATCTGCACACTTTCTAATCTAGTTAACTGTTAATTTATACCAACAGAAACGCATGAAGAAAATTTTGTATATTCAAGCATGCATATCCCACGATCCTGATCAAGATAACTCGAATATTTCCAGGCAAGTATAACACGATTCGGTGATAAAAGGACCAGCTGACATACACCAAAAGTAAAGCAGTTGTGCTGTTCTTAATTCTAATAGTGCATGTCTAGCATACTTTGGCTAAAACGAACTTGAGTTTAACACCTTTTTCTAAATTTCTTTTACCAAAAGAGTTGGTTAGTAACTGGAACTTCTTTTGTTCCCCCAGAATGACCAACAGACAGTGAATACTAAAATTGTGGAAGCAACAGAATCTCTGTCCTAAAATCATCAAACCACGGTTCTCTGAAAGGATCCCAACCAAAGGGAGGCATGAATTCGTGTCAATTCCACCTTCCGCAATTCAATCACTAACTAACTCATAACCTAGCCTAGCCACCCCAACTATCCGAGACAACAGAGAAACGATAGAAACCGGGAAAGGAAAAGGAAACGGGTAGGCAAGGAGAGGGGAGAATCACCGGCGAGGGAAGTCGGTGGTGACGCCGACGTAGGTGCGGGGGATCCGGGAGGACGCGATGAGGTAAACGCACCACGGTGACGCCTTCTTCTTCTTCTTCGCGGCCACTGCCGATGGATTTCCGGACGCGGACGCCGACGCGGCCGAGGCCGAGGAGGCCTTGCCGGACTTGGGAGGAAGAGTGCGGGGGATTTTCGCGGATCGGAAGGCAGTAGAAAGGCTCATCTCATCTCTCACCTCGCCGGCGGGGCTGAGGCCGTCGCCATGTTAGGAGAAGGATCCCTTCCACATTTCCATGGACGAAATGGCCTTAGTGGGCCGTGTCTGATTATGAGGAGCGGGCATTATACAGCGCGTACCATGAGCCCAATTCTCTACTAATATAAATTTACAATTAATGGCAGCGGTCCATTCTTTCTAATTTTTCATATCTTCAATAATAGCTAGTCATTATAGCTAACTATTCTTTTCTGATTTATAGCCAGCCATATCTCTCTAAATATGGCTGATTATTATAACAAAATCCTTGATTATTGCTGGTAATTAATAGTTGGTCAATCATTCCTTTTGTACTCTATATATGCTGTACAGTTTTCACAGAATCAATCAAGAGAATTCATTCAAAATCTTTCATGTCGTGCCACCGCGGCGAATGAACTCGACGAACTGATCAATAAGTGACGAACCGGCGTACATGGCCGCGAGGCGCAGGAGGCCGAGCGCCGCGGTCAGTAGTAACTGCGGCCAGAATGACAGCCAAAGCGTGACGCCCACCGGGTGCTGTGACCCCAGCGCCGGACAGTTGGACGTGAACAAAGCGTACGACGCTTCGGCGTAGTTGCCCAACGACACCGGTGGGACGTTGTCGGCGGTGAGAGAGCCATTAGCATACCACTTGGAGATAAACGTGTTGATCCAGCTGAACGTCGCGAGAGAGAGGAACGACGCGGCGGCGCACGGCGTGACGGACACTTCGGCGCTGGTGTTTTCTGGTTCACCTTCATGGGCTCCGGCGTCATGGTCGACGAAGCCAGTGATGGCTAAATATGCCAGAGGCATGGAGACGAGTAGGTCGGCAAAGGCGAGAGGGTCATCTGGGAAGAGCAGTGAACCGTCGGCGCAGCGGACTACCGCCGAAGTGGAGAAGAGCACGGCGCCGAGAGCGGTGGCGATCTAGAAGACGAGGAGGTGCAAAAGCTGGGTGATAGCGGCGGCCCCTTTCTCCGAGGCGACTGATCACACAGCCATAGCGTGCACGACGAAGTAAGCGGCGAAGAAGGCGGACTTCACAGCGTGCCATAGTGTGCTTGGCAGGAGGAAGAACGCGAGCGCAAGGAGGAGGATGGACACCCCGAGCGCGACTGCGTAGCGGCTAGTGGTCCGGAATGGCAGTGGCTTCGGCAGCAGTACCTCGTGCTCGGGGGAAGCCCCCGTGTCGCCCCTGCGAAGGCGGTGGATGACGAGGACGAGCAAAGCGACGAGGAAGATGAGGTCGACGGCGCCGAGGAGTGCGTGCTGCGGGCATGGCGAAAGGAAGAGGAATGCAAGCTGGTAATATAAATTGCAAAAGGGGATAAAAATGATTAATTGATTTTTGAGATCGATAATATATATTGCTACGTACAATATATTTGGTTTTAATTCATACCAGAGAAGAAACCATAAAAATTTTGTAATCGGGAGAAATAGATGTTTGATCTTGTAACACAATTTTCTTTTATTGCCACCTTTATGTTTCGTTACCAATTTTTTTTTCGTAGCAACGCACGAGCATTGATCTAGTGTATTATCCATTTCTTTTCTGTTTGGAAACGCAGGCACGAGGTTGGTAAAACGTGCATCTGCCTGAATTAGGTAGGGATGTGTGGAGTATATGGACCCCAGATATCTGCATGGCGGCCCGTGAGGACTACCCAAGAGGGGATGGGCCAAACCGACTACATGAAGATGGGTATTGCTCAGGAGGCAGGCCGCCATGCGCAACAAGGAAACCCCAAAGATGGAAACCAACCCTGCTTAGGAAGGATACAATTGTAATCCTAACCGCTATCATGTTTAGCAGATAAGGAAAGAGATACAATCTCCACCTTGTAACCGATTAGGACTTTCCTTTGTAACCGCCCTCCTCCGCTATATAAAGGGAGGTGGGGGAGCATCAGAGGAGGAGAAAAGATACAAGATCATCAGCAATTAGCTACCCACAAATAATTCCAGAGCACAGGACTAGGGTATTATCTTCACCGCGAGAGCCCGAACTTGTATACATCCGGTGTCTTGTGCTACCATCAAGTTTGGATCCAGCGTCTAGCCCCCTTTTCATTATTGTCGGTAACAAACGTCGATAGTTGGCGCGCTAGGTAGGGGCTGCGCTAAGATCAATCTCAGTAAACTTGATGGCGATCTTCAACGAAGACATGGCCACCTTCGTGTCGTCCCAGGCGTTTCGCTTCGGAAGTCTGGACTTCATCGCTGACAATCTTGACAAGTACGCGTCGCCGCGCCCCGACGCCCTCTCACCGCGACGCGCGCTCCATCCGGCGTCGCGGACGCATGTCTTGGCAGAGATACTGACCCGAGCTCACGCAGGTCTACGTCGCCGTCCGCCGTGACGCGCTCGCTGGGTCCGTGGCGCACCTTGGCGTCGAGGTCGTCACCATCGAGGAGGTGCTCAAGATGGAGTGGGCGGTTCTTGACCAGAATATGCGGCGGTGGAGCCACGCCGTTAGGGCCGTGATCGAGACCCTCCTCACCGCTGCTCGGCTTCGCAGACGTCGTCGCCATATCGGCGCGCGCGACCAAGAAGCTCTACCGTATGCTCAGCATGTACGAGGCGCTCACCGACGTCGAACCAGAGATCGAAGCCCTCTTCACCGGAGATGCGCGCGGGTTCTTTGCCGCCGAGGTATCCGGCGTCGTCGCGCTGCTGGGCTCTACCGTGCGCCACACGGTCGAGGAGTTCGAACGCCATCCACGGCGAAGTCGTCAAGGAGACCCATTCATGGTGGAGAGATCCACCCCATGACCCGCCACGTGCTCAACTCATCGCGCCTCTCGCGATCGCTCTAAGACGTTGGACATGGTCCTTGTCGACGCCCTCGATGGCGGCGGTGAAGGCGGAGCTTCCACCGGCGGGCCACCTCGATGCCGCCCAGCGGTACATGCGCGAAGCCGCTTCGCCCACTCGCTCCGCATGATCGACGAGAAGTCCCGCTTACGACGATTTGGGTGAAGAACATCTTCCCCATGAACAAACTCTACTACATCGTGAAGAAGGTGATGGACTCTCGCCCGGGCTCTCGGGAGACAATCGCTCACGCACCGCTGCCAAATCCAAAGAAGATGAGACCGACTATCTCCGGCGTCGTGGATCGCCGGTTGTCCTACCTCGTGGACGATAGCACGCTGGCGAGCCCATCGGCGTGCACAGGCCGCGCTCAAGGACAAGGTGAGGAGCTTCAACGCCGCTGTTCGAGGAGTTGTACCGAGCCGACGTCACGAAGGTGGTCGACCCCAGCTCCGGAGGAGCTACGATCGCCGTGTCGAGCGGCCGATCCAGCGCATCGGTCGTTCCTCGGGCGGTCGAGGCGCCGCTTGAGTCCAAGATGGCGGCACTCGGCGAGGCACATCAAGTACTGACCTCGACGATCTCGACAAGTACTTGATGGATTTCTTTGAAGGCGTTCGGAAGTTCGTCAGTGATCGAAGAGCTCGCCAGATCGGTGCCACCGCGCAGCACGGCCACGAGCCACGCCGCGCTTCGAAGCGCCACCTTCGCACGGCCACGAGCCAACGCCTACGCCGAGATCCACCTTCGCACGGCCACGAGCTAACGCCTGCGCCACCTTCGACGCGCCACGGCTCGCGCCCGAAGCGCCACCTTCAAGACGGCCACGAGCCAACGCTTACGCCGAGATTCACTTTTCAAGACGGCCACGAGCTAACGCTGCGCCACCTTTCGCACGACGCCACGGCTCGCGCTTCGAAGCGCCACTTTTCGCACGGCCACGAGCCCACGCCGCGCTTCGAAGCGCCACCTTCGGCGCATGAGCCGGCGCCGCGCCGAAGCGACTTTTTCGCGCGCCACGAGCCACGCTGCGCTTCGAAGCGCCACCTTCGCGCGCCACGAGCCACGCCGCGCCGAAGCGCCACCTTCGGCGCGCCACGAGCTAACGCCGTGTTTCGAAGTGCCACCTTCTAAGACGGGCGAAAGCCTACGCCTGCGCCCAGAGCATCACCTACGGCTCGGCGACAAGCCAACGCCTGCGCCCAGAGCGTCACCTTTGGCACGGCCACGAGCCACGCCTGCGCCCTGAGCGCCACCTTCGGCACGGCCACGAGCCACGCTTGCGCTACGAGCAAGGACGGCACGATCGTCAGCAACACATGGAGCATAAAGCAGCTAAGTCGCTTTTTACTCAATTATATCATTATGAATAAAATTGTTGGCTTTCTTGACTTGCTACTTAGTTGATCCGCAACTAAGCAGTAAGTCGGGGGCTACACCTAATAGTGTGCGCATGCGCACATTTTTTTCTGAGTTGTATTTTTCTTCTTGTACTTAACGATTGCAAATGAATCCGAGTGTGTTAATTCTGAGTTGTGAAGCTCTGACCCCATGAACGGCGAACTTTAGTCACCCAAAACACGTGCTTGGGAAAAAGAGTCATGAGCCGACTCCCAACTGGGGGCTAGATTAGTCGGGCAGAGTGCTTAAACAAAAAGAGTCAAAACCACTCGGATGAATCCAAAATCAATAAGGAAAAGGAGTAAAAAAAACTCTAAAATTATATATAAACCACTCGGACATCACATCCGAGTGAATTGTTTTTACATGGCCTAAGTTCTGCAGATACATGATTTCATTTCAGGGCTACTAAATTTGGATGTGACGCGTGTGGGCCAACGCTTCAATGACGACATCAGCAACTTCGGCGACGAATGAATTTAAAGGGAGCGGCACTGAATTTCGACTTGAGCGGGAAAAGCGTTTTGACTTCAGATATCGTTTGGGATACCAGATGCCCCAAGATGAGCCGATCGCCAAGATTCCAATAATTGGGCTAGGTACCACTCAGAAAGTTCAACGCGTGGAGCTCTATTGAGTCCTTCACGATCTCTTTGCCTACAACAGGGCACTCGGCGTGAAGCATGACTCAGTTGGGCTGCAACCAAGAAGGCGGCAACTCGATCGCAAAGCACTCGGGGGCTACTGTGGAGTATATGGACCTCGGATATCTGCATGGCGGGCCGTGAGGACTACCCAAGAGGGGATGGACCAAGCCGACTACATGAAGATGGGTATTGCTCAGGAGGCAGGCCGCCATGCGCAACAAGGAAACCCCGAAGATGGAAACCAACCCTGCTTAGGAAGGATACAATTGTAATCCTAACCGCTATCATGTTTAGCAGATAAGGAAAGAGATACAATCTCCACCTTGTAACCGATTAGGATTTTCCTTTGTAACCGCCCTCCTCCGCTATATAAAGGGGGGTGGGGGAGCATCAGAGGAGGAGGAAAGATACAAGATCATCAGCAATTAGCTAGCCACAAATAATTCCAGAGCATAGGACTAGGGTATTATCTCCACCGCGAGAGCCCGAACCTGTATACATCCGGTGTCTTGTGCTACCATCAAGTTTGGATCCAGCGCCTAGCCCCCTTTTCATTATTGTCGGTAACAAACGTCGACAGGATGGCAATGGGTCGGGTCAAGTCGGGTGCTGGTTTTATAAAACCCGACTCAATTCAAAATCCGACCCGAACGTGGTCGGAGTGGTCGGTCCGATCAAAGGTGATCGGGGTCTCCGATCACCGGAGGTACTTTGGCACGGCGGGAGCCACTGTGTGGACCTCGCGGAAGGCGAGCTTGAGCCACCGCTTGTCGGCGTAGCACGCCAGTCCGCCAAAGATCATGAGGCAGCCGTCGGGTTCAGGGAACTCGGCGTCCACCCCCTTTTCCCCGGCATCTGGTGCCGGGTCCCGCTTCTTCCCCTTGCCCCGCGGTGACGTGGAGGCTCGGAGAGAAGCGCCAGACTTCGCATCCGTGATTTGTGTTGACGGGTACCGTGATGCGCATACTGCCGTCCATCGCTTCTCGAAGTGGTGGCGCCACCGCGCTGTTGCTTAGCGAGGGCGGCGACCGTGACTACATGGCCTTCGTGGCCTTGCTTCCCCTTCCGCTTCCGCTTGTCGAGCGGTTCGAGGGGCGCCGCCGGGCGGACTCGCTGGCCTTCCTTGTCGAAGATGGCCCTCACAGCCTCTTCGCTAGAGGCGTGGTTGGTGGCGATGTCGAGGAGCTCCTTAGTGGTTTTGGGCTTGACGCAGCCCAGCTTGTGCACCAAGGCTCGGCACGTGGTGCCATAGATGAACGCCCCGATGACATCGGCGTCGCTGATGTCGGGGAGCTCATTGTATTGCTGGAAGAAACACCGGATGTAGTCCCGGAGAGTCTCCCCTAGCTGTTGTTTGCAGCTCTTCAGGTCCCAAGAATTCCCAAGAAGCTTGTAAGTGCCCTGGAAATTACCGACGAAGAGATTCTTCAGGTCGGCCCAGTTCCTGATGGATTTTGCGGGCAAATACTCGAGCCAGGCTCGAGCCGAGTCCGCAAGATAGATGGGGAGGTACTGGATGATGAAGAGATCATCAGTAGCTCCCCCCGCCCGGCACGCGAGCCGGTAATCTTCTAACCAAACGCTGGGGTTTGTTGCCCCAGCGTACTTGGTTATGTTGACGGGCGCTCGGAATCTGGCAGAAAAGTCCGCATTGCGGATCTCCCGACAGAATGCCCGAGGCCCGAGGCCGTTCGGGCTCGGGCTGCGGTCGTGGCACCGACCGCCGTCTCGCGACCATGACCGGGCCGCTTCGGCCATCGCTCTTCTCCGTGCCTCAAGAGTGCCGCGAACGTCGGGGTTGTTGCCCAGGCGCTGGTGCACCGGAGTGCGCGAGGCTGGGGGCCTTCAGAGCGGGCGCCTTTAGCGGCTCCACAGCACGGCTCGGACGGCTCGAAGAAGCGCCCGAGTGGTGGGAGCCGAACCACGTGACGTCGTGACGGCAAGACGCTTCCACCACCCCAGAGGTTCTGGTACTTAGCCCTCGCCTCCGAGTCCTCGGGCTCAGGGATGCCGCGGAGCAGCATTGCTGCTGCGGCGACATTCTGGCTGGCGTGGGGGAAGAACGGAAGACCGTCGGACCCCTCGGCTAGTTGGTGATGTACTTGACGTGCGCATGCGCGTGTGCCGCCAAGCACGAGTGGGGGCTCGGGCTGACTCTGCCCCAGGTCGACCTGGAGTTTGTCGAGCTCGGCCCTACGAGCCTCCATCTCGTCACGCCGCTGCTGGAGCTCAGCGCGGCTAGCCCGGAGACGTTCGGCGTGCCCACGCTGGTACTCCACCTCCTGCGCTTTGGTGCGTCGGGCGAGAGCTCCTGGGCTTGCGGAGGTTGCGGCCGTTTCAGCCACGCCTGCCATGTTGCACTCGCGGGAGTGCGAACCTCCCGCGGCGTGCTCCGTGTCGGAGCTGGAGTCGTGGCTGGAGGAGTCCTCCAGCAAGTCGTGGACGGAGGCCGGCCTATAGCTGGTCATTGCCACGAGCTGCGAGCCTGTGGGGGGCGACACCGCTGCCCGCTTGAGCTCAGACGCGTTGCCGCCAGAGATGGCGCAGCGCCCGACGGGCTCCGGCGTCGGGGTCCGCTAGGGGGCCTCGAGCCAGAGGTTGCCAAGGGTGTTGGCGACATAGGCCCTGTTTGGGAGAGCTCCAGATCCCAGCTCCAGCTCAGAGCTGAAACTTATAGGCTAAAATAAAGTGAATTAAGTTTATATTTTTAGTCTAAAATTTAACAAGATGATCTACCTAAACACTCTTAATGTACCCACAGCTCCAGCTCCACAAATTTCTGGAGCTAGAAATACCCTGCTCCACCAACTCCACAGATTTTGGTGGAGCTGGAGCTGTCCCAAACACCCCCATAGTCCAGGCTCCCAACGGATGCCTGGTCTTGAGAGGGGGCGGGGACAAGCACGAGCTCCCCCTGCCGTAGTGGCGACGAAGTCGAGGGCGCCGAAGCGGATCCAGCTCCTCGACGCTAATGCGCCGTCGTGGGTGAAGGAGGCCATCAAGGAGGTGGATGAGAATTCGGAGATCACGAAGATGACGTGCGAGGCCCCTACCTGGCGCACCAACTGTCGGTGTTTCGTAAACCGGCAAGTAAATATGTAAGTTAAGGGGCCGCGCGTTCCCGCTCCTTGAATGGTTAGAGTCAGGGAGTCCAAGATGTATACTGGTTCGGACTGAATGTCCCTACTTCCAGTTCGTGTGGTGGTATGTATTACTTTGGATGCAGGAGACTGCACGATGTTTACAGGCGAGGGCTAAGGGCAGACCTTGAGCGCCTCGTACGAGTGAATGAGGTCGGAGTGAGCTAGAGCTGTCCGTTCGTAAGTGCTCGTGGGTGCTTTGGTCTGCTCGTATGGGCTTGCCTATGTTCCCCTCCCCCTCCCTGAGGGTCCTGCCTCCCTTTATATAGGTGGAGGGGGCAGGTTACACGGGAGTCTGGAAAAGAAAAGTAGGGGTGCGCTACGTCCAGAAGTCCCGGTCTTTGGTTCTGGTGACTGTCAGGTTCCTGTTCATCCTATGCCTGGGTTGGTAGACACAGCGAGCGGCGTTCCGTCGGGAAGGGGCGCACCTGCTCTCTGCGTGCCTGTCAGATGCTGACGCCGTTACGCTGCGCTCTGGTGTCGCCTCGGGAGGGAGCGCGTCTCTCCACTGTGCATGACGGGGTGAAGGGATTGGCGCTTGACTTTGGCGGCCGCCTGGCCACCTTGGGAAGGAGCCACTTGCCCCAGCATGGCCGTCGCGTCCACGGGGCAAGTGACCAGCTTAAGGTCAACCGGTGACGTGGCGGAGGTTGCTGAGTCGGAGCTCGTTGGGGCCCCGACCTGAGGCCAAGTCGGAACTGCGGGCGCCGATCCGAGGCTGTCGGGGCTGTGGATGCGCCCGACCGAGGCCGTGTCGGGGCCTACGGGCGCCCAGACCCCGTGGCTGTGTCGAACCTCTGGGGCGCCCGACCTGAGGCCAGGTCGGAGCGCCCCTGGTAGGCTTGATCGAGGCCGAGGATCCTTCGTGGCCCAACGAGGCCTTCGGCCAGAGCTGGGCCTGAGACGGCCCATTTGGTGTTCCGGCCTGCTGGGGGTATCCCTGGTATGAGTATTCGTCAACGGGCAACGTGAGAACACGGGTGAGCGAGTAGCCGGGTGGGTAGCGCGGGGAGCATGCAAGCGGCCTCGCACTGGCGCGACACTATGTCGTGAGGCTATCGCACTGGGGTTGCATGGGAGGATGCCTTCCATGTGTCTTCGGTCGTGGAAGCATGTCCTCTCAAGCTCACACCTGCTGCCGCGGGGCTGGTCTCTTCCCATGCTGTTCGGTTTCAACAGGGACGTATGTCGCTTTTCGCACTTTTCGGGAAGCATTTTTGCAAAAACATATATTAAGAGGCTAGATTTTTAAAAAATTGTACATGTGCAGGGTGGTCTAACATTGTAGCCTATATTTACACGTCGGTGCCTTTTGGAACAGAGGACGCACCACACCGTAGCCTTACTGGGGCTAGGGCATGGCTAGAATATAGAAAAATTACAGAAATTTTGCGACAGTTCCACGGGCTAGTCTTCAAAATATGAGGCATGAGTCTCGACTCTCTCGTAGCAAACCTAACGTGAGGAATTACACCGATTTTTAGGAATGTTATATACATACTCAACTTCAACTAGTTATAAACAAAAGTGGAATTTGATCGTTGAGACCTGTATGGAACGCAGAAATTTCTCCTCATTCTTGTGTGAATTTAATTTTCTCATGTGAAACTCCAAATAGGCCATAAGGTGCAATCTGTTTCTTATTTTTATTCAACTATAGTTCCATCCTAAAACTATATATAGTACGACTTATCCTTTGATAACAATTTGTTTTCCAACTGAAAATCACTCTGACTTGTATTAGACCATTAAGCTACACTGAAACATCTGTAAAACTACAAGAAAAACCATCGAGCTGGCTTGCAAGATCCACTGAAAAAATTTGGCTTGCAGTACGTCCACATGAATGTATCGATCCACTGTAATATTCTCAACAGAAACATGCCTTTTAATTTGCTTCTGAGGAGCCAAGATGAGCCCCAAGAGTGGAGTATTGGGGAGGTTGGCCATTGAACTTTCGAGTTCAGGGAGGCACCTACAACCAATCTCAGAAGAAGGTAATCGAGAACACTACATTGCCCGATATATAGTAAGCAGAACGCGCAGGTACGAAAGGCAGACGCCTGCCAACTTCCTGTCGTTTGCAAGACGAGCGTTTGCCATCTTGACGCCTGCTGCCGACGGGTCAGCCAGCTCTGCCGCTGCTGGACGTTGATCATTAGATGTTGATCTGTTCCCTGACATTGTCGCTAGAAGCTGAAATCAATGGCTCTGATACAACTTATTGTATCGTGAAGCCCAGACCGTGTTCTCTCTTCAGACAATAAACTCTAGAAGCAAAGAAACAGATCTTACAGAGCACAAACGCAACTTCAGGTGTTCAGAACTTCCTCTCAGCAAAGCAAGATACAACACTTTGATTACAGTATTTTTTGCGGTGCTCAACTTCCACACACCTTTTCTGTTTCACTCTCTATTACTTATAATCAAAAGATTACAGGAATCAAAAGGGACTCTGATTGTAATCGGATTAGACTCTGCATATGACCAAACCGACTACAAAGCAATTTACTTAACCTTCTAATTATTACTCCTAATCTGGCACAAAGCCTTTACATTACCTGAAAGCAAACCTGAACTTCTACGACACAGAAACAACAAACAACCAAAAACCTAACGCAGACCTAATCAAACATAACAAGATAAACTCAACATAACTCCTCCCTAATCTTGTTTTCCTGTCTTCACCTCCACAACACCAAGCCTTTGTCGCATCTCAGTGAATTTAACTCTTCCCAGAGCTTTTGTCAATATGTCTGATACCTTGTATCTATATGTTTGCTTTGATCATGATGAACCGGATTTTTGCACAATAAAATCGCTGACTTAGGTCCTGCTTGGTAGAGCTCCAGATCTCAGCTCCACTTGAGATCTAAAACTTATACGATAAAATAAAGTAAATTAAGTTTATATTTTTAGTCTAAAATATAAACAAGATGATCCATCTAAACACTTTTAATGTACCAACAGCTGCGACACAAATACATCTTCTGTTAAATCACCATTTAGAAACGCTCACTTTACATCCATATGATGTACTTGCCATGTTTCTTAAGCAGCTAGCGCAATTAGCAACCTCATTATCTCAATTCTCACCACCTGTGATGACCCGCATAATTAACCCCTGGTAACGACTATCATCTAGAGTTAAACATACGGATCTCAGTACAGTAACTAGCAAAACATCGGACATTCCGATGTTTTATTAGCTACTACGCTGTGAATAGGGTATTGCAGCAGAACAATAATTAGAGACAAATAAATGAAAGCTTTATTTCATTTCATTAGTCACGCAAGCTATCTTACATACCTTAACTTACATGGGTTATAATACAGCCATAATACATCTTATAATCCCTTAACTCTTGAAGACCTACTCCTGCACACAGACCTCCACCCTAGCCTCATAGGATTGTCCATAGGACTCACCTTCTAAGTAAGGGGGGAGTTAAGTAAGGGTAAATACTAGGTACTCAGCAAACATAATAATATGAATGCAATAGATGCTGATTAAAATATCACTATTTTCATCCAACTCCAACTACTAGCTCTCCCATCCAAAATACCCTTTTTTATAAGAAATAGATTTTTAGTGGAAAGGTTGTAAATTTAGATTTATCAAAGACACTACTAATATTGTGTATGACCTCTATAGTCTCCAATCCAAGAGACTAGCTTAAATTCAAGATTTTACTCTGCGCAGGTTTGTACAACATTACCCACAGTGACACCTACAAGAGATGCCCCAAAACAGTTATCCTATTCCGGTATTAGTTCTCCACCTTGCACTGAGTATAGGACTCACCTTCCCTAGATTACCCTACCTCTAGATACAGTTGTACTCTGGCATCCTGCCAGTAGTACCCACCGGGCTTCAAATATACCGCTTCAAACCAAATTTCTCTCACAGTCCCCTTGGGTCATACTGGTATTTCCTAGCACAACTATACCCTCTTACCCATTGTGGAGAAACTAATACCATCCTAGAACAACATTTTCTGACCAATTTCACACACCGTGGTTGACACCAAATTTACAGCTCATTGTTCAATATTAGATTGTTATTAACCTTATATACTAGCCTATTGTAGAGGACCTCACCGGCGAACACCTTCTCATCGGCATCCTCTACCCACCCATATTAAACATACACCCACGGCTCCATTCATTGGATGAACCAAAATTATACAGAGAACATATTATCCATCCATTCATTATCCATACTCATTCCCATCAAACCATCCATCAATTCATTTCCAACCTTTACCAAATCACCCAATCACATAACCCACACCTTCCAATTTATATTTTTCATTCCCAAATATAAATTTCTAATGCAGTGATAGAAGTAATTCAGAAAGTAGTAAAAAAGTTACTAAAAATATGATCAAAGGAAATGTGCTTGCCTGGAATAGAATTTGTATGTTCGACCTCGCTTGAAAACGGGTTCGGGTCAATCTGCGGGCTCTGCTCGAGCCTGAAAATTATACTATATTAATCTACTACATCTTATTAAATATGAGCAGCACTTCTAATCTTTCCAATTAGCGAGTTTTATTATTTTAACAAATTTGACATTCTTTTATTTATATGCATGCACTACATTTCTATTTGTATAGCTTTTATATGTCTAATGCAATACTAATGTTCATGATGTATGTATGCATGTATGTGGTTTCATTCCTTACTGATTTTCCAGTCACTTATCTTGTCTCTCATTTTCATATTCTTTCTCCCTGCCATCTATTTAGCTTCCCTCTGTCATTTATTCCTTACTTATTGCCTGCTACTTATCTTGACCGAGCTTTACTAGTATTAGCCATTCTGCTACTACTAATACTTGAGTAGTGCTTCCTTTGATTGCTTGGCCATTCAACCGACTACTAGTACTACTGCACTACTCCCTCTCTCACCCATTCGACTGGTCTCTGACTACTAGCTCAGCTTTGCCCTTCCTCCTCTACTGCAGCTTCACTCCTCCCTTCCCTCTCTACTGATCTATTTCCCCTACTGCTTCCTCCTCATTCGGTTTCCTCATGCCGAAGCCTACTAGAGGCACATGAGCTCACCCTAGCTCATGCAGAAATGAGGGTTTTGGTTTTTGCCCCTTCTTTGATTTTGATGATGTTTTTGACTTGGATCTACTAATTTTCTTGCTTTTGAGGTAAGATTAAGGTAAGGGTCTGTGATAGAAATGGGTTTGGGCTCTAGGTTGGGTGGCGAGGATGTCGATACTAGTTAGTTAGGATGCTCCTCGTGATCTACCGGGGCTCAAACCTTTTGAGACCATGGTCTATGATGAATACACTTTCTGAGACCATTCTTTTCTTTCTAGCTCTACTGCATTCCTCCCTCTACCACTATTTTCTGATGACAAGCAGCTTACTTGATGTTCTTGCTAAGTGACTCAGTGCTGGTGGATGTTTGGAGTGTTGGTGCTGCTAGGTGTTGATGGAGGGGTAGCTGACTCCTGATTCCTCCTCTTGGATAGGGTTTAGCTACTCCTTCTCCTCCTGGCTGCCTCTTGGACTGCTTGCTCTTGCTCCTTGTGATGGCTGTCGGTTTGGCTAAAGAAAAAGGTGGCTGCACTTTGTGGCCTTTGTTTTCTTGCTTGCGAAACAAAAGAGCTAAATCCTCTAAGGTTTGGCTGAGGATGTATTTGAGGCTTTTGGTTTATGTGGTAAAGAGAAAAATGGCTGCACTTGCTCTTTCTTTCTTTGGTCTTGGCTATGGAGAGAAAGGCTGCATCTAGCCTCCTCTTTTCCTGGCTTTTTGGCTAACACAAGGCTGGGCATGGTACTGAATGGCTGCAAGAAATGAGTGTGGTTCAATGCATTGCTTGGCTAGTGTAAGTTCAACCTTCATTAGTTATGGTTTTGGTGTTAATGACAAATCTAATCTTGTGTTAATGACAAATCCAATATTAAGTTTATCCCCTAATGCGATATTGTTATTGATGACAAATCTTATATCGAGACTAACCTGTTTATTTAGAATATCTTTGATTAGTCTCATCGCATCGAAAAATGGAAAACCCAAGATATGTATGTGTATTCCTTGAAGTATTAGTTGCATACTTTGGAGTCAAGTTAAAGTATGAATGTCCCCGTTATAATAACCACAAAATGTGCATCATGTTTCCCAATCCATATATTACATGGATGCACACACTTAGGGGGAGTTCGTGGTTTAACTTGATAGTTTCATTGTATTGATCTATTCTTTATTGACACATATAAGGATCAAGACAAAGAAACTAAATCCTTGAGTATATATTTGAATTGTCTAGTTATAAGTATACTCATGGTAATATAGGATATACTCCAATACGATCAATTTGAATATGTGCATATTATCTCCAAGTAAATCATATTTATGCACATATACATGTGGGGTGTATTCTATAGTTGATGATTTAGAGTAATGATCATTTCCATACAATTTACATATAATGGATCATTACTTTTCATCAACATGAGTATATGAAAACTTGTATAGTTGATATATACTCATATCAATTTAAATGATAATTTAAATTGAGTTCATTTGTCTTGTTAATCGTTAAAGAACACTTCATCATGTGTTGATGGTGTTTTGTGATTAATTGAGGACAATGAATAGTTCTTAAGTATAATAAAGCATGAGTTGCATTATTGTACTTAAGACACAATTAAATCATTTCAATTGATTTAGGTTGTGCTCAATTGATCTAAAGGCATCCATTATGTGTTAATGGAGTGCAAAAGATAATTGAGACAACCATGCATCTTGGACTAACTATTTTATGAGTTGTGATTGAGTTAGGTCCAAAGATGGATGAGATGATGAGAACGGGACAAGGACGGCATCAAGAGTGATGGGCGTCAAGAATGGATCCCGAAGATAAAGAAGGGTAACGATCCCGGGGGAGTATCAAAGCGATGATCATAAAGACCCCAAAGGGGATTGCTTACTCGCGGCGGCGAAGGTATAATTAGATAGGCTAAGGACTTTTGTAGTCTTTGAGTCTAAGGTTTGATCGCCGTGCTATTAAGAGGGGTCGTTCCCTTTGCTTGAGCTTCATCATGTGTTAGTGATCTCATTCCGCGTTCACTCAAGCTCAAATCATAGTTTGATTTGGTTTTTGCATATGGGTTAACTATTTGGCATGTGTTGCGAATGGGTTAAACTTATGCTTGGTTGCATTTGGTTTTCGCATAATGCTTTGATTTGCATGTGTTGTAAGAAGTGATAAGCTAGTGCGTTGGCTTTTGCGTGAAGTTCACTTTTGCATGTGTTGCATTAGTTGAAACTTCATGCTTTGGTTTCGCAAAATAATCTTTCTAAAACTTGTGTTTGCTTGGAGCTAAGTTTTGCATGTGTTGCAAAAGGAGAGAGCTCAAGCTTGGTTTTGGTGTTTATGGTTGTGTGTGTGCTAGAGGCTCGCATGTGTTGTGAGTAGAGAGCACATATGGTTGATTTGGTATTTGTGTGTTTGTATGGAGCTAGAGGCTTGCATGTGTTGCGAGTAAAGAACTCATACGTGTGATTTGGTTTAGTTGATGTTTGGTTTTGGTGTTGCATGGAACTAGAAAATTGCATGTGTTGCAATTAGAGAGTTCATGCATCTTGATTTGATGTTGCTTGGAGCTAGACTTTTGCATGTGTTGCAAAGAGTAGTGCTCAAGCATGAAATGTGTTTATTGTGTTATTTACAAGTTCGTTGCAGCGAATAAACCGAGGTTTATGAGTCCGAATTCGAGAGCATGTGAGTAGGGCTTGCAACGGGTGTTGGCAAGTTGACTGGGTCTCGTGTTGACCTTCACATGGCTAGGGGGATTAATCTCATAAACTCGAGTTTGATTTGCTTAATACGTTTTGCAAATAGATTTTGAGTTGATTGCGAAATGCGTTTTTGCAATTTGGTTGGAATTCTTTGAGCATGAACTAAATTGGTGCAAATGTGTTTTGCACGTGTGTATGATCATGTGTTGATCATCCTTGTGGCTCAAAGAATAAGTTCGGTTTTTGGAGAAATGGATTTCGGAGTCGAATTGGTTTTTCTCCAGGGTGACCGGCACTACTCGCGAGGTATGGGTAGTAGTGCAAGAATCTTGTACTACCGCCTTTGGTTGCGATAGCTTTATTCGATGTGCAGATGTTTTCCGAAGTCGAGGCAAGCACTACCGCCGTGGGGGAGCGGTAGTACATAAATGCTTGATACTCTAGGCCCTTAGAGGGCGGTAGTACGGCTGTCTCACAGAATTGGCTAGTTTTGTAGCCGTTACTCTGAGAAGGCGGTAGTACTGGGGTTTATCTTTGTTTTACTAATTTGCCCCCAACGGCTAGTTTTGGCATGGAGGCTATAAAAGGAGGCCTTGGGGTGTTGGGGCTGGTTGTTGCTGTGTGTGGGAGTTGTGTGCATGTGTTGCTCTTCTCCATTTGCCTCTTGAGCTTAAGAGTGAGACTAATTGCATGTGTTGCAATTAGGAAGTGATTTGAGAGCCTCTTGTGCATGTGTTGCACTTGAGTGAGGCCTTGTGCATGTGTTGCACTTGGTGATCACCGAGGAGCGCATTTGTTGTGCCCGGTGAGGTTCAAGCGAAGGAGCGGCTTGTTACTCTTGGAGGTTGCCGCCTCCTAGACGGCGTAGGCGTCGTGCGCGGGAGCTCTCGAGGTGTGAGAAGCCCCGGCGAAGTTTGTGAAGGTTCGGGTTGAGCCTCACGCGAGCGTGAAAAACCATGACTAGTGGAAAGAGGCGGTGCTCGGCGGAGCCGGTCCAAGTGTGGGCTAGCCTCAACGTGGACTAGGGAGACAAGCAAGTCTCCGAACACCACGGAAAAACATCGGTTGTCCTTGTCTCTTTACTTTCAAGTATTTACCTTGTGCATATTATTGATTGCTTGAATGTATTAGAATTGCTTAGTATTAATTGATTGTTCAATTTAGCAATTCTAGTGTAGAGACTTAATTTAGATAGTGCACTAGTGAGCCTAGTTGATTTAGGCTTTAAATTGTCAAAACCTATTTATCGCTTCCGCATATATCTTTGATTAGGTTTTGACTTAGGGGTGTATTAGAGCGAATCGATTAGAGAGCGATTAATTTTGTAAAACGCCTATTCACCCCCCCTCTAGGCGCATCCTCGACCCTACAGCTGGTCTCACTGCTGCCCTAGGCTTCGGTTTTGATGTAGGAAGAGGATTTTTTTTTAATAATACATTTTTTATTCGAAATTTCAAAAATATACCACCGAAAAAAAAATTTCAGAAATATACCTCTGTCTTAGTTGGTTGGCGTGAGGCCTAAATAGAAAAAAACACGGGCGACAGGATCCCGGACGGTGACGTGGCTTCGTGTCGCCCGGCGAACGGGTGAAAGGGTCCGAAATGAATATTTGTCGACGATTAGACATATTTTTTTTTGCAAATTCTAAATCAATGAATTAGTAAACTCTACCTGAATTAATATTTTTTGCAAATTACCTATCACCATATGGTCGGGCGGCAGTGCGTGTCGCCCGACCATTCATCGATTTGTTTCAGTAGCCATTTCATCGGCGACAGATCCTTCGCTTGCTCGGCAGGCGACACGCCGCCGTTGGACCCTTCGCCTGTTCACGGGCGACAAGAAGCCACGTCATCGCCCGGGATCCTGTCGCCCGTGTTTTTTTCTATTTAGGCCCCTGTCGCCCAACCAACGGGCGACAGAGGTATATTTTTGAAAATTTTTTTTCGGTGGTATATTTTTGAAATTTCGAATAAAAAATGTATTATAAAAAAAATCGTAGGAAAAGAAGGGAAGTGACCCATCAGACTTTGACTGCTTCGGTCTTCGATTTATTCTTTTACCTTGCCAAGCTACCAACTTACTTCTTTACTGCTTTATCTTTTTACCATTTGCACTGATACTTCAACATTGCCACTTCACTGCCATGAGAGGTATGAATAATGACATGCATGTGCTTGCTTAATGTTTACTAATGCATAATTAATACTAATGATAATGCTAATAATATGATTATTCTCTCTTATGCATGGATGATGGAGGTAATTAGGGGGAGGGTCCTCACACCACCAGTGCAAAGGCTTCTTCAAAATCAATTCCATGCTTTTGCATGTATCATTTTTGCCACCAAGCGAGCTTTATGCTTGACCATAGTACCTTGTGGACCCTTCTTCACTTTAAAATCCATTTTAAACCTTTTGCTTTCTGCCTACTTAGTAAATCTGTTAAAACCCATGTGTCATTATCTCAAATAGAATCTATTTCTTCCTACATAGCATTCCTCCAACATCCAAACTAAACCGCTTCATCAAAGCTTCCTGGTTCTTTGGCACCTAATAAGTCTTTTTTGTAACTTCTAGCATAGGACGAATTTGATCATGAAATTTTATATGTAGATGGGGCAAGATGAGATGTACATCCATGATTTTTTTCAGAATTTTTTGAAACTTTTCTTAGTTGGATTGCACGGTGATTGCACGGGAGCCCTGATTGCACAGCAGTCGTTGCCCTTATGGAGATGCTAATTCTGGAAACACAAAAGAACCTACACCAGAAATTGCAGTACTCACAAATGGTGTTGAACAATCTTGGACATAAGCATCAACACCCAATTCTGGTTGACCAGGTCTCTGGCTGGTATAACATCACTTGGAATTTGATGTTCTTTTTCACAGTTAGGGGGATAATGCCAAGTAAATGTACTGCAATTTGTATCTTCTGTTGATTCCCAATTCCATCGTTTCTTTTCTTCAAAAACAACATCCCGAGTTACATGAACTTTGTTATTCTTTGGATCGTAAACACAATATGCCTTAGCTCCTTCGGCATATCCAAATAGCACCGTAGGAATACTTCGATCACCTAGCTTCTTAAGATCTGGTTTAACAATTTTAACATGTGATATACATCCAAAAGTTCGGAAATGTTGTACCTTTGGTTTGCGATTATGCCATGCTTCATATGGAGTCTTGCCCTCAAGACTTCGAGTTGGAGATCTATTCAAAATATATACTGCCATCTTAACAGCTTCACCCCAAAATTTTCTGGGAACAACCTTACTTTTTAGCATGCATATCGCCATTTCCACCACTGTTTGATTCCTTCGCTCCACAATTCCCTTTTGTTGCAGAGAATAAAGAGCAGTTGTGAGCTTCTTGATGCCCTCTTCTTCAAAGAACAATTTAAATTTAACTGACATGAATTCACCTACTCTATCTGTTTAGAGAGCTCTCAGCTTCTTGCCTTTTTCATTTTCTATGGCAAGTTAAAAGCAGATCTAGTCTATCCCACTGCAGAAGGATTAATACCTTGTGGATTTGGTCGCTCCCGTGAAGCCTGAGGTCGAAGAGGATGATGGTAGGGCAGACCGGGTTGAGGACGAAGCTGGGGACCAGATCTAGCGGGAGGGAAGCTACCTGGGCCTCTTCGTGTGGGGGACGAAGCGGCGACGGGGTTGAGGACGATGGGGACGACGGTGATGCAGATCGGGTCGATGGCGAAGTCACGTGGGCCTCTTCCCGCGCGGGACGGAGCAGCAACCAGGATGAGGATGACGGGGACGACAGCGATGCAGACTGAGCGCTCGCCTCCTCCAAGATCCAAGCGGGTGCAGGAGGAATCAGCCGTTGGGCTCAACCACGATGGGGAATGGAACGACGAAGGGAGAGAGAATCCTGTCTAAAACTAGCGAACACGATAGGGCATTTGTTGAAGGCTGTTTCTGGTACTATAGCTTCGCGTTCTCTATTTTTTCCGATGAGGAATGGGGATGAGGAAGCTCCTAGAGATGGCCTTAGGCGTGGACGTCCGATCTCACAAATATTTATTAGACGTGTCGGTGCAACATTTTTTCTATTCGTGTAATATTTTTTTACGTGTGTAATATTTTTTTGCGTGTATTTTTATTATTATCGAGCATTTTTGTTGCATATGGTCATTACAAATGTTGCACGTATGGGAAAAAAAATATTGCGACGGTCCGGATCGACATTCCTAGTGTTAACAAAGGAAAATGTTGTACACATGAGAAAAAAATGTTGCATGAATGGAAAAAAATGTTGCAGGAATCCGAAAAAATCGGACGTCCGATCACAAAGTCATTAGGTTATATTTTTTAACCCTATAGCAATGTTTTTTTAAAAAAAATTAGGCTATTCGCAAACATAATTACAAAAATGGCCTTATTCTTGACCATGAAAGTAAAATTATTTTTGTAATTACGTTCGTAAAAAGACTAGATTTGCGAAAAGAAATATCACACACGCGACTAGAAAAATAATCATTTTTGTGTCTGTGAGTGGGACACGTATCCTTTGTAGTACTGCAGAAGATCTCTGATCCTGTGAGTGGGGGTTGGGGGCAGGATGTGGGGAGGGGCCGAGGGGGCACATTTGTAGGCCTTCAGGTTCTGTGAGCTGCTTGGGCTTGGTCTGTCTCGCTTACTGTTGGGCCTGGCCTTAACTCAGCCCAAAATATTGCTGCCTAGGCCTCGTCCGGCCCAACCAACCAAAATTTGCTCCGAATAGGAGTTCCGATAGAGTAATCCATGCTTCTAGAAGCAGAGAGTAGATGTCATCCAAATCCAATTACAACTAGTAGCAATACTGCTTGGGCATTACAACTCTGTTAACTATTTAGCTGGCACGGAATTACCGACATGCCATGTATATATTTCTGCCGTAATTACGTGCGAACTAATCTTAATTTCGGTCGTCTGCGGCACCCGTCTAGCTTCGTTTCTTCTTTTTAATTTGCTGGAGGTCCGATCGATCAGCGAGCGAATTCAATCATGCATCCAATGGAATGCGGCGGCGGCGTCACGGCGGGCAAAGGCAAGAAGCATGAGCTCGTCAAGCAGCTGCGGTTCCCTCCGGGGTTCCACTTCGTGCCGAGCGACGCGGAGCTCATCGACGTCTACCTCCGCGCCAAGATCGAGGACCGGAAGCTTCCTCTCCAAGTGGTCAACCATGTCGACATTCTCGACTGGGAGCCCAGCAAACTCGTCGGTAAGTAGGTGTCATCCATCTCTCTCTCTCTATATATCTACCTAGTTAGCTAATAATCCATATGATCTTGAATTAGTCGGGGCAATTAGCTCGTAGTAATTGATCGATGCCGGCCGCGACGTACATACGTTGTATGTTTGTATATATTTAATTTACTGCATCTGCATGCGTGTAGAGAAATACAAGGGTTTTGGGGAGAACAGGTGGTACTTTTTCACGAAGTGGGAGCTGAACAAGAAGAAAGAGCCGAAGAGGAAGCTGCGGCCGGCCGCCGGAGTGAACGCGACTTGGAAGGCGACGGGGAGCCTGACGGCTATTCACAGGACAGGCAAGGATGGGAAGCGGCTTGATGAGGTCATAGGAACAAAGAGGATTCTGATCTACCAAGCCGAAGACGGCGGCGACGACGATGGCCTGTGGAGCATGCACGAGTACGTCATGGAAGAAAGGACGGAGGTACGTACGTGTGTGTGTATATATATATATATATATATATATATATATATATATATATATATATATATATATGTGTGTGTGTGTATTTATGTATGTGCTGAATATGCATAGTTGATAATTGCACGATTTTTAGCGTTATCTTAAACCGAGGGGAGTACATGTTCTCGTGTGGTAATTAACCATGCATGCTTGCGTGCTTAATACGTATGGTAATTAAGCCACATACAAAATGCCAGTACTGGTAATGATGTATTAACTTGTTAGAAGCTATGACGGAAAGCGTACGTACATACATGCGGGTACAATCGATAAGGCGTACAGGAGTTCTTTTACAATACATTAAATTTAATAGAAGGTGTTTCTATGCTTTGCTTTTTGATAATTGTATAAATATTAAAATATAAATGAATGGTAGATGATGATTTTTACCCTTTACTTGCTTTAAAATTTATCTAACTTATATTAGAAGGGAAAGTATATATACTATTATCTATAATATACTATCAATATAATATATCGTAAAATTTCTCATCTCTTTCTGTTTTTTTAATGGCTGCCATGATGCATCCAGATGGAACATTTCGTTCTGTGCTCCATACAGAGGAAGCTGCACTGGGACAAAGCCGGTGAGGGCGTCGCCAGTGGCAGCAAACGCAAGAGGGAGACGGCGGACACCAACGTGGAACCGGCCAAGTCGGCGAGAAGGAAGAAGGCGACCACTTCCCAAGCGCAAGCGCAGGAAGGGCAGCAGCAACAGCATGAGACGACGTCTGATGGATCTGACGAGCAGGCGCCATTGACGCACGAGCAAGGACACCCGATCAGTTTCCATGTGGAACAGGCGCCGCCGTTGGCATTTGACGCGACAAGCCTCTTCGCCGCCGTCCCACAGGGATACCAAGATGGAAACCATCATCAGCTCAATGTTCCCGCGCAGATGCATGCAGGATGGGCACACATGGCGCCGAACTTTCAGTACGGCGGCGCCATGGCCCAAGTCCACACACAAGACCCTGCTGTGATGTTCTACGACCAGGGACAGCAGCTGTTGAGCTACACAGATCAGCATCAGTTGATCTCACCGATCGGCGGCGGCGAGCATGCTACTGCTCATCATCAGTTTTGCCAGCAAGAGCTGGAGCCGCCACTGCTTGCTTATCCTCGGCCACTGGAAGATGCTAGTCTCTACTCTAACAGCACCTGCGACGGCAGGATACTCAATGGCACATCGACGTTGGTCCAGCAGAGTGCAGATGATTTCGTGAAGTTCACTGACGTCCATGACGGCCATGCTGTCGGTAGGCAACTGGGCGGCGGCTATGGGGACGGTGTAGGGGCATCAGACGGGAGCAATATTCAGGCCTCGCCCGTCTGTCAGGACGGGCACCAATGGTGGTGTAGAGAACTAGGGCATAATGCTGATGGCCAGGTGTACTGCGTGCCCTTCTGTGAGGAGTCTGTCGATGATTAATTATGGAATTTAGGAAGTACCACTTGAAAATTAGTTAGGTATTTTCTGGTTGATGTTGAACTTTGCTACTAGTATTTATGAAAGAAAATTAAGCTGGTGAACATCTATCAAATGCTACTATTAATTAGTTGGGAGTGTCTAGACGTCTCTTGATTGTTTTATTCTTAAAAATCATCTAATTCATAGGCTATTGGACTAAATAAAGGAGCCATTCGATTAAAACCCTCTCCTGCTTCCTGTCTGGACATCGATCTCGAAAACCAATCCAATGCTTAAAAATTTAGATGATATTTTCTAACAAAAACATCCGGATGACGACTATCAAAACCCTAATTAGTTTCCTTAGTTCCTTCTATCTAAAGGTTACGTTTGCTCTCGTGATCTTGTTCCGTCTGTGAGTTAAGGCCAGGGGACATATACGTGACATATGTGAGGTCTTTCGTTTTAAAACCGGTGTTTGTCTAAAGTGCTCTAAATTTAGAAAGGACTAGCACCTTGACGTCCGATCTATACGCTAGCGTCGTGTGGTCTTTTGACCATTGGATGTTCATAACATAAGCAAATCTTGACCGCTCAGTGTCGATGCCTCAAACGCAACAAAACCTTTCATGTTGCAACAGGAAGAAACAACACAATAAGTAGCCAACCCTTCGCAACAAAAGCAACTGACACATCACGGGTGCAACAAATAGCTAACCCTCTACAATAACACATCCAACGGAGTGCAATAAAAAGAGGATGGTTGAGCGGCATGGCACTTTATACTAATTTAATTACAAAATGTTTTGATTTCACGTGTGCAACAATGACAAACAACAATTGCAACATCGATCGAGAACTGTTTTGGAAAAAAAATTATTCTCACAATTAAAAAAATTTACTGCAACATTAGAAGATAACACAATCAACATTTAAACAGAGAAGACACAACATTTCTGAGATAGCAAAGTGCAAATTTGAAGAATGGTTACTGCAACATTCAAAAACATATTCCCAACATCTCAAATCACTAGCTCGTCCTCAGTACTAGCAGCGCACATGGCCTCAAGCCGTGAGATGCCACCACGATGCGCTAGACGTCGACGAAGAAGCACCTTGTAACCATGAAGACGCTTGTGAGCATGGGAGGCACTGGCCTTGTCCAAGCACCTGCCTGCAGCCTCTTGTTGCCTTGAAACGAGACATCTGTGATAGTCCCTCTCACGAGCAGGAGCTAGGGACTATGGAGACTGGAGAGGGTAGAGAGAGGGGCAATGCTGGATAGAGCTTCTGCGCGGATAAGTAGCGTTGGCAGTGACGTCAATCTGCGAACGATGCTTCGACAGATTCAGACAGCTTTGAAATCGGAGACAAGGCTTCTTTTGTTTCAGTTTCTACATAGTTTCTGCTTTAAAAAAAGCAGATTGTTTGTCGAACGGGAGGATTCTGGACAGCTTTTTTCACAATCTCACTGAATCTTACTGATTCTCACTGGTCCGGTCCGAAACTTAGAAGTCGCAGTTAGTCCAACCCTATTCTCCCACAATCAGAAACAGCTTCTCCTATAATCCAATATCCATAATCTAGAAGCTGAAGTGAGGGAGCCAAGGGAAGCTTCATAGAAGCGCCACGGTCAGACGCACGGACCATAAGCTTACCCTTTTCAAGAAGAAGGTGTAAATTGTTGTCTTAAAATGCTACTTTCTTCGTCCAAGTTTATACGACATATTTGTTTTTGGCATATAATCCAATGACTCTTAATTATTATCTCTAAGAATTATATGCAATGAATGCAGTAAATATGAATATTTATTAGAGCTATAAAGAGAACATCACACTAATTTGTATTGGAACATAAAATACACATATATTTATGGATAAGATTATTCAAAAAATACGCCCTATAAACTTGGATGGACAGAGTATTTTAGATCGATTTAATTAGCTTATCTTTTTATTTTCGTTTCCTACCGCGATGCATGTAATAAGTTTCAGGTACTCGATCTGGTAGTTTTATTACGGCGAAGTGATCAATTTGGCGACCGTAGTGAGATGCACCGCAAATTGGAATTGTATCCTCTGCTGATCTGCTCTGCTATTGTACCGAGTCGAACTTGTGAACTGCAGCGGTGTTTGTTTTGTGTTCAGTCTTCACTTGCCACTCCCTCCGGTCACAAATAGTTGTTATTTTAGATATCGATATAGTCACAAATAATTATTGTTTTAAACATCAACACGATGTTCAAAACACAGTTTTGATCATTAATTTCTATTATAACATATTTATGAAATCTAATAAAATTATAATATTATAAAAAAAACTTTTTGAGATAAATCTACACATATAATTTTTGTATATTCAATTTAAATATTTAAAAAGATATTAACAGCCAATGTTTCCAAAGTTTAATCATTACTATGTCTAAACAACAACTACTCGTGACCGGATGGTGTATTTCAGTATCATGAAATTCTTTTTTTTACTGAAAAGCAACTCATTATTAGCTCATTAGGTCGTAGACCTGTTCTTTTTGTGCACTCCGTGTGGAGAACATAAACCGTCAGGCGAGAGTAAAATAAGTTGTATACAATCCAGAGCAGTTTATTTCCTGACTTTACACTCGACTTTTGCTGTAATATTGCATATATGGTACATGGAGATTTTGTACAGAATGTTTTCCTATAAAGTAACATTTTTTCATGGCACCTGTTCATCCTCCCGTGTACCTCTTCTACAAGAGCAGGACTGCACGTCTTCCACCAAAAACATTGGAAAAAAAAGTACATAACGGGCACTTCATAAAAATAACCAAAAATCCACTCTGCACCAAGCATTGCAACCGGCTGGTGATTGCTGTAAATTTTGATTCCTGATCATGGAAGGAACGGTTCAAGAATTACTGCTGCCATTGCTTACCGTGTCGGTAAAACGAATTCACTCATTTGTATGATGTGGAATAAACAACTGGTGAAGTACAATCTCCTGTCTTGATTGACTCTTTATTCTAATCATTACTCTAGTAATTACAACTTCTGCCTAGCTGACTCTGCCTCACGCAGTTGTGCATACATATCTGCAATTTCTTTTGCGAAGTATGCCTTAGCTTGCGGTCTTTTGACCTACAAAAGTAGAGAAAGTGTTTGCATTTAAGTATTGAAATACCCTCCAACAGAATCGATGGGCCTACCTTGAATGTTGGGGTGAGGAGACCATTTTCTAATGTGAATGGTTCAGCAACAAGGGCAACAGATTTGGCAAACTCAAAACCTCTTAGCTGGAACAATAAGCATAGGAATATCAATAGGAGTCACTCAACCACGTCTAGGATAGATAATTCTACTTATGGACAAATCATGTAACGTCAGAAGTTAAGAGAGAAACCTGCGCTTCCTTTCCAATAAAATCCATGTCAGCCAGGACAGCAGCTCTTGCTCTAGGATCAGCACAGAGCTGTCTTAAATCCTCGTACTGCTTGTTAGCAAGAACAAATTAGAACATGAACAGGCAATGCAAATGTGAATAGCCTTATTTGTAGTTCTACAGTTTTATTTTCACAGTCAATCTATCATGTAATTTCACATATACGAATGGTCAAATTTTCAAAAGGTGACCGCATGGATTCCACAGTGAGTGACCTATATTTAAAGATGGAGTACAAAACAAGATACAAGAAAGTAGAAACCAAAGTATGTTGTTTCTCACCACATTATAAGCATGAATTAAGAGCACATCTCGTACATCAGTACAAGGTTGTTAACCAAACGAATGGCGAAATGGCAAGCAACGTGTCTTCTTTCCAGGAGTTCCCAAAACCCAAGTCTGAGAGAAGAATTTGGCTACAGTCGAACCTCTTCTCAGGTTTCTATTGCACACTTTTCAACTTCAAGATGACCAAAATTCATTAATGGTGGCCAAAGTCCAGTCATTAATGTTTGTTTCTTTAACATAGTTATGAAGATTAACTGTTCATCATCCCCTTCAATTATAAATGTCACTTACTCCCAGTCAATAAATGACCTCAATCAGCCCCTTTTCTTAGGGCATCTTCAATAGAGTGACATCAGCCATCTCTAAGCAATGCGACGTAGGATTTCTGGTGAGATAGAGCAGAGAGAGGAGTGAGGGAGGGAGCGAGGTCGTCCTCTCCTGACGTGATCGTCGCAGCATGCGAAACAAGACATTAGCGACGAAAGATTTTGTTGTTGGAGAGCTATCGTCGATTCTTCACGTGTTTTGTGGATCGAGCACAGATCCAGCATGGAGCAAATATTGGCATTGCACGCGCGAAGGCGATTTCATCTACACATGATGACATGAAGGATCTCATCTGTGCACGAAGGCGATTTCCTCGGCACGCATGTAATCCCACCTTCCCTATCTTCCATCTCCAATTCCTTTTCCTCATCCCACCTCTTTTCTACATGCAAAATCCCTGACCTTTCCCCTTCCATCTCTCCCATCTTTGTAGCTGTTGGTCACCTCCGCTTCGCCCGGGAACGATTGCCCGCTGTCTCGGATTGTGGCGCTGTTGCCGCAGGCTAGTTTGAGGGCAAGCACCGCCGCATCTGCAGATTCCGCCGGTGTCACCTTCTCTATGGAGTCCATGGGTGCCTCCACAGCCCATGGTTGGTTGTACAATCAGTTGTTCATCTCTTTCTTCCGTTCTTCACTTGAGCACACTGGATCTATATTGTTTGGGTATAGTTTATCAGTTAAAAATGCCTAGAAATCCTAGATTCATCTATGTACGGAGTGCGAGGAATCGATTTGAAGGAACCCTGTTGTTGGGGTTATTTTAGAGTTTCAGTTTTTTTTTCCTCTTTGCTCTAGTTGCTTCTGTCTAGTTCGTAGACTGGCGATGGCCTGTGCTCTGTACATGCTTTAGCATTGTAAATCTTTGACTCTTGCTATTTTTTTCTACCTTAATGCACTGATATATCTGAAAATCAAGTTAAGCTACTGCCCTGTTTTCCTTCTAAAAATGCACAATCTCTTATATGTGTTCTAGGACAATAATTATTATGCTTCAAAGATTGTTCCCTTGTGTGCACATCCCGTAATTTATGCATGCTAATACTTAGAGAGCAAATGATAATATTTAGACCGGGATTGGATAATTTTACTGGTTTTTTTTCTCTAGAATAGTAGCTACAGCTAGCAGCTATCATGTTGCTCACATATCAAGACAAAGCTCAAGCTTCTTTGTGTTCTTGTATGTACTTTTCTGTATGTATCTGCTGAATGAATCAATTATATATTTGTTTCACCTTGGCAGCTCACATAATGTTTGCATTTTAATCATATGTTTATGTTAAGGAATATATTGCCTTGTATAGGCTTTCCTTTCTTACCCTTTATATTGCCTTATATAAGCTTTCCTTTTGTAACCTCATGTACTCTATATATTCTGACCTATTAGCCTCATGTTGAATATAAGTGCTATTCATAATATGGTCCATGAAGCCAAAGCAGAGACCAGCCTTGAGGAGCTGGGGGACCAGCGCTCACAAAGCCTTTGCTTATTTGGAGCTGGATCATGTGTAGCAGCAGCCTCATCAAGTCTGCTTGCTGCACTGCTGCTTGCTTTGGAGTCAGTAGTGCTCTTGTATTGTGGTTGGTTGTTACTGGTCACAGGTGCTATGGTTGCTGTTGTTGAGCTGCTTTGGCAGCTGCTGCTAGTATTCCTAGTCCATTCCTTTTGAGTCTTCCATTGCGTCCATCCAAGCCATTAGCATCTTGGCTGTTTCATCGGCTTGGCTCATTCCCTCAACTCTGATTTCCGGCTTATTACATCAGGCTCGGCCCATTCCGTTGACTCCAATTTTCAGCTCATTATGTCAGCTCAGCTCATTCCATAAACTCCGATTTCCGGCTCATTACGTCGGCTCGGCTCCTTTGTCGGTTTTACTTCGCCGGCTCGGCTCCTTCGTCAGCTTTCCTTCATCGGCTCGGTTTTCAAGAGTTGGATGCTACGACGACTACTTCAAGACCAGAACTTTGGGTTTTCCTTGTTTTAGTGCCAACCCTTCCTAATGCAATGCTATTGCATATGACTTGCATTTGAGGGGAGGTGTTAAGGAATATATTGCCTTGTACAGGCTTTCCTTTTGTACCCTCTATATTACGTTATATAGATTTTCTTTTTGTACCCTCATATACTCTATATATTCTAGCCTATTAGTCTCATATTGAATACAAGTGCTATTCATAACAGTTTACACTTCTGTTGTTTTTTACTTTTTCTACATCATTTTTCATACAAAAGCATTCCAGCCAGCCAATGTAGACGTGAGAATAGGCTGGACAAAGTGTTTCAGTGAGAGCAACAATCTGTGCACCCACTGGAAGTTACTAAAGACATTTATTTGCATGCATTCCCAATAATTTTTACGTATATTTTGCAGCGAGTAGTTGACCTGAGATCAAGTACTGTACTAGCTGATCATGTGTGCATAATTGTTTCATTGTCACTTACTTCTATGGTTCATTTTCACAAGCCTCGATTTACCTGAAGACGTATTCATGAACTTCAGCAATCTGAATATATTGGTTTTTGTCGGTACTTAGATTTTTAGAGCAAGTTGAAAACCGCTGTTTTAGATTTTAGACTTTTGGGGTAGCTGAACATTTAGCTTTTTGTCGGTCCATGCTATTAACCTGAACTTGGTGGTGCCGATTGTTACAGTCTTTACAGTGTTGTCTACTTTGTTTCATTTCTTTCATCATTTATGGTTATGTCCACAAGATCGGTTCTCACACATACTGCTTGCAAGAAGGAAACACACATAGGTCATAAATATGGAATTTAGTGTTGATCATCATAAATATCAAGTCCATGCAAGAATTGGAAGCTAGTGGTGCCATATAGAGAACTCAAGAGACAATGCATTGGAGTGGTTGTCTTTAAGGTTATCTCTAGATGGTGTGAGAGTTTTAGAGACGACCTAAGAGACAATCTAATGTAGTTACCACCCACTGGCCCCACCCACACTGTTCACTCCAAACTGGCAGTTTCTAGAAGACCTTGGTAAACTTAAGTCACTTGACAAGTCAAATTTTTCCTTGAAATATTTAGAAATAGTTGTGTGTGTATGCAATAGTCATGTTCATGTGAAACGCTGCAGTAGTCTAGCTCGTATGTGCAGGATCTTAAGTCTACTACCACTTGGCTTATGACCAAGGTAGATATATCATCCCCCCATTGCCTCTGCCACCGCTGACCAACAATGATAGAGTTTTAAGTGTTCAACAGCCAGCTAAGAAGAAACAAAAGGGACATTCCATCATGCCATTCATGATCCAAGAATATGATGAAAAAAATTATGCTTGGTTTATATTTCCAAATAGAATCAGTATTTTTCTTGTTAAGAGTTCCTCTTATCATTTGTTTTCATAAGGCGAAAGAATAGGTGATAAATGCAAATGGCAAAGAATATTACCTGGATTCCTTCTGAGGCAGCCCAAGCCTTCAACACCTCTGGTTCAACTGCTACAATGGCAACTAGAGAAGAGTTCAAGCTGTCACCTGCATCCAAATCAACAGCTTTAGAATATGTATGGCCATAATTGAATGTTACGGCTAATAGAAAATCATGATTATTACCATATACAAAGCATTGGGCAATGAACTTGCACTTAGCATAGACATTCTCGATCTTCTCCGGAGCTATGTATTCTCCTTGAGCTAACTTGAAAATGTTCTTTTTCCTTGAGTCCGGGAATATACATAGAAATCAGTAATTTAGGAAAGGAACTACTCAGAACAAATAGAGTCTAGGGGAAATATTAAAAAAAATATCCTTGCAAAAATGTGCAGAAATGAAATTGGTACTTTTCAAATAAAAGGATTTAAGAATTGAGGCAAAACAATAGCTGAGTTAGCCCCTAGCATTTTTTCTTTAGTTTCTCAGCGAATTGTCAATCAAAGGACAGTGTGTCAAGCTCTAGAAAATGGGCAATGGATTAAAGATATTCAGGTTCTCTTTCTGTTCATGTTCTTGCTGATTTCCTATTCCTCTGGGATTCCTTGACCAATGTTAACTCCTGAATCGATGCTCTGATCAAGATTTTTGGAAGCTTTCGATCTTTGGAGTTTTCTAGTAAATCTGCAGATAATGTGTTCTTTGAAGGGTCTATCGGTTTTGCTCCTTGAAACTTCTTTGGAAATCTTGGGCACCCTTATGCTGCAAGTTTTTCATTTGGCTTGTCTTTGAATAGATCTTTGGATCATGAGCGGTTAGCAAGGCATGGGCTGCCACATTCGAGTGCTCGCCTTTATGTGATCAATCTGAGGAATGTATTCAGCATATTCTCATTTCTTGTGTATTTACAAGGCAAGTGTGGTTCATAGTTTTCAGCAGCCTAGGGCTGTATGTTTTGGCTCCTCGTCAGTCATCAACCTCTCTCTAATTGGTGGCTTCAGATAAACCAAAGAGTGGCGAAACAATATAGGAAAGGTCTTAACACAATGATCATCCTTGTGGCTTGGGAAATCTGGAAGCATCAGAATGATTGTGTGTTTAACAATGCTTCCCCGGCAATAAGCTCTGTTTTACAAATGATAGGGGAGGAAGGAGCCACCTGGTGTGAGGCTGGAGCTACGAACCTCAAAAATTTGGTCTTAGGTTTGATCTGGTTTTGTTCTTGGTCTGGTGGTGGGTCTGGCAATGCTGTTTTTTCCTGCTAACCTTGGTGGTTTTGGTTGCGTGGGTTGTTGGTGGGTGGCTGCTGTTTTGCTAGCCCCCTCCTGCTGGCCTCTAGGCCTTTGTATCTCTCTTTCTTTTAATTAATGAAATGCAGTTCTCCTGCATTTTCGAGAAAAAAAAGAATTGAGGCAATCTTTCAAAATATTGTATGCATTACAGTATTATAGAGAATTTGAAAGTCCAGGTAACTTGGTTGATGCTACAAGCCTACAACCATAGTTATTGGATTTGCTATTTGCAGTGCAAGTAACTTTGTCGAATCCGAACCGGTTTAGGACACGAGGTTCGTGTTCGCAGTAGAAATTGGAAGAAAAAGTGGCAAACCGCGGACTCGACTCTCGTACTACAACTCGAACGAACCGCATTTCTGGTAACTATGCCTATAACAATATGTGAAAATGTAATATTGCCGATGCATCCCCCATTCTAGATTGCTCTTTGATCAATAGCTAAGAAGTGATTGCTCTTTGATCAATAGCTAAGAAGTGATTGCTCTTTTGATTCTATGATACTTAGTTTTAAACATTACATCTTTGCTGTTAGACATTTGCTACCATA
Source organism: Guadua angustifolia (assembly GCA_036346375.1). Lineage (NCBI taxonomy): Eukaryota > Viridiplantae > Streptophyta > Magnoliopsida > Poales > Poaceae > Guadua > Guadua angustifolia. The sequence continues at coordinate 53,333,988 of CM070520.1, read as the reverse complement.
TTTGTGATATGAATAACACTTGTATTCAATATGAGATCAATAGGTTAGAATATATACATGTACATGAGGGTATAAAAGAAAAACCTATATAAGACAATCATGTACATGATGGTACAAAAGGAAAGCCTATATATGACAAAAGGAAACCCTGAAGAGCAGTGGAAGGTTGGAGGTTCACAAGGTAGACAAAGACTAGAGATGACCTCGGCCCGAAGTGGGCGGAACAGAGGAGGACAAAGATCATCGCCGGCGGCCTCAAGGAGGTGACGATGCTTACGCTCAGAGACACCATTCTGAGCGTGAGCACCAGTACAAGAGTACTGAGAAAGGGTACCCTAGTCAAGGAGAAACTGACGGAGAGAGGTGGATAAGTACTCGCCAGCAGAGTCAGCACGAAAGACACGAATAGGCGAGTCAAACTGTGTGCGAACCATGGCGTGAAGGCCCGTAGGCAGACAACACCTGATGCCTAGAGGTCAGAAGATAGATCCATGTGTAACGAGAGAAATCATCAATAAAGATCACATAATAGCGATGACCCCCTTTCGAAACGAAGGGAGCCGGGCCCCATACATCAGAATGAACCAAATCAAATGGCTGAAGAGACACAGAGTCACTGGTGGGATAGGGTAGTCAGAGTCGCTTCCCAAGCTTACCCATCTCATACAGACGTGGAGGTATCACCAGGAACCTTCCCAAGAACACCACGACTCACTAACAAAGAAAGACGAGACCCACACATGTGACCTAACCGATGATGCCACTGAGCAAAACTGGCGGAAGCAGGGGTGGCGAGGACAGTGACATCAGAGACGGCAGTCGACTGGCTGCTGGAGGTGGACGTGGCGGAAACGGGGGGTAGGCGAAGCCAGTCAAGCTCCCATAGACGCTGAGAGTCACGGACCCGACGGCCAAGACCAACGTGGTCCCGTGAGACGATCTGAATAGAACAAGAGTCACCTCAAGAATGATCGACAATCAAGGTCGAGAAGTTGACCGGCAGATATCATTTGCAAATCGAGACGAGGAACATGTGAAATGAAGGAACATGAAAACAAGAAGTGTGAAGAGTGCCCGACCAAAGAATCGAAAGGAAGTACCATCACCGTCTTGCAGACATAGGGATGGTCAAGAACTCGATGGGCCAAGGTGAGTGGGATCGGATGTCATATGAAAAGAAGCTCAGAGTCAAGAATCGAGGCAATCAGTATACGAAGGAAGACTGCAACAGACGGTCTGGAGAAGGAGTCGCCCCAAACGGCGCTCCATGCGCCAAGGCGCCGGTCACATCTCGCATGATCTGCCATGAGGGCATCAAAGTGGGCGAGAGGCACCACTCCACCACCTCCACCCTTGCGGTTCGAGGCCGCCTCTGACCGCTCAATGGTGCCCTGTCTTCTTGCAATAGTTACAATAACCATTGCACTAACGTGCTTCGCCATAAAGAACCGGAGCCTAGGTCTTTGGGAGAGGAGACGTCGTGAGGAGCCGCCGCAGGAGGTGGTGTGGAAGTGATCAGACAGACGGAAGACGAGAGCACGCCACGAAGACGAAGTCTCTCAAGACGAACAGAGTGAGTGCCTCAACCAGGATTGGTGCAAGGAAGCGGCCAAGAAATGAAAGCACGAAGCCGCTCGAACTCGGTCGAAGTCGGCGGAGGAACTCAAAGAGGCGAACAAACTCTTGTGGTCCCGATGAAGGCCACAGCGATCATGGTCGGATTGTAAGGAGGCTCTAGGAGTCAAGCCGACGCCACACGTCGGTAATCTATTTGGTAGAAGGCATCAACAATGGAGTCTGGCGACGAAGAGAGCTCGCCACCCAACAGAGGTGTAGAGACATCATCGCCGCACGGCCGAATCGAGCTCGCGACGCTTCCCACATCACCGAGAAGAAGGAAGAGCGGCTAGATCCATGGCAAGCTCAACCTTCATGCTGCCTAAGATGACAAAGAACAAAGACGAGCCTCATCTCGCCCGACCCTCAAGAGTCTGCAGATCGGCGACATATCGATCGGCGCCTGCCAGATCTTCGCTAGAACATCTGCGAGGGATGGAGCACCATCTGACCGACCATAGGCCGAATCGCTAACCGGAATCGTGGGCGAGGGCAAGCTCGAGTGAGATGACCCCATAGACGCCGGGTGTCAAGAGAAACCCGGCATAGTGGACCACTCCTAAGTTGGTCCCATCAAACATAATGGCGGAGAGGCATTGGTCCGAAGGAACGAGATGCACCGCCATCTTGGATGAGCGGAAGGGTGGTGGCGAGTTTTTTTTTTTTTTTAATGAAGTGCTCGCTCTGCTTTGCCGCTCATTTGGTCATTGCTGCATTGCTTCGACGGAGGAGAGAGGCGAAGAGAGGCGGCCGGCGTTGAAGAAGAAGTTTACGGAGAGACGCGATCAAGCGGAGAGGACGCGCGAGGAGAGAGACGTCAGGCGGCTTTGGAAGCGAAAGCAGAGAGGCCGCAGACGGGAGCTACGCCGACGCAAGACGAAGCAGGCGGCGATGGTTCCTTCCCATGAAAGCCACAAAGACCGGCAATGAGACGAGGAAGACCCGAAAGCGGCAAGGATGGCTCGGCGCAAGAAGGGCGACGCCAGAGAGAGAAGGAAGAGAGAGGAGGCGCTGTCAAGAGTCTGTGGCGACGGTGGCGTCGCCGGTTAGGATGGCCTGGCACAAGGCAAGGCGCAAGAGAGAAACCCTAGCTAGGGTTGTAGTGTAGCTCGATACCATGTTAGGATTCAGAATTGATGGAATGGCAAGATGCATTCAATGGGCCAAATGGGCCAAAATATACATGTACAGTGAAGGTGAAAAATGACAAATAACACCCTATACAAGTCTACTTTAACAGCCTTAACACCCCCCTTCAAATGCAAAGCGTATGCAATAGCATTGCATTTGGAAGGGTTGACACTAAAGTAGGAACAAACCAAAGTAATAGTCCTCAAGTTGTCATTATAGCATCCAGATCTTGGAAAATGTGTCAAAAATCAAATGATCTCCTATTAGGGGTTGTGCGGCAACCCATAAAGCACAAAGTGTAGGGCTGAAAAAATAGAGGCCAGCAGGAGCAAAGTTGACCGCGATAACACGACAAAGAAGATGATGAAACCAACATAATAGAGTTGCCAAATAAAGCCGAAGGATAGATAGAAGTATGATGGCACAGATCGAAGCTCGAGACGGCAGCGATATAGCGCACTAAAAGCGCGGCAGAGGCGCGGTGTAGAAGAAATGTGGCGGCCTTATAAAGACTTCTACTATCAACAGCGGCTCAAAGTGAAGAGCAGTGACTGCTGCTATGCAAAAGGAATATGTGGACTCTCACGACTTAGACGAACTCAAAGATAGATGCTAAGGAATTGGATGGACGCAACAGAAGCAATGACGCTGAGAATAAAACTCAAAGGAGAGTCGAGCTGACAAAAGAGCCCAGTGTTGATGGCCGGTCCACAGTAGTGACGAGCAGGCGACCGGCTCGGGTCGCAGGTCTCGCGGAGGGCTAGCTAAAGTAGTGTCGGGCCCGACCAAAGAAGACAAAGTGGCGGTTTGCGCATAATCCTAGGCGTCGGTCGAATGGAAGCTGAGGAAGATGGCGACACACGATGGACTATAGATCGGATTGGGAACCAGAAGAGACGAGAAGAGCCGCCAAGAAAGCGCAAGTGCAACGCTTGGTAAATCCTAACCCTAACCTTTCTTTGATACCATGTTAAGAATAGCACTTGTACTGAACATGAGGCCAATGAGCCAATAAATATATACATGTACATGAGGGTATAAAAGGAAAAGCCTATATAAGGCAATATCTATACAAAGCTAGCAATCCCTATACAAGGCAATGAGCAATCTCTTATGCAAATTAACTAGGATACTGTCTAACAGTTTGAACTTGAAACTTTGGCTAGGTAGTGGATTAATTCTGTTCCTATTTTTAAAAATCTATCGAGACTTCTTTTGTGATTATTTTCATTGGTATTCCATATGGAGAGCATAGAAGCAACAAATAGGTAATAACTAATAAGCACTAGATACGGCACTCTAAATGAAAGCACAAATCACAAAATTTTCATTTCGATTGCAAACTAAAAGCTTCATGGAAATACGAACAGTTTATATTTCAGTTTTACCTATCAATAATTTTTAGACACCCTCCGGGCAGCCATAAACCTATGTCCCCAGTATGCAACCAACCATCCTCATCAATGACCTCTCTTCTGCAAGTTATAAATATACTTATCGGATCTTACTTTTAAAAAAAAAAAATGTAAATAGAAGTGTGAGGATATGAGGTTACGTTTGAACTTCATCTTTAAAGTAACCACGGAATATTGTAGGTCCCCGAACACAAATTTCTCCTCGAGGATATGGTTCATCCTCAGATGTGTAGTTCATTTCTGGAACATCCACAAGTTTAATCTCTGAAAATGAAACAGGATTTGCATTATGAAAGAGTGTGAGCACACTGTACAAATATTACAAAACAAAGATGGAACATAATTTGTTTTGTGGCAAGAGAAGAAGAATATCAACACTTTTCAACAGAAATAGCCTAATTTTATTTCTGAAGAACATAACCCGATCAACATACACCACCGGATCTTTGTTTAATGGCAGACAAACAAATTGAGGAGCTTCAAAATAACTCGAAACAAATCTCGAACATGAGCATACAAAAGAAAAAGACAACTCACAATAAGTTTCTCCAATGCAACTATTTTCAGTAACCATCCATTTGAGCTTGAAAAGTACCACCACCATTCAATATGAAGGGATTCCAATCAAACACACGTAAATGCACCACATACTTAGGGTGGCTTCTCTATTTACTGTTATTATATTTAGTTGACTTCATGAGAAATTACCATCAGCATAAGCACAAGTTTAGCCAAGAAAATTCTATCCTTGAAAATCCAAACATGGAGCTTACCACAAGCAGGATTTGGAGATCCAACATGACCAATGGATTTATCACCAATATCCATTGTACTAATGATACAAGATGTTTCTGTCATTCCATAGCCTTCAAGAATTTCACCACCAAAGCATCTATGAAAAATTAGAACAGTACTTATGATTAGCAAAGCCAAGTTTCAAATAATAATCATGATGCGCTAAGGGAGTGCAAAAGAAGTTAGCTTACATTCTTAGGAATTCCATGACATCTGGCGACAATGGAGAAGCACCTGAAGACATAAGTCTTACTCGTCCACCAAGCCTAGCTTTTATTTTGTTAAATACCAACTTATCCCACATTGGGGATGGATTTCGTCCTAATAACATAAAATTTAGAAGTATCATGTAGGGGATAGAAATCAGATAAAATGATCTCAGGTAAATGGGGGGAAAATGCACCTTTCAGTAGAATCAAAACTTCTTGGCAAATTCAAATATTGCTAACCAATAGAAGCAAAACTAACCCAAGAGGATGAGTAGCTGAAGTTTTCCAAAGTATGAGTTATATGTCATCTAGACATTAATTTGGACAGAGAGGAAATAGAGATCCTCAGTTCCTGATTTAAATTTGATTTGATGCTGCAAATAACCATTGACCTAGGTACTTTGATATGGGAATTGTTACATTTAACAATAAATAGGAGTATGTTCCTACGAACCGATTGGTTAACTAAAGTCTAAATTAATAATGGATGAAGGAAGGCGCCACGTTTAAACTTGGAACTGATATATGCAAGGAATAAAAAATTTTGAATTCAGAAGCATATGTTTAAAGATAAAGAAATTTTTTAAAACATTTGACAAACAAATATAGGGCATATGTATCTTTCAACCATTTGGCAAACCCAATTGTTATTAAAGAAATATAGGGCATATGTTTGATTGCAGACTACTTTTAAACTTCTAGGGAGACTCAATGAAATCCATTAATCTGAGGGGTAGAGGTGTTAAAGGTCAAAGTAACGCATGATTGTATGTTATGAATTCTGTAATGAATGATGGGTCAACTATCAAGACACATGCTGTTATGAACCTGTGAGTAGAGACGAGTTCCCGGCCGGAGTCCGGCGCGAGAGGAAGTGGACGTCGAGGCCATAGTGGAAACTCGATGGATAACTGGCGAACGGAGCCACCGGTCTTGTTAATCGGAAGACACCGCCCAGGCAATTTGTGGCAAAATACTTCTTGCCTTTTCATTGATTTTCTCTCATATATATATAAGCCTCAGTTACATGATCCACCGGATCAACTGACTCTTGGAAAGATTTATTGAACTAACCAAAAATAACTAATTAATGGATATCTTGCTTAACTAAGAATCTGGACCTTATCTCACGCCTTGCTTAGTGGCTAAGATCGGTCCAGTCCCGATCCTAAGGATCCTCCGGATTCCTTCCTTATCTTATGCTTTCTATAATACACATTATCAAAGCCTCTAACATTACTCCCCTCCCCGAGAACAAGCTTGTCCGCAAGCTGGAAGTTGGGATAAGAACGCCGAAGGTCAATAGCATCAACCCAAGTCGCTGCTTCCTCAGACTCGCCCTTCCACTGGATCAAGAGCTGCCGGCGGCCTTGGAGAAAACGTTGAGCCAATGCTTGATGAGGTTCTGGCTGAACCGGCTCTGGCCCGGACACCACCTCCGGAGGTAATGTTGGCATGGACACAGGAGGCGTTCCTTTATATGGCTTGAGGAGAGAGACGTGAAAGACATCATGAAGGCGCACCTCAGGTGGAAGCCGAAGCCGATATGCTACTTGGCCAATGAGCTCAATGATCTGATAAGGTCCAAAGTACCGAGGGGAAAGTTTATGATCACCAAGTCCGGATCAAGATCGGCGATCCGCCAAGACGAATTAAACCCAATCGCCAACGGCAAATGATACATCGCGATGATGGTTGTCGTAGTACTGCTTCATGCGATTTTGCGCCTGGGCCAAATGTGAACGGGCGCACTGGAGGAGAGCATCACGGTCGGTCAAGTGGCAATCCGCTGCGTGAAGGCGAGTGGCCCCCTGATTATATGGAAGTAGCTGCGGCGGTTGTCGGCCATACACAAGCTCGAACGGTGTCATACGATGAGCCGTATGGAAGGAAGAATTGTAGCAGAACTCCGCCCAAGGAAGCCATTTGACCCATGTATGTGGATGATCCATGGTCAGACAACGAAGATACATTTCCACCGTTTTGTTGACTGCTTCGGTCTGGCCATCCGTTTGAGGATGGTAAGCCGTGGAAAGAAGGAAAGCCGTGCCACAACGCTTGAAGAGATCCCGCCAAAAGGCACTAGTGAAAACCGGGTCGCGATCCGAGACGATGGACTCCGGCATGCCATGCAACCGTACCACAGTGTCAAAAAAGAGTTGAGCCACCACGGATGCGGACGAAGGTTTGGTGAGAGCCATAAAGTGCGATATTTGGACAACCGCCCACCACCACCGTAATTGTTGTTTTGTTTGAGACTTGGGCACCAGATGATGAAATCCATCGAAATGTCCGCCCAAATTTGATGTGGAATAGGAGAGGTCTGCAGAAGACCTATTTGGAGATAGCGATTAGCTTTATTATACCGACAAACATGGCAACGGGCAATGAATTCCGCCACGGTCTTGCACTGATGAGGCCAAAAATATGACTGCCGAATCCTCTGGAGTGTTTTCTGGATGCCCTCATGCGTCAGGTCATGCACTGCCGCAACCAATTCTTGAATAATTGGAGATGTGGCCGGAATGACCAGGCGATTATTGCGGTAGAGCAACCCATCAGTGGCATGCCAAACTTGTTGGAAAGTAATCCTGTGTGTGATCAGATTAGGCATCTAGGATCATTTACTTGATTTTAGCATGTAGATCAGTAAGATTGATAGTCAGAATCATAGGGGCATTAAAACTGCAATAATGGAGATTATCTCCTTCCTTCTTTGTAAGCCACGGGCTGTGTTTAAATAAAGAGAAAAACAGAAAAGCTATACTGCCTCTAGCAGCACCAAAACCTATTGTGTCATTGTGTTCATGCATGAGTACCTGGGCTAGGTTTAGAGCTTTCATTTGGTATCAGAGCCTGGAGCACTTCCATGGCAGGTAGCAGCCACTCTTCCCTGAACCAAGACCCTTCGAGGAACCAAGAGGTAGTAGTTCAGAGAGTGGTGAGGGACATGGGAGGTGCATTCCCGATGCTCACTAAACACAATTACACTGAGTGGGCGGTGATGATGACCGTGATGCTTCAAGCACGCGGTCTGTGGAGTGCTGTCGAGAAGGCGCTGAATCGCTGGGACAACGTGATGGCCATGGAGGCCATCATGCGCGCGCAGCGCCACGGAGATCTTGAAGGGTTTGCCAAGAAGACGGCGCGGCGAGGCCTAGGACGCGATCAAGACGATCTTGCGTCGGCTCCGTCGCGCCGCAAGGCAATCGCCCGTAAGCCGAGGAGGAGTACGAGGCGATCTCTTCCAAGACGGCGAGTCTGTTGACGACTTCGCCATGCGCCTCACCGGGATCGTCCATCAATTGGAGGTCCTCGGTGATCCAATCGACGACGACAAGGTTGTCGCCAAGTACCTTCGGGTCGTTCCGCCGAAGTTTGCGCAGATTGCGCTCTCCATCGAGACTCTTCTCGACATCTCGGCGATGTCGATTGAAGAAGTAACCGGTCGACTCCAGGCGGTGGAGGACCGCCGACTTCGGACAAGGCGGCGCCATCTACGGCAGATGGCAAGCTATCGCCACGGAGGAGCGATGGCTCGTCGTCGGGAGAGGCAACCGCGAAGGTGGATCGCGAACATCCAATGGAGGGAAGAATCGCCGCTCTCGCGGCACGCGGAGGAAGGGCGGCAACGCCGGCGCGACTGAAGGCAAGGCCGCAGGGCGTACTGATGACCGCGACAAGTGCCGCAATTGCGGTCGGAGTGGTCATTGGGCCCGGGATTGCCGACAGCCAAAGCGCCAGCAGGCGCATCTCACGCAGGAGGAGGATGAGGATGACCCTGTGCTTATGATGGCACAGATCTGCGAGCAGTCCACCACTATCCACCTTGAAGAACCACGCGCGCAGGCGTTTCTTGGCGAAGCAGACGCTGGTGAACTCCAGGAGGGGTGGTATCTTGACACCGGTGCCACCAGCCACATGACAGGCCGCAGCGATGTCTTCTCCAAGCTGGACCATGCGAAACAGGGGACAGTCCGTTTCGGCGATGGCTCGCTTGTTGAGATCAAAGGTCAGCAGATGCGGTCTTTGTTCTCCGGCAAGAATGGTGAGCACAAGGCGCCTCCGACGCCTACTACATTCCACGCTCAAGAATAAAGATCATCAAGATCGCCAACTCGATGAGTGTGGCTCGAAAGTGCCGGTTGAAGACGGTGTCGCGCGATTTGGGATCAACAACGCAAACTCATCGCCAAGGTAAACCGGCCAAATCGGTTCTATATCTTGCGCCGACATTGCGCACCGATTTGTCTCATGTGCGCAAAGACAACAATGAGTCTGGAGGTGGCACGCCGCTTTGGACATATCGACCGACGCTTACAAAGCGGTGAGCCGCAGGAGATGGTGAAAGGGCTGCCACGACTGGAGCATGTTGAGCAGCTCTGTGACATCTGCGTCAAGACGAAGCACCGCCGAGCTCCGTTCCCAGTCAAGGCAAAGTACCGTGTAGAGGATGTCCTCGACCTTGTCCACGGCGACCTTTGCGGCCCTATCACTCCGGCGACTCCAGGAGGGCGTCGTTTCTTCTTGCTGCTGGTAGATGATGCCAGCCGCTACATGTGGTTGACACTTCTCGCAGCAAAGAGTGATGCGGCAGTAGGAATCAAGAAATTTCAAGCTGCCGCGGAGCTACAAAGTGGGCGCAGGCTGCGGGTGCGGGTGCTACGGACGGACAACGGTGGTGAGTTCACCTCTGCCGATTTCGCGCGCCACTGCGAAGACCTAGGTGTCCAGCGGCACCTCTCCGCGCCATACGCGCCACAGCAAAACGGCGTTGTGGAGAGGCGAATCGACGATTTCGCCATCGCCGCGCCTCAAGCAGAGGGCATGCTGCGGAGTTTTGGGGAGGCGGTGAGCACGGCGGTGTTCCTCCTCAACCGGCGCCGACGAAGAGTCTCGCAAGCAAGACCCTTCGAGGCTCGGTATAAACGCAAGCCGTGGTCGGCTTCTGCGTACATTGGTGCCTCGGGTATGTGAAGGATACCTCCGAATTTCATAAACTCGACGACCGCTTCTCCGATGGTCTTCATCGCACGCAGAAGGCTCCAAGGCGCACGGATGCCGGAGCCCTGTCTCGACGAAGTTTTCACCTCCGCGACGCCGTCTTCCAAGAGGATGTCTATTTGGGACTGAGTGTCGTATTTGGGACAGGCGGTGGTGACGAGTGACTTCAGTGGAGCTCATCATCGCCCCATCCATCACTGGCCGACCCATCTGCGACGGCTTCCTCTGCATCTGCGTCGGCTTCCTCGCGCCGCAGAGATTTCAGACGGCTTCGCTGCAGCGGTGGAGGTGGCTTCGCTACTCGTCTGGCGCCAGCATGAAAGCACGCCGCAGAGCGTCTTCATCCGCAGGCGGTCGAGCTTCGCGGCGCTATCCACGCCGGACTCCTCCACGGCCGCGCGCTCGCACTCGCAAGGACTCGCCTTCACCGATCCGACCTCCTCTGCAGGGACGCGGAATTTGTCTCGCCACGCCGAACGACTCCTCCAGTCGATGCATACCACGACACCACCTCCTCTCCGCTACCGTCGCGATCGACGACATGCTTAGTGTGGAGAAGTCTTGGGTTTGCTAATCGTGTTGCCGCCGACGACGTTGGCGAGGAGTTGCTCGACCGGCGAGGAAGGGAGCCGCCTTCGCCGGCAGAAGATGATCCCGCATGGCGGCAAACCATGCGCGAGGAGATGGAGTCCATCAAGCGTAACGATACATGGGAGGTGGTGGAGCTTCCAAATGGAAACCGTCCGATTAAATTTGAAGCTGGTCTTCAAGCTCAAGAAAACGAGGCGGCCGTGATCAAGCACAAGGCTCGCCTCGTCGCCAAGGGATATGTGCAGCAGCCAGGCGTTGATTTCAATGAAGTATTTGTAAGTTCAACCTTCATTAGTTATGGTTTTGGTGTTAATGACAAATCTAATCTTGTATTAATGACAAATCCAATATTAAGCTTATCCCCTAATGCGATATTGTTATTAATGTCAATCTTATATCGAGACTAACTTTGTTTGTTTAGAATATCTTTGTTTAGTCTCATCGCATGGAAAAATGGAAAACCCAAGGTATGTTTGCATATTCATCTTAAATATTAGTTGCATACTTTGGAGTCAAGTTAAAGTATGAATATCCCCGTTATATTAACCACAAAATGTGCATCATGTTTCCCAATCCATACACTACATGGATGCACACACTTAGGGGGAGTTCGTGATTTAACTTGATAGTTTCATTGTATTGATCTATTCTTTATTGACACATATAAGGATCAAGACAAAGAAACTAAATCCTTGAGTATATATTTGAATTGTCTAGTTATAAGTATACTCATGGTAATATAGGATATACTCCAATATGATCAAGTGAATATGTGCATATTATATCCAAGTCAATCATACTTATGCACATATACATGTGGGGTGTATTCTATAGTTGATGATTTAGAGTAATGATCATTTCCATACAATTTACATATAATGGATCATTACTTTTCATCAACATGAGTATATGAAAACTTGTGTAGTTGATATATACTCATATCAATTTAAATGATAATTTAAATTGAGTTCATTTGTCTTATTAATCATTAAAGAACACTTCATCATGTGTTGATGGTGTTTTGTGATTAATTGAGGACAATGAATAGTTCTTAAGTATAATAAAGCATGAGTTGCATTATTGTACTTAAGACACAATTAAATCATTTCAATTGATTTAGGTTGTGCTCAATTGATCTAGAGGCATCCATTATGTGTTAATGGAGTGCAAGAGATAATTGAGACAACCATGCATCTTGGACTAACAAGTTTCATGAGTTATGTTTGAGTTAGGTCCAAAGATGAATGAGATGGTGAAAACGGGACAAGGACGGCATCACGAGTTGATGGGCGTCAAGAGGATATCCCGGGGGAGAAATCAAGTGTTGATTATAAAGACCCCAAAGGGGATTGCTTGCGCGCGGCGGCGAAGGTATAATTAGATAGGCTAAGGACTTTGTAGTCTTTGAGTCTAAGGTTTTAATCGCCGTGCTATTAAGAGGGGTTGTTTCTTTTGCTTGAGCTTCATCATGTGTTGGTGATCTCAATCGCTGCTCACTCAAGCTCAACCATTTGGATTTGGTTTTTGCATGAGGGTTAACCATTTGGCATGTGTTGCGAATGGGTTAAACTTATGCTTGGTTGCATTTGGTTTTCGCATAATGCTTTGATTTGCATGTGTTGCAAGATGTGATAAGCTAGTGCGTTGGCTTTTGCGTGAAGTTCACTTTTGCATGTGTTGCATTAGTTGAAGCTTCATGTTTTGGTTTCGCAAAACAATCTTTCTAAAACTTGTGTGTTTGTATGGAGCTAGAGGCTTGCATGTGTGGCGAGTAAGGAGCTCATACCTGAGATTTGGTTTTGGTGTTAGTTCGATTTGGTGTTGCATGGAACTAGAGAATTGCATGTGTTGCAATTAGAGAGTTCATGCATCTTAATTTGATGTTGCTTGGAGCTAGACTTTTGCATGTGTTGCAAAGAGTAGTGCTCAAGCATGAAATGGGTTCATTGAGTTATTTGCAAGTTCGACAGCGAATAAACCGAGGTTTATGAGTCCGAATTCGAGAGCATGTGAGCGGGCTTGCAACCGTGTTGGCAAGTTGACCGGGTCTGTGTTGACCTTCACATGGCTAGGGGATTAATCTCATAAACTCGAGTTTGATTTGCTTAATACGCCTTGCAAATAGATCTTGAGTTGGATCTTGAAGTGTGTTTTCGCAATTTCGATTGAATTCTTTGAGCATGGGTTGAATTGGTGCAAATGTGTTTTGCGGGTAAATGATCATGTGTTGATCATCCTTGAGGCTCAAAGAATGTCATTTGGTTTTTCGGAGAAAAGTTTTAAAATCTGAGTTTTCTCTGCCAGGCGGCTTGACGACCTGTCCGGCTTCTGACCGGCCGGGCGGTTTGACCGCCCCCAGCGGCTCAAGTTTTTTGGTTGTTGTCTGTTTAATTTGGAGGTCGCATGTGTGTGACCAAGCATGGAGTCGGTCGAGACCGATGGTGCGAGGGCGGTAACCCAAGACCCTGTCGGACCAAGACATGCGGTCGGACCGCCCGTCTTGGCGTGTGTTTTCCAGTGAGGTTGCTTTTCGCTGTCTTCGCGTGTTTGCATGAGCGGTGCAACCGGGCGACGAGCGGTGTGATCGGTGAAGTGCTTGGTTGCCGTGCCGTAACGGTCCGATTCGACCGTTGTTTCAGTGAGGAGCGGTCGGATCACGAGGTCTGTCGGACCGGAATTTGTTGTTCATTGTTTCAACCCAACGGCTAGTTTTGGCATGGGGGCTATAAAAGGAGGCCTTGGGGGTGTTGGGGCAGCGTGTTGCTGCATTGGTTGAGTGTGTGGGAGTTGTTTGCATGTGTTGCTCTTCTCCATTTGCTTCTTGAGCTTAAGAGTGAGACTAATTGCATTTGTTGCAATTAGGAAGTGGTTTGGGTACCTCTTGTGCATGTGTTGCACTTGAGGAGGCCTTGTGCATGTGTTGCACTTGGTGATCACCGAGGAGCGCATTTGTTATGCCGGTGAGGTTCAAGCGAAGGAGCGGCTTGTTACTCTTGGAGGTTGCCGACTCTAGACGGGCAGAAGGCGTCGGCGTGAGCTCTCAAGGTTGTGAGAAGCCCCAAGAAAGTTTGTGAAGGTTCGGGTTGAGCCGCCACGAGCGTGAAAACCACGACTAGTGGAAAGAGGCGGTGCTCGAGCGGAGCCGGTCCAAGTGTGGGCTAGCCTCAACGTGGACTAGGGAGACCGCAAGTCTCCTAACACCACGGAAAAACATCGGTTGTCCTCGCCTCTTTACTTTCAAGTATTTACCTTGTGCATATTATTGATTGCTTGAATGTATTAGAATTGCTTAGTATTAATTGATTGTTCAATTTAGCAATTCTAGTGTAGAGACTTAATTTAGATAGTGCACTAGTGAGCCTAGTTAATTTAGGCTTTAAATTGTCAAAACCTATTTATCGCTTCCGCATATATCTTTGATTAGGTTTTGACTTAGGGGTGTATTAGAGCGAATTGATTAGAGAGCGATTAATTTTGTAAAAACGCCTATTCACCCCCCCTCTAGGCTCATCTATTCTAAAGGTCCTGTTGATAAAGATAAACTGGAATGGGTGCTATTGGAAATACCTTTAAGGGTCAATACATCTGCTGGGTTAATTACAATCGCATTCATTGGAAGGAATCGAGTAATAGACATTCAAGGCACCTCAATTCTTGCCAATCTGCATGTCATAAATCTGTCAGAGTTAGATGTCATATTGGGTATGGATTGGATAGTCACTCATGGAGTCAATATAGACTGTGAGTGTAAGACTGCATCCATAAGGACATCATCAGGGAACTGCATTATCTATCAGGGACATAGAGCTAAGCAACCCTCATTAAGCTCCAAACTCCACTAAATATCATCCCAGGGACTATCTCTCATCCCTGTAGTTCAAGAATTTCCCGACATCTTCTTCAAGAACTGCGTGCATGCCACCGACAAAGAGTTGAGTTCTCTAATGATCTCATTCCAGGAGCCACCCTCATAGTCAAAAGACCTTACAGAATGAACCCACCAGAGTTGGATGAACTTAAGAAGCAATTGAAGGAGTTAGAAAAGAAAAGGAGTTCATTAGAGAAAGTGTGTCCATGGGGATCACCTGTGTTATTTGTAAGCAAAAAAAAGATGGCGGGATTAAGCTATGTACGGATTATAGAGAGCTCAATAATGTCACCATTAAAAACAAGTATCCTCTCCCAAGAATAGATGACATGTTTGACTGACTTAGAGGTGTTTGTTTGTTCTCCAAAATTGACCTAAGGTCAGGATATCATCAGATTAAAGTAAGGGCAGAAGATATAGAGAAGACTGCCTTTGTATCCAGATATGGGCATTATGAGTATACTGTGGGTCCATTTGGACTAAAAAGAAAAAAATGCTCCAGCCGTGTTCATGAATCTAATGAACAATGTGTTTATGAAATATCTGGACTAATTCATTGTAGTGTTCATAGATGATATCCTAATCTATTCTAGAAGTGAGGAAGAACATAAGGAACAGCTGAGGACCACTCTCCAAATCTTGAGAAAACATCAATTGTATGCCAAATTCAATAAATGTGAAATTTTGGCAGAGTCAAGTATCTTTTCTTGGGCATGTCATATTGTCATATCTGGGAAAGGAATAGAGGTAGACCCAAGTAAAATAGAAACCATCAAAACATGGAAAAGACCTACCTCTCAGACTGAGATTAGAAGTTTCCTTGGATTAGCTGGGTACTATCGTAAATTCATAAAAGGCTTCTCCCAGATATCTGCTCCTCTCACTAAACTTCTTAAGAAAGACTGCAAGTATGATTGGACTGATAAGTGTGAGGAGAGTTTTCAAAAATTGAAGCAATCATTAACCTCTACTCCTATTTTAGCCTTACCAGAAAATGGTGTAGAGTATGTAATATATTGTGATGCCTCTAAATCAGGTTTGGGATGTGTACTAATGCAAAATGAGAAGGTAATTGCTTATGCTTCAAGACAATTGCGACCACATGAAGTCAATTACCCAACCCATGATTTAGAATTGGGAGCTGTAGTGTTCGCATTAAAGCTATGGAGGCATTACCTGTACGGAGCCAAGTGCATCCTGTACAGTGATCATAAAAGTCTCAAGTACATATTCACTCAAAAAGAATTAAATATGAGGCAACGAGATGGTTAGAGCTCATTAAAGATTATGATCTCTCAATCAACTACCATCCAGAAAAGCCAATGTGGTAGCCGATGCATTAAGTAGAAAGGCTCAATGTAATAGTCTAACCATCCAAAACTTTATGCCGAGATACTTAAAGAATTGGCTAAGATGGAAATTAACTTTGGCATATCTTCATCTACTGACCATGTTATCCGCTCTCTCTATTCAATCACCTCTTAGAGCAAATCAAAGAAAAGCAAACCTCGATAGTTTCATTCTAGAAGAAACTCAAAGGATTAAATCTGGTCACCTTCCGAGTTCACATTGATAAAGAAGGAAGCCTTAAGTTACACAATCGCATATGTGTTCCAAATGATCCGTAAATCGTAACAACTATCCTTAGGGAAGCTCATGACACTCAGATTCTATTCATCCCGGTAGCACAAAAATGTATCAGACTCGAAAGAAAACTTTTGGTGGAATGGTATGAAAAGGAGATAGTGGAATGGTATGAAAAGGAGATAGCTGAATATGTGAGTAAATGTGACACTGTCGAAGGTCAAGGTGAACATCAACGCCCCATGAAGCTTGTTGCAACCTCTCCAAATCCTCGAGTGGAAATGGGAGGATGTTTGCATGGATTTTATTTCGCCTACCTAGAACTCAAGCTAAGAAAGATGCTACATGGATCATAGTAGACAGATTCACCAAGTCTGCCGCTTTGTTGCCACTAATCAAAAGTATTCAGCTCATAGGTCAAGCCGAGATTTATATTGAACGGATAGTCGTATTTCATGGAGGCCCAACAACCATTACATCGATAGAGGTTCAACTTTTACTTTAGTTTTCGTGAAGTTTGCAAACCGCCTTAGGGATCGAGTTGAAATTCAGCATCGCTTATCACCCTCGGATCGATGGGCAACCCAAAAGGTGAATCAAGTTTTAGAAGATATGCTAAGAGCACGTGTGCTGAATTTTAAATGAAAGTTGGGACAAGTACCTTCACCTTGCGGAGTTTGCATATAATAATAGTTACCAATTGAGCATTCAAATGGCCCCATATGAAGCTCTATATGGTAGAAGGTGTAGTTCCCAAATTGTTGGTATGAAGTGGGAGAGAAATCATTAATAGGACCGGAGCTCATTCGTCAAAAGGATAAGATTAAAATATTCAAAAAAGACTGAAAATTGCTCAAAGTAGGCAAAAGAGCTACACTGATAAGCGTAGAAGAGAGCTAAAATTTCAACCTAAGATTGTGTATTTAAAAGTATCTCCGATGAAAGGAGTATACCGGTTTGGAGTAAAAGGAAAACTCACCCTAGATATGTCGTGCCATTTAAGGTTTTGGAACGAAAGGAGCGCCCACCTATCAATTGAATTACCTCCTCATATATCTAGAATCCACAATGTCTTCCACATATCTCAACTTAGAGCTTGTCTCAAAGACCCTCTCAAGTGGTACCAGATTTGGACATTCCTCTACAACTGATCCAACATATGAAGAACGCCCCATCAAGGTCCTAGATATCGAGGAACGTCACTTCATAAGAGCTACTACGAAGTTTTGCAGAGTCCAATGGAAACATCATGCAGAAAAAGAAGCTACATGGGAAAAAGAGGAAGAGCTACGAGAATCTTACCCCTACCTATTTAGGTGAGTCGGATTTCGAGACGAAATCCCTTTTAAGGGGGGTAGGATGTGAGGACCCTCCCCTGTCACCCTCATTACCCATGCATATTAAGACAATAAGCATTGCATTAGCATCTTAATTAAGTATTAATTACGCATTAGAAAATGATCATTAGGCATAAGCATACCACATTGCTATCAAGCACTGCATAAGCAAGTATCTGAGCATGCATACCTCTTAAATGGCAAGACTACAGTATTGGGAGAGAGAAGGAAGAATTGAATGGTAACTTGGTAAAAATATAAAGCTGACTCAGTAACTTGGTAAAGGAGAGGTGCAGCCCCCATTGCCCTACTTCTCACCCATACAACCAGTGCAGTAGAGATTCATCCCCTTTCCCCTCATTTCTACCAGCACACAGCCACTTATCCATTGGTCTTTTTCCAACCGGCCAGCACAGCCAGCAGGAGACAACCAGGCAGCAAACCATCCATTCCCCATCTCATTACTCCAGTCCAACAGCCAAGAAGCAAGCAACCAGTCAAGAACCGAACCAAGACAACAAGGTGCAGCCACAAGGAACAAGAGCAAGCAGCCAGGAGGAGGAAGAGCAGCTGAACCCAGTTCAAAGAGGAAGAACCAGGAGTCGGTTACCCCTCCATCAACCCCTAGCAGTACCTACATTCCAACATTAACCAGCACCAAGCCGTAGCACCAAGCCGTTGAAAGAACATCAAGTAAGCTCTTGCCATCAGAAAGTAGTGGTAAAGGGAGAAATGCAGTAGCACTAAAGAAAAGAATGGTCTCAGTAGAAGAGTACTCTGGTAGCCGTGAGGAAGCGTCCTAGCCACACCTTACCCTCATCGGAGCTTGGCTATGACTAGTGTCGTCATCCCCACTACCAAACCTAAAGTATCGCTTCTAGAATCATCATTGACCCTTACCTGTAGAGGCTTTCCTCAAGAATCAGTAGTTGTAGATCAAACCAAGAAAACAGCAATCCAAAAATCAAAAGATCAAACCCCTGTTCTCATGAGCTAGGATTAGCTCAAGAACACTTAAAGTGCTTCGGCCAGTGGCTGCCGAATGAGAGGGAAGCAGTAGAGAGATCAGTAGAGGGAAGAGAGGGGAGGAGAAACCAGTAAGGAGCCGAAAGGGAGGGAGAAGTAGTACTAGTCGGCTAGAGCATCAGCCAACCAAGTGCTCTCCAGCTAGCAACAGGAGTAGTAATAAGGCATCTGGCCAAGTGAGCAGCCGAATGGCTTAAAGCCAGAGGCTTCAAGAAGCAGAAGGCAGAGAGTAGAGAAAGGAGAGTAAGGCAGTAAAGGCAAGAAAGGATGACAGTAAGCAAGAAAATGAAAATGAGAAAGAGAAGAGGGAGGGGAGCCTCACTCCAGCTAATGCCAGGAGAGGAGAGGAGTACCAGTAGGCGCCAGAAATGAGTAAGGGAGAGGAAGTAGCACTCAGCAGTAGTAGTAGTAGCCAGCTAAATGGGTAAAACGCAGCCAAATCCCTTCGGTCATATAGCTGGCCGAATGGCCAAGTGAATGAGCAAAGCAATCACCCAATAGCAAT
This sequence comes from Guadua angustifolia, assembly GCA_036346375.1. Lineage (NCBI taxonomy): Eukaryota > Viridiplantae > Streptophyta > Magnoliopsida > Poales > Poaceae > Guadua > Guadua angustifolia. The sequence continues at coordinate 53,314,906 of CM070520.1, read as the reverse complement.
ACTTGGCAGTAGAAGCAAACAAAGTGGGTGAGTCCAGAGAGTGAAATGCTGGCAATGAAACGAAATGGGAAAAAGAACCATATGCATTCATGCATTACCTCATGTTATTCATAAGTGCATTAAGTGTATAAAATGGTGAGTAGAACATTACCGGCATATAAAATCAAAAAGGACAGCATTAGTGTCATTAGAAGAATAATGAGTTAACTATAAGAACTGATCATGCATAGCATTAAAATAGAAAGCAACAGATGCATTTTATGAAAATGCAATATGGATTGTTGGACAACGCAACTCATATTTAATAAAATTGCCATAGATTAATTTAGTATAATTTTCAGACCACAGAACACTCCAATCGATCTTGAGCCTATTTTCGAGAGAGGCCGAGCATTCAAATTCTATTCCGTGCAAGCGCATTCTATTGATCATATTCAAGTAAATGTTTTATCGCTTAATCTAAATTCCATCTTTGCATTAAAATATATTTTAGAATAAAAAGTATAAATGAAAGGGTGTGAGTTGTAAAATGGATATTTGGTAGGGTTGGAAATGAATTGGAGGAATGGGTGATGGGAATAAGTTGAGTATAAATGGAATGGTAATATGATGTCGGCATAGTGTTTGGCTTGTCCGAGTAGGAGCCTTGTGTATATAATATTATGGTGGAGTAGAGGACGCCGATGAGAAGGTGTTCACGGCGGGGTCCTCTACAATAGGCTAGCATATAAGATAATAACAATCTAATATTGGGTAATGGGTCAGAATTTGGTGCCAACCACAAGGTGTGAAATCGGTCGAAAAGGTTGTTCTAGGATGGTATTAGTTACTCCGCATTGGGTAAGGTTGTATGTCGTGGCCGAAATGCTTGCAGATGACCTGTGGGGACGGATTGAGAATGTGAATTGGGCGGTATATTTGAAGTCTTGGAATCAATTGGCGAGTTGGCGAGTACAAATTTGTCTTCTTGGCGGTTTGGTCAGAGTACGATCAGGGAGGTGGGGTAACCTAGGGCGGTGAGCCCCATACTCAAAGTCAAAGGTGGAGGACTAATCTGGAATAGAATAAACGCTCGGGGCATCTCTTGTGGGTGTCATTGTGGGTAAAGTGGCACAGACTGCAGCAGGTAAAATCTTGAATTCAAGCCGGTCTTGAGATTGGAGACTACATGTGACATGCTCACTATTAGTAGACTCTTTTATAAATATAAAACTTGCAAACTTTTAAACAAAAGTTTATTTCTCTAAAAGGGATAATTTGGGATGAGAATGGATGCAGAGGGATTGGATAGGAAGATTGGGGTATCTTGTAAAGGCATCTATTATGCTCATTATTATTATTGCTTGTCGAGTACCTAGTACTCACCTTGCTTAACTCCCCTTGCTTAGAAGGTGAGTCCTATGGACAATCCTACGAGGCAGGTATGAGGTTTGTGTGAGGAGCGATTTTCTGGAGTTAAGGGTTATAAGATTTATTACGACTATATTAGAATCCATGTAAGCTAAGGTATGATGATAGCTGCGTGGCTAATGGAGTGAATTAAAGCTTCCATTTATGTCCGTCTCTAATTATTGTTCTCGCGCAATACTCAGATACAAAGTAGTAACTAATAAAGTATCGGAATGTCCGATGTTTTGCTAGTTACTATGCTGAGGTCCGTATAATTAACTCTAGGTGACAGTGTTACTAGGGGTTAATTATGCGGGTCGCCACAGCTGGTATCAGAGCAATGGTTACGACAACCACGCAAATAAATAGAGACTGGTAGAAGGCCTAAGGGAAAGAATTTACTGGCTATATAGCACTAGCTATAATTATAACCCTTGTCTTGTCAAAAAGATAATAGTATGTTTAATTTCAAATATTTGATGGCAATAGCCTGATCTCCGATGCTGATTTGATCCTCTTTAAGAAGGGTAGGAGGGATTATTAGTTCTTTTGTTATATAAAGATAGGTGGTTAGGCATATACTAATGTTGTTGCAAGAATGCTTTATCTTTATGTGAGCTGAACATGCATAATTGCCTTCACAGCATTGCCTTTTAGTTCCATTATATTACCATGTGCATGTGCTGGACAAGTTCAATTTAAGGATTTAGCTGCTTCTCATTTCTACCATGTTATCCTCTCTTTAATATTGACATGGGTATGCATTCTTTCAAGTAACCTTGCTGCCATCCTCTTTCATGGTAGTTGCAAGTAGTGCAAAGATGAAATACTACCATGAGCCTTTGTTAATGATGCTCCCATGTTTTAATTCTAGCAATTAGTTGCTTCTCATGCTAGTATGCTATCTTCTTGAATCATGATATGTGTATGCTGTCGTTTGATTTATATCCTAATGTCATTTTCATTCTAGCATGATGACTAGGATGTAATTAGCTGCTGCCCTCGTATGTTAAACATGCACCTTACCATGTTATGCAAGTAATTACTTGGTAGAAATCATAGACTATGTCCATGTATTGCTTCTATATCATCATGAGTAGTCAATTGCATCCAACATAGGTTAGATAGGCTCATATAGATAATGATGCATGCTATACCTGTGGTAGAGACCAGATTGTGTGTATATGGCTTCATATATACTTAGTAGCTGGTGACAGCACATAGGAGCTAAGGACTAGGAAAAGGACCCGGACCTGTTTTGTCCGTGGCGTACTTGGATATGTGAATCCAAGCGTGATTCAAGCACGTAGCTTGAGGAGTCCTTGGTGTCCCGACATCAGGATTCTTTGTTTCCTTCTTGAATTTGATCTTTGTGTCAAGTTTTTCTTTCGGTTTAGTCGTGGGCTCGAGCGCGTCGGTCTTGATGAGTTCTTGGTGCTTTAATATCAAGGTTTCGCTGCTTAATTGTTTGCGTCTTAATTGTGTTCTCGTGGTTCTTCAGAGATAGGCTGCCCGAGCGTTAATCTCGGGGAGTTCCTGGTGCTCTATCATCAAGATTTGTTTCGTTTATTTCCAATTGCGGTTTGTGGTTCTTATTCTGAGATGGTAGTTAGGTTGAGTCTTGTATGGAGTGGCGAATGAGAGCGATGAGATCTGTTCTTTCCTCTCTTCTCTTAAAAACATAGCCCCTAATAATCTCTCATCACAAGGACACCTCTCATCTTATATTCAAGTGTCATAACAACTAAATTTGAATGCCCTATTATCTTCACAATAAGACCTCTTGTCTCACAAATAAAATCTTGGTATGAGTAACTGTCCAACATTCATGATACCTCTCTAGCTAATATAAAGAGGTTAATGAAAAGTAAATATGTTCTAAACAAAGCTAGTAATCATGTCATGCATGATGCATCCACCATGCTTTCATGCATCCATCATGCTCCCTTTCACAACATTGTCAAACAGGGAAACAGTTGAGCAAAATCTGAACATAAGAATGAGGTCTAGTTTGCCAAATATGGAGAACCAGCAAATATCACCTACCCGAGATTTAAATCCTTCCCATGTCCTTGAGACTGAGCAACCCGCACCACTCGGAGGTATCACAAGCACAATTAGAACATCAGAGAACCAGGACCGGTTAGAAAGAATTCTGAGATATTTGGAAAGTTTGAAGGGCAAGATTCAAGAGAGTCAGAACCGGTTTATGGAAGCTTTGCTTGTCAAATTGTTTCCAGGAACTTCACCACAAACCAAAATCAAAGTCACTTCGAGAGAGTTCATGCAAACTCATCCACCTACCTTTGCCAAAGCCGCAGAGCCAATTGCAGCTGATAATTGGCTCCAAGAAATAGAGAAGAAATTGCACATTGTAGGTTGCGCTGAGGAGGAAAAAGTGCAGTATGCCACGTATCAATTGATAGGCCCCACTACAAATTAGTGGACCAACTACTGCTGTATGCATGCAGGATAACAACCTATTTCCCGGACCGAGTTCACCTCCCAGTTTTGTAACACCTACGTACCTTTAGGTGAGATGGGCATCAAGAGGAAGTCTGGGATCCAACTTAACAGAGGTAACCCTCATCTTACTATAACCCTTGAAAACTCAGGTGAGCTAGAGGGAATCTTGAAGTATTTAGAAGCAACCAGGAAGAAGTCCAAAGTTGTTGTGCAATCATCTCCCATTCACCCAATACCTTTCATACCACCCATGCCATGTAGAAACAGTCCACTTCAACCAAGGATTGTTACACCACCTCAGCATTCCGCTCTCAATCCACTAAACCCATTCATTAAGTGCTTCCAATGCGAAGAGCCACACTATACCAACAAGTGTCCAAAGAAATTCCGTGGCTGCTACAAATGCGGCCAGGAAGGGTATCATCAAAAAAAAAACTGTCTCTACTCAGCTACACCGGTGAGATAGGGTACTCCGTCAAAGCATTCACTTAAATGTCATAAATATGGAGGCCCTCACTATATTAGCAAGTGTTCATGATTGCCTATTAAGTGTTATCTTTGTAACCAAGAGGGACACAAGAGGAGTGGTTGCTCACTCCTAATATGTCAGCTAGGACAGGAAGCTTTAGGGAGATCATAGCATCGCACACCACCACAGAGCACGCTTAAGAAAATTCCAAATGTTATGTCTCCTAAGGGATCTAGTAGAGAGCAACGTCGCAGAGGCCACACGTTTAAATGGTATCTCGGTAGAACAAATAAAAGGAGCTACCAACACAGTTGCGAGTATGCTTCCCAATTCCCCATCTATTGATGTAATTTTACTTGACCTTGGTGCCACACATTCATCTATTCTAAAGGTCCTGTTGATAAAGATAAACTGGAATGGGTGCTATTGGAAATACCTTTAAGGGTCAATACATCTGCTGGGTTAATTACAATCGCATTCATTGGAAGGAATCGAGTAATAGACATTCAAGGCACCTCAATTCTTGCCAATCTGCATGTCATAAATCTGTCGAGTTAGATGTCATATTGGGTATGGATTGGATAGTCACTCATGGAGTCAATATAGACTGTGAGTGTAAGATCGCATCCATAAGGACATCATCAGGAACCGCATTATCTATCGTGACATAGAGCTAAGCAACCCTCATTAAGCTCCAAACTCCACTAAATATCATCCTGTGGACTATCTCTCATCCTCGTAGTTCAAGAATTTCCGACATCTTCTTCGAAGAACCGTCTGCATGCCACCGACAAAGAGTTGAGTTCTCTAATGATCTCATTCCAGAGCCACCCTCATAGTCAAAAGACCTTCTGTAATGAACCCACCAGAGTTGGATGAACTTAAGAAGCAATTGAAGGAGTTAGAAAAGAAAAGGAGTTCATTAGAGAAAGTGTGTCCATGGGGATCACTGTGTTATTTGTAAGCAAAAAAAAGATGGCGGATTAAGCTATGTACGGATTATAGAGAGCTCAATAATGTCACCATTAAAACAAGTATCCTCTCCCAAGAATAGATGACATGTTTGATCGACTTAGAGGTGTTTGTTTGTTCTCCAAAATTGACCTAAGGTCGATATCATCGATTAAAGTAAGGGCGGAAGATATAGAGAAGACTGCCTTTGTATCCAGATATGGGCATTATGAGTATACTGTGGGTCCATTTGGACTAAAAAGAAAAAATGCTCGGTAGTGTTCATGAATCTAATGAACAATGTGTTTATGAAATATCTGGACTAATTCATTGTAGTGTTCATAGATGATATCCTAATCTATTCTAGAAGTGAGGAAGAACATAAGGAACAGCTGAGGACCACTCTCCAAATCTTGAGAAAACATCAATTGTATGCCAAATTCAATAAATGTGAAATTTTGGCAGAGTCAAGTATCTTTTCTTGGGCATGTCATATTGTCATATCTGGGAAAGGAATAGAGGTAGACCCAAGTAAAATAGAAACCATCAAAACATGGAAAAGACCTACCTCTCAGACTGAGATTAGAAGTTTCCTTGGATTAGCTGGGTACTATCAGAATTCATAAAAGGCTTCTCCCGGATATCCGCTCCTCTCACTAAACTTCTTAAGAAAGACCGCAAGTATGATTGGACTGATAAGTGTGAGGAGAGTTTTCAAAAATTGAAGCAATCATTAACCTCTACTCCTATTTTAGCCTTACCAGAAAATGGTGTAGAGTATGTAATATATTGTGATGCCTCTAAATCAGGTTTGGGATGTGTACTAATGCAAAATGAGAAGGTAATTGCTTATGCTTCAAGACAATTGCGACCACATGAAGTCAATTACCCAACCCATGATTTAGAATTGGGAGCTGTAGTGTTCGCATTAAAGCTATGGAGGCATTACCTGTACGGAGCCAAGTGCATCCTGTACAGTGATCATAAAAGTCTCAAGTACATATTCACTCAAAAAGAATTAAATATGAGGCAACGTAGATGGTTAGAGCTCATTAAAGATTATGATCTCTCAATCAACTACCATCCAGGAAAAGCCAATGTGGTAGCTGATGCATTAAGTAGAAAGGCTCAATGTAATAGTCTAACCATCCAAAACTTTATGCCGGAGATACTTAAAGAATTGGCTAAGATGGAAATTAACTTTGGCATATCTTCATCTACAGCCATGTTATCCGCTCTCTCTATTCAATCAACCCTCTTAGAGCAAATCAAAGAAAAGCAAACCTCAGATAGTTTCATTCTAGAAGAAACTCAAAGGATTAAATCTGGTCAGCCTTCTGAGTTCACATTGGATAAAGAAGGAAGCCTTAAGTTACACAATCGCATATGTGTTCCAAATGATCCAGAAATCAGAACAACTATCCTTAGGGAAGCTCATGACACTCTGTATTCTATTCATCCTGGTAGCACAAAAATGTATCAGACTCAAAGAAAACTTTTGGTGGAATGGTATGAAAAAGGAGATAGTGGAATGGTATGAAAAGGAGATAGCTGAATATGTGAGTAAATGTGACACTGTCGAAGGTCAAGGTGAACATCAACGCCCCATGAAGCTTGTTGCAACCTCTCCAAATCCCTAAGTGGAAATGGGAGGATGTTTGCATGGATTTTATTTCTGGCCTACCTAGAACTCAAGCTAAGAAAGATGCTACATGGATCATAGTAGACAGATTCACCAAGTCTGCTCGCTTTGTTGCCACTAATCAAAAGTATTCAGCTCATAGGCTGGCCGAGATTTATATTGAACGGATAGTCGTACTTCATGGAGGCCCAACAACCATTACATCAGATAGAGGTTCAACTTTTACTTCTAGTTTCTGGTGAAGTTTGCAAACTGCCTTAGGGATCGAGTTGAAATTCAGCACTGCTTATCACCCTCAGATCGATGGGCAACCCGAAAAGGTGAATCAAGTTTTAGAAGATATGCTAAGAGCCTGTGTGCTGAATTTTAAATGAAAGTTGGGACAAGTACCTTCACCTTGCGGAGTTTGCATATAATAATAGTTACCAATTGAGCATTCAAATGGCCCCATATGAAGCTCTATATGGTAGAAGGTGTAGTTCCCAAATTGTTGGTATGAAGTGGGAGAGAAATCATTAATAGGACCGGAGCTCATTCGTCAAAAGGATAAGATTAAAATATTCAAAAAGACCTAAAATTGCTCAAAGTAGGCAAAAGAGCTACATCGATAAGCGAGAAGAGAGCTAAAATTTCAACCTAAGATTGTGTATTTAAAAGTATCTCCGATGAAAGGAGTATACCGGTTTGGAGTAAAAGGAAAACTCAGTCCTAGATATGTCAGGCCATTTAAGGTTTTGGAACAGAAAGGAGCGTCCACCTATCAATTGGAATTACCTCCTCATATATCTAGAATCCACAATGTCTTCCACATATCTCAACTTAGAGCTTGTCTCAAAGACCCCTCTCAAGTGGTACCAGATTTGGACATTCCTCTACAACTGATCCAACATATGAAGAACGCCCCATCAAGGTCCTAGATATCGAGGAACGTCACTTCATAAGAGCTACTACGAAGTTTTGCAGAGTCCAATGGAAACATCATGCAGAAAAAGAAGCTACATGGGAAAAAGAGGAAGAGCTACGAGAATCTTACCCCTACCTATTTAGGTGAGTCGGATTTCGAGACGAAATCCCTTTTAAGGGGGGTAGGATGTGAGGACCCTCCCCTGTCACCCTCATTACCCATGCATATTAAGACAATAAGCATTGCATTAGCATCTTAATTAAGTATTAATTACGCATTAGAAAATGATCATTAGGCATAAGCATACCACATTGCTATCAAGCACTGCATAAGCAAGTATCTGAGCATGCATACCTCTTAAATGGCAAGACTACAGTATTGGGAGAGAGAAGGAAGAATTGAATGGTAACTTGGTAAAAATATAAAGCTGACTCAGTAACTTGGTAAAGGAGAGGTGCAGCCCCCATTGCCCTACTTCTCACCCATACAACCAGTGCAGTAGAGATTCATCCCCTTTCCCCTCATTTCTACCAGCACACAGCCACTTATCCATTGGTCTTTTTCCAACCGAAGCCAGCACAGCCAGCAGGGAGACAACCAGGCAGCAAACCATCCATTCCCCATCTCATTACTCCAGTCCAACAGCCAAGAAGCAAGCAACCAGTCAAGAACCGAACCAAGACAACAAGGTGCAGCCACAAGGAACAAGAGCAAGCAGCCAGGAGGAGGAAGAGCAGCTGAACCCAGTTCAAAGAGGAAGAACCAGGAGTCGGTTACCCCTCCAACCCCTAGCAGTACCTACATTCCAACATTAACCAGCACCAAGCCGTTGAAAGAACATCAAGTAAGTTCTTGCCATCAGAAAGCAGTGGTAAAGGGAGAAATGCAGTAGCACTAAAGAAAAGAATGGTCTCAGTAGAAGAGTACTCTGGTAGCCGTGAGGAAGCGTCCTAGCCACACCTTACCCTCACCAGAGCTTGGCTATGGCTAGTGTCGTAATCCCCACTACCAAACCTAAAGTATCGCTTATAGAATCATCATTGACCCTTACCTGTAGAGGCTTTCCTCAAGAATCAGTAGTTGTAGATCAAACCAAGAAAACAGCAATCCAAAAATCAAAAGATCAAACCCCTGTTCTCATGAGCTAGGATTAGCTCAAGAACACTTAAAGTGCTTCGGCCAGTGGCTGCCGAATGAGAGGGAAGCAGTAGAGAGATCAGTAGAGGGAAGAGAGGGGAGGAGAAACCAGTAAGGAGCCGAAAGGGAGGGAGAAGTAGTACTAGTCGGCTAGAGCATCAGCCAACCAAGTGCTCTCCAGCTAGCAACAGGAGTAGTAATAAGGCATCTGGCCAAGTGAGCAGCCGAATGGCTTAAAGCCAGAGGCTTCAAGAAGCAGAAGGCAGAGAGTAGAGAAAGGAGAGTAAGGCAGTAAAGGCAAGAAAGGATGACAGTAAGCAAGAAAATGAAAATGAGAAAGAGAAGAGGAGGGGAGCCTCACTCCAGCTAATGCCAGGAGAGGAGAGGAGTACCAGAGGCGCCAGAAATGAGTAAGGAGAGGAAGTAGCACTCAGCAGTAGTAGTAGTAGCCAGCTAAATGGGTAAAACGCAGCCAAATCCCTTCGGTCATATAGCTGGCCGAATGGCCAAGTGAATGAGCAAAGCAATCACCCAATAGCAATACTTGGCAGTAGAAGCAAACAAAGTGGGTGAGTCCAGAGAGTGAAATGCTGGCAATGAAACGAAATGGGAAAAAGAACCATATGCATTCATGCATTACCTCATGTTATTCATAAGTGCATTAAGTGTATAAAATGGTGAGTAGAACATTACCGTCATATAAAATCAAAAAGGACAGCATTAGTGTCATTAGAAGAATAATGAGTTAACTATAAGAACTGATCATGCATAGCATTAAAATAGAAAGCAACAGATGCATTTTATGAAAATGCAATATGGATTGGTTGAACACTGCAACTCATATTTAATAAAATTGCCATAGATTAATTTAGTATAATTTTCAGGACCCGAACAGAACACTCCAATCGACCCGAGCCTATTTTCGAGAGAGGCCGAGCATTCAAATTCTATTCCAGGCAAGCGCATTCTATTGATCATATTCAAGAATGTTTTATCGCTTAATCTAAATTCCATCATCGCATTAAAATATATTTTAGAATAAAAAGTATAAATGAAAGGGTGTGAGTTGTAAAATGGATATTTGGTAGGGTTGGAAATGAATTGGAGGAATGGGTGATGGGAATAAGTTGAGTATAAATGGAATGGTAATATGATGTCGGCATAGTGTTTGGCTTGTCCGAGTAGGGAGCCTTGTGTATATAATATTATGGTGGAGTAGAGGACGCCGATGAGAAGGTGTTCGCGGTGGGGTCCTCTACAATAGGCTAGCATATAAGATAATAACAATCTAATATTGGGTAATGGGTCGTAATTTGGTGCCAACCACAGCAGTGTGAAATCGGTCGAAAAGGTTGTTCTAGGATGGTATTAGTTACTCCACATTGGGTAAGGTTGTATGTCGTCTTTGGAAATGCTTAGATGACCTGTGGGGACGGATTGAGAATGTGAATTGGGCGGTATATTTGAAGCTTGGTGGATCTTCTTGGCGGAGTTGGCGAGTACAAATTTATCTTCTTGGCGTTTGGTCGAGTACTGATCAGACTGGGAGGTGGGGTAACCTAGGGCAGGTGAGCCCCATACTCAGTGCAGGGTGGAGGACTAATACCGGAATAGAATAAACGTTCTGGGGCATCTCTTGTGGGTGTCATTGTGGGTAAAGTGGCACAGACCTGCGCAGGGTAAAATCTTGAATTCAAGCCAGTCTTCAGGATTGGAGACTACATGTGACATGCTCACTATTAGTAGACTCTTTTATAAATATAAAACTTGCAAACTTTTAAACAAAAGTTTATTTCTCTAAAAGGGATAATTTGGGATGAGAATGGATGCAGAGGGATTGGATAGGAAGATTGGGGTATCTTGTAAAGGCATCTATTGCATTCATTATTATTATTGCTTGCTGAGTACCTAGTACTCACCTTGCTTAACTCCCCTTGCTTAGAAGGTGAGTCCTATGGACAATCCTACGAGGCAGGTATGAGGTTTGTGTGCTTGAGCAGATTTTCGGGAGTTAAGGGGTTATAAGATTTATTACGACTATATTAGAATCCATGTAAGCTAAGGTATGATGATAGCTGCGTGGCTAATGGAGTGAATTAAAGCTTCCATTTATGTCCGCTCTCTAATTATTGTTCTCGCCGCAATACTCAGATATACGATGTAGTAACTAATAAAGTATCTAATGTCCGATGTTTTGCTAGTTACTATGCTTTGGTCCGTATAATTAACTCTAGGTGACAGCAGTGTTACTAGGGGTTAATTATGCGGTCGCCACAACCCGCCGAGGTCAATGCGACCTTGAGGCGATGAAAGCGGCGAAGAGTCGCGATCACCATTGAAATTATTCCGACGCAGCAGGTTGTCAAAGGTTTGCTATATCAAGATATTTACAAATGAAGCGCCGTGAATAGCCGATTAAACCCAAAATCCTCAATGTCGTGGATCGTGGTTGGTGGACCCAAGAGGAAACGGCTCAAGCTTCTCCGGATCGCCGCCACACCTTGATGGGAAATAATATGCCCTAAGTAAGCTAATCGCCGTTGGCGAATGCACATTTTGATCGCTTCAAGTATAGCCGATGGTGACGAAGATGCTCCTGGACCACCCGCACATGTGCATAATGTTGACCTCCGAGCGACTATAGATCAGAATGTCATCAAAGAACACAAGGACGAATTTGCGAAGAAAGTCTTGTAATACATCATTCATAAGAGCTTGAAATGTGGACGGGCGTTGGAGAGACCAAAGGGCATAACAAGGAATTCATAATGTCCATGGTGAGTACGAATCTTGTTTTTTCCACATCTCCCTCATGCATGCGCATCTGGTGGTAACCCGAACGAAGGTCGAGCTTGGAGAAGAACTGAGCGCCATGCAATTCATCCAGTAATTCTTCCACCACCGGAATGGGAAATTTGTCTTTGATGGTTCGGGCATTGAGTTCGCGGTAGTCCACACAGAAGCGCCAGGACCCATCGCTCTTTTTAACCAATAAAACTGGGGAAGAAAAAGGCGAACGGCTAGGCCGGATAATACCTTGAGCAAGCATTGATGAACATTGGCGCTCAATTTCATCTTTCTGACGATATGGATACCGATATGGCCGTACCACCACGGGATCCGTACCTCCTTCAAACAAATGCGTGATTGCAAGCACGGCGAGGAGGCAACCCTTGCGGCTCGCTGAAAATATCAGGAAAGCCCCGAGCAATTCGGCCCAGAGTACTCACCATGCAGGCCAACAAACGAGGGCTGGGAAGCGATCATACCTTGGAGACAGACTTTGTCGCCGAGATAAAGGAAGGACATTGTCAGAGTGACAAAATTCCAGTGAATATTTCCCAACGTCTGAAGCCATTGGATGCCCAGGACAACGTCGAATCCATCCAAGGGAATAACAAGGAATGACGCCGTAAATGAATACTGACCCATAGTGAAAGATGCATTAGGCACTATCCCAAGACAAGGAAGATGATTACCATTGGCCACTTTGACCTGCTGCCGCGGTCCCGGCTGATGTTGAAGTGTCCAATCAGTCAGGAAGTTATGGGTGCTTCCGCTGTCGATGAGGCATCGGAGAGAACAGCCCTGCATTGTTAACATGACTTGCATGGTACCCCCAGGCTTGGGCCCCATCATAGCTAGCATCGACAAGGAGGGTTCTGGCTGATCGGCGGCGACGTCCGTCGGAGAAGTGATCAGTGTGGACTGGTCATTCTCCTCAGTATCGTTGTCGCAGATCTCGATGGCGAAGAGCCGCTTACAACGATGCCCCCTGGAGTAGAAGTCATCACAATGGAAACACAACCCTTTAGCTTTTCTGTCGGCCAATTGATCGGCGCCGAGTTTCATCCGGGCGGGAAAAGATGGAGCAGACGCCACACTGGACATGGTACTCATTGACCCTTGGCGCCGCTTCATGAGAGAGTAAGCAAAGGAATACCATTTGGCCGCGCGGAAGGCCTGAAAGCGATGGGACGGATGTCTCCGACGCGTCCGCAAGATCGCCACCCTTGGCCCCCGTGGCCGACGAGGGAAAACCCCGACTGCCAAACGCACGAGTGCGCCCGGCGATCTTTGCCTGCCGCTGCTACCCATAGCGCCATACGCTCTTCAGCCTCCCGGGCAAAACAAATTGCTTCCGACAAATCCCGAGGGCGTTCGCGATACACATCAGCCGCGATTGCTCGTGAGAGCCCGGCGGTGAATGTCTCCACTTGATCAGTCCTAGCCATGCGCGGAGTACGCGCCAAAAGACGCTGGAATTCGCGAGCGTATTCGTCCACGCCGCCTTGGCCTTGCTTGAGATTAACCAGGTCGCCTAATGGGCCTGGTCCGGAATGCCGAGTGAATCTTTGAAGGAAGGTGTCGAAGAAGTCCTCCCATGAAATCCAATCTACCTCGAGCATCCAATTATCGAGCACATCTTGAACTTCGCCACGGAGATGAAGGCCAACCAAATCCACATATTCATGCGACGGAATCTGGTGGAGGCGGAAGAAACGCTCACATTGGCGCAGCCAGGAGAGGGGGTCCTCCGTGCCGTCGAAATTGGGTAATTCCAGCCGGGGAGCCCGGGGAGCCCAACGCCGGTTAGCAGAGGAGTCGCCCTCCTCCATGGCTCGCGGCGTCTGCCATGAGCATAAGTGACCTTTGTGTCCCATGGTGGGCCAGTCACGCCTACCCCGCCGACCGCCGTGGTGCAGCCGGCCTTGCCATGCAGATCGTGCCACCACCCGCGGTTCCATCGTAGGAAGGCGATCGAAGCGGTCGACCCACGGATCGGGGCCTTTGTTGTTGTCGGCGGAGCACCATTTGGATGACCGAGTCACCGTGGGTCGCCGACACCGAGACAGAGCGAGCAGTTCTCCCAGAGAAGTCTTCATGTCCTCCATGGATTCCTCCAACTTGCCAACGCGATCTTCAAACTTGCCAAGGCAATCTTCAACGGTGGGCTGCGCCATGGCCGAAGGATCGGTTGAATCGATACCAAATTGTTATGAACTCCGTGAGTAGAGGCGAGTTCTCACGAGTCCCATGAGAGAAGTGGACGTCGAGGCCGTAGTGGTAACTCGACGGATAATCGCTAACTGAGCCACCGGTCTTGTTAATCTAAGACACCGCCGAGCAATTTGTGGCAAAATACTTCTTGCCTTTTCATTGATTTTTCTCATATATATATAAGCCTCGGTTACATGATCCACCGGATCAACTGACTCTTGGAAAGATTTATTGAACTAACCAAAAATAACTAATTAATGGATATCTTGCTTAACTAAGAATCTGGACCTTATCTCACGCCTTGCTTAGCTGGCTAAGATCGGTCCAGGTCCTGATCCTAAGGATCCCCACCGGATTCCTTCCTTATCTTATGCTTTCTATAATACACATTATCAAAGCCCCTAACACATGCCAACTCTCATAGAATATATGATGCAGAAGCAGTTTTGTAAAAAACGGCCGACTCAACCATTTAGTTTTGAGTTGGTAGCCAAATCGTTGCGTATTACTGATCTGCAAGTGTGTTCATGCCATCAAACGATTAATCGGCCGTTTTGACCGATTAATCAGCCATTTTCCAGTTAATCGACTATTTTCAGATTAAATAGTCACTAAATAGTTTAAATTACTTTACAAAGATGGTGATGATGATTAATTAGTTTTTTGTAGTTTAAGCAGTCATATTTTAATCTTGGGGTAGCCTTAACGACAACATCAAAAGAATTTTGTATTTTCATAATCCCATTATTTCAGCAAACCATGGTATAATTGGAGAGTGGTACAGGTCTGTTTGGTAGCCCTGATAATAGAAAAGTTCAAATATATTTTGGCTTAGTAATATCATGGAATATATGCATATTAGTGGCCAAATCATACACATAATTATGATTAATTGGCCGTATTCTGATTAATCAGTTGGCAGTGTCGTGTCTGTCCGAAGACCGTATTCTGTTTTTCACAACACTGTGCAGAACTAGTAATATGTCTTGTAAATAGCCCAAGAATAGTAGTGCAGTTTACTATTGACGTAATATGATAGGCTGTAGAGGTATCCCTACATTGTTTTTATTCTTTACCAAGAAGAAATTCCGTTAACTGGTTTAAAATGACAAAAGGGAATGTACTAAATTCAATGAACACAAACTGTTCTTACCATTAACAATCGCTTGCCTCTTGGCATTATATGCAGCAAGAAATAATCGTTCTTTCAACCCACCAGACTCCTTCACAGCATTTGTAATTCTACATAAATATGACACAAGCTGGTTAATTGTACAAAAACAGAAAAAAAAATCAATGATCTCATATGAAAAACAATAATTACACAAAATAAATTACTGGTATAGTTGTATTACGCAGTGTAAATTCTGTTATATAACCGGGGAACACTTGCAAATACAGTTGGTCTCAAAGCAGCCAGATCATCCATCAGCTTCAAATTATCCTGGAAATGAATGAAAATTACCCATCAAACGAAGATAACAAAGAATTCAGGATTAAAGGGAAAAGATTACTGTGGCATTCAGTAAAGTAAGGATTCATATTTGTAATGGCAGAAAACCTTACACGGGTGCAGTTGATTGGTGCAGACTAAGGGAAATACACAATGGATAAGCAATGTGATGCGTGCATTGGTGCCACAGTGGCACAGTGTTATGGTGAGAAATAGGATTCGTGTCAAGACAGACGTGGTGACCAACCTAAGCTGTCCAACTATAATACTACCTTGAAGATGAATGTTCCTTCAAAAGATACATCAATGGATTTCAACTAATCTTTGAAGGGCCCACAGGTTTCGTAAGAAATGATCTAAACTATAAACAACTCAAATGTGAAATACTGAATTAGATGATCCTATTCTACACCTATGTCTGAAATTAAGTTCTAACTAATATCAACAATTAATTTTATGAATGTATGTTGAAATTGTTCTACAGGTTACACATTTATTCAGATAAAAATCCAAATTACTATGGACATATCACCCGAAATAGTCCTGATTTGCATACCCCTTGGTAGAACCCAATGGCAACTCCACGGTGAAGCAACGCAATCTGGTTAGCTCTCTCGTAAATGTGTGCCAAAGGTAGATATGAGAGGTACCTAAGAAGAGTTATCCACAAAGTATCGTCAAAAATATCAAGTTGATGTAAATGAACAAGCTATAAGAAAAGGAAACAAGTATAGATTGAATTTAAAATCTCACACATCAGAGGGGTAAAACTTAATGCTCACGCTTGATCCTGCTACATTTGCAATTAAGTTTGCATGAGAAAGAACAGCTCCCTGGGAAAATATTGGCATTCAGGTTTACAGGTTTGAAAGGTAGGGGTAAAAGAATTCACCTGATTGAGCAAAGAATAATTAGAGGGATGGATGGTTCACCTTTGGTGTGCCAGTAGTGCCACTAGTGTAGCAGATAGTGGCAACATCTTCAGGTTTTGGAGGCCGAAAGGGTTGAGGACTCATCTTTCCCTGAGTTAAAAATCAAAAGAGGCTCAAAAAACATAGGGGCGTAAAACTAGGAATGAGCAGAAAACTAGAAATGCTACCATTATTTATTCAAAACTAAAACACTAAAGACAGTATATGGATATTGGATACACATACGCATGCATTTCATGCTAAACTAAAATAAAAGTTAACATGTCTAGCATGCACATATACAATGGATGTCTAAAAGAAGAAATTTGTACATACTGTTACAACAGACAAAACTGTAACTGCAACAACAAGAATATTTAATCCATGCGATACACCCACCATTTGCTGCCATGTAAGACTGTCCCCATGCACTCACATGTAGTCGTGTCCTCATGTGTGTTATATACGAAATGGAAGTAAAGAACCAATGCAATTGCATACAGCTACACATTTTGCCACATGTCAGCTTACTCTCAGTCGGATATATAAATTACACATGTTGGTTGAGCTCAGTATTCACCAAGAAAATACCATTACTTATACCATGTGGAAATGGTATCTGCAAAGCTTACTGAGGACCAACTGAAAATCTCGAATGTATAACCTCAATCCAGTGCATAATAAAACATAAGCGTCAGCTAGACGTTGTATCAGCTTTGTACCTATTTACAAAGTGCTTCCACAATGCCAACTTAGCCCATTCCAGATTAGTGACACTATGACAGTAACAATGGTTATAATGTAGCTGCTATTATCAACATTTTTTAACTCCAAGTACACTTAATCAACATTTTACCAACTAATTTAAATGACATTCAGTTGGCTGACAATAGTTTATGAGAAACGGCTGGTACAGTATGTTCTATATCGTTTTAAGAACGTATCGTAATAAACAAGGTTTTCAGAGCAAAACTCAGGGATTGTTCAGCAGATCCACCTGGTTGTGTAGCCTGGTGTAAGTTATAATTTCCACTTCAGCAGTTGCAGGTGCAGGTGGCACATTCTCATCGATTCCACCAACAACCTAAACAAATCAAATTAGAAAAAAAAAAAAGAAATACAGAAGAGAGGTTTGTTAACAACCGTGAATTTTTAAAGGGCATATCTTAATTATAAATGGTCCACACTTACCACTATAAGGCGAAGACAAGGCATTTGAGTTATAAAGCTTAAGAGCTGCAATAAACAGATAAATATAAGTTAAAAAAAAAAAAGGTTACAATCAAATGTACTTCCTTTTTAGAGTATAAATCATGATGCTGTGCAAAGTTGAATGTGAGATGGTGTCTAGAAAATGATTAAATGTTTCAAAAATGCAAAATAATTAGGGTAAAATCAATTTCCAGGAAATTACTGGCCAGTTACCAGGCTTACTGGTTATGACCTGTATGACAATCAGGAGTAGTGTTATAGTGTTGTTCAGTGCTACTAGTGCTATTTTAATGTATTGTAGAAACTAGTAATTATCTAAAGTTAGGATAAGGGATTAAAGCTCACCGTGCTTAGTGTTTGAGGCACACAGAAAATAGCTTCTACTGTTGCATGGTTCACAATAAACTGGACTGCATCTGGACCTGCGGAAATTACGATACAAAAAAACTGTCACTAAATGATTGAAAAAGAGAACAATGGTCATTCTGTGATGTGGACATACCAAGAGTATCATAAAGTGGCACAGATACATATGAATATGCAGAACAAGCGTGGTCAACCATGACCCACTCAGGTCTGTTTATAAAATACAGACCAATGCGTGCACCCTGATTCAGACAAATCCATTGGAGACTATAAGTGATATTTCAAGACATTAATGTGTGACAAGATATCTACTTGCTAATAATCATGAACAAAAAGACAAGTGCTTGTTGAGATTGTGATGACTCACTTCAGGTATCCCATGATAAATAAGACCAGAACCTATTGCAGTCCTCCTCGTACTAGCTTCTCCATACGTAATCCATTTGTAGCTGCCATGTTATTTGTCACTTAAAGGGTAAGTGAGACAATGTTACAGAAGGCAATCCTAAAGCATACATCAGATAACCAATCCTTACTCTCCAATAGTTCCATCTGCATGGCCTCTTGTACCCAGGTATCTATGATCTCTAAAAGTCTCAACTGAATACCTGTGCAATTAAAAATATCATAGAACATTGTACCTGAGAGGTTATTACTAAAATTTGATATTATTAAATTTGATCGTATAGACACATTGAGAACAATTGGAGAGACTTAAAGGCTTTGTTGTTGTTGTTGTTGTAGACACATTGAGAACAATTGTTGGGCTAGACTTAATTTCTATAGATACGAATTTTTTTGTCATAAGACATTGAAAGGCCATTTTTACCAAACTTGTTAGCCACATCAAGTTTCCATAAAAACGACTATAAGTATTAACACAATTTATAAATATTTCCTTCTTATCAAACACATAATCTACACTCTACACCAACTCAACTTACCAGTTTTAATAAAATCATTAGATAGAAGCTTCTGTATTCAGGTTTTTTGCAGCCCTTAATTTACGATAAATAAAACGTCATTTCGGCAAGTTAAGTCCCCCCACATCTGACCTGCATCATTTTTTCCAGCCCCAATTTTTCAGCGAAGTAGACACTGTTGCAAATTAGTGTTCTTTTTTCCTATTAGTTTTTGCCAGGAATCCCTCCTGGCCAAATCTCAGAAAGCAAAAAGGAAAGAGAGCTTCATGACGAAACAAAGAACCCACATTGGTTGTGCCTAACTCTTATCTTTCAGCGAAAATATAAAACATTATTGCAGCATGAAGGTACAATCACAGATTTGCTAACAAGTAATAACATGCACGTGATAACACTACTGACAGTAACTGAAGTATTTGACTAAGATCACAACAAAGTTAGATGCTCAAGAGAGGCTGTGAGGATTCTTACGCAAAATTATCATGCAATGTTCCAATGTCTGGATTATCTGGAAATCTATTTATTAGCCTTAGAGGTGACTGTGCAGATCTGCAAGATGAGAACAGCAATTATGAGCCATGACATTAGCAAAATGCAGAATAGCATATAAATAACCTACCGGTACACATTCCACTTTCCAGTTTGCAACTTCTCAGGGAGAACAACACTGTAGCCCTGCACTGAAGAAACTACGTACATTAAATTACTGGTAATAGTTTGTTTTAAATAATCTATTTTTCAAATAAAGAAAAAAAAGTGTTGTTGTCTCTTAGGAATGCACAAATTTAATTCAAACACGCACAACTGAAATTGACAAAATCATAGGATGCGCTGATTGGTCATCAAACTGGATAATGGGTGCTTGGATCCATAGTTGTCACAACGTCACCTAAGAGACGTCTAGTTGTCGCGGCGACCGGAGGGGGACGCCGGGACAGCTCACCTTGACTGGAGGGAGTGGGAGGAGCTTCTAGGGGCGCTGCAACGGTGCAACCTCTTCTAGGGTTGAGCACGAGCGGAAGGAGCTTCCGGGGGTGCCGGCCGGAGAGGAGATTGCGGAGGGGAGCGAGGCACAGCGGCTGCACTAGAGAGGACAAGCAGGAGGAGCTTCCGGGGCGTCGCGACTTCTTCCGGGGAATGAGGCGCGGAGGGGTGTGTAGGGGACCGAGGAGGGGAGCGCAGAGAAGACGGCAGCTGTGTTGAGGGGTCGATCTGACAACACTTAGGGTTTCTCTCCAAGGGGCGTTGGTAGGCTGGATGGGCTTATCTGGCCCATCTATATTGTTGAAGTATAAGTGAATTGCCCACCTTTCCTCATCAGCTTAAGTTTTTGGGTAAACTGGTTGGTGCATGCAACCAGTGTTCGCCTAAACGGCCGTTTAAACGGCGTTTAAACAGTAAACGGTGGCCAACTATGTCGTTTAGTGTGTAAACGGTCCATTAAACGGTTGACCGTTGAAACGGTCAAAAAACAGAGTTAAACGGCCTAAACGGTCTAAACATAACGGAGGTAAACGCTATTAAACGAGCTAAACGGCTATTTAACCCACTGTTTAGGC
The DNA here is from genome assembly GCA_036346375.1 of Guadua angustifolia. Classification (NCBI taxonomy): domain Eukaryota; kingdom Viridiplantae; phylum Streptophyta; class Magnoliopsida; order Poales; family Poaceae; genus Guadua; species Guadua angustifolia. The sequence goes on along the minus strand of CM070520.1, from coordinate 53,294,523 downwards.
GAACACAGCCAAATTCACTTGAGTTTTTTCATATATTATTATGTATATCTTATATTATTCATACATAAATATGTATACTTGATTTGTTACATGTATAAATACGTATATATATTTTTTACATGCATAAATATGTGTACTTGCTCTAATATTTTATTCTTCTATAAGCATAAATATGTTTATTTTAATGCTACAGTACAAAACCGTTTAGACCGTTTAACTCCGTGTAAACATCGTTTAAATAGTCTAAACGCTAAACAAAGGGCGACCGACTGTTTACCGTTTAGCGTTTAGGATAACACTGCATGCAACTTAATATGGTATCAGAGCCAAGAGGTCTCAAGTTCAAGACCCGGTTGGCGCAATTTTAAAAAAATAATTGCAGCCCACTTCTATTCCACGTTCTAGGCTTGAGGGAGCCTGCACGTGAGGGGGAGTGTTGAAGTATAAGTGAATTGCCCACCTTTCCTCATCAGCTTAAGCTTTTGGGTAAACTGGTTGGTACATGCAACTTAATATATACCTTTGGTTTTTCTTTTTATTTCTCTTATATGGGGATCCAGCTCAAGTGAGGATCGGCTGGATGGGCTGCTCTCCCTCACCCTTGTCTGCTACTGCTGCTCTCCCTCGCTATTTTCATCGTCTAATCACTGCCCAGGCGCCTAGACATCCTGGCACCTCGGGCTCGCCACACCTAGCCGGACCGCTGTGACAACTATGCTTGGTTCTTAGCGTGAAAATAAGTTGGTTATAAATCAGATAGTAATAAAATAATACTCATAAGTCATATCTATATTTTATATCAGGATATGGATACTAATTCAGACATACATCGGGCTGGACTGGGATCTTAGCAAAGTGAATATTGACATACGTGTTATCAATATAATCCAAATATAGTTTACTGATAAACAACTTAAATTCTTCTGGAGATGTATAAGCATTTACTCCACACTTGTAACCACTATGTATGTATAGAACCTTTGTTCAATTCGGACATTGTCGGATACTTGGATTTGGATACTGGTCGAACTGGATATAATACATTCATTTGGTTCCTACTAGGATCCCATCCTCACAGCCTCAAATTGAGGACATGATATTGAGGGAAAGGATGCAGCTGATGGTTACATTAAATGGACTGATGTTACTGATCAACCAAAGTTCAAAGAACATGTGACAGTAGGGTTTAACATTGAGAAGCTTCGTGGAGACAGTGACACCAAATTGAACTATAAACTATTGACTTTCCAATGTTTAGTCTTAAACCACAGTAAGCATATAATAATACCAATTACAATCACCAAATTAATGTCAGTAATAAAACTTATGACGGTAACAACCAAGAAGAGATGAGTAGTTTACATAAGAATGTACTGTGATTGATCGAGGGAAATTGAAAGCTTTTCTAAACTTGTGCTGATGGCAACCACAAGTATGATTTGCCATCCCGGTGTGCTGAAATACTACAGTAATTTTGCTGTGACCAAATTTAAAAAGTTACCACTAGGGCAACCCAGCTTCATCCTGAAGGATTTGCAACCTACGAGATGGAAGGTGCATTAGATTGGCTTGATTTTTTGGGTTACATAGAAAGTAACAAAAGTGCCTGTATTTTTAAAAACTAGAAGTGCGTACATGAAAGTTAGGGTTTCGCTTCAAAGCACCTCTCCTATCTATACCCTTATACCCTTCTGACATTATCTATCCACATCAAAGGCTAGCCATCTAAGGAGGTAAGTCAGCCTAAGAGTTTGAATAGCATTTGTTCAATTGTAATGTGCAAGAAGCTGCTACATACTATAGATGTGGATTAATCGATATGCATAAGAGGAACTGAAAACCATCACACCAGATCCATCAATTGCATCCAGAAGTACATTGCTCCAGTAAAATTTTTGAAATGGGGAAGGTCCAAATTTCGCTAAATGGGAGTTCTTGTAAAAACCCAAAAATACACACCATCGATCGTATGCAGAGGAGAGGCAAATAAGCTATTTCAATAGTCACCAATTATACCCCAAAAAAAAGTATGGAAAGTTAACCAATTTTTTATTTGGTCACTTTCTATGGACCCGCATAATGGCAGAGACTTCCAAAGTAAACAAGGCTGGCACGTTCCCCTGGAGACAAATTACCATCACTTGGAGTCTGAAACCACGGCTCGTAAAAGTACACTTAAACTTGGACACCAATCAACGTATCCCGATCAGGTTTCAGGAAGCCACTCAAACTTCAAGGAGTATATGCTCGTAGTGTCCCCGTTTTTGCTGAAAAAACTTTTTACCATTCTTGGGAGTACCAAAATTTAACATTAAGGTGGTACTAAAAGGAATCAGAACCTCCACGTAAATTCTTTAATTTAAATTTTTGAAGAGACTTTAAATTTTTGTTTACCTTTTGGTACTGCCTTAATGTAAATTTTTGCACATCCTTAAAAAGTCTATTTGCTGAATATTACTTTTCCAGAGAGTCACTCACGCACTGCCTTGTGCTGACATACTAAAAAGGAATCCATCGAATATAAAAATTGCTGTGGCATCCCCAATTCAGTGCGAAAGCAACGATTCTATCAATACTCCTATTCCTTTCCCCGGACAAAGAAATTCATTCACGAAAGGGAGAGATCAAGGCAATGAGACAGGCAGATGCGCGGTGTCGGTGCCTCCAGATTCGGAAGCTAAACAACCTGTCTGACCCCCAAAAATCCCCAGCACAATTGTGACCATCACCGCACCACGGCCTCGTAGGCCCCGTGGAATCGAACGCAAAATCCAGATCGTAGCATCGCACACGGGATAAATTTGGCATGTATCAGCGGGTCAAAGGCAGGACAGGAGGAGAGACGTACCGTGGGAGTACTCCCCGGCGGTGGGGTTGGCGGCGAGGTCGCCGCCGCCGCCGCCGGCGCCGGCGGGCGGCTGGAGGTGGGCGGAGATTGCGCGGAGGCGGCGGTCGGCCGCGTCCATTGGGGATTGCTCCTGCTCTCGTGCCATGGCTCCCGTACTCAGCTACAGTCTTCCTCCGTCTCTGTCGCTAGCGTTGCGTGCCGTTCGTTGGTTTGCTTCGAGGTTTATCCGAGTTATATTTCACGACGCGGTGCACTGCGTACGGAAGCACCAGTCAAAAATATTTATCGCGTCATGGCGTGAGAGTAGAGACGAGACCAGGACGCGGGGAATTCGTGGTGTTTTTAAGATAACCAAGAGCGGATTTCACCCTTTTTTTTTTTGGTACTAGACGGATGCAGAGATCATTCCGAATTTTGGAAACAATTCGCTGTTTAGTCTCTAAAAATTGTTTTTTTGAGCTAACCTCCGCACGAATTTTCTATACAGTACTATGGTATTTTTTTTCTATTTTAAATTCCGCAGAGTGAAGATGCTGTAAGCCTGATTTGTGGCCCCGAGACTGAGAGCTATTTTTAAAAGAAAATCGCAACGTGGCTAATTCAGAAAAAAAAAATCTTTTTTTAAGTGGACAGTAAATAGTTCGAATTTTAGAGAGCCATTCGGCGGGGAGAGATAGAGCACAAATAATATTAGGGAGATGCTAGCAGTCGGATGTCCGACGTGATTTGAACCCTCCTCCATAGGCTTTGCTTCTGCTGCATCTCCTTTCTTACCTATAGATGAGAAAAGGTCATCGAATAAGTTGCACGAACTATCAAATTCTAAGCAGGCTAGCTATCAAAAATCAGCAACAGAATGCAATGCACAATGTCCAAAAAATAACAGCTCAGTGATTGTAGGACAGTTCTTCTTTCCACCACCCTTCTTTGTTTTCATCTACAACAAAGCAAGCCATCTCTTAATTAATCTCAGAATTGTCTTCAATGGATTTTGAGGGCTACAACTCCTGAAGTGGATATGATGTTAACCCTATCTGATCCATCTGGCATCACCAACACAGTAAACTTTATGTGTGTAACAAGGTCACCTACATGAAGCACCAACTACTAAGATGGTGACAACAAATTAGAAAGATAGACAACAGTAATTAATATCAGATGAAGTTCGTAAACAATTACAAATAAGGACAACCAATTCCCATAGGAAGTTCACAAGGTTTTCATAGGTTTGTACAGAACCTAAGGATAATCTTTTACGACAACCCACATACAAATTTCCCGAATTCCACAATAGTTCAACACATAGCAAGTAGCGGGAACTATGCCGCCCCCTTCGCTCCCGTCTCCCCTCCCCCTCGCCCCCTCCTCGCATAGATCTGACCCAGATCCACCCCTCCCACCCAACTATGCATTCAAATCGGCCACAGATCCTCATCATCCACACGCCGATCCTTCTTCTACGGACCGGGATGCGCGTGAAGACCAACGCCAGAAGGCGACAGCGGAAGAGAGAGATGCGTCGGCACCAAGGGATGCAGATCAAGGATTGGGGGTCAAAGAGTGGGTGCAGGCTTCAGACTGCTTCAAGATCCGTTCCCAGCGCAATCAATGCAGCTCGCCCAGGATGGTAGATTGTGAGGAAGCTAAGGAGCTAGGATGGAGCTCAGCGATAGAGGAAAAAAGGTCGCGGCGATGCACCTTTCAGCCTCAGCACGGTTTGGGCATTGAAGATCACAAGGGGGGGCAGCATTCAAGGCCAACATCTGAAGAGAAGACTCTGGAAGCAAGAATACCAGCCTCGCAGAAGCAAAAATGGATTAAAGGGGATGAGTTTGGGCTGCGTCAGCAAGGCTCAATTCATTTCGAGCAGTCCCTTTCCTCTGCAGAAGAAGTAAGCCGAGATCCCGCATCGCAGCGGCGCAATATCAACACCCTGTTACCCGGTGACCCAGAAGAGGAAACAGGCGGGTGGATTCAAGTCAAACCGCGGCATGGGTGGAGGAAAAAGCAGGATCATTCATCACCAGCAGGCACAGCCGAACAACCAATCCAGCGGCTCAGTGGTTCGGCATTCTTCAAGCAGAAACTCCATGGCAAATGCTTTAATTGCCTTTCATCAAATCATAGGGTTGGGTTCTGTAAGGCACCAGTTAAGTGCTGGAGTTGCCTTCGTTCCGGGCACAAAGCATATCAATGTCCGAGCAGAAGTAAGTTCAGTCGGAATACAAATACTGAGGGTCTTCGGAGGGAACCTCAAACGTTTCTGTCCACTGCGTCCCTCCTCTCCAATACTTACAACTCTGAAGCCAAGTCTTACAGAGACATCGTCCGGGAGGGACACTCCATGGCGGCAAGGTATCCAGGAGACCCAAGGGCGAGGCCAGCTAGGGCCTCCTGTGCGATCTCTGCTACGGGGGCCATCAAGCGCAAGAGGGATGAACTCATCGACCGGGCGGTTGTGTGCTGGTTCGATGGGAACAGCCACGACGTCGAATCCTTCACGGTGGGCGATATGCTACGAGACCGGTTCAACCTCGGCCACGGCGACTTTCAGCTCCTCAAGCACTTCCCCGAGCAATTCTTAGTCATCTTCTCCGAGCCTGCAACCAGGAGGAAAGTGGTGAACTCGGCAAGGTTGCTGTACCGGGGCCGTGAATTCAACTTCGCGGCCTGGTCCGAGCAACGGTACGCTACAAATGTTAACTTCGAATTCCATGTCAAGGTCCGCATTGAGGGAGTTCCAGTGCACTGCTGGAGTGAAGAAGTGGCGGCAAGGGCGTTGGGGAAGAGCTGCGTCATTCACTATGTCCAGGAACGCACTAGGCGCAGGGAGCGTACTCGATCTTTCGACCTCTGGGCCTGGTGTTCAGATCCATGTCAAATTCCAAAAGAGGTCTCCTTGACCGTGATGGAGCCGGACCGTGAACTCCCCCCTACCAATGTCCCGCTCCCGCAAGTGGCTCTTCACTACGATGAACCAACAGACATGAAGCATGGCCAGGTGTTCAACCTGCGAAACCATTTGGAGATTGTGGAAGACCTCTCCTTCCTCCAGGGACATGGAAGCTTCGGTGGTCTCCCGAATCGCAAGCAACGCCGGGAGTTCAGTTGGTCCTACGGGGCCCCGGATGAGTTAGGAGAAAGACGGGACCGAACCATTCAAGACAGAGGGAGAGATTTGGGACATCGCCGCCACCACGATGATCAAGATGATGATGACTACAGCAGGGATGAACGTCATCGCAGAACTCGTAGGCACCGCAGTATGTCCAGCTGGGTGCGCGATTCAAGTTGTCGGGGAGGTATTGAAGACTGCCATAGTGCCTCGTGGCGAGGCCTCACTGGTTCAGCTTCGAGACGCTACAGACCGTGCCTCCCAGATCAGCAAGAATCCCCAGACCGACAAGGTTTTTCAGTGCCTCAACAGAAGCTGGGGAATGTGAACAAGGCCAGCAGGTCGTCACAGAAGACGGTGCGGGAACAAGGTGGGCGAAGGGTGACGTTCGCCGAGCCTCTTGTGTCTGTGCTCAGGAAGCATCACAGGGGGGCGGGGGAGGAGCACAACTCTGCGTTATGCAAAGCCATGGATGGTGCAGTCAGCAGGCGTGCGCATCTAGGACTGCAGGTAAACCTTAACAGTGAAGCTCCTTTTTACTCTCAGTCGTCACAGAATGCACTTCCTGATACGCCTCTTGCCTGCTCACAAATTGCACCCAATGAAAAATCTGATGTTATCTTGCATACCCCAACTAGTCAATCCACTCATCTGCATGTGCTAGCTCCTGTGCCACCAAATTGCACCGAGCCTGTTGTTGGACTTAGTGGTACCCAGGATAAGTCTCTGCCACTGTGGCAGACTGATTCCAATATAGTAGTACATCAAGTGCTTCCAACTCCGCATATTAGCTCACAAACCGCACAACATCCACAACCTGCGAACCCTACATCAATGCTCCTACAACACTCATAGATTGGAGCTCGGGTTCTCCATACCCTAGAGATGCCTAACTCAGAGTTGCCAACCACCAGTCGTCTTGAGGAACAAAACATCCATACGACGTCACTGCCAATCACAGCAACAAACTTAAGTACTTATACCACTCAAAAGGAGGCTCTAACGGCAGAAGTTATTGCGCCTGATAATACTACTCCAGAAGCAGCACCACCAACAACACTCACGGCCCTTCCAGAATGTTTATCACCAAGCTGTAGTGCACCTGATAATACTACTCCAGAAGCAGCACCACCACCAACACTCATGGCACTTCCAGAATGCTTGTCACCTGATACCCTTCAGACAACACCAAGCTGTAGTGCTATGGCGGTTCATGATTCGCAACTTTCACACCAAAGCATACCAAACAACCAACTAGGCCTAGAGGATTTCATAGTGGCAGTCTCACACAGTCCAGTAACTCCTATAATACAACCACCACCATGCCTCAACATCATTCAATCCCCCAATGAGGAAAACCAATGCACGAGCCCAATAGATTGCACCCAAAGAAACAGTTCCCAAATAGCAAGTCCTATTGGCTGCATCCAAAGGAGAAGTTCCAGATTGGCAGCAAAAGCTAAAACAAGAATAGGAATAAAGAGGGGAACAATCCAGTTAGCCCAAGAACTGCTAGCTACAAAACTCAAGGATCTTTCCCCACCGGCACAACAGCACCTATCACATGTTGATGACTCACATGTTGATCTCTTTGAACAGCTGGCCAGCTTCTTCGAAAAACCAATAAGCAAGGAGACGATGGAAGCGATCCTCGAGCTGGTTAATCAGGGCAAGATCAAGCATCAAGGCAAGAAGAAAGATTACAAAGCAAATCAGGCGGCGGGGGAGGCTTCGCGCCTGAAAGAGTAAAGGCGACAGGCATCCCTGCTGAGGAGTCTGCATTTTCCTTCTCATGCCTCAAATTGAGTGGGTGCAGACTACTGAAAGTCCAGTCGTTCCCCGCAAACGGAGCTCGCATTTTCTTCTCAGACATCAAAATGAGTCGGCGCAAGCTCCTGGTTATCCATTAATTGCCTCGGTATTTAGAGTCATTTCCAATGCTTCCGTTGAACCTTGTAATGCAGCTGATGTTACTACTGTTGATTTAGAGGCCAGTGGGCCTGGGTTCTATTCCTTTAGTTGCCACATCTGGTTAGTTTCTTGTATGAGTGTGGGGATTGTCCTATCGTTCTGTAATGTTAGTCGCTCTACCTGGATGGTGATTGTTCCCTGGCCAAATGGTTGTTTAACAGCTAGGTGGCTGTCCGGATGGTTGTTCCCTGACCGACTGGTGGTTTCTCAGTTATGTGCTTGTTTCCTGTGCGAACGCTTGTTTATCAGCTATGTGCTTGTTTCCTGTCCGAATGATGGTTTATCAACTATGTGCTTGTTTCCTGTCCGAAAGCTTGTTTATCAGCTATGTGCTCGTTTCCTGTCCGAAATGTTGGTTTATCAGCTATATGCTTGTTTCCTGTCCGGATGGTGCTTGTTCCCTGTCCGAGTGCATTATGAAGTGGAAGTAATTGTTCTCAATGTCAACAAATTGTATGATCCTCTCATGGAACGTTAGGGGTCTAAATAACCCAGCAAAGAGGGAGAGCACCAAGCAACTAATCCGTTCAACCGGTGCTACAATTGTGTGTCTTCAGGAAACAAAAATAGCCAACTGGAATATAGGCTTGCTACATGAAACTCTGGGAGCGAGACTAGCCAGCCAGACCACATTTATTCCTTCCAATGGAACCTCCGGTGGGATCCTTCTCGCGGTTTTGGACGAGCTGTATGATCTTCAAAATCCTAGAACCACAGCCAATACGATCTCTGCCACTTTAACATCGAGAAGTGATGCGTCGGCCTGGGACATTACCGGGGTCTATGGCCCCCAATCGGATGAAGAAAAGAGAAGTTTCCTCAATGAATTAGAAACTCTGAGTGACACGGTTCTACCGGCGTGGTTGATCTTGGGGGACTTCAATCTCATTAGACGTGCGACCGAGAAGAACAGAGGTGCGACAAATAGAAGAATGATGCAACGCTTCAACCAGAGTATCAACAGAATGCAGCTCTTGGAAATCGATCTACAAGGCCGCCGTTTCACATGGTCAAATGAACAAGAACAACCCACTATGACAAGAATTGACCGATGCTTCGCAACAACAGAATGGCATGAGACCTTCCCAACCGCGGACCTGTACGCTTTGGCAACCATGACGTCCGATCACCGCCCTTCTCTTGCAAGGGAAACAACCGTGGAATACTTGAGGGTTTTCGCCGAAGCTCGCTGGACGTCGTTCTTGGGATTCTCGGATCTGATGGCGCACTCGAATCGGCCTATCACACATCGGATTCTCTGCTAAGATTGCACGTCAAAATGAACAGAACAGCCAAGGCTCTAAAGATGTGGAGAAGAAAAACTTTCGCGAACATAGCGATTCAAAATGCCTTGATTCAAGTCACGCTCACAATCCTAGAATGCGCGCAAGAAAGACGCCCATTATCCCAAAATGAACTTAATTTCTAGAAAATTCTCAAATCCAGACTACTTGGCCTTGCTGCAGTACAGAAATCAAGAGCGAGACAACATTCAAGAATAACAAAAATCAGACTGGGGGATTCCAACACATGCTACTTCCACCTAATGGCCAGCGCAAGACGAAGAAGAAACTTGATTCGGGTACTTCAGAGAGAAGATAGAGGGATGTATGGACAGCAGGATAAGCTAAAAGAAGCTTACGAGTATTTCAATAAGGTTTTGGGCGATCACGGTGTAAGAGATAAAGCTCTCCGTTGGGAGACATTGGGCTACACCGCGAGGGACCTCAGTGATCTTGAGACCTTCATCACCGACAATGAAGTGACAACAACCATACAGGAGCTACCGACACAAAAAGCACCAGGACCTGATGGCTATATTGGCCTCTTCTACAAAACTTGCCTTCACATCATCAAAACAGATCTGGTGGAGGCAATAAAGGACTTTTTCAACCTCCGCCATGAGAATCTGCACAGATTAAACAAAGCAAATATTATCCTTCTTCCCAAAATGGAGAACGCAGATAGATTGGAATGTTTTAGGCCGATTAGCCTCATTAACAGTTTCATGAAGATTATCACTAAAATCCTGGCTAACAGGCTTGCACCCAAGCTAGAAGAGTTGGTCTCAGTATCATAGAACGCTTTCATAAAGAAAAGATGCATTCATGACAACTTTTTATATGTTCAAAGAGTACTCCGACAGCTGCATAAGGACCGATCGCCGACTCTCTTTATCAAGCTAGATATATCAAAAGCCTTTGACTCGCTAAATTGGGCTTATCTTCTTGAGGTGCTACAAGCTATTGGATTTGGCCGGAAATGGCGGGAATGGGTGGCTGCAATCCTCAGGACATCATCGTCACGAATCCTGATAAATGGCCAACCGACGGATGCTATAAGGCATGCACGTGGTGTACGACAGGGAGATCCTTTATCACCCCTCCTCTTCATCCTCACAATTGACCCTCTTCAGAATCTTCTCGAGCTAGCTGCAAGCCATGGGATCCTCAAACCAGTGCTTCCAGCGAAGGCGAGACTAAGATGTTCTTTATACACCGACGACGCGGGGATATTTTTAAATGCGGATGTACAAGAGCTAACAGCCCTTGGGCGTATATTGGATATCTTTGGAAGATGCTCTGGCTTAAAAATCAATATTGCCAAAACGGAAATTTACCATATTAGATGTCCAGATGATCTCATGCAAGATTTATTGAATGTTTTCCGGAAATCGACCTTCGAGAAAGTACCTTGGTCTGCCTTTGCATTTTAGGCACCTAAGAAAGATCGAAATCCAGCCTCTGATTGATAAAATAAGCAATAGGTTGGCGGGATGGCAAAGTAAATTTCTCTCCACGGCCGGAAGGGAAACCCTGGTTAATTCCGTATTAACGGCACAATCGATATATCATATGACGGTCTTTCCGGCTCAAAAGTGGTTAATTCGATGCATCGATAAATTAAGAAGAAGTTTTCTCTAGAGAGGCAAAGAGCCCGGAAACTGTAGTGGGGGGCACTGCCTAATCAAATGGCCTATCACCTGCCTTCCAAAAAGCAAAGGAGGGCTTGGTATCAAAGACCTCGAACGTTTCGCCAGAGCGCTTAGGCTTCGTTGGCTCTGGTTCAGATGGAAAAACAAAGAAAGAGCCTGGACGAGTTTTGATCTACCATGTGATAAAACTGATATAGCTCTTTTCAATGCCTCAACGGTGGTTCACGTTGGAAATGGTAAAATAGCGGACTTCTGGAGATCAAGTTGGATAGAAGGGCAAGCACCTAAAAACATCGCACCGAACCTTTTCCACAGCGCGAAAAGAAAGAACATCTCTGTCCACAGGGCCTTGACAGATAATTACTGGATCCGATTTTGCAACCCGGCAAACACAGAAATAGAAATCAGGGAGTACGTAACACTATTCGAAGCAATACGTCGAATCAATAGAGACGTAGAAGAAGAAGACCAAATAACTTGGCGTTGGACTCCTGATGGCCAATATTCAGCAAAGAGCGCATACCTTGCCCAATTTCACATGGTTTACTGTAAGATGAAGATATGCCCGATATGGAAGGCAAAAGCTTAACCTAAATGCCGGTTCTTTGCATGGACACTGCTTCACAACAAAATCTTAACGGCCGATAACATGCTCAAGAAAGGGTGGCCTTGTAACGCAATCTGTGGCCTATGCAACATGGAACAGGAAACTCCGACACACCTATGCAAAGATTGCCCCTTCACCAAACAAGTATGGAGTCTACTCTTACGATGGGGGAAGTTGGAGAGATGCCAGAACCTAAATCATGATGGTTCTGTGTACAGGTGGTGGTGTAAGATAAGAGTACAAGTTGACAAAGACAATCGACGGCAGATGGATGGCCTACTCATCTACTTCTGGTGGAACTTATGGCTCGAAAGAAACCAACGTATTTTTCGAGGGGCCGAGAGAACGCCAGAGCAAGTAGCACTGGTGATCAAGGACGCGGTGCTTACCCAGGGGTTTGCTTCATCGTTGAAGTCTACGGATTAGTCTCCGTTCTTTTGTTTCTTCTAGATGTTTTTCTAGTTGTGTTCCTGTTTTTCTTAGTCCAGGAGGGTGTTTTTCTTTTGTTTCTCTTAGTCGGGAGGGTGTTCTGTTTTTCTAGTTGTGAATTAAGGCTTTTCGTAGACTTGGCGGTTGTGAGGTTTTTTCACGGTGCGGTTTTTTCCTTAAAAACAAGACCCACCCTTCTTCCTTCTAATAAAAACTGCAGCAATTCTCTTGCTGCCATTTCAAAAAAAAACAATAGTTCAACACCTAGAGGATTGTATTACCTACCTGGCTTCTCATGAAGCACAGGGTATGGTTGCAATAGCTCATGATTTATGCATTCCACTAAGCCTAACCATGCACACTGTTAGGAAAAACAAGGCCGATACCAATGTAAGATCTGAACGACACAAGGAGACACGATGTTTGGTAACGCAGTTCGGCTTACGCCTACATCTGCGGGGCTCTGATTATGGGCGCTCCTCCCCAATCAACAATACCGCAGCATACCGGCTACATGGAGCATGGCCATAGTAGGCCACGCCCCCTTCTTTGCCTATGCTACTATTGTTAGCCGTTACTTTTTGGTTACACCAGGGATGCACCCTTTATATAGAGGACAAGGACATAGAGTCCGACTCCCACTCTATCTCCCCCTGCCTATTACAACATAGAGTCCAATTGTAATCCTACTCGTACACATATTCGACACAAACCCTAACAAACTCCACCTTGACGAATATGGTCCGTCACCTTGAAGTATTCCCTGTTCACATCGAACCCGCGTACCCGAACTCTTGTTGCCGTCTTTGTAGCTCATGCCAAGCCACCCAGCAAGTCTGATTTGGCCTCAGACCTGCGCCTTCTGAAGTAGAAGCTGCTGCAACAGCAATCCCTCTCACCATGTACAGATGAGAACCTGTCAACTCTCCAACCATCACAGTCTCGCCGCCCTTCATAATCACCATGGTCTTCCCATCTCCACCTGATTGGAACATCATCCCTCCATCATGTAAGGCCCCAAGCGAAATCAGATTTCTCCTTAGCCCTGGCACATGCTTCACACCCTGAAGTATCATCTCTGTTCCATCTGTCATCTTGATCTTGATGTCACCTACACCAACGACACGACAACCCGTGCCATCTCCCAAGTAGACCGAATCAAAATCACCAGCAGTGTACAAACAAAATACCTCCTTCTTGTGTGTTACATGGTAGGAGCTTCCAGAATCAAATATCCACGCTTCACTTGACTACTTATTTGACACCGAGAGAACTTCACAATTGTCGCTTTCTGAGTCACCTTTAGCCTTTACCAAATTAGCGCTTCCATTTTTCATTGGACAGTTCCTCTTCACATGTCCCCACTCGTCACATCTGAAACACCGCACACCTTTGCTCTTCCTGTTCTTTTTCCGTGTCCCCTGCCCGCTATCTTGATCACCTCTGATTAGCAAAGCATGGGACGGAGCCTCCTTCTCTGCACTCTTCTTCTTTCTCATCTCATGAGCAAGTAGAACCGCAGTGATGTCCTCCGTCTTGATGCTATCCTTGCCGTACGTCAGCGTCGTGACCAGATGCTCATAGGGCGTGGCGGCGAACATAGAAGAATAATAGCCTTGTCTTCATCGGCAATCTTCACATCTAGCTGCCCTAGATCCGTGACCAACCGATTGAAAACATCCACGTGCTCCTTCATATCAAGCATCCTCATGCATCTTGACCCATACAATTTTTGCTTCAGATCTGACTTCTTTGGTAAGAGTTTTGGACATGAACCGACCGGCGACTTATCCCAAATTTCTTCGGTGTCGACAACCCCATGACATGGTACATGACTCGATCGAGAGACACAACAGTATGGTAGCAATGCTGCATCTGCATCTCCTCCCGATCATCGTCTCCTACCTTCTCGGCTTGGTCTCCCGAGCCGTCACAATCCTGTTGCACCAAGAGATCCTTGACCCTCATCGCCATAAACCAAAATTGCCGTAACTGGTCGAACTTCACGGGCATCGAAATTTGTACTGTCGGCTTCATCCTACCGACCTGCGATTCAACCGGCCCCTTGTCTTTGCCAGTTTTATCGCCAGATCCGCCTGACATCTTGGACAGATCACCAACAACCTCCTCGAACGCCAGAAAAATTGCGCTCAAACGACTGCTCTTGCTTCTTGTGCAGATCTGAATTTTTCTCTCCTGAAAAATCCTCTTCTGCACCTTGGATTGTTCCCCTTTGGCTTCATTGGCTTTGATTATATACTGCTGCCCACGTCCCCGTCCTGGCCACGGTGTCCAAATCAGTATCCACAAAAGAAACCGAAGCAAAAAACTCCCGGTAGAATTCTCCTTTTGCTGTCTTCGATTCCCACCCAACAACCGTGTCCATCTTGGACACTGCCTTGCCATATTCTTCACATCTTCACCACGGACCACCTCTCGAGTCGAAACCTGCGACCACGCCGCTCGCAGCCCTGCCGTCCGTGCGCCATGCTGGCCCTGCCCGCGGCTGCGCCACTTAGCCCGCGCCCCGAGCCCAGCCACCGACGCCTTGGCTCCCGCTGGCTTGGCTGCGTTTCCTTTGCGCCTCTAGTCCGCCGGATGGAGAAGATGAAAAACGGATCGGCAGCCCATAACACCAGCCGCACATCAAAGAAAACCCAATCTCTCACATAAAAATTGCTATGTGCACACAAGCTTGTGCACCCAATTGTTGTTGTTTCCAGGGTAATTTTGCTGCGCTAATCCCCGCCAATCCTCCGCCAAAACTTCGCGTACTTCGTACACGAACCATGTCACACCTGCGCAACATCCATGGCACAATAATTACTCGCCATGTCATGATGCTTACCTCGTGTAACATCTGGTCACATCACTGCTCCCGCCCGCTCCGATCTCACGTCTGATCGAGAGCGCCGAAGTCGCCGCCTATAACGACCTCGCCAGCCACGTTGTTGGCCCGATTATCACGCCTGATAATCCCCGCCAACTGTAGCCCATCGAACGGCTCAAGCCTCCCGCCTTAAGTGTTCAACTCCACCGACCGAAACGCCGATCGCCGCCATGCTCCACCTCGCACCAAATCGAGTAATTTTCCTGGCACCCGTTGAGCATGATCCTCGTGTCTCCCCCTTGATCTTTCGCATTGCAACCTCGGCTCTGATACCACTTGTTAGGAAAAACAAGGCCGATACCAATGTAAGATCTGAACGACACAAAGAGACACGATATTTGGTAACGTCAGTTCGGCTTACGCCTACGTCTGCGGGACTCTGATTATGGGAGCTCCTCCCCAATCAATAATACCGCAGCATACCGGCTACATGGAGCACGGCCATAGCAGGCCACGCCCCCTTCTTTGCCTATGCTACTATTGTTAGCCGTTACTTTTTGGTTACACCAGGGCTGCACCCTTTATATAGAGGACAAGGACATAGAGTCCGACTCCCACTCTATCTCCCCCTGCTTATTACAACACAGAGTCCAATTGTAATCCTACTCGTACACATATTCGACACAAACCCTAACACACACTTCTCTTCCAATGCCCTGGGACAATTCATAATTTATGTTATGATAGAACGATACAAAACAAAGAGCATAAAAAGACACTGTGCAGTGCAACCCGAGCAGTGAAGGGCATGATTGCATACTTCTGGCTAATCTCACTAAAATGGACCACGATACTTTCATCTTCAAATGCTAACTCTTTTCTATGGCTCTTTTATAGATGGTGGCCTGCTTCTCATCCAACAACTTAGGCTGTAAATGCCAATTCAACGAAAATGTTATAAAAATATGCAAAGTAAAGAAAGGGCATAGTGCAAATGACAGACATTCCCACCTTTCCTTCTCCAGTGCTGGTGACAATATCAATTGCATACACTTCATTTTCTTCAAATTCAGCGTCATCCACTTTTGTATCAGCATTGGAGATGCTAAGTACAACTTTCTCACCATCGATGACAAATTGTTTCAGCTGATGGCTAAGAACTCCTTCCACAATTTAGCATTCATAAGCAACAGGAACTTTCTGAATTGATTTAGTAGCATCTCTGTTCTACATAAGGATATAAACAGGGGGTTACCGATAAAATCAGCATACCAGTACACACTCACAAAAAACATCAACAGAGTTAATTCAATGCAGACAAGATAGATACACTACTTAAGTGACCACTTAGCAGTGATTAGCGACAAGAACCAAGAAAGAAAGGAAGGAAGAATCCAGATACTACCTCTCAACTCTTGTAGCCCAGGAATTTTTTTTAGAGCAAAAGGATTCCCCTGTTTTATTCCATGGAATAAAACGAGTTCAACACAACAGCATTTTGCGTATTCGAGGCGCGCCCGCCGCAACACATAGCACCTAAACATAACCAAAACTTACTAACAAACGTAGTTACCTCCAAAACCTTACTTTAGAATCAAAACAAACCGAACCAGCACCAAAACCTGACGCCAGACCCTGACCTGACCCAAACTTCAGAACCCAGCATCAGAACTTCACGCCAAACGCCAAGAGCTACCAAAATTCATCCAGCTCGTGGAACTCGCCAGGCGGGGTCTCCTTCCCCCCTCTTCTTCCAGCAAAACTTCATCACCACCAGCCAGACAATAACCCCATTCCCATATACTACTGACTACCACTATCACACGCAAACAAAAACCTTCCAGATTCTTTCATCTCAGCCGATCTGAGTTTCTTGCACATTCCTGATGATTCCAACCCAGCCTTACTGCCGCGCATGCTTTTTCTTCCAGCTTCTTTGCGACGTTTTCTGCCTGCATTTTCTGTTCTCCTTTCATCAGTACAGCCCAGCTTCTTATCCTTCTTGCGACATGATCCAGCACCACCCGGACTTCCTTCCAGCGCTTCCCCTGAAAGCACATATCATTTCTTAGTTTCCACAATGTCCATAGCACAACAGAGGTACATAAATTTACCACCGCATGCTTCTTCCTGCTAATCCACCATCTTGCTATACTTTCAAAAGAATCTCCCAAATGCAAATTCAGAACATCCACCATTTCAATCCAAACAGCTTTACTAACACAACAAGTGAAAAATAAATGCGAGATAGTTTCAGCTTCTGTGCAGAACAAGCAAGTATTATCCTCCACAGTCTGCCTTTTACTAAGATTGTCCCTCGTCATCAACCTGTTATTAGCAAAAAGCCAAAGAAAAACATGTATTCTAGGAGGTACATTAATCTGCCAAATAGCGGGGATAAACATCGGTTGGATACCCCTAAAGCTAATTACAGCATAAAGAGATTGAACAGTATAAATCCCTTTTGAATCAAATTTCCAAATGACGGAATCACAATCCTCACTAAAGATGATAGATTCAGCCACGCTTCTTAACTCATGCCACATGTCCATTAGCCTCTGAGAAACATCTCTTGTAAAAGAGAGTCTCAGATTATTACCATCCCAAGCCTCTTTAACCGAAATATTTTCTGAACAGACAACACATACAAAGGCCAAAATTGAATGGCTAGACTAGAAGTGCCAAACCAATGATCTTCCCAAAATCTAACATTTTTGCCATCCCCAATTTTCCACATATACCCCATCTTAGCAGCTCTAGCTGCCCAAAGCACACCCTCCCAAAGAGGAGAAACTTTATGGTTGGGGCAACAAAACAGGTTAGGATCCTGAGTTCTATACTTATAATCAACAATTTGTCTCCATAAGCTATTGCGCCTCAAGTAGTATCTAGACACCCAAGACGCCAGCAAGCACAAATTCAAGTTCCTTAAATCCGGAATACCTAGACCACCATGCTCTTTTTTCTGAGCCATCAGCTGCCAATTTGCTAAGTGATACCGATTTTTCTGGGCACTATCATTCCAGAAAAAGTGAGCCATCTGGGAATTAATCTCCTCAATCGCCCATTTAGGAAATTTAATAACCGACAACAAATAAATGGGAATACTGGCTAGGCAAGATTTTAACAGGGTCAATCTACCACCATAAGATAGTAAACGCCCCCTCCAGCTAGCAACCCTTTTAATTACCTTGTCCACCACCGGCTGAATATCTTCTCTTCTCAAACGAGCAAAATGTAAAGGCACCCCTAAATATTTAAAAGGAAGAGAACCCAGATTACAACAGAAAAGACGAGCTAACTTGTTCTTATCCCTCTCATCCAAACCTATACACATCAAGTCACTTTTATCGTAATTAATTTTCATACCAGATAATTGCTCAAAGCAAGAAATTAGCCACTTAAAATTTCTAGCTTTTTCGAGATCATTTTTCAGAAAAATCACCGTATCATCAGCATATTGGAGGCTAACAATACCCCCAGGGCACACATTAGTCATCATACCTTCAACCAAATTATTATTGGCCGCTTTAATGAGCATTCTGGAAAATACATCAACCACTAAATTAAAAAGTAAAGGAAAGAGGGTCCCCCTGCCTCAGCCCTTTACCAGGGCTAAAGTACCTGCTATTCTCTTCATTGATTCTTACACACAAATGACCACCTCTCACTATACTTCTGATCCAATTAATCCACTTCTCCCTAAAACCTCTACTCCTCAACATATTCTCAAGAAAATTCCACAAAACCCTATCATAAGCCTTTTCATAATCAATTTTAAAAATTACACCTTGCTCTTTCCTACTGGCTATATCATGAATAATTTCATGCGCTGCCATCACACTCTCCAAAATAAACCTCCCTTTGATAAAAGCAGTTTGATTAGGAGCAATAATTCTGTCCGCAATTTTGACCAACCTATTATTCAAAGCCTTGGAGAAAATCTTGAAACTACAATTAATTAAACTAATAGGACGAAACTTCTTCAAATTCTTCGCTTCATTCTCTTTTGGAAGAAGAATGATTGTAGTATAATTCAACCTCGAAAGGTTCAAAGACCCATTATCAAAACAACGAAACAGGGACATCAAATCCTTTTTTACCAGATCCCAAAACCTTTGATAAAACATAAAAGAGAAGCCATCCGGACCAGGGGCCCCATCAGCATAAGAGCCAAAAACAGCCTCTTTAATTTCATCCTCAGAAAAAGGGGCTTCCAACAGCCCATTCTCCTCCTCCTTAATTTTACTTTCCAAGTCCCAGAAATTCTCTTCCAAAGAGAGATTCAGATTATCCTCAGGACAAAACAGATTTTTGTAGAAGTTCACTGCCAAATCTAACATACTTTTAGTATCCTCTACCGGACCATCAATGCCTTCGAGCACATTAATATGCTTTTTCCTTTTCCTCTGATTAGCAACTGCATGAAAATATGCAGTATTTCTGTCACCTTCTTTAACCTCCCTATCCCTAGACCTCTGCTTAGCTTTGATCTCTTCTATACTCCATATCTTATTTAATTCATCCACCAACTTCTTTAATGTACTATTATCCTTATCCGAAATCTGGGTAACCTCCCTTTTTAAATCAATATCATCGATTTCTTTTATTAGAGTAGCTTTATATCTTCTCATTTCAGCGTTCGCATTCAAAGCCCAACCTCTAATCTTTTTCCTCAAATTTCTAATCTTGAACTGCCACACCTCCAAAGGATCTACCAACACGCAATGAGAGTTCCAAGACTTCTCAACCACCTCAACAAAATCCGGTCTATTCAATCACCATTTCTCAAATCTAAAGATTTTCTGCTTCCTACCAACCTCAACACCAAAATCAAGAATTAAAGGTACATGATCACTATTGGCTTTAAAACCAGCTTTAACCACAGCTCTAGGATAATGCTGTTCAAAAGTTGTAGTTACAAAAATTTTATCAAGTGCTACCATAATAGGCTGCTCTTGATTATTACACCAAGTATATGATCTAGAAGAATCTTTCAGCTCAATCACCCCCCAATTATTACACCAGTCATTAAAAAGAGAAGCCCAACGGTGATTAATCACCCCATTACTTTTTTCGGATTGCTTTCGAACAATATTAAAGTCACCCCCAACAATGGTTGGACCTTCCCACATACTCATAACAGAATGCAACTCATCTAAGAATTCTTGTTTGCCCTCCTCATAAGGAGAACCATACACCACTATTAATCTCCAAACAAAGTTATCCATAATATTTTTAACATTACAAGAAACGCAAAACTTAAAACAATTGCAACCAATTAGTTCAAACTTATAAGAACTAATGCCCACTAAAATACCACCAGCCGTACCAATAGCCGGCAACCAGTTCCAAATATAATCTCTATTAATATCCTTAAGCATATATTCATCAAAGTTATCTTTCTTAGTTTCTTGAATACCTATAAAATCAAGCCTGTTATCAAAAATAAAATCAGAAACCCCGGTAATTCTTCCTGATTTATTCAAACCTCTAATGTTCTAGAAGGCCCCTTTCATTATTAACACTTTGTTTTGTATTACTAACTACCTGAGACCAGGTTTTTCCTTTATCTACCTCCACTCCTCCCATAATTGGGAAGTTTTTTTGTGGTGACACACCCATCAATGGGGGGAATTCGTTCTGAACTACACTATCCTCTAAATCCACAGGAAGAAGTATATCTGGGTTATTAGCTTCAAAAGCCATAACCTTCTCTATTTCCATCTTTTTCATTTTATCAACATTCTCAACCATGTTTTGAGGATCAGTTCCTAATCTCACACCAACATGAGAAGTCATATGAATTAATTGTTCATTATGTAAAGAGTAAAAAGAGGTACCAGTTTTTGGATTATGCTTAGATTCCAAATTCTTATACTTCACATATGCTTGAGCTCGCTGCATAACTGTTTTTCCATCTTCAATAACTCTTCTTGGACGGTCCATCCTCAATGACGGCCCCCAATGATCTTCTGTTTGTTTTGCCAACAAAGCTTCTGTTCCCACCTGGTCATCCATAACCTTTTCCTCGATACACTTATCAAATTCAGCCAGCAAATTCCCTCCCATTCTTTCCATGGTATCCACCGCCAAAACCTCTCCTTTAGTATCCCTTTCTTCATCAGATTCAGATTCTGCCAGTTCCATTTCTTTCAAAATATAATCACTGTCCATCTTCTTGCCATCCAACATCAACATGTTAACCCATTGCGAATGATCTGAAGCCATTTCCTCCGGGTTTCCATCCCCATTTTCTTTCCCATCCACATAAACACCTTGATCTGTCACCTTGACATTCTCTCTGGACAAAGTACAAATTTCCTCTCCTTGACCAGCTTCTTTTACATACTCCTACCTATGTCTATCACTCATATACTCTTGGAGTTGTGCAGTCTGATCCATAACAGTCCCAACTTCTGCCAAGTCAGTAACTGTCTTGTATCCACCACCTTTCCTACCATCCTTTTGGCTCTCTGTCTCCAAACCTTTTTGCCGGTTCTTATTTTTATCCACTTCCATATTATGGTGCTCACTGTCATATTCCCCTAAATCATCAGCCTCCTCATCATTATCTTCGTGACCATCATCATCATCATTCTCATTCAGCTTTGGATCCCCAAACTGTTCCTGTTCATAATCCTCAACCACAAACGAAATCAAATATAACTTCTTATCCATTTCATACAACCGCTCCACAGGAATCTGTCCAGGATTACGATAAGCTATCTTGACTCTAGCCATTTCATAAAAGGTCTTGAATAACCCAGACCAGTCCACATCAGTCATGATACCCAGTCCAGAAGATATCTGAGCAAAGACAGACCAATCACACCATTTAGGAGGGATACCCCGTATCTGAACCCAAACTTCCTACAATTCACCATAAGATTCCAGCTCACCAATCCACTCTAACACCTCTACTTCCACACCTTCCTTTCTTAAATTGAAAGAGGGGTAGTTTTTAATATCTGACACTTTCTTATGGGGAGGAAATCTGACAAGGAATTTACCCTTATCTAACTCTCTGATCTGCCAAGGCCACTCTCTACAATAAATCTCAGAAAGTTCCCTCTCAAGTTCATTCAAAGTAATCTCTCCTCTTTTAATTCTAACAACTCCACAATTTTTCAAATTCAGCCATTGAGTAGATTCTACTGTCGGCACATGCAAATGATAAAAGCCCAAACGCCCAAACCCTTACCAGCACTACCCATATAAGCAGCTTGAGGCATCATTTTAGACCAAGTAGGGCAGACATTCATATGGTGTCCGGGCACAGCACAGATGAAGCAGATCTTAGGTTTCTTACATATGCCAACAAAATATCCAGGCTCTCCACAATTAAAACAGGTTAGACCACGATACCTTGGATCAATCACCACTCGTTCCTCTTCCATGCCTGGCTCCAGATTATGTTGTTGAGGCCTCCTGCCCTGTTGCTGATGCGGTCGTATCTGCTGCTGCTGTTGCCGCCCTTGTTGATGAATAGGTGGCTGATGCACTCTAGGTCCTGGCAACGTCTGCACATCTCGGGGTTCAGGGCGATGTTGATGTTGTATCTGAGGAGGCCGGGGAGGCGGGGGAGGTCGGGGATGATGGGGGTCCGGAGGACGACCCTGACGCTGAAGATGTGGAGGAGGTGGCTGGTAGCGAGGCGGCCTCGGCGGATGCTCCGGCTGCCAAATCCAGCGCCCACCTTGATCCTCCGCCATTATGCCCTGCGCACCACCTCCGCGAAAGTCCCCTTCGGATTCGAAGAGCAAAGGTCTCTGGCAAAGCCGATTCTGACCGGAGATGAAGCAAGGCAATCCGCTCTTCTCACCGGAAAGCAGTCACTCAAACTGAAGCATCTCCGCTGAACCAAATCCCTCCTCACCCAGAAGAACACCTCACCCCGAGAGGAAAACCTAGATTGTTCAGGCGGGGAAGGAATAGCCCAGAGCTGGCCAAAAAATTCCTCGATCGCATCCACTTCGCCCCCCTGGATGAATTCGCTTTTCACCAACAATTTCCTTTGCGACTCACTGCCTAGTGGCGCCACCGCTGTGGGGACTACAGAACGAGGAAAACCACTGACTTGTGGGGACGAAATTTTATCGCGACATACCGAAATCACCCCTGAATCAGCATTTGAATTGGCTCCCGCCTGCACCCAATTTTGTCCCCCACGCTTCGATTCCGTCAACGAGGAATCCGCGGCGGCTGGCATGTCGGCGCGGGGACGAGGCCCATCTATCCCAGGTCTCCAAGCTGTTAGTTGGTTCGGTAGTGCTTCCATGGGGGGCTTCTCTCTGTATGTCGGGGCCGAGTGGGCAGCGGAATCGCCATAAGGTGGGGCTCCGTAGCCACCGGCTCCGCCGTAGGGATAGCCGCAGGTTGTGCGACGATGGCCGTAGTCGATCACCACCGGCCCGCCGCCGTCACCACCGCGATCTCCGGCGCCAACGCCGCTGCTGCTGGCACCGACGGCCATCGGGCGGTGGGGTGACGCCGCCGCGCCGGATGAAGGACCTAGGTATCGCCGCGCTATCGTCGTCGGTGCCGTCAGCGGCGGTGGAGGGATCGTCGGCGCGGTGGTTAGGGTTTTTTTGGAGTTGCTTCAAACACCAGCGAAAGAAGCGATCAATCAAGTCCGGATGTAGCCCAGGAATCCATGTTAATGTTCTCCTCTTCTGGGATTGGTAGGATTGGTGTCCTCTTCTGGGAAATCGCCATCATCTATGCCGATTCTTGGTCGGTCTCCTGTGAAACTAACAGAATCGATAATCCTCAATCTTTATATTTCTTTTGGTCTGAAGATGCACAACGGCTGCATGAGTTGCACTTTCCATTGCATTGTAGGCTGTGTCAGCTAGCTCTCCATAGAATGTTTCCTCTCTCCTGCACTTATGCATGAACGTTAGTGGCATATCCATTTTTACCCAAGCTCTACTTTGGTTGCTACTTTCGTAGGCAACGCCTCATGAGCGTATCGCTAAATGCAGCTTGTTGCCTATCTCTCTTAACAGCATTGTCATGAAATATATGCGGTTATTCCCACCTATCGAAGGTTTAAGCAGTGGGTATCTTGGTAGAAACAGAGAGGGGAATAATGTACATAGGCAATGAGATACACTGGTAGAAATTGTGGACTAAATTGTGTTGTAGGCAGAAAGAAAACGTGAAGTGATCATGTGTAGACAAAACTAAGCATTTGCTCTTAGGCTGTTGCCTGATTCACGACATTTCACCATTCCTAATATGAGAAAAGGGGCGATTCCTTATATGCCAAATGCATATAATTTAACTGTTCTAAACAAAATGCATTATAATTAGATGCATGGTAATTAATATCCTTGTGAATGCCGATATGTTTGCGATATGCATTATAAGTAGAACATGCAAACGGCAGCAATAAGGCTAGATGGTAGTATAGACCTAATCTTCGTTATTTAGGTAAACATCACACCCTCTAACTTGATGTTTAATTATGTTTTATGTTATAGTGGATTATATGGTTAAATTCACGTATGAATCATGTATTTGTGTTCTATTTTTTTTAATTTTTTGGTGTGCTTTGTTTTCACTGTTTGTACATAGTTTAGTACATTATATTTTAGTCCGGGACTTGACGAGATCCTGGCTCCGCCACTGGGCAGAAAGAAAACGTGAAGTGATCATTTGTAGACAAAACTAAGCGTTTGCTCTTAGGTTGTTGCCTGTTTCACCACATTTCACCATTCCTAATATGAGAAAATCAGCTGAGGTAGCAGGCAATAGCAAACAAAATGAGTCATATGAAACAAAAACTATAATTTTGGCTTGGAAGAATCTACGTATATTAAGTTGGACTGTTTGTGTTGTATGAATAAGATAGATAGACACCGAATGGTTTGAGCAGCGTCAGGACTTACACCAGGCACAATAACATGGCCCTCCGTGTCAACAGGTTGATTATTGGCATCAGTGGAAGGCGATTGCTCTCCCTGCTGTGTACTCTGTGCAAATCCCATTTCCTACCTTGAATTTATATTCTGTTTATTGAGCAGGGTTTGTTTATATCGAGGAAGGAGAGATCAATCTGGTTCTCTGGAAACACCAAACCGCAGCGCAGTCGATGCAAGATCCTACAGAGCGAGAGGTGTGTGATGGCTATACATGGCCAAGCAAGGGCAAAAGGGCAGTTTATAGGTAAGCAAGAGCAAAAGTGTAGATGAGGAAGAGAAATATACCTGCAATGGCAGATCCAAAGAAGAGACTATGTTAGCCGATGGTGGTCATGGTAGCGTCGCGGAATCCGCCAAGGTGGACTCCATCGGTCTGTCCGATAGGATCGATATGCGATACTGGACGAAACCAACCAAAACCCTAGGACACAAAGCGCAGGCTGAAGCAACGGGCCAAGAATTAGGGACAAAACGAAATGAACTAGGGAATGGAGCACAAACCTGGAGCAGCAAAAATCAATACCGGAACAGCTCTCCTTATCGAAGCTAAGCATCGAAGCACCGGAACAGCCCAAAACCTAGAACAGAAAGCACGGCGCCCCCAAGGAAGCGAGGAAGAATCAGGGGGAATCGAGAATAAACTGGAGCACGGAGCACGAACCCACAACAACGTAGACCAAAACAGATCATCCAAGGAACGAAAGCACGCATGCGGAGCACGCGAGGCAAGGGGAGCCACACCAGGCGTGACCCAGGGAAGCAAGGGGCCGACGCAGGGGGCCGGGGGAGAAGAGACGGAGCGACCGAGCTGGGGAGGAATGAACTGCCGAAGCTCGGATCGATTCAACCCGGCGAGGAGGGCACAATGGCGACGGAGACGCGCGGGCATGCAAAGGACGCCCATGACGAGCAAAGATCCATCGCTAGGACGAACGGCCAAGAAACACTCGAGCCGACGTCGGACAGAACGAAGCTAGCGCAAGCCGGGATGGAACAGCGCCACTGACGTGGACGCGCTCGGAGGCTAGGGATCCCAGGCACTATAAGGTATGCATGTAAGTAATATTAGACTGGGCCAAAGCCCCATTCATATTTTGTTAAACTCAAGAAAATCATAGTGAAATTTAGGGTCTGTTTGTTTCAGCTTTGAATTCTCTAAAAGCTGATTTTAAATTGTGGTTGTAGAGAAGCTGATTCTCTAAAAGCATATATGAAGTAGATTGTGAATTCTAGTGTATATAGGTGGGCTAGATTGTGAGAATCGGATTCTAGAATCAGGCTGTTTGTTTTTTATTCTGCTTTTCGGGGCAGAATCCAAAATCAAAAGCTAAAACAAACGCCCTTAGTACTTATTTCTAGGGATGGCAACGGGTTCCACGGTATGCTGTGGTTTATTCTTATATTAGTGAACTACTAGTATGGAGAAATTTTGTCCCCGCCACATTATATGGGGACGGAAATGCTCTCCCATCCCGTTTCCCGTTATATCCTGTTAGACATTCATATACATGTAATTTTATACATTAAATGTCTAAACATTGGTATTTTCTCTCTAGCCTTATATATTTTTATATAATCTACAATATATAACTCATTTAGTATTATTACACCTTTTATTTTATTAACAACTTTGCATATTCTACATAAACATATGATAAATTTATAAAATTACCTTAATTTCATTTGATTAGGTTGTTATTGGTTCCACCCCCATAACATTTTCGTGAGGATGAGGGTAGGAGGAAAGTTGTTCCTGATAGCTGAACAGAGAGTGCGGATGAGTGAGCATTTCCCGCAGAAAATAGAATTGATCACTTTTTTTAGCTTTATTTACTTTTTTTTGGTAAATTTGGCTCACTTCCAAACAAATTGCAAATATAACCCTATTCTCGACCACGGAAGTGCCGGAATGTGACATGTGTTACCTTCCATACCCCCCTACCGCGGAAGATCACCAGAGCTCCCAGCACCACAGTAGCACACCTCCCACGCTCCTCGGCTGTGCTAGCACGCCTCTCGCGCTCGCCCGCCTACTGTTGTGCTTGCTGGCTCCCGTGCTCCCTGGGCGTGGCAGCTCTTGCTTTTGCGCTCCCCGGAGGCGGTAGGGGACATGTGTCGTCTATCGCGCCTTCCATAATGGAGGAGTGGGCTAATTTATAAATGCGTTCACGGAGAGAGAGGCTAGATTTACAACAACAAAAAAGACAAGAAAAGCTAGAAAAGTGATCAATTCTGGAAAATAGCTCCGCTGCCTCCCTACTTATTCTTGCTCTCTTATGTTCACTTTTCAACCCTCTGAGGCTGCTGGCTCTATAATTTCCATGAACTCCGCCACTAACCTTCTGTATCGTTATATGAAAAGTTCTACACGACAACAAATAGTTAAGAGTGAGTAAGTTGAAGACCAGAAATTTCAGACACCACTTTTGGCATTCACTCAGGTGACCATGGAACCACAACGAATTAAAGTTGGTTGAGCTTGACCAGACCGCACAACCCAGTACTCTCTTCGGTTATAAATAATTATTATTTTAGGCACAAGTATAGTTAAACTTTAAAACTTTGACGGTCAATATTTTTTAAAATATTTAAATTAGATATATGAAAACTATATATATAGATTTATCTTGAAAGTACTTTAATAACACTATAGTTTTATTAAGTTGTATGGATGTATTATAACAAAAATTAGTGACAAGACCGTCTGTGCTTCCTTGACAGAAGTTTAAACAAGGGCTATGTAGGATGGAGGGAATATAACTGTTGAACATGTGTGGGCATTGGGCAACCACCACCTCCCGGGTCTTGTGGCACCAAGGTTCACAAACCGGTTTTGAAAAAACCATTCAAAATTTAAAATTCAAAAATTGATAAAAAAAAACTGTTTGAAAACCGCTTGAAAGTCGTTAGAAACCAAAGGGTTAAGAAATAAAAAAAAATAGAAAAAATTCAAAAAAATTGAAAACGAACCAACCAATTGAATGTTCCTTAAAGCCAGTTTTGAGCGGTTTTCAACGGTTTTTAAGCGGTTTTTAACAGTTTTTGAGAGGTTTTCAACGATTTTCGAGTGGTTTACGTCGCATAATTTTTTTTTTCAAATTGTTTGAATTAGACTGGTTTACTGATCGATTTTGAATCTCGAACCGCAGTGATAAAGTTGAAAACCATAATTTTCAAACAGTTTTCATCGATTTTTGAAACCCTACGTGGCACCAAGCATCAGGAATTCAGGATATCCTTGTCTTCGTGCCCCTAACACTACCCGAGGTTGCTGCCTGTTTCCTAACCTCTTATGTAAACTTTGCAATCCTCTTAAGGGTGCTGACGCTATAATTTGCATGAACTCCGCCACTAATCTTTTGTATCGTTATATGAAAAGCTCTACACGGCAACAAATAGGTAGAGTAAGTAAGTTGAATACTAAAAATTTCAGACACGATTTTTTGGCATCACAAAGAGGTGACGATGGAACTACAAACGAATTAAGGCCGAGTATTCTCTCCAATCATAAATAGTTATTGTTTGGACATAAATATAGTTAGATTTTAGAAACTTTGACTACTAATACCTTTTTTAAATATTTAAATTTGATACATAAAACTCATATATATATATATATGAAGCCTTTTCCGTACTCCCGGGAGTACATACTCCCACCTCTAATATACCACTTAAATAAACGCTTTATACTCCTTTATCACTTTCGGTATACTCCAATAATAATTCTAAGATACTCCAATACAACATGATTAAAAAAATTTCATCAGACCTTTTATTTTTTTGCTACATACCCTTTCCGTATGTAAAAAGGAATATGTAAACAAATTATGTTATAAAGGGTGGACTTTAATGAATTTTTTTATGGAACTCATTTGGAGTATCTTATAGTCAGTATTAGAGTATACTCAAAAGGATAAAGAGGTATAACAACATCATTTAAACGGTATATTAGAGGTGGGAGTACATACACCCAGGAGTATAGAATCATTTTCCTATATATATATATATATGAAAAGTATCTTTTACTCCCGGGTGTAGTTACTCCCACCTCTAAAATAACACCTAAACGAATTTGAAATACTCTTTTATCACTTTGGGTACACTCATACGCTAATTATAAAATAATCCAATGTGAGCCATATGGAAAAATTGCAAAGGAGTCCATGATTTTCAACGTATTTTGCAAAACTCTTGCTTTATACAGTAGAGATTAAGTACTTTAATAATATTATTGTTTTATTGCGTTTTATAAATATATTATAATAAAAATTAATGATCAAAATTGTGTTTTATAGATGAAGTCTGAAACAACAACTATTTATTATAACGGGTCCACCACGGCGCCACCTCCCAGGTCTGGCGGCACCAAGCATCAAGAATTCATGATATCCTTCTCTTTCGTGCCCGCCAAGTACACGTTTAACTTACATATGGAATCGACTCCCCAATTGACCCTAGTAAAACACAGAAGCGCATACCAACCCCGCATCAGATTCCAGTCGCCGCAACACTTCGAGACCGTAGGAAGAATCCGTGAGGAGCTCGCGGGAAGGATCGAGCCATGGCGAACGCGGATCTGCTGCGGAGGGAGGAGTTGTTCTACGCCTCCTTGTTCGATTCCGCCAAAGGTGATTTCTTTTCTTCTTTTCTTTTTTCTTACCGCAAAACTGATGTATCTTGATGTTGTTAGTGTTCCAAACCGGTGTGATCCAGTGATTTCCCCTAAAATTTTGAGTTTTTGCACGCAGGCGATGTCGTTAAGTCGCGTGGACAGATAATTGAGAGGAAGATTGAGCCCTTGAGGGCATGGCCACCAATGTGAGCAGTCTTGTCCTAAATTATGTTCTCCTGTACTTTCTTCAGATTATTATTTTGTATGATTTATCGAATTATCATGCGATTGTTGTGACAAGAAATAGAGTGCGAATTATGGAAAAAAAAGAAGTACCTCGAGAGAATCGGGCAGCCATAAAGAATTTTTTTTGGAAATGGTTCACCTACTGGCATCGTAGGGACTGTAACTTAAGCCGTCTCCACAAGATCATTCAATGGAAAAAGCAATGGTCGGATCTTCTTAGAATACTGTAGCAAATTGCGTGCCTTTTTTTACCGTAACAGGCACGGTAGAAAATACTGTAGCACATGTTTTCGAAAGATCTCGGTTGTTCGTTTGCTCGATTTGACGGTCCACATCTATGGAGACTGTAGGTGAATGGTTTCTATTTTTTTTGGGGTGGTGGGACAGTTGAGCAATAGATTAACTTTTGACCTGATATGGAAAATTTATGCATATGAGATTCAATGCAAGTATTTATCATTAACATTATCTTGTTTATTAGGAATCTGCAGGTTGATGGTTTACAATGTTACACTACACAGGTCAGTAACCGGAGATCTCGTAGATGGTTGAACGATCACTTGCTCATTGATCTCGTCCCTCGTCTTCATGTTGAAGAAATCAAAGGCCTCTTTGCTCCTCCACCATGGGGTAAACTTTGATGCTGCTCAATTTTGTTAACATGATCTTGTAACCTCGTCATAGAATTTGATGTTCCATGCATACTTCTAGTGTGTGCTTTAGATTGTTCCATTCATATTTTCATTGAGATGTCATCATGCCATGTATACTTACAAGCGCTATAGATTGTTTTGCAATCAAGAAACTATTTTTCTTCGTGACAGTACTCTCATGTTAACTTTCACAAGTATTGTGGAATTGTCTGAAAATTATGAATCCAAGTGTATATTCTATACTTCCCTGTTTCTCAATGTATCATATGTTTTCTTCAATGAATTGCTCATTTTAATTGTGCCATCATTTAGCATGGGCACCATAGATACATGATCGGTTTTGTCTATGCATTGTTATATTTGGAACATCTCTCTTTGTGCCGCACTGATCCCCTTTTTTTCCCCGTTTGTAGGTGATGAACTTCCCCTGTCAGCATTTTGCAGGACAAGTGTTGGTGAATGGGATGCCTTCAGGAGCATTGACATGGATGTTGAGGTATATTAGTGTGTATTTCTGCCACATTATTGTCCATCATTTAGTTCAAAATATATTAAAGCCAAATATACAAAGAGAAATAAGATGCATGTGTCACTACGTGCATTTGTTTGTAGTCCATTATACTTAGCAAGGTTTTCCTTTGTAGGCCAGATTTATGCAACACATGAAACAATCCTCGGCAAAACAGAAGAATCATGTGGACGAAGATGAATTAATTGCACTAAGTGCTTGGCATCGTATAGATCGCCAAACAAGAGAAGCTATAAAGAGAAATTTCCTACCTGATTTGCTCGAGATATATGAAGTACGGCCTTCTATCTTTTGATTCTACTTTTTCTAAACCAACTTTGCTTGGCATTGCATCGTCTCCTTTTCACTTTTGCAGGAACGAGTTAGGGCCTTCATTGAAGATAATAGTGATAAAGATGTGCTTGTGCTGAATGTTCAGGACCCATTTCAGAGGCTACTTCTGCATGGCGTGTGCGAGGTAAATATCTTTTTCAAGCTGCGTAAAATTCATTAGCTTTTCTGAGGGTCTCGGTTTGTTTGAATCTAACTTTTCCCAGTCTAAGCGTAGGCATGCTATAGATTCTTAGGCGGGTGTTTGGTTCGTTGTCGCAACTGTGACTTACCACATTTTCTTAGCCCGTGTCTCACGTATCATAGATTCAGTTTTTTGCTAAACTTTACCACACTTGTGGCGCTAAATTTTGTTACCATAAAAGTTGTGGCAAAGTTGACTTGAAACCCAACACCCAAATCTTTCGTCGGATATTTGTAGTTTTGTTCACCACTTCTCTATATGCAGTTTTATAACGTAACATCTACAACCATGACCACCGTGAGAGATGCAAGGCCGTGGAAGACAACAACAATTAAGAAGAGATCGGGCACAGGTGCTCCCACCAGAATCACATTAGTTAGCTTCCTAAGGATGAAGAAGAATAGGTCCCAGTAACATATCCTTGCTTGAGGACCAAAAGTCGCCCCTACACTAAGATTTGTTGGGGCATGTACTGTTTAGTACTGATCACAGTCATAATGTTCCTCAAGAAGATAAACTTGTTGCTTTAGGTCCTCGATCCTGTTTAGGGGATGTACTCAAATGTAAATTATCCATGTTTTTCTTCCAGTGCATTTCATGGCAAGTGACTGATCACTGTCTATGGTGTCAAATCTCGCGTCTACTATGCATCCTGTATCCCTGTTACACATTCCCTTTGCTTTCTGTTGGTGTACTTAACGTTCAGTAAAGATGACTAAATACAACACTTGTTTTTGCTAAATTAACCAAACGTACCCACTGCTAATTCTGCATTCATGTAACTGAAAAAAAAAAGAAAAGGGAAATACTTCATTGATAGTAGATGGGCAGTAATTTTAGTTCGAATATTCGGCCCACCCACATGGATTACGGTGCAAAATAGATCTCTTAAACAAGGCCTCACAGCGTTGGTGAGTGATGGCCGGTGCTGGACCAAGCAAGTTGTTGGTCACTATAGCCCGCAAAGGGAATCAAAGGGATCAAAATTCAAACCTTCGGCCCACCCGCATGGATTACGGTCCAAAATGGAAAATAGATCTCTTAAACCAGGCCTTACAGTGTTGATAAGTGGTGGCCGATGCTGAACCAAGCATGAATGGCTAGTGTTGGTCACCATAGCTCACAAAGGAAATCGAAGGGATCAAAGGAAATAGCTGTACTGCAACGTGATGAAAAAGCGGGTAGGGACGATAGTGCAATTAGAAACAAGTGGATGGGCCTCGCACCAATCAGGCATCCATCTTGGATTATTATTCCCTTAGAGCATCTCCAACAGTGCCTAAAATCCATTCCCAAAATCTGATTTTGGGTTTGATTGCAAAAAAAAGTACTCCAACAGTTCCTCTTTCTAGTTCTTCAAATTTTGGCACGCCCAAAAATAGCACCCCGACTCCTCATTTTTGTGCGCTCTGTCCGCGCTCCCAATCAACATTATTTCGCGCCCAGGATGGCCCACCGGACCAATTCAAAGGTGTTTTTGGGAGAAAATATAGGAACTGTTGGAGAACAAGGTATTTTGTAGACCCAAAATTTTTTGGGAAGATCCCAATCTAAGAATATTGGGAGTCTAAATATTAGGAACTGTTGGAGATGCTCTTAAGGGTTTGTTTGGATGTTAGGGAACAAAATCCCTCTTGGGATTTTGAAGGGCACATGGAATCCCTCTCATGCCCTTGAATAAATAATCCCTTAGAAAAATATTTCCTGCCACCATTTGGAAGACACGGGATGAAAATCCAGACACTAAACAAAATCTCTAAAAAAAAAAGAAAATTCACAAATATTCAGAAGATTCAAGGGAAAGCGTTTGATTATATCCTTGCATCCACACATTCAAATTAGATTTATACAAGCATTCACATATAGGTAAAATCTAAACAAGATAGTGTTACTTAATATGTATATCACATTCACACACAAGTAAAATTTAAACAAGATAGTTTGGTCACCCATAGAAACTATGCATCCTAACTAGCGAAAAACGATGAATCAGTCAAGCACATAAATACGAGAAGTGATGTCTTGAACTACCAGTCGAAACTGTCAAGAAGCCCTCCCGGTTTAAGCTACCAGAGCTTTGATTTGTCGATCTTGGCTTCAATCCATCGCTTCCAAATTGAGAACCTAAAAGCCGGATGGATTGATCGATCGATGATCGACCCTAGAAAACTACAATTTCGCATTCACAATGTTGCACATACGAATTCTACATGATACAGGGCAAATGGGTGATCTTGTTTAGCGAAACAATATAGGACAGTTGTAGTAAGTGAGCCGTTCTTGCGTAAATTGCAGATATTATCAACTTAAAAGATGTTTTGGGTGAAAATTGAGTTTTGAGTGATTCTACATTCTATACATCAATTTTTTTGGTAATATGAATGGAATACAGACTAGGCAGACAATGACACTAAAAAGCTAAACTTGTTTGGCCACGCTAATACATTGGTTTCAAGATAGATGAGTCGGTGATCAATCATGGACAAAGTTATAATTTCTACTTTCAGAACATTGCAGATAGCCAGATAGATATGAGAGGAGACAAATGGTCCATCTTCTTCAGCCACACTACTAATACATTTGAGCAAACTCATCAGTCTTATCAACTATGCTGTTTGTTCTTTTCGATTATTAGCTCTGGGATGCACAGACAAGTAGTTTTGCCAATCGTTGACTACCATTTCATTAGTGAATTAAGAGGCTAATATAACCTTGTAAAATAGGGGGAATAAAGATAAAACCAATTAACCACATAAATGAACGAAGCTGAAAGAGAGCAAATGATGGATCAAACATCATGTTAGAACCGCTGTTAGCTTCATTAAGTTTACATTAGGGGTTTTTTTGGGTAACATTTCAAAAAATACTTCATCTTAAATCAAGCATCAACCTTTATATCATAATGCAGTAGCAAGAGGCTAATTGAACAAATAGACTAAACAGAGAGATGAAGGAGGGGACACATACTTGTGGTACCAATGGTCTTAATGTTGAAGCCAAGGGTGGGGCTGATGACACTTGTGTCCTCCCCGTTGATCTTGAGCACGATCGTCGTCTTCCCCGAGTTGTCCAGCCCCGAGATAAATCTCGCATGGCATCAGCCACCAAGGATCAATAAACCATGACAGAAGCTGAATGAATCAAGAAACCAACAGCACAGGTGCTAGATCCAGAACTAAGAATCGGGATAAAGGATGCGTATGGAACCGAGAGAATGGTGGGTGGAGGGAACCTACTCCATGAAAATGTGCATCTCCTTCTCCTTGCGCTTGATCTTTCTGATGATGCTGAGCAGCCCCATCTTAGAGGCGTGCGAGGAAAGGAGCCTCCTCCAAGTGCCTCAGCAAAATCTCACAAACAAACCCCCCTCTTTTGCTTCCTCAAAACGACCTAGGAGCACCAGATCTGTGAGATAGCAATCGATGAAACCTAGAAGTAGGAGGACAAGGGGCTAGGAGGAAGAAGAAGTCGAGCAAACCAGGGAGACTCGGCACTGGAGTGGTAGCAGGTTTTGCCGGAATGGTAGGAGGAGGAGTCACGAGTGGGCAGCGATGGAGAGGACGACTCACGTGCGGCGGTGATGGAGAGACGGCGCGGCATCATGAGATGCACCAGGAGAAAAATTCACGGGAGGGGAGGGGATTATTTTTTCCCCAGGATTTCATGTGGATGGGATCGGGAAAACCGATGCCTGTAGACTACTAAACAAACCTTATGGCCAGCCCTAGGAAATTTTTCACGTGGATGTTCATTCCTAGAAACTAACCGGGATCCTAGCCGGGATCAATGTTCCCGAACAAGCCCTAAGGAGGTAAGTCCCTTGTCAATGATGGAGCATAGGAGCTAGATCGGTTGTTAACGCCCTGTAGAATATCTGGATGTGAGACATTCGCCACCACCTAAACTCTCAGTTGCTGGCAGCATACGTCTGTCTTGTGGTCTAAAGTGCAATCAGTACTACTCAGCCCGGATAGGGGGGATGGCTTCATATGGACGCAAACCTTATAAATTCTCTATTTGCAAACATAGCTATAGACATTTCCCTGCTCCTGCTGCGACGGCTGATCAGAGTAGAGACACACGGCAAATGGAATGATCTATAGATTCCAATACATCTAAGTATGGTTGGCTATAGAGTTTAACAAGATATTATAAGTTTTTTTAAAAAACATTGACACGGTTCAACTTAGAATTATTTTATTTATTGATTAAGTGTTGTTTTAAACTCGAGCTAACCAGACACCATTGAATCGAGTCGCATTAAATTTTTACACTGAAAATTAACTTATTTTAACGTTAAGTCCATTAACGGCTGTAATCGAAAGAATTTTGATTTTAAGTCCTAGCGAGTTTTTTCCCTACCCCTAACAAGTCCATGGCGGAATCCCATTGCCCATTGGGACTCGGGAGAAAATTGACGTTTTACCATTATTAATATGTGGTCTCGCACTTTTACCACCGATTTCATGACGCTCGCCAAAATACCACTCATCTCGATCGCACTTTGCACATTTGCCATTTCTAGGACTTTACACATTTTTGAACCTTTTTTAACGTTTTTCTCGAGTGAAGAACCGGTTTTGCCCCTGGGCCACGTTAGAAGAACCACTTCTTCTCCCACTCCACTTGGTCTGGCTCAACCCGCTCTCGTTCTCGCAAACCCCTGCGGAGGAGAAGGGGCGGCGACCCAAGCGGCGGCGGTCCACCGGCGGTGAGCCCCTGTGGAGGAGAAGTAAGCAACCATGTCGCGTGGTAGCTTCTCCGACAGCACCCCTCTCAACGCAGATTCATTTGGAAAGGGCGTGTTGAGATCCGGGCACGTCACTGGCCTGCCATTGGTGCTATGCCCTAAGTGCGGTGCCGATTTGATTGAGCTGACTGCGAGGACAGGGATGTACTCGGGTAGGGTCTTCTTCAAGTGTGTGTTGAATGAGAAAGATGTGAGTTTTTTTATCTCAGTTATGTTCAATTGCATCTGATTGATTAGGGTTTCTGTGCGAGTGACGAGCCAACCACATTTGTTGTTGTGAGTTTACGCAGATTCCTGGGAAATGCAGGTTCTTCATGTGGCATGATCAATATGTTGAACTTTTGTGCAGACGGGGCATGGACAATGAATTATGCAAGGGCACTTTAGAAGTTGCAAGGGTTTGTAGTGAAGATGGAGATGACAAATCAAAGAAATCAATGGAGCAGAAGTTAGATAAGATCATCGAAATAGAGAAAATTTTAGTTGTTCTGGCTGTTGTTAGTGTACTATTGGGGTTGTGTGTTATGCTGGTGGCTTTGAAGTAAAATGGCATCCCCTTATATGGAATGAAATGAACGAAATATTATTGTTTGATAAGTATGGCTTGGTTCAAGATCTACTGAAAGCTTCATCTTAAGCTTCATTGTTTGATAAGTATGGCCTGTAAATAAAGTTTTTGATTTTTGTAAGATTTTATTGTTATAAATAATGATGACAATAAAATCCAAAAGCATAACTAAGATTTTTATAAATAAAGTTTTAAAACTTTGATTTAGGAACCGGAGGGAGTATCTGGTACATGCATGATGCAACATGAATATGGCAAACCATAGCTCAGGCCAAAAGGCTGTGACAATGGCTTGGAAGAACAGCCAGATGCATACCAAGCACAGCAGCAGTTGAGTTCGAGTAGAATTGAGTTACGTCAACATGATCTGGAAATTGATAGAGTTTGTGGTATAGTTAGTTGGTTGCACAACTTGGTTTTGTTCAAGTCATCAAGTGGATAGTCTGAGACTCATTTACAACTATGTGTGCTGGCCATGTGATTGCGAAATTAGTTGCATTCTATATCCTTTTGGTCTCTGCGCGATGAATATTTCCGAGGATCTTCTTGGCATTCTATATCCTTTTGGTCTCGATGCAAAGGCCTAGGTATGTCTTAAATCGAATCGGTCAAAGCGGCCCTTGAGCATCTAATTTACAAGGTTCCATCTCGAGATTACATCTTTTCCTTGTGTTAATCGGACTAGTGTAGCCAATGTGAATTGCCTACTCAATGGAGTAGGGATCTGGGTACATTTGTTTTAATTTCCTTCTGTTAGAAAGCGGAAGTCTGAACCAATGAAGGTTGCGATGCAGAAGGTGAAAAGTTTGAATCTTAGTATCTTACTCCCACACAATTTGTGATAGACAGTTTTTAGAGACACATGTAATCCCACTAAGTTATATCAATAAAGTTCACAATGGCTTGGAAGAACAGCCAGATGCATACCAAGCACAGCAGCAATTTATCAAATTGTGAACTTTATCAAGCACGGATGCATACCACAGATGAAGCAATTGGCTCTATGTTTGCCATTACAAAAGAAAAGGCATATGTTTGCCATTACAAAAGAAAAATACGCTTCTTTTTTCTTGAAGTGATCTTCTTCTTTGTAGCCAGCTTCTTCCTATTTTTTGGCGTAGTAGCAGTAGGTATACTTGAGCTTGGAGCAGCAGCAGCAGCAGGTACAGTCGAGTTTTTTGGTTCAGCAACAGGTGAGCTTGGTTCAGTTGCAGGAGGTGAGCTTGGTTCAGTAGCAACAACATGTGAACTTGGTTCAGTAGCAGCAGGAGGTGAGATTGGTTCAGCAGCAGTAGTAGCAGCAGTTGGCTTCGGCTTCTTACCAGCTTTCTTGATCTGACCCTTACGGCTAAAATGAAGATATAATAGAGGAAATTGTCATATGAAGTGAAGAACATCTAATACAACAGCAAATAGTATCTGATACTATTTTTACCTTAATACAACAGAAAAATGGCATCTGATGTCATCTGTACTTTCAATAGCAACAGCAGGTGAACTTGTTTCTGCAGCTGTAGGCTGATTTGCACCTAAAAACCTTCTAGCTCTGGGCTTCCTCTTCCTCTTTTTAGTGCCATTCATGGAACACTTGTAGATAGATTGCCTATGACCCAATTCTCCACACCTTTAGCATTTCACAGGTCCTCTTGGCAAGCGATTTTTCTCAATGTTAGACTTGTTAGCACTACCATTGGACTTGCTGCCACCTTCAAGAATACCTTTGATTCTGAGCTTCCTCTGCCTGCCAGCATTCTTTCTGACCAATGGTGTAGCAATCTCTGCCGCTAAATCAACATGTGGCCATTGAGATTTATCTGTCAAAGGCTCAATAAGAGATGCATATGCAGACTGGAACCTTTGGATTGAATAATAATTATGCACAAAATCTTCTATCTTGTAGGCCTTGTTACTAGTTAGAAGTGCCAAGGCATGAGCACATGGCTTCCCAGTGTGCTACCACTCTAAGCATGTACAGTCATTCATGGCCAGTTTAACTATATGCCTCTCTTGTTGTGTGCCGCCATTATCCCAAACCTCAGCAGAGTGATGGCCAGACTTGACAACTCTGATGTGTCCTAACCCTCTAGTCCTACCAGTGAGTTGCACAATAACAGACGGCAATATTTTTCTAGTTAGCCTTTCCCCTATCCTCCTCCTCTTTTCCCAGAGCACCATGATCATTTCCCTAATCTTGTCTGCAAGTTGATCTACAGGTAGGCCTTTGTAGTCCTTAATCCAATTGTTGAAACATTCAGCTAAATTATTATTAACGTAGTCACATTTGATGTCTACATTAAAGTTGCATCTCATCCACTTAAGACTATGGTGCTTCTCCAAGTACGGTAACACATCATCGCATTGGGCTACAATTGCAGCCATATGCTTATCAAAGACTTCCTTCCTGTATGCCCTAGCAGCTGGGTACATCTCTCCACATCCAATCCTTGTGTACCTCTTAATAAAATTATTCATTAGGTGCCTGAAGCACTCCCTCTTCTCTACATGTGGAAAAACTAGTCCCACAACATTCTCCAAACCTTTACAGGCATCTGTGCAAATAGCAAGCACTGAAAGTTCACCTACTGCCTTACTAAGCTGGGTCATCCACCAAACCCAGTTATCTTCAGTCTCACTATCAAAGAATCCATATGCTAAAGGATACATCCAATTATTTCCATCTAGAGCAGTTGCAGCTGCTAGGTGTCCATTCCATCTACCATTGAGGGCGGTTGAGTCTACACTAATGTAAGACCTACATCCACTAATAAAGCCATCAATGCAAGGCTTTAGTGCACAGAAGAATCTACGAAAATACACTCTATCTTCTACAACAATGATGTCAATTTCTACTATACTACCAGGACACCTCTTAAGTACCTCTGCCTTCCACCTATACAACATGCCAAAACTTTGGTCCCAGGTTCCATACATTTCATTAAGAGCTTTCTGATGTCCCCTCCAAACTACATCATAAGAACTGATGGTAACTTTGTACTTATCTTGTAACCTCTTATGCAGTTCTATAGTGCCAAGCTTAGGTTCAGTCCTCAGGATTGGAATTGCCCTAGCAGCTATCTATCCTTGTGTACAATTTTTGATTTGCAACCTGCTACTAGATGTGCAAGTGTGCTCATTCTTGTGGACTGACACCTGCAAATAATTTGCACTTGTTACTAAATTGCAGATAGAACATAAAAAAATATAGCATGCATAAGTACAAAAACAAACATGGGAATGTTAGACAAAGTTAGTACCACAACAGTTCTCATATCTTTTCTCCTATAGGCAGCAAGTTCCCAATTACACCCTTCTCCAAGACAAAAACCCCTAAATCTACTTTTATCAAAGTGACTAGTGCCCAGCTCAAATTCCTCATTTATTGCATACATTTTTATAGCATCTCTGAAATCCTTCATAGAGGGGTACATAGTGCCCACATCCATCTTAGGATTATCTTTGTCATACAAGAAACATTCTTCTTCAGGAGTGTCGTCAGCAACATGCATAGCTGCATCTTCAGTTCATGAAACAAATTTGGACCCATGCATGTAAGTGGTTGAGCTGGAGCTGTTCCTTTCTTTGGCACACCAGAGTTCTGTTCACTCCTCAAGCCAAGCAGTTCAAATAAAGTGTCCTCATCCATTGTTTCTATCCTCCCTTCATCATCTTGTGGCTCCAATATCTTGATTGACTCCCAGTCAATATGCTCTGAACAACCATGTATATTATCCATCCAACCATCTATCCCAGTATCTAAGCTATGCGCTCTACATAAACAAGGAAATTGCGATACATAGTTTAAATTCATATCAACCATGGAATGCAAACAAAGTTTTACAAAAAATGTTTACCCTGACAAATTGTTCTCCATCTCTTCAGAAAGTTTACTTGAATCCACGCAAGTCACATATCTAGGGTTTCATACCACACAAAAACCACAACATATCAAAGACCAGAATACAAATGGGTTATAAATCGAGCAACATCGAGCAAAATCTAACCTTTCCTTACTTCTCCTCCGCAGGGGCTCGCTGCCGGTGGACCGCAGCCGGGCCGATGCAGTCGCCGCCGCTCGGGTCGCCGTCGCCCACCGCGAGAACGAGAGAGACTGAGAGAGAAACCGAGTAAGTGGTTCGAGCCAGACCAAGTGGTTCTTCTAACGTGGCCCAGGAGCAAAATCGGTTCTTCACTCGAGAAAAACGTTAAAAAGGCTCAAAAATGTGTAAAGTTCCAGAAATGGCAAATGTGCAAAGTGCGATCACGATGAGTGGTATTTTGACGAGCGTCATGAAATCGATGGTAAAAGTACGATGCCATATATTAATAATGGTAAAACGTCAATTACATTTCCTTCGTCTCTCTAGTCTCTCTGTCTTTGTACATACATTGATTCATCTCTTCGTTCATTCGTTTGCCTCTTGATCGACCGATCGATCCCCATCCCGTGTGCTCGATCCGTCTGCATCCGAACGATGCGTCCCGCCGCCCTTATTCTACGTCGAGGAGCCGGCAGCAGGAGGCAGGAACAGGTGCCGCCGCCGCAGATGGAGCCTGCAAGATTAGGAGGGACTGGCTATAGCTATGATCAACCCTCTCATCGAAGACTATCGACGGGCGAGGCAACCGTGTCTATCTTGTAACCGTTGGTAATCGGACATTCAGGCAGGAGCATGGAGCGCCCAAGAAATCGTACTCCATTGACACGGGAAGAAGCTCACGCAAGCATACGCGATGGCGTCAGGAGGGATATCAGCGAGGGCAGAATATACTTGCGCAGGGACTACTTCCGGCATGGTCTAAAATTCACTCGAAGTTCAGCCTGTCCTGGGACACAGGTTTACTATGCATAGCATCCTACTTATATTTTTGTATTCGCTTCAATTAAAAAGGGTTAACTCATGGTGCTATGTTTAGAAGTAGTGTTCTAAATAACTAGATATGTCTACGCTATAGCAGCACTGTAGCTTTTTGGGGTAAAAATACGAAGCTACAGGCCAATGTTCTGCTATATTAGTTATAAACTCTATAGCTAGCGATAGCTCTGCTATCCTATATAGGTATCCATAGGTCAAAATATTAGACCCATTTGGAAATTAATCTAACATTACTAAAAAGTCCAAATATATCTCTCTTATAAGCCTAAACTATAAGAAAACCAAGCAAAAGGCCTCATTTTGCTCTTGTTCAATAATCCAACATTCATATTTCTTAGTGATTAAGTACTTATTATTAGGAATATTATGATATATTTATCATTTATGGTCTTTTAGACATGTATTAGTAGGTTTGTTGATTCCAGACTTGACTCGTATTTTTACTATAAAAATATTATTACCATCTAAAGTACCATATTTTAATGATTTGTTTAAAGGATAGCTTCCGATGTAGTTTTTTTTGGTATCTTGCTGCAAAAATCGTGATTTAAAATCTTGTTTAAAAGGTTGATACTCTCATACCATGTGTAACACTCTGGCCTAAATTTCTTTTAATGTCCTAGCCCACCGTGAGATGTACCCACACATGCATAGCATCTATTTACACTTTCGTCATCATTTCGTGTAAAAAGGTTAACTCAAGGTACTATGTTTAGACCTAACAAGCATTATATACCACTACAACTCATTTTAGATAAGTAATATGTGACTAATCCACCACCGTTACACATGAACCACATAGGCTCTGTTTGTTTAGGCTTAGGGCCTGTCTGGGGGCTAATTTGGGTGAAAAGTTTTTTGACTTATTGGATCAGAAGCGAGTTGTAGGTGGCTATGGCTTTTCTTGTTATACCATTTGGCAAACTAACTGCTGCAATTGTAGCTTTTTAGGGGAGGGGAGGGAGTCGTGGAGGCGACGCTCGAGCCAGAGGGAGTCGGAGAGGCAATCGGGCAGAGAGACGGCGGGATGAGGAGGGAGGCAGAGTGAGCGAGGTGGGAGGTGGTTGAGCGAAGCCACAGCTGACAAGTTCATTCCTAGTGGTTGCAGCTTTAAGGAGTGTATTTGTTGTGGTTTAGTTTCTCAGTTGCTTTGTAGCCATGCTGTTTGGAGGGCTTTTAGCCCAAAGCTGAAGCACACACCCCCCAACAAAATAGCTCCATAGATTTTTTGGCTTATAACAAATCGGCTTTTATATATATAGTAGAGGTGGGTAATTTTACCATAACTTAGTGATATTAATCTAAAACCAACTCTATAAGCTAAAAAAACACCTCTTTACTGAATTTTAGTTTTTAGTTATATGGAGGCTTATAACTTATAAAAAAACCAGATAAAAAACACTTATTTGTTTAGATTTTAGCTTTTTGTCTTTTAAACTGATAAAAAAAATCAAAACAAACGTAATCATAGTCACTTCGTATTATCGAACCGGGATATTATAGTATCCATGATATGCGGGTCCCAGCAGCGTCGTGCATGGATTCCCAAGCCTCTGGCAAGGCCAGGTCTGCAGGAGAGAGAGGGGCGAGGGAGGGGAAGCAAGATATCGTGTTTATTTTGCACGATATATATCAGAGCTTCTCTTGTTGCTGCTTGTTGATTAGGTGCTATAAGCACCTATCCGTGGAACTAACACGCTTTTCACTGCGTGCGCTTTGTCGTATCAAGTGTGTAGACAGCCATTTCATTTTGGGATACTATACGACCTTTCCCAAAGGCCAAAAGTTAAGTAGGAATCGGATTAGAGGTCGCCTGCTTGGACAAAGCCATGAAATGCAACTATCTGAATCCATCAGATAACCACAGTGGCAAGTGACAATGGACAAAGCTTATTTGCTACAGAACAATCAACTGATCATAGCAGGTCTGAAATCCATTGCATGTTTGAACAACTAGGGATAGAGATCACGCACAACCAAACCAAGAAGTGCTTGCCATGTTGGCATTATGGAAGATAATACAGATCAGTTGCATGCCGTGCCGTTATGTTACACCACCATGTACAGAGGTCTGCTCGCCCAACGACTCCCGGAGACCAAAAATCTCCTCCTCCTAATGCAGTGCTGTGAGGATCGTAGACCCTTCCACCTGCATATAGAAACTCATTGGGGTTAGCGATGCATCCGGGAAAATGTCATAAGCGTTCAGATGAAATGTAAATGGAAAAAAAAGGAGTTCCACACTTATACTGTATCAGTACAAGAAACTAGTAACAAACATGTTCAACTTCCATTGTCCTCCGTTATGTGTTCCTGCTCATTCAGGTTAGTATTTTGTGTATTCAATCAAATTTTTTTTCGAAGTGGCATGTAATGAATTATCTGAACTACTGCATTTTAGATGCCGCTTTGTCTGAACAATATTCTAGAGTCAGAAGCTAGAGATTGCTGTGCCTGACTGAGTACGACAATATCAACATGATGCTAGAGATTGTTATGTAAAACTACATTCTTATTCAGGAACTAACATAACAAGCCAAGTATCAACACTCCCCACTACTTGGTAATTAACGATATTTACCTTGAAAGTTGCACCACAAATTTCTTCTTCATTTGCAGGAACAGCAGTCACCTTGTTCTTGGGATTCTCATAGCACTTCAAGCCTCCAAGGGCATTAGAGTAGAAGCAACCTGCGGCCAGAAGCGTGTAATTAGTGAACAGAACCAAGAAAACTCTATATAGTAAGATACAAAAACAACATGCTCTAACATTGCATGGCGAGCTAGCATTACCTTGTGGAAAAGGCGCCAGTGACTTGCCACATGATCCCTTAAGAAGGTCAATGTTGTCAGAGAAGGAAACACAGCCATCAGCAGTTATCCCCCAGAACAGTGGCACCTTACCCTCCGGATCCTGAGGAAACAAATCACAGCACAAGAGCACGTTACAACCAACAAGCCAAATTGCCGAATCACTCAGCACTAGCAGAGTGTGCGTGTTTTCCTTTTTTCAGAGCTGTGTGCTTCTTGTTAAGCAGAGACCGAGAGAAGTTTCAAGGACTTGTATCTTCTCGATGTAATGTTCTTGAAATTAATAAAATCTTCCTTTATCAAAAAAAACTAGCCATGCAAGTGAGGCAGCAGTATGCCTAGAGATGAGCAACTTACAGACGCCACAAGCAGCGAGGAGGTGGACTTGTCGAAGAGCACGAACGCGTAGCTGCCAGTGAGCTGCGAGAGCATGAAGCTAGCAGGGTAGGGCGCTCTGTCCCTCAGCGTCTTGTATGCCTCGATCACGAGGACCACCTCATTGGCGCCCTTGGACAGCCCGTACTGCTGGCTCAGCCTGCCCAGATTGTCCAGCACTCCCTCGAACAGGCAGAAGATCTCGTCCTTTGATGCGAAGGACCTGCACGAAACAGTTGTATGTCCTCAATGAG
Organism: Guadua angustifolia; assembly: GCA_036346375.1. Lineage (NCBI taxonomy): Eukaryota > Viridiplantae > Streptophyta > Magnoliopsida > Poales > Poaceae > Guadua > Guadua angustifolia. Next base: position 53,249,673 of record CM070520.1, on the reverse strand, counting down.
CAACTGTTGGGTGATGCACGCACCTTGACGGTGCTACCAAACTCTGAAACTGGCATGCGAAACAACATTAGTATGTTTGGTTCTTTAGACTAAAACGTTAGCATGTTTGGTGCCAAGCAGGTTCAGCTCCGCTTGAATGAGTGAAGGACAAGGTCCTTCAGAGTGCAAAATTAGGTGCAGCATCAATGACTTAATGTAAAGATAGATTCACCTAACATGGAGAATTACATACATAAACTTGTTGAAAAATGGCAAAGATGTCCGTAGTATAACGAATGGAGTAACGGGGTGGAATTCCTTGGATGCTACTTTTTCAGTGAATTAATCTGCCTAGTACAGACTGGATAAGAACAAAGGGCAATCAGGACCCACTAATCATAGCAGTGAAAGACCATCTGGGCCACCCAGTCCACCTTTACTTTCAGATCTGTGGGTATCAAAACCGGAAATAGCCACTGTCTGCCAAGTGCCCTCTACTGTGAACTGAACCATGTGAATAGCACAGACAATAACTAAAAAAAAAGGCATAAACCAAGAGGGTTTCCATAAGCATCTTACCAACTTCCCAACACTGTCATGAGCCCTTTCATCTACAGAAAAAGTACCAATAGATCATAGACTTGTCCCTTTTCTTATCCCACCGAACATTCATCAGCCGCCTAGTGAAGAATATGAGGCCCGTTTGTTGTCAAGTCGATTGACACCTTGTCTGTGGAAGGTGGCGCGATGTTGACATGCAAATTGCAAAAGATGCGGTGCCCATCTTTCATTGATACAATCAATGCCTCCTCCTCATTCCTTCTTTACCGTGCCACCAACCATTAGTCGCAGGCAAGATGAAAATTCAAGTGGAGATACCATAGGATCATGGTGAAAGACCTCTTTACTGCATCACCATGGCAAGAGACCTTGTAATTTTGTTCATTTCCTAGTTCGTTTAGTTTTGTCTTCTCTCAATGGTACAATAGCTAAAACCATGCCATGTTCCGTACAAGATCCCACTGGCACTGGCTCAATCGTGAGCCCCAGAGCTAGGTGAGAAACGATAGACGAAGGAGGGTTGGTAGCTCGGCTCCTCACCTACAGGCTACAGGAATTGATCAGGAAGTTGCATCTATTGCTCACCTTGACTTAGGAAAGCAGCATGTCCTTCTACAAGGAGGAAAAGCCGTCGAATTATTGACACAAGATGTGTGCCATATGGACCTGAAGTTAACTACTAGTTTACTAAGAACATGGTTAGACTGTGCGTGGAAACTTGTTTTTCAGATCAATGTAAACACATCCCAGGCACTAATTAATATATTCAGAGGAAACGCAGCCAATTTAGCTGCATGTATGTTTGATAAATCCGCCCTGTTTAACAGTCCGATTAAATCGGTCACAGAGTTCTGTGATTTAATTGGGATCTCAGATCTTGTGACTTGTGATATGACTAGTGAGTGTCCAGGCGAGCCCACTTTATCATTCAGCCATTCAGGTGAGCACCAAAAAAAAAGACATCTTGTGACTTGTGATATGACTGCTTAAGAACAACGCCAGAGTAACTGATCCCCGTTTCATGGGAAGAACAATCAGCTGATCTACGCACAGAAACCAATTCTTGAATCCGTCCTTAGATCTTGCGAGATTCAAGGAAAGAACAGCTCAGATGTCAGCTGATACGTACTAATCTGTAAATAGGGTGCTTAATTAGCACTCTAAAACAGTGGAGTATATACCTTGGGCGGAGGAGGGACTGGTTGGCATGCGAGTAGGCGAGGTGGCCGAGGGAGCCCAGCTGCACCGACACGGCCGGCTGGGCGCCGCCCAGGAAGCGGTTCACCAGCTCCGACGCTTTCGTCTTGGGCGACGGCGTACGGCTGCCGGCCGCCACCAGCTCCGCCGGCACCTCCACCACCTCGCCGCTGAACACCGCCAACATCTTCACCTGAAGCTAACACGGGGTGCAGAAATGGAGGACGGAGATTGGTGCTTATATAGCCACAAACCCAAGCCCAGGCTCCCCTGCTTTGGTTTTGGACGTGGGGCCCACGCTAAATGCAACTTTCAATTATCCAGCTTTTCATTTTGGTTTAGCTTAAATTTAGGAAAATTTTTACTGTATGTTGTACTGGCAGTACACGGTGGACTGCAGAAATCAGATATAGCAATTGATTTATTGAAAATATTCCTACCACCAAAGAAGATAACAATAAATATTAGCTAATTTGATCCACTGAATCGAAAAGAATAAACGAACTAAGCTGAATTTAGCGTCTATAAAGCAGCTCTAGATTAAAACGAACAGTCTTGTGCATCTCACACGCCCCACATGGACATGATCGCTATTCTCTTTTCTTATATAAAATAGGGTTTAAAACAAGTCCTCTAGTTATCGGAGGAGGTGTCTTCCACGCTCTTCTAACACGGAATGGACCTAACACGGCGGCGCCCGCTTCAAGCAGGCACTTTTTTATATATAAAAATAGCTTCCATCTGATGACCACGAGCGCGGCGAGGATGACGACAACGGATGGAGGCGTCGCGTGCGATTGATTCCTTCTGAATGAGCAAACGACACACCTGCTTTTGTTTGCATCCGGAGATGCAATGCAACCAGGGACGCCCACCGGCTTTTCGGCCGCTTCCAGCAGACGTTTGCCGGGCACGCAAGATACTCCCAGCACTGATAATGCAACTTCGGCCCATTCGGGATCGATTATGTAGATTCTGAATCAGAATCACCGTATGCGGAAGCGGATGTGAAGAATCTGGCATTGGAGAATCTGGTTGTTCGGCAATCCTGATTATCTGTGTTGATTATTGATCGACGTCGGTGACGGATGAGCGGATGAGGGTGGTGGAGGGGCCTAGGGACGACGGCGGAAGCCTTTGTGCCTACGACGACTCGTGGGAGGCGGAACTCACAAAATTTGAGTCAAAATCCGCAGAATCAGCTGGGTGACAGTTTCTGATTCTGTGTATAAATCAGATTCTGATTCTTGGAGAAGCTGTTTAGAATCTTACTGTTCGGCGCACAATCCACTTTTATTTTAAGCAAAAGCTATATTTAAGCTGAAACGAAGGGCCTTCAGCTCCCGTGGCCGTGGATTGCCGTGCACTTTCTGAAAAGCCAGAAATTAATGCAAATGGCGAGAGAGAGCTCATGAAGATAATGCATGTAATAAGCATGATTAAGCAGATGCTGAACAAAGTTCTTTTCCAACTGGACAGCATTTGCTCCATCTTGTTTGCGTGGGGAATGCTTCGATGTATCTCTTTTGGAAAAGTTTGAGAATCCTGCATCGAGGTTGAAAAAAAAAAGTCAGATCGCAGATTTGTCCATACCTAATATTCAAGTCTATATCTATGTCTAATCTTCAATCTGATTATTTTTTTTATTCGGTACAGATTTGCCATCACCTAGCGATAATGTTTTGCTTTAAGATTTGTAAACTTTTCTTTAAAAAAAGGTGTACTGAAGCAAACCCCTTCAGATGTACATGTTACAATCGTTAAAATTGTATAACGAATTCAATTAATCATATGTATTAGAGTTGTAAAGAAAATAAAAGTGTAATTCAAATCTAGCCGGGTAATTCTTCACACTCCCATAATCCGCCTTATTTTCTTTTGTAAAATTAACTTCAACTATTTGTATTAAAATATTTCGAAGTTGAAGAAAAGTATCCAAATGATATGTCTTATTTTACAATAACCCATGTTTGTAGCAATGAAATAGCACAACCTATCTGATTTTTTTTTTGAAACTAAAGGTAGGAGTTCCGCTATTCATTTTAGAAGAGAATATAATAATAGCCTTTGAAGAGGAAATTACACCAATTACAACACTAGACCAGCTAGATCAATACCTTGTGGTGCGACTACAAAACACGATCCTCACTCGTCGTCACCGTGCTCACCCGCCACCACCGTGCCCCACAACGCACCAACTTGTAAAGGGCGTTGAGGTCGCCTGTGCACGCCTTCCAAAATGTACACACTGTTGCGCCGCCTATAAAGGCACCACTGCCACAACCACCACCACCCAGACCCACTACTCAGGGGTTTGACGTCGATCAACCTCTGACACACGACTCCTGCAACAAACACACCACCACCGTGCTCATAAAAAATGCCCACACCGCCACGATGCAGCGATGCCATGACCCTCTATCTAGGGGGCTACCACCAGCTAGAGCACCATGCACACAACTCGTCGCAATACACCACCACCACAAGCCAATAAGTGGACAGAACTATTGAATAGTAAATGAATTGCACATCTTTTCTTATTAGCTTAAACTTTTAGATGAAATGACTAGTGCATATAACTCAATGTGGTATGAAAACTAAGAGATCTTGAGTTCAAGATCTAGTAGACGCAATTAAAAAAAATAATTGCAGTCTACTTCTATTCGACATCCTAGGTCTGAGGGAGCATATACGTGAAGAGGAGTGTTGAAGTATCGGTCGACGTAATTAAAAATAATAATTGCAGAGCCTACACGTGAGGAGAAGTGTTGAAGTATAAGTGAATTATCCACCTATCCTCATCAGTTTAATCTTTTAGATAAACTAGCTGGTCCATGTAACTTAATGAGACTTTCCCTCCTTATTTTAAACTTTTAAATGAACTAATTGGTGTATATAACTAAATAAAAATAAATCAGAGAACAACAACTGACATAGCACTCCAAGTTGCTCCACTCCATTAGCCGTTCCTTTTCCCATGTAACGCTGTTTATAAAAATGACTCGCACTGCCGCTGAGACATCTCAATCCCGGTTGGCAAGCACCAGCTTATACGTAATATGTGTGTACTGTACACTAAAAAAGCAAGAACAATTTTCTTTATCGCTGCAGGGAATCAAGGTCCAGCACCATAGTTGTCAGGGGTATCGATATGTCACTTCTGGTAGTAAATTGGAGAAGAAGCCGACCGGATAGAATCTATTAAGTCACTGTTAATTAGGTGCCTAAAATAACAGACGCGATGGGTCATCGTTAATTGAGTGAGCTTCAGAGAAAATGATGATTATTAAGGGACTTAGAAAGCCCGGAAATATAAAAAGCACGTAATGATATATGTTCACATCCAAGGAATCTATTTTTGATGTTAATATTATGTTCGTTCAAGTTGCAAGAACATATAATTTTTCAAGGGCCGAGTAAAATCAAATTAGTATGAAGAGAACAAGGCGAGAAAATGACTCGCCAATTCACCGAGTGATTGACGTGAGAGCTTAACCAGGTCCACACCGTAGAAACACAGTAAAGGAGTGTCTAGGACAGCTTCAGGATCACTAAAATCTATAAAGTTAGTAAAGCAGGATATTCTTAACTCCAAAACTTTATGAAATTGGAGTTATGAGTACATTAAAGTGTTTAGGTGGGTCATTTTGTTTACATTTTAGATTAAAAATATAAACATAATTCACTTTATTTTAGCCTAAAAGCTTTAGATCTGAAGTAGAGTTGAGAATAGAACTCTACTAAACAGGGTCTAAATTTGAAAAAATAACATGCATTCCTGGACTGAGAACTGCTAAATCTTTCTGTAAGCAAACATATATAACATACAATTTTCAAACTGGTAGAGCTAACACAGAAACGCCAGTCTGCATAGATCATATATTTATGTTACGATAAATATCTTTGTAAGAATCGATAAGCACATACTAGAAAATTAATCATAAATTCAAGGAAAGGTACTAGTCAAAACAGTCTACTTCGCAGCCGAATAAACCATAGTAATAACAATTGTTGCTGAATATGTGTTCTTGAGGGAAAACTACATTCCCATTTTAGGTACATTACAGCCGGAGATTTGGTTATAAAAACTATACTATTGGAGATGTCGTAGATCTTTTCATTTTACTTTACTCGCGCGTTTTGTATACTTACTGAAAGAGAGAGATATGAATTCACTGAATTTGTTTGCACTTATTGAGTTTATCTTTCACTATCAGACAGTGTATGCAGATCGTAAGCACAACAACAACACACAATTATTCTGGTCTCAAGTAAGCAATTTAATTGGTACTAAGTAAGAGCATTAAAAAAAAAGACCCCTTCTACGGTACCACCAAATTTAATATAGAACGTTTGTTCTTTTCGATCCAACAAATCAAATTAGCTAGTATTTATTTATATTTGCTCCTATAATAAAATAGTAGAAATACTCTTAACAAATCAATAGCTATATCTGATTTTTACTTACACATCATGTGCTTACTAGTATAATGCACTATAAAATTTCTAAAAAACGAACTTATATATGCCATCATATTTTCTAAATTCTGATAGTCACATATGAAAAACGGAGTAAAAAGCAAACCCACCATGCTCATTACTCAAAGTGACAAAAAAAAAAGAAATCTTGAAGAATATTCTTGAGGTGAGCAAGGAGCATCAACAAGTAGCTCGATGTTTGCGGCAGACTGATGTGACAGGTAAAATAACGATAAAACATTTGGCAATTTTTTTCGTTAAAAACCATTTGGCCATTTCGATTTCCCCCCTTTTTCTTTTACAGAGAACCCAAAGGGCGGTAGTTTATGTAAATGCTATAGAACAACTGCATATTCATCGATGGACAAGGTTTTATTGTAGTTCCTGTAGGGATCGCAACTTAAACAGTTTTTATAGATTTAAACCATACAATTGAGCGAATAGATAGCCTAGAGCTTCTAAATCCATGTGCATGCACGACTGCTTAAGTTACAGTCCCTACGATACTGCACTGGACATTCGTCGCTGGGCACCTACAGGCTACAGTAGGAGCTATAACAGCATGGTGGCAACTTTGCCTCACTTTAAACATCCTTCCCCCTCCGTTCGAAAAGAGTAACACGCTAGAATAAGTGCAGTCAAACCATCTTAATTTTGATTAAAGATATTGTTTAAAATGCATAATCTGGATACATGAAAATTATTTGAGTGAATTTATCGTAAAAATAATGATATTGCACTTTACAACTTCTCTCAAATATATAATAGGAGAATTTAGCGGTCAAAGAGTCCTGTTGACTTTGAAAACGTAAAAAATGTCACTTTTGTGTGATTGGAATTTGGAGGCAGTAATTAACACGGTACCAGATCAAGTTAGTTATGCAAAAAGTCGATAAAAAACATGCGATTCAATTATGCTCCTCTATTTTATCTCTTCCATCTATTCAACAAAAGTTTACAAGAGTACATATGGCTTAGTTAACCCTTACGGACTACTAAACTACCATCTGGCTAAGTTTATAAGACTTATTTTTAAATCATCTTATCCCTAAATATAAAACCTATATGTAAATTTAATGAGTTGTGTCCTTCTGTACCCTTATTTATTCTCTTTTAACCATATATATTTATTTATTCATTACCATCTACACAAAGTATTATCTCCCATCTTCTAAGACAATTAAGTGGTGACATCTATATCATTTTCTCTCGTACTTTTCTTAATTTCAATGCAACCTTAATCTTTACGTAAAGTCCAAAAATACGTTTTATATTTTTTTATGGAGTGAGAATATGTCAACATTTTTTTAATCATTGGAAACCAGTGGGCGCCCATATAATTAGATAAGACTACGACCCACGGATTTGCTGTTTGTTTTTTTTTCTGCAGTACTTGTGGACTGCAGAGAATCCAGCCATGTGATTCAGTGCGAATGGGAATAATTCTTTAGCCGATCCTAATTGTGTTCTTAGTACTAAATTAGTGGATAGATAAGCTGCAAAGGAATCAAATGAGGACTCATCACCTTTAATTGTTGGGCTCCCATGTTGATAGTGGTTCACAATGGTGGAAGGTCCCTTTCTACTGGTCACGGCCGATGAATTAAAATTCGATGAAGTGGTTGGAATTTGCATCTGTCACCAGCCACCAAAAACTTTTTTTTTCTTATATTCTAGATACTTTGATCAGATCGTAGACTTATCACTTCTTTTTCCCTAGGAAAACTGTCGCAAACTATCTAGAGATCCTGTTTATTTAAGTTTAGATTTTTTAGCTTACAACTTAAAGCTAGAAAAATTTGTGCTAGATGAATACTAATATGGTTATGATTCCTAGTTTCTTTCCGAATAGGATTTCTATTTGCTTTGAAGGAGAACTAAGGAGACAATATAAACACATAAGGTGGTTATAGAGAACTCAAGCAACTAAAAAGCCACAAACTAATTCATTCAAAGTAAGATGCGCACGAGAGAATTAGATGCTATGTTATTTTTTAGCACTAGATTCTTATATAGGGTAAGGATACAAGAGTCCTAAAAAATTAAAGAGCTTTATGAGAGAGCGACAATCTTTTATACTCTTTTGATGTTGTGTTTAAAGAATATGTGGTCCGCTTCGCCAAATCTTTTGTCTTTCATCGTGATTGCTTCAACGTCGTTACTTTGATACTCTTTACGAGATTTATCTTCTTCGTTTTTGAGACAATTGTAAGTTCAACCTTCATTAGTTATGGTTTTGGTGTTAATGACAAATCTAATATTGTGATTATCTCCTAATGCGATATTGTTATTAATGACAAATCTTATATCGAGACTAACTTGTTTAGTTAGAATATCTTTGATTAATCTCATCGCATTGAAAAATGGAAAACCCAAGGTATGTTTGCGTATTCATTCTAGTATTAGTTGCATACTTTGGAGTCAAGTTAAAATATGAATGTCCCCATTATATTAACCACAAAATGTGCATCATGTTTCCCAATCCATATATTACATGGATGCACATACTTAGGGGAGTTCAGTAGTTTAACTTGATAGTTTCATTGTATTGATCTATTCTTTATGGACACATATAAGGATCAAGACAAAGAAACTAAATCATTGAGTATATATTTGAATTGCCTAGTTATAAGTATACTCATGGTAATATAGGATATACTCCAATACGATCAATTTGAATATGTGCATATTATCTCCAAGTCAATCATATTTATGCACATATACATGTGGAGTTTATTCTATAGTTGATGACTTAGAGTAATGATCATTTCCATATAGTTTACAAATAATGGATCATTACTTTTCATCAACATGAGTATATGAAAACTTGTGTAGTTAATATATACTCATATCAATTTAAATGATAATTTAAATTGAGTTCATTTGTCTTAATTAATTATTAACGAACACTTCATCATGTGTTGATGGTGTTCCGTGATTAATTGAGGACAAATGAATAGTTCTTAAGTATAATTAAGCATGAGTTGCATTATTGTACTTAAGACACATATAAATCATTTAATTTGATTTAGGGTTGTGCTCAATTGATCTAGAGGCATCCATTATGTGTTAATGGAGTGCAAGAGATAATTGAGACAACCATGCATCTTGGACTAACTATTTTATGAGTTGTGATTGAGTTAGGTCCAAAGATGGATGAGATGATGAGAACGGGACAAGGACGGCATCATGAGTTGATGGGCGTCAAGAATGGATCCCGAAGAGGAGTCGAGTAGAGATCCCGGGGGAGTATCAAAGTGATGATCATAAAGACCCCAAAGGGGATTGCTTGCGTGTGGCGGTGAAGGTATAATTAGATAGGCTAAGGGCTTTGTAGTCTTTGAGTCTAAGGTTTTTATCGCCGTGCTATTAAGAGGGGTCGTTCCCTTTGCTTGAGCTTCATCATGTGTTGATGATCTCATTCCGCGTTCACTCGAGCTCAAATCAGTTGATTTGGTTTTTGCATGAGGGTTAACCATTTGGCATGTGTTGCGAATGGGTTAAACTTATGCTTGGTTGTATTTGGTTTTCGCATAATGCTTTGATTTGCATGTATTGCAAATAGGATAAGCTAGTGCGTTGGCTTTTGCGTGAAGTTCATTTTTGCATGTGTTGCATTAGTTGAAGCTTCATGCTTTGGTTTCGCAAAACATCTTTATAAAATCGTGTGGTTGCTTGGAGCTAAGTTTTGCATGTGTTGCAAAAGGAGAGAGCTCAAGCATGATTTGGTGATTGTGGTTGTGTATGTGCTAGAGACTCGCATGTGTTGTGAGTAAAGAGCACATAAGGTTGTGTTGGTTTTTAACGTGATCGATTTAATGTTGTGTGGTTGTATGGAGCTAGAGGCTTGCATGTGTTGCGAGTAGAGAGCTCATACGTGTGATTTGGTTTTAGTTGAAGTTTGGTTTTGGTGTTGCATGGAACTAGAGAATTGTATGTGTTGCAATTAGAGAGTTCATGCATCTTGATTTGATGTTGCTTGGAGCTAGACTTTTGCATGTGTTGCAAAGAGTAGTGCTCAAGCATGAAATGTGTGTATTGCGTTATTTGCAAGTTCGTTGTGCGAATAAACTGAAGTTTATGAGTCCGGAATTCCGAGAGCATGTGAGTGGGGCTTGCAACGGGTGTTGGCAAGTTGACCGGGTCTTGTGTTGACCTTCACATGGCTAGGGGGATTAATCTCATAAACTCGAGTTTGATCTGCTTAATACGTTTTGCAAATAGATCTTGAGTTGGTTGCAAAATGTGTTTTTGCAATTGTGGTTGAAATTCTTTGAGCATGAGCTAAGTTGGTGCAAATGTGTTTTGCACGTGTGTATGATCATGTGTTGATCATCATATGGCTTAAGGAATGGGTTTCGTTTTTGGAGAATCGGATTTCGAGTTGAATTGTGAAATTCTCCTGTTGGCCGGCACTACCGCAGGGTGTGGGCGGTAGTACTGCAGTCTTACTACCGCCCTTGGTTGGTGTAGCTTTTGGCGTAATTTGTTTTACGGGCCGAGGCGGCACTACTGCTCGGTGGGAGCGGTAAGTCTGCAAGTCGGTACTACAGCGCCTCGAGGGATAGTAGTATCAAAATATAGTCGTTGGCCGACCGTTGGGGCCATGGGCGGTACTACCGGCCCTATGAGGGCGGTAGTACCGGCCAAACCGTTTTTTGCCCGTTTGGAGCCCCCAACGGCTAGTTTTCTTTGGTGGGCTATAAATACTCCCTTGGGGGCTTGGGGGAGTTGTTGATGAGGTTGGTCGTGTGTGGGAGTGTTTTGCATGTGTTGCTCTTTCTCCTTTGCTTCTTGAGCTTAGAGTGAGCTAATTGCATGTGTTGCAATTAGCGAGTGGTTTGAGAGCCTCTTGTGCATGTGTTGCACTTGAGTGAGGCCTTGTGCATGTGTTGCACTTGGTGATCACCGGAGCGCATCCGTTGTGCCCGGTGAAGTTCAAGTGAAAGTGCTTGTTACTCTTGGAGGTTGCCGACTCCTAGACGGCGAGGCGTCGGGGCGCGGAGCTCTCGAGGTGTGAGAGGCCCTGCAAGTTTGTGAAGGTTCGGGTTGAGCCTACGGCAAGCGTGAAAAACCACGACTAGTGGAAAGAGGCGGTGCTCGGCGGAGCCGGTCCAAGTGTGGGCTAGCCTCAACGTGGACTAGGGAGACCAGCAAGTCTCCTAACACCACGGAAAAATGTCGGTTGTCTCTTTTACCTTCAAGTATTTACATTTATTGTATATTGTTTAATTGCTTGATTGTAATTAGAATTGCTTAGTGTTAATTGATTGATCAATTTAGCAATTCTAGTTTAGAGACATAATTTAGTTAGTGCACTAGTGAGCCTAGTTGATTTAGGCCTTAATTGTCAAAACCTATTTATCGCTCCGCATATATCTTTGATTAGGTTTTGACTTAGGGGTGTATTAGAGCGATTGATCTTAGTGAGCGATAGAAATTCGTAAAACGCCTATTCACCCCCCCTCTAGGCGCATCCTCGACCCTACAACAATGCATGCTCGTATCGTATCTTACAAAGCTCTGATCTAATCTGAGACTGTTGTTGCGTATAAGGGAGATATCTTTTTTAAAACTAAGGACAGGAGCTCTGTCATTCATTTTAAAAGAAGAGAACACAACAATAGTCTCTGAAGAGAAACTTACACCAATTAAAGCAACTAGAGCAACTAAAACAACACAACACCTTGCGGAGCGATGACAAAACTCGACCTTCGGCCGTTGCCACCGTGCTCACCAGCCGTCACGTCTTCGAACACCTACATATTGCTGCGTCGCCCACGAGCGTAGCATTGCCACAATCACCACCACCCCGATCTCGACCCGAAATTTAGTAGTTTAATGCTGATCAAATTACCAACATCCTGCAACAACGCACCACCATTACCACCACCAGTGCCGTGCGCCGTAGCCAGGAGCTACCCCTATGGACGCCCTGGCCCAGGGCCTTGCATGGCCTTGTGCACCGCCATGGCCACAACGCTACGACACGCCATCACCACCGCAGCGACCATCCCGCTGAGGAACGGGTTCCTGACCACTTGGTAGAACTTGTTCATCTCCTACAGCTTCCTCGCCTTTTCCTAGGCCGTGCGTGCCTTCTAGATCCTGCTGGACTCCACTGTAAAGCGGCTCTCGCCAGCCCTCTCCTCCACCCTCGACGACGCCTCCTCCTCCTCCTGCTGATCCTACTCAAGCTAGTCCCTCTTTCACTTCTTCCCGTAGCAGATCCAGAAGGAAGCATGCCTCAAGCTCGTCGAACCACCCAACGTGACCTCCTTGACTGTGGCCACGTCGATGTGCACCAACCGCAGGAAATCGAAGGAAGTCCTTGCCCCGCACGCAGCCTCGGCCACCACCCTCCCTTTGAGGAATGCCCACCGCGAGCAACCACATCACCGTCAACATTACTCCACACGTTGCCCTCGAAGCGAAGAACCCTCATAGGCACGCCGCTCCACAAGAACCTCCCCCCACCCTCGAAGAAGTAGGGATGGGCCACCACTTCCGACGCAGGAAGGAAGCAGCGCACGGCCGGATCCGGTCTAGATGTGACTAGAAGGATGCAACGCTGACCCCATCACATTGGCGCAGACCGCATCACCACCCGAATCAAACAAATTTTGAGGGAAACACCCTAGATCTAGAACTGCATTGTCTTGATCTTGTGCTCTGGCTAGCACTCAGGAAGGCCCTCGTGGAGCTTCACTACTAGCTGCACCGTCTCCGCCGCTCGTCGCTCGAGCTCGGCAACGGAGACGACAGCCGCCTCCTTGGGCGCCAACGTGATAAAACTGGGAGATAAGATGGCAAAGATTTGGAGAGTAAGAGACTGTGAGAGGCCCCACCGCCATCGTCGGCCAGCTGACAGCCACCAGTGGCTGCTGCGAGGGAGAAGATGAGGGGGGAGGTGCCCTTGGCTGAAGACTGGTGTCCCCTCCGAACAGGGGCGGATCTAGAAAAATAGATTATTGGGGTCGTTGGGGCCATTACAGTAACTTATAGCTTATATATGCTTATATACTAATAGAATACAATTAGATTTATATGTGATTTTGGTAAAATCATTAGGGTCATTTGACCCCACTAATTACATGCTAGATCCGCCCCTGCCTCCGAAGTTGCCTGGCCGAGTGTTTTGAGTTCCGGAATACGGGTTCTATTCTATCTGTCATAAGAGGAGATATGAGAATGTAACACCTTGCATGATTGGCCGGTGATTACGCTGGCATACATACTGGTCAGAGTGCAGAAAAGGGAGGGTGGTTTTGGTAAACTTTTCCTTGTCTTGAGAATGACAGGCACCGAAATTTTCTTACATGGTTTCATCTGCTTGTCTGAGATAAAACTATGCATACAAAAGGCAGCCGCAAATTGGCAAGGGGCACAGCCTGAAGTTATTACTCCGATGATTTGAATTCCTATCCCTCGAAGGCGATTGTTGGGATCAGGGGAAACCCAAGGAATTATACAAAAGCAAGCAAACAAAGAATCTTGTCTCTGTAATTGCCATCTCACAAATAGCCAATGAGCCTCATGCACTTTTCCACGTTTTTTTGTCATCAAATAAAACCACTTGTATGATTATTTTTACATATAATTAGGCCTCTGAATGTGATTCCTGGATTTTGTACTACTTGCCTACTTGGACTAAGTATTTTCCGTAAGCATCTTGCAGGAACTATGCAGGAATGGTGTGTGCCCATAGTTTCCGAACAATGCTCCTGAACCAGACAATACTCTAGCCCAAACCCACGATTCTTCCAAGGTGTTGGAGGCTAGGAAAACTAGATGGTTTTGCAGAGCATTTCTCAATGCTTCCAGAACGATTCCTTATATTAATTGGATACGTTTCCAATCGTATTGTTGGATTCGTTTTGGCTTTCGTGCAAAGCACATGCCTGTGAGAGAACAGGTCTAGTAGCTTCAGCTGGGTGCTAAGGTAGTCTAAAAGAGACCTGAGCATTAGGCAGGGTTTTCTGGGACAGCGCGTGGCATTCACAGGTACAGCTCGGTAAGCATGTGCACGGGGGCGAGCCAACATGGCACGAATGACATTATTGTTCTAGACTTTATGATCGGACACGATAAGCGATGTAACATGGCACATCTATATGGACTGTATTTAGGTTAGCACGGCACGAAATAAGCCCGATAAATCTGAAACAGGCATGACATGTGGCATAGAGCTTTGTCGTGATATTGCGTCATACTGTGGCACACCCTATGATCGGCACCTTTTACGGTCCTTGTATGCGGAGAAAGGGAAGACAACAGAGATGCTAAAGGGTGGAGAATGGAGACTGAAGAGTACATAGTCACTGACACCGAGCATGCGCACTAAGGTACTCATATTGAGTGTAAGGTTTTTAACAAGAAAGTAACTCTATATCTATTCAAGAACAAATAAAATTTAGTTCTTTTCCCAGTATTTGTGTTCACTGTCTTAACTCCGTATGTTTCCATCTCCTTTCCTCTCATCGCAATAATGCAAACAGATTAGGCCTAAACCAGTACGGCACAAAACCGGCACGAATCACAAATAGGTCGTGCCTAGGCTCACCAAAAGTGAGCCGGCTGGCACGACCATGCCGGCATAGTATGATTTAGACACGTGATCCGATGGGCCAGTGCTATACCGGAACGGCACGGCATGATGCCCGCCTCTGGTCTAAAATGATGAGTACTGGGACAGAACAACAAGAATGAAGGTGCAAAATGCTTCTTGCCTTAACAATCTTGCCTGTAAATTTAAGTAGGCAGAGGAGCATACTACCCTTACTCTATAGAAATTTTAGAGAATTTTTACTGTGCACTATCATAGTAGTATATAGCGGTAGTAAAAATTAAATCTGATCGTTGATTTGTCGAGGGCATTTTGGTCTTTTGGCTTGGGGTCAGGGCGGTGCTGAATGCCATTTTGCTCAATTACCATTATACCCCTCCACAAGACACAGGGTTGGGTGCTGGCTCAGAAAATTATTTACCATTATACCCCTCCATGGGTTATATTACCCATACTACACATGGTAGTATGTCAAATCTAATCTAATCTTAACCTTTGGATCTAAAGAAATGGGCGGCCCATATTCATTCTTGTGTATTGTAAAAGAGCTCAAATTTTACAATATATTATACTATCAGTATACAGTGGTAGTAAAATCAGTATACGGTGGTAGTAAAATTTATTGGTTTGTTGAGGATATTTCTACTACTCTACTACGGAGAAAGTATAAATAACTACGAAATAATCTAATCAATTATATTGAAAAGAATAAATGATAACGGTGAGAGCTCTCATTCTAATGTCGTACAGTAAAGTAGATTCTGCAGGATGATAGCAAGGCCACACTTTTGAGAGAGACGGGCCAGAGGCTACTGCGATTCAGGAGGAAAACAAAACAAAAGCGTCCCATATTTCAGCCTGGTGTCCTGCCCCTGCAAGCTAGATTACGGTTTACAGTAGCTCACTGCGTGTGATTAGGGCTAGACATTCAGTTTTTCGATCAAATCAGTTCGATTTATTTGGTTTAAAAAAAATCAGTTTTTAGAAACTAGATACCAAAAATTCTCTGTTCAAATTCAAAAACCGAAACTGAATTAACCGAAAAATTTTGGTTCGGTTTTTCAGCTACCCGAGTAAATCTCATGAATTATTTCCAATCACAGACAAACTTGGTGACTAGAGGTGGATATTCAGTTTTTCGATCAAATCAGTTCAATTTATTCAGTTATAAAAAATTCGGTTTTTAGAATATGGCTACCAAAATTCTCGGGTCAAATTCAAAAACATGAAACCGAATTAATAAAAAAAAATCTGGTTTGGTTTTTTGGTTACCCGAATAAATCTCATGAACTATTCCCAATCACAGACAAACTTGGTGGTAGGAAGAGCCAAGAGGTGACGGAAACAACAAGCATCAGAATCTCATGAACTCTTTGGAACAACAAGCATCACGACCAACAGAAATCCAACAAGCTACTAGGTTGTAGCTCAAGATTTGAAATTTTGGTGATGGAAAGATCCAAGAGGTGGAACCTTACCCGACAGGTCGGGTCGGGTAGGTGCTCAGGTTGTTGATGCGCTAACGCATGTGGCAGGTCCTGCTATGCCACCCCAGTGCGTGCTACCGAGCACACCAACCTCGGCAATTGCCTGTCGAGCCAGGGGTGCACGGCAGGTTTGTTGTGGTCGGCCAAGGAGCCACGTACGGGGCCAAACGTTTGCCGTCGTATACGTGCGCGGCAAGACCTGTCGTTACTTCTGTGGTCGAAACGATAACTATTTTTACAATTTTATTTGTATAGGGCTGATTTGATGAGAAAACAAAGTGCAAGAAGGCTAATTAAGCCAACAAGGCCGCGCGGCCGGCCATTTGGCTACAGGGTGAGTTGGGTCTTGGACTGCTAGGCCTTACAGGTTGGTTCTGTTGACGCGGCGAGGACGACAGGCACCGAGCAGCGGCATGGCGACATGGGCTGCGGACGAGGTGCGCGCGCACGTGAAGGACGGAATTTTTTTATTTAATATTTATTTTAAATCTTTTTTTTCAAAACTAATCGTCCGCGCTAAAAAATTGTAAATCTACCCGCCCGTCGCCCCAATACGGGGTGATCGCCCGGTACTGGGGCGATCAGTGGGCCCAGTAACGGTCGGTAACGGTTGTTTGAGCGGCCGTTCGGGGGAGCCGCTCGGGCCAGGCGACGTGGCGGCATTTGGTTGGCCCTCGCCGAAGACCTGGGCGATCGCCCCGGCCGGGGGCGATCGGTGGCTCTTATAGCGCCCGCGCCGAGCACTGTGCTCATTTGCGCCGGCCGAGCGAGCGAGCATAGCGACCAGCGCGGGGAGAAAGAAGAGAAGAGGAAAGAGAGAAGAAAAAAAAAGAGAGGAAGAAAAGAGAGGGAAAAAATATTCGGCGTTTTTGTAAAGGTAAGTTCATATATTTTATGTGTAATATTTTTTGAAATTTTAGTATTGTGTAATATTTAGAAATGTAGTATTTAGAAATTTAGAGAATCAATGTAGTATGTAGAAATTTTATATGTACTATTTAGAAATATAATGTTGTATTTAGGATTGTGTAGTATTTAGAAATTGTAGAGTTGTATAATATTTAGTTTTAATTTTATGTGGTGATTTTTTTAGGTAATATTTAGAAATGAATGTAGTATTTAGTGTTTGAAAATATTAGGATTGTGTAGTACTCAGAAATATTGAGACATGGTAGGTTAGCCGTAGGATTGTGTAGAAATTTAATATTATTAAATTAACATGGTAGGTTAGCCATATGTTACGCGGGCAATGTTTCGAAAATTATGACGTAAAAATTATAGGAAGTACGCTATATCATGTATATATATGAGGTTTTAAGATTAGGACAAATGAATAATACATAGTAGCAATTCGTAATAAAAAATGGGTAGTCAAATTACTTATTTATAGTCGGATTTCTTAGTATGATCACCATTCGTTTTGTACATAGTATTTTAGAGTATATTTAAAAACATGGTAGGCTAGGAATATATCGTTAGGTACCGTACTACGCTAGAAATTAGTATAGTAAAAAAATTTGGAAATGTCAGGCACCGTTAGAAATCAGTAGAGTAAAAAAATTTGACAATACAATGTAACATTTATATAGTAATGCATGACGCGGTTAGATGGGGAAATGATGATTTTTTCGGTTCGACGTTGTAGGCAGCGCAGCATGTCGGAGAAATTGTATTTTCAAATATTCTATGGAGATGGGGAGATAGCACAGGGACCGGATGGAGTCGATTTGTCGGCATTTTCAACAGTCATACGGGGTATATCTAGGCCGAGAGAGAGGACATACAGGGGTTTGTTGGAGTGGATGTTTCGGATGTTCAGTTTGGATACCCAGAGTGTTCGGCTGCGGGTTAGAGCAGTAGTAAGCCGTGCGCAGGACTTTTTTTATGGAGAGCTGGTTCCTATTAACGCGACATCGGCATGGAGGAGCTATGTTGGAGTACGTCAGAGAGCGGGTGGCCGCTCATGTTGTCGGTAGATTGGTACTGTGTACCTCCATCGGTGTCGGAGGTTCGTGATGTCGGGGTAGATATTACGGAGGAGGGGAGGACAGATACGCAACAATGCGATGATGAAGGTGGCGAGGACCCCGGAGACGGGCGACACGAGGTTGGCGGTGGCGACGGGATCGGGGGGGCGAGGAGGCAGCCGTGGAGGCGCGGGGGGTGGCCGACGAGGGGGAGGAGGTGGAGCACATAGTTGACTTGATGGAGGAGGAGGACCGTGCGGATGAGGAAGTCCCGATGGCGAGCGCTTCGGATGAGGAGGACAATACTCCTGAGGTGTCTGTCCCCGGTGCGTGGACTAATTATAATTTCGAAGACCTAACAATGCATGAAGGGAACAGAGATGCATGGGAGTATCATGAGAATGAGGTCGCAGGGGGGCAGTATATAAAGACAAGGAGGTTGTGATGGATGCGGTGAAATCTTGGTCAATGTCTCTTGGCGGCAATTCAGTAGTGAAGTCGAAGAAAAAGACTACGACGTGAAGTGCGTAGTTGACTCGTGCCCATGGCGGTGCATGCATACAAGGGAAGTGGATGGACTCATCGAAATGTTCCATAGTGACGAGCATAATCGCTAATCGGAGGAAGCGGAGCAGAACACATAATCTGTCGTCCACTTGGGTGGCAAATGTGTTTTATGGTCGATCGTGGACAATCCGCGACCGCAGCCTCGATCCATTATCGAGCCGTCGAGGAGAGGTTTGAAGATAAGATTAGCTACGGAAAGGCATGGAGAGCAAAAAGAACAGCTTTGCAAATACGGTTCGGAACATACGAGGCTTCTTACGAGAATATTCCACACTTGCTCAGGGCAATATCAAGTAGGAATCCCGGTACGGTCATCGACCTTGCGGAGTTTCCCGCGGATGGTGCGTGCGCGGGCAAGTGGGTCTTGCAGCGGGCCTTCTTCGCCCTCATCGTATGCATAAATGCCTTCCGACACTGTCGCCCGATCATTTGCATGGACGGCACATTCCTCACAGGGAAATACAAGGGCCAGATTCTAACTGCAATCGCGGTGGACTCCAACAACCATGTGTAAGTTCAACCTTCATTAGTTATGGTTTTGGTGTTAATGACAAATCTAATATTGAGATTATCCATTAATGCGATATTGTTCTTAATGACAAATCTTATATCGAGACTAACTTGTTTATTTAGAATATCTTTGATTAGTCTCATCGCATTGAAAAATGGAAAACCCAAGGTATGTTTTCATATTCATCTTAATATTAGTTGCATACTTTGGAGTCAAGTTAAAGTATGAATGTCCTCATTATACTAACCACAAATGTGCATCATGTTTCCCAATCCATACATTACATGGATGCACATACTTAGGGGGAGTTTGTAATTTAACTTGATAGTTTCATTGTATTGATCTATTCTTTATTGACATACATAAGGATCAAGACAAAGAAACTAAATCCTTGAGTATATGGTTGAATTGCCTAGTTATAAGTATACTCACAGTAATATAGGATATACTCCAATATGATCGAAGTAAATATGTGCATATTATATCCAAGTCAATCATATTTATGCACATATACTTGTGGGGTTTATTCTACAGTTGATGATTTAGAGGAATGATCATTTCCATACAGTTTACACATGATGGATCATTACTTCTCATCAACATGAGTATATGAAAACTTGTGTAGTTGATATATACTCATATCAATTTAAATGATAATTTAAATTGAGTTCATTTGTCTCATTAATCATTAAAGAACATTTCATCATGTGTTGATGGTGTTCCTTGATTAATTAAGGACAAATGAATAGTTCTTAAGTATAATAAAGCATGAGTTGCATTATTGTACTTAAGACACATATTAATCATTCAAATTGATTTAGGTTGTGCTCAATTGATCTAGAGGCATCCATTATGTGTTAATGGAGTGCAAGAGATAATTGAGACAACCATGCATCTTGGACTAACAAGTTTTATGAGTTATGTTTGAGTTAGGTCCAAAGATGAATGAGATGATGAAAACGGGACAAGGACGGCATCATGAGTTGATGGGCGTCAAGAGTGGATCCCGAAGAGAAGAATCGAGTGGAGATCCCGGGGGAGTATCAAGTGATGATCATAAAGACCCCAAAGGGGATTGCTTGTGCGAGGCGGCGAAGGTATAACTAGATAGGCTAAGGACTTTTGTAGTCTTTGAGTCTAGAGCTTTTATCGTCGTACTATTAAGAGGGGTTGCCTCTTTGCTTGAGCTTCATCATGTGTTGGTGATCTCAATCCGCGTTCACTCAAGCTCAACCATTTGGATTTGGTTTTTGCATAAAGTTTAACCATTTGGCATGTGTTGCGAATGGGTTAAAAGTTATGCTTGGTTGTTTGGTTTATGCTCTGATTTGCATGTGTTGCAAAGATGAAAGAGTATATGCATTTGGTTTTCGCATTATGCTTTGATTTGCATGTGTTGCAAATAGGATAAGCTAATGCGTTAGCTTTTGTGTGAAGTTCACTTTTGCATGTGTTGCATTAGTTGAAGCTTCACGTTTTGGTTCGCAAAACTATCTTTCTAAAACCGTGAGTTTGCTTGGAGCTAAGTTTTGCATGTGTTGCAAAAGGAGAGAGCTCAAGCATGATTTAATATTTGTGTGGTTGTATGGAGCTAGAGGCTTGCATGTGTTGCAAGTAGAGAGCTCATACATGTGATTTGGTTTTGGTGTTAGTTCGATTCGGTGTTGCATGGAACTAGAGAATTGCATGTGTTGCAATTAGAGAGTTCATGCATCTTGATTTGATGTTGCTTGGAGCTAGACTTTTGCATGTGTTGCAAAGAGTAGTGCTCAAGCATGAAATGTGTTTATTGAGTTATTTGCGAGTTCGTTGTGCGAATAAACTGAGGTTTATGAGTCCGGAATCCCGAGAGCATGTGAGTGGGGCTTGCAACGGGAGTTGGCTAGTTGACCGGGTCTTGTGTTGACCTTCACATGGCTAGGGGGATTAATCTCATAAACTCGAGTTTGATTTGCTTAATACGTTTTGCAAATAGATCTTGAGTTGGTTGCGAAATGCGTTTTCGCAATTTGGTTTGAATTTCTTGAGCATGTGTTAAAGTTGGTGCAAATGTGTTTTGCACGTGTGTATGATCATGTGTTGATCATCATATGGCTCAAGGAATGGGTTTCGGTTTTTGGAGAATCGGATTTCGAGTTGAATTGTGAAATTCTCCTGTTGGCCGGCACTACCGCAGGGTGTGGGCGGTAGTACCGCAGGTGCGGTACTACCGGCCCTTGGTTGGCGGTAGCTTTTTGGCAGAACGCTGTTTTTCTGGACGCCGAGGCCGGCACTACCGCTCGGTGGGAGCGGTAGTACAAGACTAAGTGCTTGTACTACCGCGCCGTCGAGGGCGAGTAATCTGAAATATAGTCGCTGAATTGGGGCCATGGGCGGTACTACCGGCCCTATGAGGGCGGTAGTACCGGCCAAACTGTTTTTTACCCGTTTTGAGCCCCCAACGGCTAGTTTTCTTTGGTGGGGTATAAATACACCCTTTAGGGGCTTGGGCAGGTTGTTGCTGTGTGTAGGAGTTGTGTGCATGTGTTGCTCTTCTCTATTTGCCTCTTGAGCTTAAGAGTGAGACTAATTGCATGTGTTGCAATTAGGAAGTGATTTGAGAGCCTCTTGTGCATGTGTTGCACTTGAGGGAGGCCTTGTGCATGTGTTGCACTTGGTGATCACCGGGAGCGCATGTGTTGTGCTCAGTGAAGTTCAAGTGAAGGAGCGGCTTGTTTCTCTTGGAGGTTGCCGACTCCTAGACGGCGTAGGCGTCGTGCGCGGGAGCTCTCGAGGTGTGAGAAGCCCCGGCAAAGTTTGTGAAGGTTCGGGTTGAGCCTACGCGCGAGCGTGAAAAACCATATCTAGTGGAAAGAGGCGGGTGCTCGAGCGGGAGCCGGTCCAAGTGTGGGCTTGCCTCAACGTGGACTAGGGGAGACCGGCAAGTCTCCGAACACCACGGAAAAACATCGGTTGTCTCTTGTCTCTTTACATTCAAGTATTTATCTTTTGCATATTAATCAATTGCTTGAATGTATTAGAATTGCTTAGTATTATTTAGTTGATCAAGTTAGCAATTCTTGTGTAGAGACATAATTTAGATAGTGCACATAGTGAGCCTAGTTGAATTAGGCCTTAATTGTCAAAACCGAGTTTATCGCTTCCGCATTACAATTGATTAGGTTTTGACATAGGGGTTGATTAGAGCGATTGTTTAGTGAGCGATCGAATTTCGTAAAACGCCTATTCACCCCCCTCTAGGCGCATCCTCGACCCTACACCATGTTCTACCGGACGCATTGGCCTTCGTGGAGGGGGAAAACACGGAGAGCTGGTACTGGTTTATTGAAAGAGTCAAGATGGCAGTTGTCCAGGACCGCCCTGATGTATGTGTCATCTATGGCGACATGCAGGTTGCTTGAGAAGCGATCGTGGATATGCAACAAGGGTCCGACGTCGTGAGCCGCAAAGTGGCGGACTCAAGAGTAGGTGGTGCATGAGGCACATGGGTGCCAATTTTTCCGTCGATTCAGAACAAGGAGCTTATGAACATGTACAAGCGGCTGTGCAAACAGAACCAGCAGAGGAAGTTCGACTCGCTGTGGAGGACGTTGGATGAACTAACCCAGAAGCAATCATCAATCCAAGGGACGGCGCTAGTTCGCCGAGAACCCTATGGTGTACCACGAGCAAGGAGATGACCCCACACCTTGCGCGCGCTCCCAACCGACGACCAAACATTCGGCGAGGCAGGGGACAAGCATAAAGAGTTTCACGGATTTGGATACGACACGAGCCGTTGGAGAAATGGTCCTTCGATGACGAGGCGGTTCCGTTATGGAATAATGACAACCAACTGGCGAGATTTACAATCGGGTAATGAAAGGCGAGATGCCTTCCGTTAGTGGGCATTGTTGAGGTGTGTTACTAGGCACCCAAATATATTTCGTTGAGCGGTACAAGGCCTCCGTTGCATGTATGTCGACAATCGCTGTCAGACTTTCGACGGTTGTCTCTACGCACATGGCCAACAATACACGGAAGGCACAGACACATCGCTTGACACCGGAGAGTGGCGTGGAACGGAGGTACCATGTGCACTGCGATGACCGGGGTCGAAGAGGTGCCCACCGGGAGGTGCAAGAGGGTTCCTCCTCTCGAAGAAGAAGGGACAACGGAAAGCAGCCGGCCGAGGTCCGCACCACGCAACAAATCCTTGACGCGTTGCGCAGACCATCCGGGAACTCGGGTGGTATTAACATAGGGGACGCCAGGAATCGGGATGACATGCCCATATGGGAGGGCAGAAATCCACATAAAAAAGACCAAAAAATTATGTCTTATACACCCAAGACGTACGGCATAGCCCACCCATTCGGCGACAGCTGGGAGAACTGCGGATCCCCATGGAGTTCTTTCATAGTAGGGATTGAGCGGTGTCCGATGACAAATCACAAATTTAACACGGGTCAGGTAATATGTAGAAAATGTGGGACATCATTCTGGCTGTACCCAGATAGGCGGAACGATCATTTGTTCCACCATGACAAACAGTGCTTTCGTTAGTTAGTTCATCAAGCAATGTCGTCACTGTTGTAATGCCCTTGTAATATAATCTAATCTATTGCTTATTTTATCATCTAAACTTTCGGTGTATGTGCCCTTATATATGTTCAACAAATAATTTAAGTGTTCATAACATGAGTTGTTGTCGACTATAAAATTTCAAAATTTTTTGTCCATGGTTATGATGCATCACTAATGTTCCCATAAAATTTTTATCAAGCTTTATAAATTTTTAAAAATTCAAACAGGTTACTCTTGTCTCGAATTTTGCCATATCGCATACTAGCACTGTCTGAATTTTTAAAAATTCATAGAGCTTGATCATTATATGAAAATTTTATGGGAACATTAGTGATGCAACATAACCATGGACAAAAAATTTTAAAATTTTCTAACGTGGTTTGTTTCATTTTTCATTCGGTTCAAACTTGTCGGCCAGCGTTTTATCAGGACAGTTGTATTGTTTGAAATTTAAAAAATTCCGCACATCTTAAAATCATTTAAAATTTTTATGGTAATATCACTGATTTATCAGGAACCTCGATAAAAAATTTCAAAATTTTTCGACGTCCTAACTTCTATGGTTTCATGGCCGCGAGTGCCTTTTTCGATTTTCGTAACTTCCTACCGGGGCAACGCCTGGCTATCTCGCCCATACGTAAGTGGTAGCCCGCATTGCGTAGGTCACCCTTAATTTTTCTCGTATTTTTTGGACCGTATCCGGCTTGTCCCGCGGGCCTACGAAAACCCCTATGTGGCCACGATTTCTGTGGTTTTATGGCCGCGAGTGCCTTTTCCGATTTTCGCAACTTCCTGCTGGGGCAACGTCTGGCTATCTCGCCCATATGTAAGTAGTAGCACGCGTTGCGTAGGTCGTTCTTGATTTTTCTCGTATTTTTTGGACTGGATCGGGCCTGTCCCGCGGGGCTGCGAAAACCCTTAAGTGGCCACGATTTCCACGGTTTTGTGGCCGCGAGTGCGTTTTCCGGTTTTCGCAACTTCGGACCGGGGCAACATCCGGCCATCTCGCCCGTATGTAAGTGGTAGCCCGCGTTGTGTAGGTCGCCCGTGATTTTTCTCGTATTTTTTCGGCCGTATTCGGCGGACCATACGAGCCTACGAAAATGCCTAAGTGGGATGCGTATCACTAACAAAGGAAAATAATTTTTCCGGTGTGCGAAATAACAAGAAGTTTTTTTATTTCGTAATTGTTCCCGGTTCAATGCAACAATTATTGTACAAACAATTTACCACAAAAATTGCAAAAAAATGCTAAAGGTTCGATCGCTCGAGGTCAGGCGACGGTGTATTTTTTAATTTTTCCCTACCTGCCATTCATGATGAAATTGCGCCGTTAGCGAGGCACCGATCGCCCGAGAGGCGATCGCCTGCATCGGGCGACGGGCGGGTAGATTTGCAATTTTTAAGCGCGGGCGATTAGTTTTGAAAAAAAGATTTAAAATAAATATTAAATAAAAAAATTCTAAAGGACGGGGATCATATCCGTGTGTGGGTCTAGCCGTCTGGCGGTCTGGGCGACCCCCGTATCATTGTCAAGTTTAACGTCTTGGGAGCTGAATGTGGCTCAGGTCATCAAGCTAAGGAATCCCGACCTGGTGTCTGTTTGACTCGTTATACGAGAGTTATGTTGTATGTGCGCCCCATCTGAGAGTTGACGACAGCGCTCTGTCGCTAATGATTATAGAGAGTTATCGTCAACGGTCGCAACGCTCTGTTGCAATTTCAAATAGCGATAGAGACTTGTCGTCAATTGAAATGGCGATATGTGAGTGTTTTTTGTAAAATTTTGCTTTGGTATATTATTTCTATAATTTTTTTGTAAACAAGTATTTTTAAAAAAAAAATAATTTGTGAATTACCACCTCACAATGTGCACAAGCATATCCCAAAACGACAGCTTCCTATACCCAACAGAAAAGGCATAAATCACAACATATATGTACAATAGCACCAGCACATGTAAGACCACATCCATCACGGCTCTTCAATCAAGTACTCCTATACAGCAAGATTAACATTCCTGTAGGCAATGGAGCGTGGGAAATCACCAGCTGCAGAGACAATTTAACATGTTGACGATGACGCGGAAGTGGAGGATGAGGAGGGAGAGGGAGAGGCAGCGGTCGGAGCAGAGGCAGGAGTGGACAGTGGCGTAGTTGAGAAGGCCCGCGAGGTTGGTGTGTACTGAGGCGGCGGTCTCCGGGTGGGAGGCCATATGCCATGCGCCGATAAGTTGCGCGCATGTATATATATATATATATATATATATATATATATATATATATATATATATATATATATATATATATATAGAGAGAGAGAGAGAGAGAGAGAGAGAGGAGAAGTTTTTTCGTACTCTTAAGAGTACATACTCCCACCACTAATATACCACTTAAATAAATGTTTTATGCTTCTTTATCACTTTCGGTATACTTCAATAATAATTCTAAGATACTCCAATACAATATGATTGAAAAAATTTCATGAGAACCCTTTATTTTTTTACTACATACCCTTTTCCATATGTAAAAGGAATATATAAACAAATACTGCTATAAAGGGTAGACTTTAATGAAATTTTTCGTAGAATTCACTTTAGAGTATCTTATAATTAGTATTACAGTATACTCAAAAGGATAAAGAGGTATAACAACATCATTTAAATAGTATACTGAAGGTGGGAGTACGTACACTCAAGAGTATGGAATCATTTTCCCACACATACACATACACACACACACATATATATATATATAGAGAGAGAGAGAGAAATGCTAATGTGCTCTCGAGAGCACGGATCCTTCCGTGCTCTTGATGAGTTTGCGAAATCCGTGACAAAAATATTCAATCCGAACAGCTAATTTTAGAAAATGCAAAACAAATAGTAAACAAATTCAAAAAAATACGAAATTTGGTCTATAGCTACATTTCAACAAGATGAAGAAGATGAACGGTTCGGATTGAACATTTTTATCACGGATTTCGCAAACTCATCGCGAGAGCACGGAAGGATCCGTGCTCTCGAGAGCACATTAGCATCTCTCTCTCTCTATATATATATATGAAAAATATCTTTTACTTCGGGTGTAGTTACTCCCACCTCTAAAATACTATCTAAACGAACTTGAAGTACTCCTTAACCACTTTAGATACACTCATATACTAATTATAAGTTATTCCAATGTGAACCACATGAAAAAATTACAAGAGAGTACATAGTTTTTAGCGTATTTTACAAATACCTTTATATATGGACATAAAAAGGAGTATGTCTAAAAAATATACATACCTCCTCTGAAAAAATGTAAATACTACCTAGCTAGTCTTATATGCTCGTATACTATACTACATACCCTCCGTTACGCGAGATGCTCCCTACGTTGTGAGATACAACGTAGGGAGTAATTACTCCCAGGAGTAGAAAAGATATTTCATATATATATATATAAATATATATGAAGTCGAAATGAGGCACCATCAAGCCATATTCGAGTATATTTTTCAAAAAAAAATCAATTTTATGGTATATATCCATCTATGGCAATTCAAATGAAACACATACATTTGAAAAAATATATTTGAATTTAAAGATTTTGCACGAATCTGGATCACATACTTTGCTGATTTATATATAAAATCAGCACATACCTACAACCAAATTATCATAAAAAAAGGGAAACTCTAGTTTGAATTTCAGTTCAAACTTGTTTGAACTAGTTAGTAAACTAGTTAAACTCAGTATCCTGAAAATATTTAAAAAATTCGCATAAAAATACATAAAGAAAATATCCTTTTTAAAATTTGGTGCTCAGGCACCGTAGTGCCCTAGGTAATTATACTATATATACACACAAAACTAGCCTCTTTTCCACTCGAAAGGACCAAAGGGCGATATCGGGTATCTTTTGCGCCATGGAACCATAGGAGGTCGGTGGCGCGGGAGTTGGCGACAACGCGGTAGCAGACTGCTGTTGCGCTCTCGTGGCGCAGAATGAGGGGCAACCATGCATTGCGAGCGCAGGAGCGACAGCGACGTGCGAGAAGGTTGGTGCCATGGAGGAAAAGCACAGGGGACCTTTCTATGGTAAAAAGCGCGGAATGTATCTTCTACGCTGGCCGGGTGACTAGTTAAAAGAATAGTAGGATGTTTTTTTGAAAAAAAAAAAGAGAGAAGGGACCAAAACAATTTATTTCACAGAGCGGAGCGGCCGATGCTAACCTTGGCGGTGGTGGCGGGTCCCACAGGGGAGGAGCGTGCGCGAGCTCCGTTACGTGGCCTTTAGGACTATCACGCTAACTTGGACGGCTTTTTTCCCCTCTATTCCATTTTTTAAAAGTTTGGTTCCAGTTATCAAGCAGCGACAGTCACCTATCAATTACATACCTAGGATCCGTAATAGATAACACGTATCATCTCTTGCTCTTTTTTGCTCGAGAAGATGATTAAATTTATAATATGCTTTGATAAAAGAGTAAATATAAAAATACCATAAAGAGGCCAATTTGGCCGAGGCTTCCGCTAACTTGAGCCGTGGGGTGGGCTGGTAGGCCTTTCTGGGCTGAGCTCCCTTACATCAGTAGGTCACATAAGAATTTTTTTATTTAATATTTATTTTAATTTTTTTTCAAAACTAATCAACGGAAATTTTTTTGCAAAAATAGGCACCCGTCGCACGGATATGGGGCGATCGCCCCATATTCGGGTGATAAGGACCTAAATATAAAAAAATTTACCTATATTCGGACGTTAGGGATCTGAATATAAAAAACACCGTAAAAAATTTTATATTCAGGTATCTATCGTTCGAACATGGGACGATAGGGACCTGAATTTTACAGTGACACAAGGTGATGGTAAACGACAAGACAATTTGGGAGAGCACACAAGCAACCATCACGTAAGGTGATGTGATCTTCACAATGGACGAGGGATCATTCCAATAAAGACGTGGGCCAGCAGCGACGATGATGAACAGTGACTCTGCGTCCGTGTTGGGCCGCTTCAAACCAAACGCAGCTGATTTGTTTTTACAAGGAATTCGAGATGTACCGCTCCAATGATGGTACTTTAATACAGTAATATATTTTGTATTTTGCCTTGTTTTTACTGTGTTGTATGAGTGAAAGGGACCATCTATGTTATATACCTATTAGTAAGAAAATGAAATCTCGCCCAAACACTTGCGTGATTTGGAAGTGATACTCGAAAAAGAAGCCGCTTTCGCTGTTGTTCTTGTTCATCCTATTGATGAATATAGTTCAGGTACTCCTGTGTTTTGAGCCTGAGCAATAGCCACTGCTAACAAACTGTTTGGAGTATGGAACATGCAGTGACATTTTACTATACTATTTATAGAACCAGTAAAACTATAATATTATAAAAAATTAGAGATGGATCTATGTATATAATTTTTATGCATACAATCTAAATGTTTAAAAATATATCGATAGCTAGAGTTTTAAAAGTTTGATTACATCTATTTCAAGCTACAATGGTTGTTTTGAAACACAGGGAGTACGTAGGAAAATGACGTTTTGTCCAAAGTCTACGCGCGGACATTGGACAATGGTACATTTGCATTGCAGGCTGCAGTACCGTAGTGTGCTAGGATAAGGGTGTGTATGGTTGTGAAATAAGTTTGAATGGGACGATTTTGTATCATTTTGTTTCTATTTATTTTTGAACAAATAGAATATTTTAGCATTTATAAAGAATATTCTTTAAATTTGTATCTTATCATCTAAAATATGATGGTTTCATTCAAACAACTAAATACATAAATGATTTTTTAATCACAACACACACACACACACATACATACATACATACATACATACATACATATATATATATATATATATATATATATATATATATATATATATATATATATATATACATATACATACATACATATATATATATATATATATATATATATATATATATATATATATATATATATATATATATATATATATATATATATAAAGTTTGATAAAGCCTTTTATGAAGAGAATCAGTTTTGAATTTGTTTACTATTTGTTTTGCAAAACAAATAGTAAACAAATTGAAAAAATACGTTCAAATTTAGTTTGTAGCTACATTTCAACAAGATGAAGAAGATGAACGGTTCGGACTATTTGTTTTTGTCACGATTTTTGCAAACCAAATTCAAGCATTTGGGACGATCTGCGGCTTTGAAGTCGACTAGCAAAAACTCATATATATATATAGCCATATGTCTCAGACGTTTAAATCGGAAACTTAATTTATTGATAAAAAGTTTATTTGCAAAGAACGCTAATGAAGGGCAAAGGTAGGTAATTAAAGAGCAGTGGCAAAAGTAGGCAATTTTGATGAAGTAACGCAGGAAGAAACTCTTGCTTTATATAGTAGGGATCGTTAACATCCCATCAGCCATCCATTCCCTTGTAGAATGTTAACAGTGCTTTAGCTAGCTGGCCCCACTTTTTTGCTTTTCTGACACTTTTTTTGCTTTTCTGACCAAATTGTCGAATAAGGTGAATGAAATTTTTTGCTTTTTTTCAACGAAAATTTGTTAAATAGAAACATTTTTATCCAAAAGTTTTTGAAGTCGAAACTCTTTGATTTGAATTTTTTCAAGTTGAAAATTTTTAATTTGGAATTTTTATCTAAAAATTTCAAGTTGAAACACTCTGATTTGAATTTTTTTAACTGAATTTTCAATTGAAACTTTTAAATCAAAAGTATTTTTAATTAAAATTTTTGAACCAAAAGTTTTTTAATTGAATGTTTTTGAGTTAAAATTTTTAATTTGTAATTTTTTGTTTTAAAACATTTCAAGTTGAAACTTTCCGATTTGAAATTTTGCAATATGAAACTTTTCAAATTGAAACTTTCTAATTTGAAATTTTGCAATTTGAAACTTTCCGAGTTGAAATTTTTTGAGTTGAAACTTTCCTATTTAAATTTTGTTCGAGTTGAAAATTTTATGTTGAATTTTTTTAGTTAAAATTTCCTATTTAAAATTTTCCTGAATTGAATTTTCCCCAAGTTGATTTTTTTAAAATTTGACTTCCACTTGTTGAGTTTTTCTTGACAATATTAACTTTTTATTTATTTTCTTTTTTGGTTAGAAATGAGGATCTTTCATCGTCAAGAGTGGATGGTAGAGGTGAGTAATTGGTCGACCATTTTGGGCGCAAGACGAGGCATTACCTAGTCTAGCCTAATCCACGACGCATGAACTGTTCTAAACGGGTTGGTATGGCACGACACGCAGTTGTCCAAGTCATGTTAAGCCTCGCTAATCAAAGATGATGAGGCTCAAAGACGCAGACGGCAAATCAATAGCGTGCTCCAAGATGGCCTCAAACAAATTTTGCATGCTGCGTTGTATGTGTGAGTGAACAAATCAAAGAGTAAAAGAAGAAAACTCGGTTGTGAGATGAGGTTGAATGGACGATTCAGATTATTTAGTTCTATTGTTTTTAACAAATAATATTTTAGCATCTATAGTGAATATTCTTTAAATTTAATGTCTTATCATCTAAAATAGGATGATTTCATTCAAACAACTAAACACATACATGATTTTTTTAACCGTCTCATACATATACAAGCAATAAAACACACTCCAGAAGTTTTGTGCGTGCTGCATCCAAAAGAGCTGCATCCAAACCCATGATTTTGTGCGTGTTTTCCAGACTGAAAATGATCTGTTGACATCACAATTCATTGAGAGTGAAATTAAAGATGCTATTTTTCAGATGGAGCATAATAAGGCACCTGGTCCAGATGGCTTCCCGGCTGAATTTTATCAAAGATTCTGGAAGGTCATTAAAGGGGAATTTTGTTTAATGTTCCAGGAATTTTATGATGGAGTGTTACCTCTTTTCAGTTTAAACTTTGGTGTCATAACCCTATTACCAAAGGTTCAATAGTAATATCATATGTGACAATACAGCCTATATGCCTTCTCGAATGTGAGTTTCAAAATCTTCACGAAAGTTGCTACTAATAGACTAAATTTGGTTGCGGATAAAGTTGTCAGCCCAAATCAAACAGCTTTCATGCGTGGACGTAATATCCTAGAGGAGTCATCATATCGCATGAAACCTTGCATGAGTTAAATCGGAAAAACTTAGTGGAGTAATCCTTAAGATCGATTTCAGAAAGCTTATGACAAAGTTAAATGGCCCTTCTTGTTACAAGCCTTACGAATGAAGGGTTTTCACCCAAGTGGATTTCTTGGGTTCACCATTCATTTCGGGAGGTAGTGTGTCGGTAAATATTAATGGGGAGATTGGTAATTATTTTCAAACAAAGAAAGGATTCTGCAGGGGATCCTTTGTCACCTCTCTTGTTTAATATTGTCGCGGATATGTTGACAATTTTAATTAAAAGGGCTAAGGATCAGGGACAAGTGGGAGGGGTAGTACCTCACTTGATTGATGATGGGTTGTCTATTTTACAATATGCAGATGATACAATACTCTTTATGGAAAATAACCTGGAAAAAGCACGTAATATGAAGTTATTGTTATGTGCCTTTGAGCAAATTTCAGGGTTAAGAATAAATTTCCATAAAAGCGAGTTATTCTGCTTTGGGGATGCTCAAAATTCTTTAAAACAATACATACAGCTGTTTGGTTGTAAGCATGGCACGCTACCTTTGAAGTACTTAGGTATTCCCATTCATTATAGAAAATTACGAAAATCAGAATGGAATATGGTCGAAGAACGCTTTGAAAAGAGGCTCAGTAGTTGGAAGGGTAAACATCTCGTTTGGGAGGTCGATTGACATTGATTAATTCAAGGTTAAGCGTACCGCCTATGTATATGATGTCCTTTTTGCGATTCCTAGAGGTGTGCTTAAAAAATGGAATACTTTCGCCTCGCTTTTTATTAGCAAGGATGAGCATAAGAGGAAATATCGACTTGCTAAGTAGAATATATTATGTCAACCGAAAGATTAAGTGTAAGTTCAACCTTCATTAGTTATGGTTTTGGTGTTAATGACAAATCTAATCTTGTGCTAATGACAAATCCAATATTGAGTTTATCCCCTAATGCGATATTGTTTTTAATGACATATCTTATATCGAGACTAACATGTTTGTTTAGAATATCTTTGTTTAGTCTCATCGCATTGAAAAATGGAAAACCCAAGGTATGTTTGCATATTCATCTTAATATTAGTTGCATACTTTGGAGTCAAGTTAAAGTATGAATATCCCCGTTATATTAACCACAAAATGTGTATCATGTTTCCCAATCCATATATTACATGGATGCACATATTTAGGGGGAGTTCACACTCTAACTTGAAGAATCAATTTAAATGATAATTTAAATTGAGTTCATTTGTCGTGTTAATCATTAGAGAACACCTCATCATGTGTTGATGGTGTTTCTTGATTAATCAAGGACAATGAATAGTTCTTAAGTATAATAAAGCATGAGTTGCATTATTGTACTTAAGACATACTTAAATCATTTCAATTGATTTAGGTTGTGCTCAATTGATCTAAAGGCATCCATTATGTGTTAATGGAGTGCAAGAGATAATTGAGACAACCATGCATCTTGGACTAACAAGTTTCATGAGTTATGTTTGAG
This sequence comes from Guadua angustifolia, assembly GCA_036346375.1. Lineage (NCBI taxonomy): Eukaryota > Viridiplantae > Streptophyta > Magnoliopsida > Poales > Poaceae > Guadua > Guadua angustifolia. The sequence goes on along the minus strand of CM070520.1, from coordinate 53,216,186 downwards.
TTAGGTCCAAAGATGGATGAGAACGGACTTGGATGGCATCATGAATTGATGGACGCCAAGGATGGATCCCAAGAAAAGAAGAGTGATGATCCCGGGAGTATCAAGTGATGATCATAAAGACCCCAAAGGGGATTACTTGGCATGGCGTGCTGAAGGTATAAGTAGATAGGCTAAGGACTTTCTAGTCTTTGTGTCTAGTTATTTATCGCCGCTCTATTAAGAGGGGTTGCCTCTTTGCTTGAGCTTCATCATGTGTTGGTGATCTCAATCCGCGTTCACTCAAAGCTCAAATCATTTGAATTTGATTTTTGCATAAGAGTTAACCATTTGGCATGTGTTGCGAATGTGTTAAGACTTATGCTTGGTTGTATTTGGTTTTCAGATTATGCTTTGATTTGCATGTGTTGCAAATAGGATAAGCTAGCGTTGGCTTTTTTGCGTGAAGTTCACTTTTGCATGTGTTGCATTAGTTGACGCTTCATGTTTTGGTTCGCAAAACAATCTTTCTAAAACCTGTGGTTGCTTGGAGCTAAGTTTTGCATGTGTTGCAAAAGGAGAGAGCTCAAGCATGATTTGGTGTTTGTGCGCTTGTATGGAGCTAGAGGCTTGCATGTGTTAAGCAGTAAAGAGCTCATACGGTTGATTTGGTTTTGATGTGGAGTTGGTTTTGATGTTGCATGGAACTAGAGAATTGCATGTGTTGCAATTAGAGAGTTTATGCATCGTGAATTGATGTTGCTTGGAGCTAGACTTTGCATGTGTTGCAAAGAGTAGTGCTCAAGCATGAAATGTGTTTATTATGCTATTTGCAGTTCACAGTAAATAAACCGAGGTTTATGAGTCCTAATCCCGAGAGCATGTGAGTGGGGCTTGCACCCGTGTTGGCAAGTTGATCGGTCTTGTGTTGACCTTCACATGGCTAGGGGATTAATCTCATAAACTCGAGTTTGATTTGCTTAATACGTTTTGCAAATAGATCTTGAGTTGGATTTTGGTGAAATGAGTTTTCGCCTTTTGGAGTTGGTTAATTGGTGCAAATGTGTTTTGCAAATAAGCGTTGGATCTATGTGTGTCAATCCTAGAGTATGTGTTGGCATTTGCAAATGTGTTTTGCAAAGTGTCGGGATCATGTGTTGATCCTTACATGGCTAGAGGATTGATCGCATAAGTTCGGTGTTGATTTGCGAAATGTGTTTTCGCTAATTTGGTTTGAATTCTTTGAGCATGTGCTAAGTTGGTGCAAATGTGTTTTGCACATGTGTATGATCATGTGTTGATCATCTTTGTGGCTCAAAGAATAAGTTTGGTTTTTGGAGAAATGAATTTTGAGTTGATTTCGGATTTCTCCCTGGTGGCAGACTACAAGCATATGGATGGTACTACCGTTAGGGCTGTGACTACGGCCAAGAACGCTGTGAGGTTTTTGATGTATGGGTTGTTTTTCTAAGTCATCGAAGCGGTACTACGCCCTCGGGGCAGATTATCAGAAAGTCGGTACTACTGCCCTCGAGGGCGTGAGTACCAAGAATTGTTACCGCTGTTTCATCGGTTGTCATGCGGTAAGTACCACTGCCCTTAGTGGGCTAGAGTACCTGCTTTGGCCGATTTTCGAATCTTGCCTCCAACGGCTAGTTTTCATGGTGGAGGCTATAAATACCCCCTTGGGGGGCTTGGGCATGGTGTTGCTGCATTTTGTGAAGGGTTTAGCTCTTGTGTGAGTTGTGTAGAGGTGGTTTGCATGTGTTGCATCCCCTCATTTGATTCTTGAGCTAAGAGTGAGACTAATTGCATTTGTTGCAATTAGGAAGTGGTTTGGGTACCTCTTGTGCATGTGTTGCACTTGAGTGAGGCCTTGTGCATGTGTTGCATTTGGTGATCACCGAGGAGCGATTCACAGTCGGTGAAGTTCAAGCGAGGAGCGGCTTATTACTCTTGAAGGTTGCCGACTCCTAGACGGCGTGAGGCGCGCCAGGCGCAGAGCTCTCGAGTGTGAGAAGCCTCGGCAAGTTTGTGAAGGTTCGGGTTGAGCCTACGCAAGCGTGAAAACCACGACTAGTGGAAAGAGGCAGTGCTCGAGCGGAGCCGGTCCGAGTGGTCGGCTAGCCTCAACGCGGGACTAGGGGAGACCGCAAGTCTCCTAACACCACGGAAAAATATCGGTTGTCCTTGTCTCATTTACATTCAAGCATTTACATTATTGTATATTTATTGATTGCTTGAATTAGAATTGCTTAGTATTATTTGTGTGATCAATTTAGCAATTCTAGCTTAGAGACATAATTTAGTTAGTGCACTAGTGAGCCTAGTTGGTTTAGGCTTTAATTGTCAAAACTGCTTTATCGCCTGCATTACTCTTGATTAGTTTTTGACATAGGGGTTGAATTAGAGCGATTGTTTAGTGAGCGATCGAATTTTTATAAACGCCTATTCACCCCCCCTCTAGGCGCATCCTCGACCCTACATCAAGGCGGTCTGGGGATTCATGATTTGAACCTTAAGAATATCGCCCTTCTTAGCAAATGGTTGTTTAAACTTTTAACATCAGAGGGTACTTGGCAACAACTACTTAGGAATAAATATTTAGGTTCCCGGCCATTAGTGTAAGCTGAGTGGAAACCAGGAGATTCACATTTCTGGTCTAGTTTAATGAAGGTAAAGCAAAACTTCCTTTGTTTTGGCACCTTCAAAATTAATAATGGATCGCAGTGAGGTTCGGGAGGATATCCGCTTGGTAATAGAACTCTAAAAGATCAAGACTCGACTATATAGCATTGTTCGAAGCAAGTTTACAACAATTGCTGAGGTTTTATCAACATCACAACCAAATATTTCTTGGCGAAGATCATTAATTGGACCAAAGTTAGTTGCGTGGAGTGAATTACTTTCACGAATAGTTAATATTAATCTAACGCAGATTGATGATGAGTTTCGCTGGAATTTATGCCAAAATGGTCAATTCTCGGTGAAATCTCATTATCAAGCATTGATTAAAAATGATGTGCCAAATTTAAACAAAAGATTATGGAAGCTTAAAGTTCCACTAAAAATCAAGGTGTTTTTGTGGTATCTTCGAAGAGGCGTAATTCTAACTAAAGACAATTTAGCAAAACACAATTGGCAAGGTTGTCGAACATGTTGTTTTTGTCAAGAATCTGAGACAATTAGGCATTTATTCTTTGATTGCCGTTTTGCTCATACTGTCTGGAACCTGATATATTTAGCTTTTGGCATATCTAGTCCAACGTGCGTCGCTAATATGTTTGGAAGTTGGCTAGGGGGTTTTGGTGCAACCGCTAGAAACCTAGTTCTTCTTGGTGTTGCAGCTACGTGTTGGGCTATATGGCTATGTCGAAATGATATTGTATTTCAAAAGAAAACCAACTCTTCTCCTTTGCAGGTTATTTTTGCTATTACCCACTGCTACGACGGGTCAGTGGTTGCGTATGCGAATCGCGACTCCACGTTGGAGGAGGCTACTCAATGCTTGATACGGGTGGCCACGGATTTCTATTCCCGGGCACATGGGTGGCGGTCTAGTCTTCGGATTGTTGGTCATTAGTGTGTGCGCATTTACTTTTTCTTATTGTTTCATTGTGTGCTTCTCGTTAAGAGAGTGGAAGTAATTTCAAGAAATTGTATTATCTCAATGTAATGTTCTTGAAATTAATAAAAATGCTTCCATTTTAAAAAAAAGAGCTGCATAAAAGGAGTGAAAATCACCTCATGGTTACCAGTCAGAAACATGGATTGGTTTTTGAAAGATCAAAATGTCGAAAACATGTCCGATGTTGGATAACGACTTTGCCATATTTATTTTATATTTATTTGGATATAGATATAAATATAGATATCCTAGGTGATGAGGATTGAAAGTGTTACTCATTTAGTCTTTCAATTATTCGTAGCTATACTCTATCAATAGGTCTAAAACCTACAGTACATAAAGTTTACAATACATAAAACAAAGCTCACATTTATTCAAACGATTAACTCTCTGACCAGTTCAGTCAAGGTGGTCAAATAACTTTGTTTCACACTGATTGGTGATGATCAGTGAAATAGTCACCAAGACCAATGAACTAGTCAGGGATAAGTGGTTACTTCCGCACATGTCTCTGTACCGATAGTTTTCTGACAGGTACATATAAACCACTCAAAAGTTATCTCTGAAAAAAGCACATTTTAGTAGAAGACACCTCTCAGTTACACAATACCTCTATAAAGAACAACTGCCGTCTCTTCTAAATAGGGAGTTAATACCCCTGCACATGTCTTTGTACGGACATTTTCTGACAGGCATATATAAACCACTCGGAAGTTATCTCTTAAAAAGACACCATTTAACGAGAAGACACCATTTGACGGGAAGATACCTCTCAGTTACACAATGTCCCTATGAAGAACAACTGCCGCCTCTTCTAAATAGGGGGTCAATCCATACCGTTAGAGGTATTAACAACTTACAATCATTCTGATTCGCAATCACTCTGTAATCTATATTCTCTATTGAGTTATTTGGTTAATAAAGAAGCAATCCCTATATACTATTTTTCTCATTTTGTTTGCTAGGAGACCACAATTATATTTTCGTAAGATCGGTTAAGAGACCCAATATTTTGGACATCAACACTAGATACAAATATGAATGATATCGATTATAAATAAAGACCAAATATGAATCAAATTGAATACGATCATGAATATTTCTTAGAACACCAAACCCCTTTAAACTACATACACAAAACAAGCACAAAAAATAACTAATTTATTTAATCCAAAAATTCATGAATTCTACATATTTTAAGTTAGGACTTCTTCCCTAACTCCATGTATTGATGTATATTTTAATGTATAATGGGCTACTAAAGTATCATGTAAATAGGTTGGGCTGAAATAGGGGATATATGCTATGATATCCGTCCTTTAAATATCGTGATTATCTATATTCGTATTTGTATTCGACGAACAGGGAAATGTTGAATCTGTATTCATATCTGATAGAAAAAAAATCTGTATTTGTTTTCGATCCGATGCTATCCGAACCAATAAAATCTATATTAAAAAATAATTTAGATATCAGAAGGTATTCGATCTGTTTCACCGCTACGAGATCTCGCGACCATCTCTTGTGTTGCTCTACCTCGACCGTGTTGTTGCAAACATTGTATCTATGGGACAGAGATTAGGTCCACAATAAGCAAGATCGATCTAAGCTGGCTATTTTCAAAACAAACGGTCCAGTTTTGCGTGCGACAGTGCCGGTTAGCTACATGTTGACAATGATTTTGTCCTGAGAATAAAATACAAATAATAACGTAAAAATTATAATATCAAATAAATAAAATACACTAACGGCTAAAATTCATTAGAATATAAAAAATAACTAAAGGCCATGAATTATATTTAAATAAAAATCACACGACATAGATAGATCAGAAAAATAGTCCACGGTCAATATCCCGCTGGCAATAAGAGCCCGGTGTACATAAATATTGAAACATGTTTAATATGATGCTATGACCATCAACGCGTACATATATGGATTAAGTGATTTATAATAAAATAATGGTTATTGGCAATAAAACGTAACACAGGCCCGCATCAAGATTGTTATGAAATAAATCATATGATCAATTACGAAAAAGTGCCATTTTAGGAGAGATATCTTCTCCCAAAAGACACCCAAATCTTGTATATATATATGTGTGTGTGTGATGAAACACTAATGAGAATGGTGAATCAATGAGAAGCATTTGCTTTGCCTTAAATCTCTCTCAATGGTCTACTATGGGCTAATAGCGTTTAACACGTTATCAGCACCTTGTTCTCTAGATAGATGAAGAGGGGAAGTTCCTGCCCAACGCTCTGCCCATCAAGCGAGTGATTAACCAATGGACAATGGCATGTTATTCAAATCCATCTTTGATGCTCTTGATTTTTCTTTTTGAAGACATCATGCGAAATAAGTAGAGAGTAGTGCATGCTGGTCATGAAGACCAAGGTGCACACTCATCTGGAAGACGGTAGGGTCTCCTATTGTACCCGTGACAACGGTGGTGACTGCAAATTTATCCCTTATATTGTCGGAGAAAATGCATATATGACAGTTTTATTGCACATCTTTGAGATTTTGCCCATGCAAATATTGCCAATTGCAATATTACATGTTCATATGCCATTATTCATGTCATATGGCTTTATATTTCTGAATTTCTCTTTCTAGCTTAAATGCTTTGGCATATGGTGATTGCTTTCTATGGATTTGGATTAAGTACAAGGTAATAGAGTCTAGTACATTGGCTACGACTGTAGTGTCACCTGTCTTTAATGGGACAGAGTCCATGTATTAGCAGCGAATATTTTACTCTTTTTCTTAGTGAGTTTTTCTATCAAGATTTCTCATCTAAGGTTTTTAATGAGGCAATATCAATATAAGTAAAAGAGCTAGAAGGTGACATATATCACATTTCACGCTCCTGCATCGCGGAAGCACCTATCATACCCTAGGAGCGCAGTAGCTTCGGTGACTTATCGTGCTCTCAAGGCATGTTGGGTGCTTCTGTGGTGCGGTAGCGTAGAAGATGATAGGTATTACATTCCTACATTTTTCATGGTAAGAGATAAGACTATTTTTATAATTACGTTGAAAGATGATTAGATTTTTTTAAAAAAAATCCTACGTGGAGATGGAAAAGCGATGATTCGGCATAAGGGTATGTATAATAAGGTCACCTTAGCTTACTTTTAACATGTCCACATCAGTTTTGTTCTATGTGGAAGAGTGAGAAAAGAGAAAATATAAGAAAGCTAACTCTTATTTAGTAGTAAGTATTGTACGGAAGTATAAGTAGATTAGTTATGTACAAAAGAGAAGAAATAATTAATATATAGTATCTAGATCTAACATTTAGAGATAACTATTATATAAACTAATTTAATGCTTACTCTAAATACTAAATAATATAGATAAAAAATAAAGTAAACCACAGAATTTATTATTGTACATGTTCTAGAGCAGATACGCTTACCTCTCTCTCTCACATCCCCATCAGGCCATCACCCTCGTAAGTACGGCACTATGCCCCCACTCCTCAAGTCTTTATATGTCGTCAGCCGCGCTCACCTCTCACATCCCCATCACCCTCGTACTACGGTACTATGGCCTCCACTCCTCAGGTCTTTATATGTCGTCAGCCGTGCACACCTGGCTCGGCGAACTCAAGAAGCCAAGCGCCGAGAGGAAGTCGTTGCTTGTGCCGACCTTCTTCCCGAGGGAGGCGCGCGGCGATGGTGGGGTCACCGGCGAAGCGGCTGGCGCGGCGGGTCATCAAGAGGCGGCTCGAGAAGGCCGGCATGGTGGGCCTCGCCGCGGCGGCAGCGCTGGTACTGCTTCTCTGCGCTGCGTGGCTCCGCTGCTCGGGGGCCGTCGGCTCCGCCCTGTCGGCGTCCAAGAAGCAATGGAGTGGCGGGGTCTCTGTCGCCGCCTCCGCCTCCGCCTCCGCCGCCGCTGCGGCTGAGACGCGTGGGAGGGCGCTCGCCGTGGCGGTGGGGGAGTGCGACCTGTTCGATGGGGAGTGGGTGTGGGACGACAGCTACCCGCTCTACGAGTCCAAGGACTGCCCGTTCTTGGACGTCGGGTTCAGGTGCTCGGAGAACGGCCGCCCGGACGCGTCCTACACCAAGTGGCGGTGGCGGCCGTCGCGCTGCGATCTCCCCAGGTTGGTTGGAATTTGTTGTTCTTGCTTATCTAGTTGCTAGTGTTGGAAATCTAGGTATTATTTTTGTTTTAGATTTGAATATTAAGCTAATTTTCAAAATGATTAAAGATAACAGGCAAGACAACAGGCACCACATGAGCATCGTCGCGCACGCGTCGAACTGAGGGAAAAAAATTCTTACGTAGGGCTTGTGGATGAAAAAGAAGCAACACAGTTGCGATCGCCTCTAGTAGAAGTATTCGACATCGAGGAGGAAGAACTCGAGTGGTCGCGCAATGCGCTGCCTAGAAACCTTATTGTCGCCCCCATGCAGGTTTTCGCAGCGGCAACGGTTCGGAGATCCCGCTCTTCTTGCCTCGCGGTGCACGCCGAGAGGAAGGTCGGTGAAGAACGAGCGCAAGACGAAGACGCAAATACGATCACAAAGGATGAACACGAAGTGCCGAGAAAAAAACTCCTTTCGTGCGGACGTCTCTGATTGTATAGCCTCGCACCAGTAACGGTCAATAAATTGATCATTACAGCACCATTAAACGCTAGTCAAACGGACTGTTTCAATTGAAACTGATGCCATAACGCTGTATGAATGCTTAGTTAATGACCATGGTGTTGAAGAGAAACCGAAGAGCCAGGAATTTAATTCACGGCACGACGACAAGTCACAAGTCACGCGAAAACATGCGGTAATTCGCGAAATACGCGCGCGCGTGTGACTTTAGCCGTGCTCCTCACCCTCCATATGCCTCATTACAAGGTATGGTGGGAACTCTCCCTTTTAAGTTAGCATTCTCCTCTCTCAACTAGCAATATGGTACTATTCTTTATACCTTTGGCATTAGAGATAAATGGACCATTTGGGTCTCATTTCTAACAACTAGTCCCCTCCCCATTGGGTTGTTGGATTTGGGGGTTTGGATAGGAATCGATTGGGATGCGCGTGTACTTTTGCCAAGTCTGTCAAAGCGAGAATTTTAGACACCTTAAATGAAATCTCTTGCTACAATCTAAGCTTTCTACATGGCACATTGTTGGTGGAATGAGAGTAAACCCCATTTCGCATTTGCAGTTCCAATTTCCAGTAAGGGTCCTTCAGGGAGATGTGGATGTGGATCAGAGCCTGTGCAATTTAAATTGCTACTTGGAATGCTCTAGCACTTAATTTGGCGAACTTGTCAAAGTGAAGAAGTTGGGACGGCTCTAAATAAACTCGGTGCAAGCTTGCACTCGGCATGTCGCGATGTTGATAGAATGAGAATTAAATTTGCAGCAGTAGTTCTGATTTTGGGTGCTTTAGGGCATGTGCAATGGTACTAGCTATAAAAAATATCCATATCATCTATAAATAGCATATAGACAACCTTTTCAATAGATTAGCTATAGCATTGTCTATAAAATTAAATATTGGCTCACATATAATAGATAATAAGTGCTTTGGAATCAGTTATGGCTTGATTATACATTAGTAAGGGCATCCGCAATGGTGCCTAGTCAGCTATCTATAAGAAATCTATATCAGCATCTATCCTATCTGGCAAGCAATTAAATGAAGAGAGAGAGCGCTGCTATCTATAGACCTGTAGATTATCTATTAATTAAATGAAGAAAGAGAGAGAGCACTCTATTAATTAAAAAATAGCTATAGACATCTATATAGATTCACCATTGCAAGAGTTTACTATAGCATGGTATATAGATGATATGGATCTTACTATAGAGAGCAATTATCTTTAACCATTGCGGATGCCCTAACTGATCTATATCTCTCTCCTCATTTTCTCTCTTCCACCTAAACAAAATGCTGAGATGGCATCCTTATAGCTAGCTGAAGTGGCACCATTGCACAGATGTTTGGTAAGATGTGGTTGGTGGGTGTGCATTGTAAAATCATAACCCTGGTTATCATTAGATTAGTGGAACACGAGGCTGTCGACGACCACCACACCCTGGGACTGCGCATCACGATTGAAACTCGATGCCCTTTGCTTCCAACTGGATTAGAAAACAATGTTACACATATTTAGTGAAGATATATTAGTTAAACCGGTATTGTTTAATTATTTGGTCTGTCATGTTGTTGCTCTTCCTGTTAATTGTTGAGTCCTCTGTGTTATGTGTACGTTTTTACTTTTTAGTATTCTGTTAAGCTGTCTTTGCTTACAGAAAAGTTGTTGCTTAGTTCAATTTGGACTACCTAGTGAGTCTAGGCTCCTTTCCATGATCTGTTTTCTGCCTTTTGCAAAAGTAAACTAAATCTTGATCCTTGTCATCATGCTTATCAGTAGCTTTTACTTGGAGTTAAATATTCTTGTCCCCCATAACCACCAATGGTAGGAAATTTTACAGAGCTAGTTCTGGAATAGTGCGACATTAGGGAGGTATTATATGTTATGTAAAAAGTTACATATTTTGATGAGAAGCATAATCTAATTGTGGAAACATCCAATAATTAGCAAATTTCTTTTTTTTTATTAGCAGCAAGGCCTTTCAATTTCTTGGTGTGATAATCCATAAAGAAAAAGGTGTCCTGATATGATCCCACTCAAATTTATTTTTCAAGTGAGCGTGCCATCAGCAACATTTTGCTATATTTCCAATAGCTAGGATTAGGACTTGATGGTGTAGTTGTATGGAGATAACACCAATGGTAGCCGTGTAGACTAACAGCTAAAACACCACAGCTCGTTCCACTATATGCTGCTGCTGGTATATTTATGTGTAAAGGGCAGGCGCAGTGCGGTGGACGCTATATACCATGTGGACGAAAGTTGCAGCTGTGGCTGCAGCAAATAGTTTCTTATGATTAGCACATTACAATTGGCCACTGAACAACATTGGCTTGTGTTGGAATTGAAAGATTATACAGTTGTTGTTTGTGAATTGTAATATAGTTTACTAAAAGAGGAGCTACAACAGTAATCTTTACTGATATCACAACCCTCAGAGCAATTCGATTTTTTAAGCCTAAAAATAACAGCTAATCTTATACTCCATTTCTAGTAAGCTTCATGATTTTGTGACCTCGTAAATGATTTCTGATTTATCCTTGTGGATCGAGGACCAATATGAATGGTCCACACCTTCACTTTAGCATAATGGATATCATTTTCTGGTTTAATCATATTTTTCTTTGATTTCTCAGATTTGATGCCAGAAATATGCTGGAGAAGCTAAGAAACCGAAGAGTCGTGTTTGTTGGTGATTCAATTGGGCGGAACCAGTGGGAGTCTCTGCTTTGTATGCTTTCTGCTGCTGTTCCTGACAAGAGCTCCATCTATGAAGTTAATGGGAGTCCCATTACAAAGCACATGGGTTTCTTGATTTTCAAATTTAGAGACTACAATTGCACCGTGGAGTATTACAGGTCTCCTTTTATAGTCCTTCAAGGTCGTGCACCAGCTGGAGCCCCTGAGATTGTTAAGTATACAATTAGGGTTGATGCCATGGATTGGATGTCTGACCGGAGTCAGTGGAGGGTTTCTGATGTGTTGGTCTTTAACACCGGACACTGGTGGAACTATGAGAAAACCATCAGAGGGTAAGCATAAATATTTTGACTATATTGATCAAATAACATTTCCTATTTCATTTGTGATGACTGATAAATCATGTTTTGCAATTCATTCTTTTTGTGAACAAGTTGTTTGGATCACCATAATTGCATATTTTGTAATCTAATTGAAGCTAGGCTTACTTGCTATGTTTTGTATCAGCGGTGCCTATTTCCAAGAAGGAGATGAGGTGAAAATGGATATGACTGTTGGAGATGCTTATGAAAGATCAATGAGGACATTGTTTGAGTGGATTCAAAATGAAGTTAACACAAGCAAGACCCAGGTCATCTTCCGTACATATGCCCCTGTGCATTTCAGGTCTGTATGACCACCAGCTTACTAGTGATCACTTCCCTTGCCTGTTTCCTTTCTCAAGCATTATTTGACAATGTTGAGAGGTTGTTTATGTTCTAATCAATATCATCAGATTTTGTTGTGCGACATAATAAATTTTGTAGTCTGCTTTCACCAAAACATTCCTTTTCAGTATATAATCCACCTTTCAGTGGCTGTTTGCACAGTGCTAACAATGGATGGGCAGAGTTGTCACCGAAAGCCCCACTCCTTGGATATATGTTGTTTGAATTAAAAAAAATTATCCCAATGCATTTTCCTCTTGTTTTTTCTATTGAGTTGCATGCACCAGCCAGTTCACCCAAAAGCTGATGAGGAAAGGAGGGCAATTCACTTATACTTTAACACTCCCCCTCACGTGCAGACTCTCTCAGGCCTAGGACGTGGAATAGAAGTGGGTCGCAATTATTATTTTTAATTGCGCCAACCAGGTCTTGAACTTGAGACCTCTTGGCTCTGATACCATATTGAGTTGCATGCAACAGCCAGTTCACCCAAAAGCTTAAGCTAATGAGGAAAGGAGGGCAATTCACTTATACTTCAACATTTTCGTTTGTTTTGGATCTTAGTCAAATAGTCAACCAAAAACCATCAAATAGCCAACCATAAACCATCATCATGTGATTGACAATAGTGCTTCAAAAGCACGACTATTGTGCACTTTCCTAGCCCTCTGTTTGAAGGAAACAAGCTAATGGCTTTCTGGCCTTCAATGCTATCTACAATGTTCTGAAAGAACAACAACAAATTGGCATCAACACGGAAACAAAATTGTGCTCTTAACATTTCCATTTAGATACACGAATTAGCTTGACCTCCAGTGTTATCAAACTGTCTTTTTAACTAAGTCCATATTTGTGCAGAGGTGGTGGGTGGAGGACTGGAGGAAGTTGTCACTTGGAAACTCTTCCAGATATGACACCGTTTAAATCGCTGGAGGAATGGGCTGCCCTGCTAAAACCCGTGAATGACGTTCTAGGGAGCAACATCAGACCCAAGCTGCTTGGTTTGGATATACTGAATGTGACTCAGATGACGGCTCAGCGAAAAGACGGTCACATTTCAGTATACCTAAGTCCTTCAGGGTCTGTCCCTCGCCACAGACAGGATTGCAGCCACTGGTGCTTGCCTGGAGTCCCTGATACCTGGAATGAGCTTCTGTACGCCCTCTTTATGAAAAGACAGATGATGATAGATCAAAATATTTCCCTTGTTGGCACTACAACACTGAACACTGGCGCGATGTTGATGCACTGACCACTGCGTAATTTGTGGGAAGCCGATGGGCACGAAACACATTTTTTGGAACAGGAGAGTTGTTTTGGATCCTTGGTCATGCAAGGCGAGATCGAATCAGTAATGACGATGTACGTGATAGGGTTGAGATAACACAAATTGAACATAAACTTGTCTAACATCGTTTTTGGAATAGGAGAGTTGGTTTGGATACGCGGTGATACAAGACGAGATTGAATCCGCAATGATGATGTACGTGATAGGGTTGGGGTAACACCAATTGAAGAAAAATTTGTCTAACATTGTTTGAGATGGTTTGGACTGTATATTAAGGGTATAGATAATGTTTTATATACTCTCCTTGTATAGGTTTTTATATAAAGGTTTTTCTTATATAAGTTTTTCTTGTATATGTATTATCCTATATAGGTTTTTCTTTTATTCTCACTTTTACATCTATATATTATGATCTATTAGCCTCATATTGAATATAACAAGTACTATTCATAATATGATATCAGAGCAAGGTTAGAGTCAGGGTTTTACCAGCGTTGCACTTGTTGGCCAAGCCATCACCAGCGTGCTTCCGTTGCCACTGCCCTCGGAAGGAGCCATCTCCACTCCCGAGGCGGACACCTATTACGGCTTTTCCTCGGCCGCTCATCGTCGACCTTCACCCTGGACGAGCTCCATTTTGGCTGACAACACCTGTGGCTTTGTACCAGCTGGCGGTGATGCTCGCCTACAGCTCCTCCGTCCACTGGCATGCCATCGGGCCATTGTTCGCACTGGAGCTCTGCTCGCTTCGCCGCGACGCTGTATTCGCTTGCCACTCGCTGGCTCCTTCTGGTTGTAGAAGTCGTCAACCTCTGCTGTGACGCTTCAGGCACCTACGTCGACGTCGTCCCTGTCAGCCAGCTCGCCATTAGCTCGGCCTTCGCCTCGCAGCCTTTGAGCCGCCTGCCGTTGCTCCGCCTTCTGTGCCACCGCCCATCAGCTAGCCCGACCGGCTGCCTCAGCCTCACTCGTAACCAAGACGAGCTCGCTCTATGCCCGCAAACGCTTGTTCAGACCGATCAGATTCCAATTGGATCCAAAACCAGATTTAATCCGGGTGTTAGCTCTGGCTTCTGGTATTGGCTCCGGCTCTAACTTCTCCCGGCTGAAATTGCTACGCACACCCAATGACCCAAACGTACCAGGATTTCAATTCGATCGATTTTCTTCAATTGAGGCACCTTTCGGGACAGTTTCTGATTATGCAGATTCTGGATTGTAGTCAGCTGTCTGGAGAAGCGGCTATCTGAAGAATCTGCTGACCGGAGAATTTGGTCGTTCGGCAATCCTGATTGTCTGTGTTGATTGTTGATCGGTGTCGGTGACAGATGAGCGGATGGTGGTGGTGGAGGGGCCTAGGGACGATGGCGGAAGCCCTTTGTCGGCGTACTTTACGCCAGGGTACCCTCTCCGCCGCACAAAGGCATGCATGGCCCACGTGGCAGCCTGGCGAGTAGATGGGCGAGTACGCCCTACCGCCAGCGTTGGTCTACGTGGCGTTGGCGCAGCAGTGGGCGAGACGCCTCGCCGCCGCGCCCGACCCACGTGGCGGCTTACGGGGGCGGGCGAAGCACGCCGCCCACCAGCGCCACCACGTGGCGTTCGGGCGAGCAGTGGCGAGGACGCTTTCGCCGGCGCCCGGCACGTGGCGGCTTGGCGGGCGGTGGCGAGCACGCCCGCCCGCCAGCGCCGCCCACGGGCGTTCGGGCGGCAGTGGGCGAGACGCCGCCGCCGACGCCCAATTTCACGTGGCGGCTTGGCGGTACTGGCGAACACGCCCGCCTCCAGCGCCAAACCACGTGGCGTTCGGCAAGCAGTGGCGAGGACGCCGCCGCCGCCGCGAAGGCAAAAGGTGGTGCAAGGTTCCTTCACCTCGAAGCCCCCCTCCTTCATCGTACCACGCCAGCGGTGCGCAGGCGGTGTCAGGTTCGTTGATTGCGAGGAAGTCCGCTGCAGGCCCAATCTCTGGCGCCCGTCACCTACCCGTCGCAGAGGGGTCCCATCCCGGGCGAACCGGGCGAAGCCATGCGTCGGCATTTAATGAGGCTGAAGGAACGGGACAGCACGAGAGGAGCTAATAAATGTGTATAGATCAGCATGATGACCCCCCTTTTACCTACCCCGTTAGCCTGGCCTATATAAGGGCCGTCTGGTGCATGGAAAAGGGGAGAGCATTCGAGAAACGAAGGACCAAGATTTCAAGCAATAGAGACATAGGAAGAACTTGTAACCTCCAAGCTATGTATTGGCTTAAAAACACTCTACATAAAATCCAGCAGGAAGTAAGGCTATTACCCTGGTCCAGGGCCTGAACCTGGGTAAAATCACCGTGTCAACATAGTTCAAGAGCGCCATAGTCCTTCGCGTGGGAGTTTCTAGGGTTTCCCCTCGTCAGGTTTTGCCAGCTGCGAAGACGCCCTTCTATCGAACAAAACCCGGTCTGTAGACCAAGGCCTGTCTGGTGGAATACGCCGACACCCTTATACCTACAACGACTCGTGGGAGACGAAACCGCAAAATCTGAGTCAGAATCCGCAGAATCAAGTGGATGATAGCTTCTGATTCTGTGTACAAATCAGATTCTGATTCTTGGAGAAGCTGTCTAGAATCCTACTGTTCGGCGTATAATCTGCTTTTATTTTAAGTAAAAGTTGTATTTAAGCTGAAACGAAGGGGGCCTGAATCTGATTTAGCTCCGGCTTTGAATTTTCAACTCCGGCTATAGCTCCTATTTTCAACTCCGACTCTAACTTCATCCTTTGGCTCTGGCTTTAGCTTTTGGCTACTCTGATTTCTGGCTCATTCTATCGGCTCAACTTCAGTTCCTTTATCGGCTTAAACCTGCTAGCTCCGGCTTCTCTGGCTCTCGGCTCTGGCTTCATATGGGCTTTTTCATCGACTTGGCTTCTTCATCGCTTCTTTTGTTAATTCAGATGGGCTCTTTCATCAACATGGCTTCTTCATCGGCTCTCGATCGGCTTGACTTCTGTGGCGACTTGCATAATTAGCCCAGGGTAACGACCGTAGCACTTCCATTACTTTGAGATAATTACACGAATCTCGGCATATTAGCTAATCAAAACATTGAACGCACCCGATGTTTTATCTGTTAATAACCGTGTTCAGAGTATTGCAACAGAACAATAATTATAGACTAAAATAGAAACTTGTTACAATCCATTTCCACATTGGCTACAGGTCTAGTACATTAATTATACATAATATGTAAATACAAAAAATATAATACAAAAGTACTAATTACACTAAAAGACTGACGGAAAGTGTTGCACTGCATAATCATCAACCTAGCCCTCCTAATAGTCCACCTCCTCGTGGTCTTGATCTTGCGAATGACCTTCACACCATGCCTCATGGTCTAACCCATTGGGATCCATGTACCAACCATAGGCTTGTCCACATGAGCATTTCTCTAAGCAAAGAGGATTTAGTAACAGTGAGTACAAAAGTACTCAGGAAGTATTAATAAAAAATATACCATATGAAACTTTACCAACCTCCATCTCATAGGCATCCTCCTCTCAAATCTATTTTCAGGAAAATAGGGTTTTATTAGTAAAACGTGGGTTTTCAATTTTAATTATTAAAATTACTACTAGCACCCATATATGAGGTAGATTTAGCTTCTGTAGCCTTCAATTCAGGAGACAAGTATGAATTTATAATTTTACCCTACGCGGGTTTGTACCACTTTACCCATAGTGACTCCATCTCGTGAGGCTCCAAAATATTTATCACTATTCTAATATTAGATCTCCAACCCTACTAACTCGAGTCGAAGACACCTATCCCAGGCTGTCCTGTTTGACTCATAGCTAGCAGTTGTACCATACTACCGTAGTAGCACTGATACTCAACACAAGGTTTTACATGCAAAGCCTGAAAGAATCAACAACAACTAATTTTTGGTATCCTTCATTGGGACTCTCGGCATACCACCTTCACACTCCTAGTTATCTACTCATACCCAATGTAGAGATCTTAATATCTTCATAAAACAACCTTTTCTGACCGATTTCGCACACTATAGTTGGTACTTTAAATACGGCCTATTGCCCGAGTGTAGTTTTTCATTCTTATATTATTGTCTATGTAGAGGGCCCTACTGGCTACCTCCCTTCTCATCGGCACCTTTTACCTGCCACACATATATATACATTCCCCATCACATCAATATCCATTACTACCTCAATAGTTCATCAACAAACCAATATGCACAACCACCTCTGATTTATGATTTTCTTAAAAATATTTTCCCATGCATCGGTGATATCACATATTAAAGTGTGATCAAGGAATACTTACCTGGATTCTGGTAAAAATAAGCGTCCTTGCACGATTGTTGCAGCTGACCTTCGGTCGGATTTAATTCAACTCCTGATATTTTAAAATATTATAGTTTAGATTAATATTAAATTAGTGTATTTTTAATGGCGTCCAACCTTTTCATGATTTGATTTGAATTAATATAGATAGAATGCTTATTTCAATTTAGGATATATCAATTAGTCGCATGTTGACTTGGTATATTTTAATTTGGAATATTTTAGCTTGTTGTATTTTAAATTGATATATTTGAAACTGCCGTGGCTTATTAAATTTTTTTGTCATGTTTCATCTTAGCAAGGTTATTATTTTCCTATATTTAATTATTATAGAAGGTGTTAGTTCTATATGTTTCTTTAATTAATTATTCATTGACATATATCATTTTCTTAAATTTTTAAATTTTATTGCAATATATTTTTCTTTTTAATTATTAATCTTTTTTCTGCTTCTTTTCTTCCTCTTTGTTTTTTCTTTTCCTTTATTCTTTTTCTTCCTCCTTCATGGTCCTTATCCTCTCCCTCTTTCTTTCTCATCTACTCCCTCTCTCCTTCTCCTGGCTCTCTCGATTTGGCTGGCTAGCCCACCTTCGTCGCTGGGGTCGGCCTCTCAAGCGACGTCCAGCCTGCCCTCAGCTTAGCCTCGGCCTTCTCCTCTTGGGTTGCCACGTGGGCCATCTCTCTCTCCACCACTTGGCATCGTTGCCCAAGCCCCACCTCCCTACACTCAACCCCGGGCTAGCCTCCATTCAGCTCACCCCCGCACGGTCCACTCACCTCCAACCCCACTGCGTTTGGCCCTGCGCTTGGCTCATCGACCTCACCCGCTGCCTGACTCACGCACTGATGTGCCACCTTAGCCTCCTACTCCTGGCCCCACCTCGAGCCACTGTCACTGAGCTCGCCTCCCCTGCCATCCGGGCTCTCCCTCCTCTTCCTGGCCGACTCCCTCTCTAGCAAGGTTTCGGTAAACCCTAAGTTTTTCTCCCCTTTTCTTTTCACTTAACTTCACTGTGATTTTGCATATTAGTGTAATGATGAACATGAATGAACACCCATATTTTTGTTTTTGGGTCAATGATGATTCTTAAGCTAGTTGGATGCAAGTTAGCGGTGTCTTAGTGATATCAGTGGTTCTTGTCACATGCAGGGGAGTGTGATAAGTCTGTGGGCATGTACAACGCCACCCTGTAACCACTACAAATGAAACCACTAGTTTACTTATGACCTTTAGTCTCTAGTTAAAGTCTTGCTACTGCTACTTCTCTGAATGAGCTATTAGTTATGATTGTGAGATTACTTGGGATGTGGTGATGAAATGGAAAGAACAACAGGGTTGTGTTGGGTGCTAGGGGTGATCTTAGCCATGCTCTTTTTGGTGGTGGCCTTGCTCTTTTGGCTTGGCCTTGCTCTGGTGGTGCTCGGTGATGATGGCTTAGTGGTGGCTTGCCCCTTGGTGGTCTTGCTCCTCCTGGAACTTGTTTGGGGCTTGACTTGTGTGGAGCTTGCTTCCTAGAGGTGGTTTTGTGCTTGGGCTTGTGGTGGTTTGCTGCTCCTTCCAGGCTTCCTGATGGCTAGGGACTTCCTAGAGGCTTGCTTGGAATGGATGGCTTGCTCTTCTGGTGTTTTGCTTTGCTTTGTGGAAATGATGGAGGTGACTTGACTAGCTTGGCTCTAGGTGGTTTTGGTGGCCTTCTGGCTGTGGTTTCATTTGGGAATGAATCGGCTGAGGGAGTTTGGCTCTAGGGAGAGGGTGCCCTAGGGAGGCTACACCTTCCCTTCTTATCCTCAGTGCTCTACCTCTTACTATGTGGCTTTTATCTTTTTTTACCATGAGATATTTGAGCACTATTGGGTATGGTTAAGGTTACCCGACAATTACAGGTTTGTTTAATGTCAGATGATGAAACCCGATCTAGCGAGAGATGTCGATTTGGCCTTGAACGAATTGGGTATCTCGATGAGCGATACCAACTCATACGGGTCTAATGACAACTCTAAGAACTCTAATTTCTATATTTCTTGCCTTATGATTAATGTGTATGTGTGTGAATGATTTATGATTTGCAGGGATCAAGATCAAGGATCAAGGAGAGCTATAGATTTTAGGACATTTTGAATTTTCTTGTGATCTTCTTTTTATGTAACTTTATTTTTAATGTATATTTTAATACACACTTGTATGACATTTTGATAATCAATAAAGTTGTTGATTACTTTATTAAGGAATTTAACTATATTTTAGTAATTTGTGTTGATTATCTCGTGTGTATGTTTAATTATTCTAGGTTGTTTCAGCTTCTTCATTGGCTCTCAGTCGGCTTGGCTCTTTCATAGGCTCAATTTGGTTCTTGGTCGGCTCCTTCATTGGTCGTCTCTTTTGTCGGCTTGGCTCTCATTTGGGTCTTTTATTCTTAATTTCATTTAAGGGTGAAAATCGAGCAAAGTCTTCATTTTTTGAGTTTTTTTCCAAAATTGACACAATTTGATTTAATATCAATTTCTTTATATTTTGAAAGTATTTTTAGAATTGAGCTAACGAGCTAAGTAGAGCCGAGCCAGAGCAAAATCCAATTTCATTCGAAATTCACTTATTTCAATGTTTAACCAATGAACAAGTATAATTAGAGCAATTTTGAATTGAGCTAACGGGCCCCACCAATGAGTTTTTTTCTAGCCCTAGTGTCATTATTTCCGTTGCATCCATCCAAGTCCTTAGCATCTTGGTTATTTCATTTATTCCGATTCTTTTTTATCTATTTACTCATTCCATTGACTCTGATTTTCGGCTCAATACATCAACTCGGCTCTTTTTATCGGCTTAGCTCATTTTGTCGACTCTGATTTTTGGCTCATTATGTCAACTCGGCTCTTTTCTTCTTCGGCTCGGTTTTTCAAGAGTTGAATGCTACAACGACTACTTCAAGACCAGGACTTTCGATTTTTCCTATTTTAGTATTAACCCTTTCAAATGCAATGCTATTGCATACGCATTGCATTTGTGGGATGTTAAAGATATAGATATTGTCCTATATAGACTCTCCTCATATAGGTTTTTCTTATATAAGTTTTTCTTATATAGGTATTACCTTATATAGGTTGTCCTTTTGTTCCCACTTGTACATCTTTATATTCTGACCTATTGGCCTCATATTGAATACAACAAGTGCTACTTCTAACATGAACATCTCCAATAGAGGCTTCCTGAGGCACCGGTGCGTAATGGAATTTTAAACTATCTTGAAAACATAAGAAGCAACAGAGGTTGGTCGAGACAGACATGGGAGAACCGCTTAAGAGAGACTTGGGGGATATTAATGCATCCAAAGAATTGACGATGGATAGAAGTGTATGGAAGTTAGCGATTCACATACTAGAACTATGACCTTTTTTTTTAGATAAAGGATATTTAATCTGGTCTCTGCCAAAGCACACAACCGAGTTCATACAAGTAGCACAGCCATAGAGCTGGAAAAGATAATAAAACAGAGAGAACTAAAAATCAAAAGCAAATTCTATTATTGCTTATCTATCCATTCTTGGCGAAAATATGCAACGCAACAACCTCCAACGCCCTGCTCACCATTCGGATGGTCTCCCTGTTGGTCTCAGACTGCAATAATGCCCGAATCGAGCCAAGATATACCGAAAGTAGCTTCGCATAAAAGAAGAATAACGTTTGTTTTGAAAAGTGAGATCATTACGTGCACCAAATCGCCCATAATATAGCAGCCCCCACAAGAATCAATCGTTTAGCGACTTGTCAATGCCATTAACCAACTACCCAACATATGCGACATAGATCGGCGAGGGAAAGGCGGTAGCAATATAAACAACACGCCAAATAGAACGTGAATGATGGCAATGAAAAAATAGATGTCTTATTGTTTCATTACAATGATGAAACAACATTGTTGATCCCCATTCCAATTCCTTTTAGCCAGATTGTCCTTTGTTAAAATTATTCCTTTCTGTAAATACCAAAGGAAAATTTTAATTTTTAAAGGAATTTTCAACTTCCAAATAAACTTACTACAAAAAGGGATTCCGTGGTTCATAAAATACCCATACATTGAAGCGAACGGAGAACCGACCATTTCTATGTAAACCCAGATAAAAATGTCCCTACCATCAAGAAGTCGGCAATTGGCTATTTTAGTGACTAAAGTATACCATGCCGTCAATTTATCCCCAAAGTAATCGATTTAAAATGAATATTAGGTGGCAAATGAGTCATAACCTCTGCCACAAGAATATGAGGATGACGAGCAATGGTATACAAACTAGAAATTGATCTCGAAGAGGTGTAGTGCCTATCCAAATGTCCTCCCAAAACCTGGTTTGTGAACCATCTCTAATCCGAATGATCCACAACCTAAAAATCATCTTTAACCTTTAATAACCCTTTCCAAAATTGGGAGTCCCTAGGTTTAATCTGCACTTGGGACAAACATTTGGATCCTAAATATTTATTGTTAATCAAGGTCTCGCAGATCCCATCCTCATTCAACGGCTTAAATAACCATTTCTTGAGAAGGCATTTATTCTTAACTTGCAGATCCACAATTCCCTGCACCGCCTTGATCTTTAGGGACGACACAATATATCCCATTTAGCAAGGCGATATTTAATCTTATCACTATTACCTTGCCAAAAAAATCTAGAGCGATAATAGTCCAACCTCTCAGAAACACCTTTAGGGATTTCAAAAAAGGACATCATGAACATGGGTAGACTACTGAGCACAGAATTTAATAGAATAAGTCTACCCCCATAAGAAAGGTGTTTAGCCTTCCAAGTACTTAGTTTTCGCTTAAATCGATCCTCAATCACTCCCCAATCCATATTGCGGAGCTTGTGAAAGTGCATGGGAATACCTAAGTACCGAAACGGAAATGATCCAATCCCACAGCCAAACAAGTTAGAATATTCTTGTTCATGATGTCTAGCATCACCAAAGCAAAATAGCTCACTTTTGTGAAAATTTATTTTGAGCCCCGATAATTGTTCAAATACACACAGCAATAACTTCATATTTTTAGCTTGTTCAATATCATGATCCATGAAAAGAATAGTGTCATCAGCATACTGCAGAATCGATAAGCCATCCTCAATCAGATGAGGAATAACCCCACGAAAATGGCCAATATCTTTCGCTCTCTTAATTAAAACAAAAAGCATATCTGCCACAATATTGAATAAAATAGGGGACATGGGATCACCCTGCCTGAGCCCTTTTTTCGTTTGGAAATAATGTCCAATATCATCATTAACTTTAATACCCACACTACCTCCGGTGACAAAATGATCAATCCAAGAGCACCATCGAGAATGTAAACCCTTCATACGAAGAGTTTTTGGAGAAAAGACCAATTAACCTTATCATAAGCCTTTTCAAAATCCAATTTTAATATCACCCCATTTAGCTTCTTCAATTCAATTCATGAATAGTTTCATGTAATATAGCAACTCCTCCATAATATGACGACACGGCATGAAAGCGGTTTGAGAAGGACTAACTACTTTGTTTGCCACTTGCATAATTCGATTAGTAGCAACTTTCGTGAATATTTTAAAGCTCACATTGAGCAAACATATAGGTTTATACTGCTGAATTTTGGTCGCCTCTTTAATTTTTGGAAGAAGCGTAATTATTCCAAAATTTAGACTAAATAAGGTAAACGACCAGAAAAGAAGTCATGAAACAATGCCAACAAATCATCTTTTATAATCTCCCAGAAAACCTGATAAAATT
Organism: Guadua angustifolia; assembly: GCA_036346375.1. NCBI lineage: Eukaryota > Viridiplantae > Streptophyta > Magnoliopsida > Poales > Poaceae > Guadua > Guadua angustifolia. The sequence continues at coordinate 53,193,172 of CM070520.1, read as the reverse complement.
CAGCTGGGAAACCATCAGGACCGGGTGATTTATTATGATCCATTTGAAAAATCGCTTCTTTAACCTCCTTTTCAGTGAAACTAGCAGTGAGAATTTCATTCTCCTCATTAGTTACATGAGGCAAGTCATTATTATAATCCTCCACTAAACGAAAAGTATTATCCTCTGGAGGACCAAACAAACCCTTATAATAGTTTGTGATATACTCTTTTAATTCACCGTCACCCACAATGACACGACCCTCATGATCTAATTTGAAAATGTGTTGTTTTTCAGGTTTGCCATTAGCAATCGATGGAAATATTGGGTATTATCATCCCTTCCAAAAGATCTTTGGTCTTAGCTCTCTCATACCACTTAATTTCTTCTTCCCTCAACAAGTGCACCAACCTTTCATTGGGTAATTTTTCAAATTTAATTCATGGTCCGAGAGAATACTATGTTCGCCTTTTTATCCGGATCATCGATTATAGATATAATCTTTTTCTTCTTTTTTATTATGACCAACTGTATGTTTGGCCCACCTCTTAAAATTGCCTAAGAGTCCTTATCTTATTCTCGCCATTTTTCCATAGCAAGAACCCTCTGGTCTCAGATTGCCATTTTTTGGCAACACACTCATAAAAACCATCTCTAATCAGCCAACCACGTTCAAATTTAAATAACGGCGGCTGTCTATGATGAGATGACCCCCCCGTATTTAAATAACTAGAACTATGACCTAAGATCGAAGGTTTAGGGTTTTTTAACTTTGATTGGGTTACATTCTTAACCTACCTCAATTTGTTTAGGATAAAAGGCTTGGTTGTTATTGTTGTTGTTGCTGCTGCTAAAAGTTGCTTTGCAGGAAGCTGCACCACTCCATTGTGGTTTGTACAACTGTACATTCTGAGGTTAGTGAATAGCTCAGAGGTAAGAATAACTTACCTTAGCTTTGTATTGTGAAGGTGGTTTTTGTGTTTCATAGAAGGGCTACAAGTGTTAGCCATAGTGATGATAACAAGGGCTACAGTGAACGATGTACATACATATATACCAACGTCGTAAAGGGCAGCTGTTTCAATTGAAGGTCGCCGTGGTGGAGACCTGTATGTAATTGAAGAGTATTTATGGTTGAGCAGTGGCGGAGCCAGAAAGTTTCAAAAAGGGGGTTTAAAAAAGAGACATCCAAAATCAACTATTATGACTATCGACATATTGTAAAATGGTTGAAATTTAAATTGTATACAATATAAGTATGTAACTATGAAAAGAGAAAAACGTACCATTCATTTCTTCAAAAGAGTTGACAGTTGATATTTACGAGTTTTCATGGCCATCGCGTGCTCCTAAAAACTTTTTTGCTGGGCTAGCGGGGTGGGCTCCAGCCCCACCCAGTCCCTACGACAGCTCCGCCTATGTGTTTGAGCATGTAGAGTTTCGGTTGCTCCGGTGTTTGGCTTGCATGGTTAGATGTTCCGTCTGGGCGAAATACTAACTATGTTTTTTTGCTGGATGTATAGCTTCGAGATCTTTAGAGGTTTTTCCATAATTTTTACTTGTCCTGCCCAGCTAGCGTTGCTGCTGCCCCGTCTTGCCAGCGATGGTCGGATGCAGTATTGTTGGAAAAAAAAGCTCGAGGCTTGAAAGCTGATCAAGCTGGGTTTGTTCTCGTCTCAAGCTTCAAATAAACCGGGTTCGAGTTTGATCCTGATTTCGCGAGTTTTAACAAGCCGAGTTCGAATAATTTGTCCAAACCCAGTAAATTTTCTAGCCCGTTGCACCCCTAAGTCCACCCTTTCATATTTGTTGACGTTAAGGCATACATGCCATTATGTTGTGGGTTGTAATATTTTTTTATTTTTATTTATTGAATATTGTTGCATGCTAATTCTTATCGAACTTTAGTTTGAACTTTTTTTATAGTTGAAAATTAGTATATATTAAACTGTTGGTTATTGCCGAGCCTACTTCAGCTGAGCTTAAACCTACTTAAATTTGGATTGAGTTGAGCTCGAAAATATATCCAAAACCAGATCTTGCCTCAGGATTGCTTGAGGTTGACTCAAGTTTCTATCAAGCTCGAGCTTACAATGCCAGACTAACTCTCAGATACCAGGGAAGCCTCTGTGTGGCGTCGTACCAATATTATAAAAGAATTCAGGACATACCACTGGCACTTTAGGAATAAAGTGGTATATACTGAATTTTTCCATGCATGTATATACATGCTAGCCAGCCAGCGCGTACGGGGCTCAGAAACGGGCTGGGCCAGTACCTAGTTGGGCTGTGGACCCACAAATACCTCTCCACAGATAGTCAGTCGTCGTCTCTCTCCTCGTCGTCGGGTGGTCTCCTCTCCTCGAGCTGTCCGCCTCCCAAGTCCCAACCAACGCGGCCACCCGCTGCGATGGCCGCCGTGGAGGAAGATACGCCGCCCGCGGCCGCCGCTTCTTCCGATCCTACTTCAGGTGAGTTCTCTTTTCTTTCACCGCCCCTCTCCCACCCTATCCCTCGCCCGAAGCTCCTTTCCTCCTTTTCTCGTTATTGCTTCCCCGCTTCTCACTGGGATTCGGAAAAAAAAAACTGGTTACCTGGATTAGAGGAGGTTCTGTACTATGCTTGAGTAGATTCGATCTGTTAGGGACACAATTTCGAATCACCTTGAATGCTAAGAAAATCCAAGGCTCAAATCAAATGATTGCATTGGATATCACCTTGTAAAACCCTGCTTTAGTAATTGTGGAAAACAAGTTCAATCGAAACACCCCCATTTTCGCAAGGGATTGAGGCAAGGTAATTTGTTTCCCTATGGGTTTGGCTTGAACCACAACAAAGTACTAATCTTATATATGGCTATTACTAGATCAGTGGATCTCATGCTTCGCACTTTACGGGTTTGCGTTATGTTAATTCATACCACAATGTAGTAAAAGTGTAACAGAGAGATAAGAGTAAATTTCACAAAACTACAGGTTTTTTACAAAAATTATCAGAAAATTATAGATTTTAGCTTCTATTTCACATAACTACAGATTTAGAAGAATTTATTTCACAAATCTACATGTTTCTTGTTTAAACTATCAGAAAACTATAGATTTTAGCTTCTATTTCACAAAACTACAAGTTTTAGAAGAATTTGTTTCACAAAACTACATGTTTTAGAAGAACTTGTTTCACAAAATTATAGGTTTTAGAATTGGCTGTTTCTTTTAATAGGTCTTACAGTGTGGGCCCACATGGCTGTCTCACACGCCCTCATTTCCCATTTCACTCAAGCGTGAGGCTATTATATTGGCCCAGGCTGTCAGATTTGTTACAAGAAATGATTAATTATAAAACATGTAGTTTTGTGATACAAGTTCTTCTAAAATCTGTAGTTTTGTGAAATAGAAGCTAAAATCTGTAGTTTTCTGATAATTTGTACAAGAAACCTGTAGTTTTGTGAAATAGAAGCTAAAATCTGTAGTTTTTTATAGTTTGTAAAAAAATTATGTAGTTTCATGAAATTTACTCGAGAGATAATGATGTAACACTATATAGTCAGGCACACTCATCTAGAGGGCAGCATAAGTTAAAAACTTGAAATGATATTAATAGACTACATCCACATTGCTTTCCTCTCTTTATTACATGGATCCCTAATACAAGTGGAAATTCGGGTCAAGATGGAGGGTAATTTCTAAAACCTTGCGTCCTTTTCCCCTTGATGCTTGACTTTTGTTCTGCCATTTTAGGCTCTAGTGATAATGAAATAACTGTGGAAGAAGCTTCTTTTGTGCATCCTGAACCTCCCCAAGATGGCAGTGCCCCACCTGTGGTTACTGCTGATATGGAAGTTCTCCATGATAAAGTTAAGAAGCAAGTCACCAAACAAGGCCATGGAAAGACACCCTCAAAATTCGCGACATGCTTTGGTGAGTAATGTGCTCATGCTCGGAGAAATGTTTATATGCCAACATGTGTGTATAGTGGAGAAAACACTCCTAGGCTTACATGATCATCAATCTTATGCAGATAATGGGTTATGAGGGTATATATAAACATATTCTCTTTAATTTTGTACTGTATTTATGGTGTTGGATTCATCCGCTTCTTCTCTGCCTTCGTAGTTGCATTTGATATTGAAGTTGGTTGCACCTCCTTGTTTATCTTTTTTCCTCAATGAGTAATGTTATCTATTTACTTCACTGTTGCAATGTTTATGTCGATCTTTAGCTTTGATCACTCCTTATCCATAGGTGGCACATTTTCATAATCTGTATAAGCTCATTAATGTATGTATCTGTTTATTGTCTGGAGAAAGTATGCACGTGTACTCAATTTTTCACTGCACTGGCTGATCATTCATTTTCAGACCATGTATATATTTAGTTATTTATTCAGTGGTTTTAAGGTGATATGAAATAATGTTTTTTTCCTAATATCTTTATCACAGTGCATTATAGAGCATGGGTTGGAGGCTCTTTGCATAAATTCGAGGATACTTGGCAAGAACAGCATCCGATTGAAATTGTCCTTGGAAAAGGTGCCAGCAAATTACTTTAAATTATTTATAAGTTTTTCTCTGTCCCATACATGTCATCCAGAAATTCCATATGATGGATTTTGGCCCCAAAAGCAGAATAAAAAACAAACAACCTGATTCTAGAATTTGATTTTCATAATCCAGCCCACCCATATACACTAGAATGTAGATTCAGTTTTGGAGAATCACTTTTCTATAACAACAATTCAGAATCAGCTTTTGAATCCAAAGATGAAACAAACATGCCCTTATTTGCATGCTATTCTGGTTTTCTGGTGCCACAATTATGATTCTCACATGGTTTTATGAAATCAGTAGTCCTAGCAGTAACTGATCACACCTGATCTTGCTATTCAAATAAATTGTTATTAACATTTGTGTTACTACTTTTTTTTGTTAAAAGAAATGCACCTGCTGACTGAATTCAAGGAATAAACATGTGAGATATGGAAACTATCAAGAGTATAGCAGGAGTTTATCTATGAGACTATGACAATTGCTTGTGGAATAACTTACCTCAACTTTTCTTCTCATCCACAGAGAAAAAGGAAATGACTGGTTTGGGCATTGGTATTGGTAACATGAGAAGCGGAGAACGTGCATTGTTGCATGTTGGCTGGGAGCTAGGCTATGGGAAAGAAGGAAGCTTTTCATTCCCAAATGTACCTCCAATGGCAGATCTTGTATATGAAGTTGAACTCATTGGCTTTGATGATGTCAAAGAGGTAAGGACAAACAACTGACCCACCCCCAACAAAAAGAAGGGCTTCAGAAAACAACAAGAATTAGGACAACACACACACACACACACACCCCAAATCATGCCTTGTCATTTTGTATTGATTTCACGGAGATGGCTGATATCAAATGGAAATTAATTTCTGAATTCTGGAAGAAGCTCATAAATCATGGTGAACTGTCTATACAAATCAGGGGAAAGCCCGAAGTGACATGACAGTAGAAGAGAGGATTGAAGCGGCAGACAGGAGGAAGATTGAGGGCAATGAATATTTCAAAGAAAAGAAGTTTGAGGAGGCTATGCAACAGTATGAAATGGTTGGTGGTCTGCTTTATTACTGTTATTCTTTAGTCATCAAGATACTCTAATCACAGTTCTATACCGCTTCCACTTTTACAGGCAATTGCGTACATGGGAGATGATTTCATGTTTCAATTGTTTGGGAAGTACAGAGACATGGCCTTGGCTGTGAAAAATCCCTGCCATCTCAACATGGCTGCTTGCCTGATCAAACTAAAGAGATTTGATGAAGCTACCGTGCAGTGTAGCATTGTATGTTATTCTACTACATTACATGAACTCTCAAAACTCATGCTTTACACTAAAAACGAGTCGCATCACATCAGCTTGATTTGTGTATAGCTTCACATAAATTAGATATTCAGATAGTAAATACTTGTCTGTTATGATAATCAAGCTCATATGGCCAAAAAGGGAACAAAATATCTATATGCAATTCTGCATTGCAAGAGTGACACTGTGCATCTTAGTGCACCTGCCTGTATTTTTTTAAGCTCATCTTAAAAAATACTATTTTTTGATGGACTGCTGACCTGATGATTGATCGATTGAATAATCCCACGTACATTTTTCTAAAAAACAATTGAGCAATTACTGATTTGACGATTGATCAATTGCATAATCCTATTCTTCAGGTGTTGTCAGAGGATGAAAACAACGTGAAAGCATTGTTCAGACGAGGGAAAGCTAGAGCTGAACTTGGCCAGACAGAATCGGCAAGGGAGGACTTCCTGAAAGCCAAGAAGTATTCCCCAGAAGACAAGGAGATCCTCCGCGAGCTTCGGTTACTTGCTGAACAGGATAAAGCCCTGTACCAGAAACAAAAGGAGCTATACAAAGGTCTGTTCGGGCCAAGGCCTGAACCCAAACCGAAGGCGGCAAATTATCTTGTTCTCCTTTGGCAGTGGCTCGTGTCCTTGATTCGCTATGTGGTTAAGCTCTTCAAACGTAAGAATGAGTAGGATAGGGTGGTGTTTCTGGAGAACTGCGTAGAATTGATGCTTTACACTGTGCGGTCAAGATGACCATATTGTAATGTACATTGGAGAATTTGAGCTGGAGCGTGGATCACTTGATCTTGTAACTCAACGTAGTCGGCATCAAATATTTTCTGGACATTTATGTGTTCTTGTGCGCGTTGGAGTACAGTTAGTTCATATATAGACCCTTTTTGGAAAGTTTAGGGTCTCTTTGGATTGTAGGATTTTGGTGGAATTTAAGCCTGTTGGTAATTTTCCTACATAGCCCTTTGGAGTAAAGGATTGGGCTCATAGAATTTCTACGAAATTCCTATGGAAAGGTTCGTTCCATACGAATTTTGGAGGAATTCTAAGGCTCTCTTTGGAACGCATGAATTCAAAACTATAGGAACGGAAAAACACATGAATTTGAATGCTTCACTAGAAAAGAGTATAGGATTTTAGAGACAAAGGAAAATTTCCATGAGGAAAAGAGTACATGATTTGGACAGATTCTCGCATCGGTGGAATGCAAGGCTAGCACACCTCCTCCTCCTCCTCCTCCTCCTCTTGCTCCGCCAACCGCCGCCGCGCCTAGAGTCTTCTCCGCCAACCGCAGCGGTCCCCGTCAGAAGCCGCTGCGCGCCCGTTGCTGTTCTAATAAATAGCCGTCGTCCCCGTCAACATCCGAGAGTTTGATGAATGTGAATCCGTGTGTGGTTTTTAGCCATGCATGGTGCAACCTCCAGCTCGCCGGCGTATACGGCCGAGCAATCATACGCATCCAGGTCGATGATGGCGGACTTCAACACGGAGTCGCGGTGCACAGGAGTGAAGCCAACAACGATGAAGGCAATTTCAAATGTTGATCAAGGGCATTTTCGGTACGTTGTGAAAAAGTTTCGTCCCCACGGGTCGGTGGTCCTCTATGTTCGGTTGTTCCTGTTGAGGTGGTTCCACCAGGCAGTGGGTCTAGGTGTGAATCCTGGGTGAAAAATGATTTGTTTCGGCGGGGAGAAGAGGCTGAGATTGAGGAATTTTTTGGGCAGCTCTGGGTCATTCCGTCTCCATCTGTGCAATCTAGGGTTCAATCTCGATGTGAGGCGATTTTTTGGGTGAAGAAAGAGTTGGTTCAGCAGCGAAAGTTCCTTTTGAGTGAGTGTTTTCCGGTGAGAAGAACTGATCGAGTTGCTTCATCTCCAATCCAATTTAGTTTCTCCAAAGATCTTTGCCCTCTGAATCCAAAAGGGACTTTCGCTGAGGTTGTGAGTAGAGGAAGAATGGCGGAGGGTCAGGAGAATGGGCGATGGATCTAGCAATGGATCTCACCTGCGTCGACCTCGACATCAACAATCCTAACCAAGAACTTCATCATCAAGCGCCGCACCCTCCTGGGGTACAATATCCTCGCCCTCCTCCGCCTCCTCAGATGATCCGTCAACCGCGCCCTCCTGTTGGTCAAGTTCCGCAGGGGCCCTGATGCATGCACCTCTCCAACAACAACCAATGCGCCCTCAGCAGCAGTAGATTAAGATGCATCAACAGCGAGGGGGGGGGGGAGGTCTCCGCAACAAAACTTAGGATCAGGCAAGGATGATGAACAAATCGCTATTGATCCAAGGTACAGAGGTCTTACTTGTTTTAATTGCGGTGAACCTGGGCATTTTGTGGGTATTTGTAAGAAACCTAAAGTCTGCTTCATTTGTGCGGTTCCTGGTCATCACATGAATGATTGTCCATCTTGGTCTAAACCTATGCCTCAAGCAGTTTATATGGGCAGTGCTGGTAGGGGTTTGGGTTTTTACCATTTGGATGTGCCTACCATAGAGTCAACTCAGTGGTTAAATTTGAAGAACTATGGTATTGTTAAGGTTAAACGAGGAGAAATTTCTTTGCCAGAGCTTGAGAAGGAACTATCTGAAATTTACTGTAAAGAGTGGCCATGGCAAATAAGGGAGTTAGATGTGGGTAGATTTTTAGTCAGATTTCCCCTCATAGGAAGGTGGCTGATATTGAAAACTATCCTTCCTTCAACCTGAGAAAGGAAGGTGTGGAAGTGGAGGTCTTAGAGTGGATTGATGAATTAGAACCTTACAGTGAGTTGAAAGAAGCATGGGTGCAGATAAGAGGCATCCCTCCTAAATGGTGTGATTGGACTGTTTTCGCTCAGATTTCTTCTGGTTTTGGAATTATGATTGATGTTGATTGGTCTGGTCTGTTAAAGTCTTTTTATGAGATGGCTAGAGTTAAAATATCTTGCAGAAATCCTAGCCAGATTCCTCTTGAGAGGCTATATGAAATGAACAAGAAGTTGTTTCTAATATCTTTTATGGTAGAAGACTATGTCCAAGAACAAGATGGATTATGGAAACCTAATGATGACGATAATGATCATGGTCAAGATGATAATGATGAGGAGGCCGATGACTTAGGTGAACAAAATAGTGGAAAAAACAATATGGAAGTTGATAGAACTAAGAATCAGCAGAGTGGTTCCAAAAACCTGAAAGGGAGTGCTAGTAGTTTTTCTGGACATGGTAAGACAGTGAGTATCTTAGATGAGAAAGGAAATCTTATTGATCAAGCAATGCAACTTTTAAATTGTATGACACATAGCACACAAGAGTTTGAGCTGGAGATCAGACAAGAAGATAAAAAAGGGGGGACACCGAAACAGAATGCCAGAAGTGTTGAGCAAGGTGATTCTATATTTGAAAAGGAGATGTCTGAGGAGCATACAGATGAGACTCCTGAACAACAATCAAAATGGAATGCCTTTAGAGATCTTGCTGGGAAGAACATAATATGGAAAATACTTACCTGCTAAAAGAAATGGAATTGGTTGAATCAGATCGATGTAGAAGTTGAGATTGAAAGAGAGGTTTCAGCTTTGGCTGACTTGGCAGATGTGAGAGGTGGTCTTTTGGCCGAATTTGAGAATTGTATTCAAGAGAAGAATCTGGAGGTTCAAAAAGTGACTGAAGAGTTGGTTTCCAAAAAATCTGAAGGTCATTGGGGGCCATCATTGAGGGTGGATTGTCCTAGAAGGTTTAATGAAGATGGAAAAACTGTGATGCAATGAGCTCAGGAATATGCAAAATATAAGAATTTGGAATGTAAAAACAACCCGAAAAATGGTAACTCTTTTAACTCTTTGCATAATGAGCATTTAATTAATATGGCTTCTCATATTGATGTGAGATTAGGTAGTACTGCAATAAATATAGTGGATAATGTGGAAAAAAATGAAAAAACTAGAGCTAGAGAAGGTTATGGCTTTTGAAGCTAGTAACCCTGAGGTGTTTCTTCCTGTAGATTTAGAGGAGATTACTGTTCAGAATGATTTTCCCCCTTTGAAGGGTGTGACTCCACATAAAAATTCTTCTATTGTGGGGAAGGTGGATATAGATAAAGAAAAAACTTGGTCTCAGGTAGTTAGTGAAAATAAACAACAAAAGTTTCATAATGAAAGGAGCATTTTGGAATGCTAGAGGCCTGAATAAATCAGGTAGAATTAATGGTGTTTCGATTTTGTTCTTGAGAACAAATTAGACTTTATTGGTATTCAGGAAACGAAGAAAGAGAATTTTGAGGATTGTTTGTTGAAAGCTATTAATAAAAATTATAGTTGGAATTGGTTACCTGCTATTGGTACTGCTGGTGGTATTTTGGCAGGTGTTAGTTCTATTAAATTTGATGTTATTAAGTGGAAAAACTTTAAGTTCTGCATGTCCTGTATTATAAAAAATGTGGCAGATCACTTTGTTTGGAGGATAGTGGTTGTATATGGCTCTCCATATGAAGAGGGTAAGAAATATTTTTTAGATGAATTGCATTTTATTATGAGGGTTTGGGAAGGTCCTACCATTGTTGGTGGTGACTTCAATATTGTGAGAAGTCAGTCTGAAAAAAGTAATGGGGTGATTAATCATCACTAGGCTTTTCTTTTGAATGATTGGTGCAATAGTTGGGGGTTGGTTGAATTGAGAGATCCTTCTAGAGCGTATACTTGGTGTAATAATCAAGAACAGCTAATTATGGCTGCACTTGATAAAGTTTTTGTAACTACTGATTTTGAGCAGTGTTATCCTGGGGCTACGGTTAAAGTTGGCTCTAAAGCTAGTAGTGATCACTCTCCCTTGATTATAGATTTTGGTGATGTAGTCAGTAAGAAGAAGAATCTCTTTAGATTTGAAAATTGGTGGCTAAGTAGATCTGATTTTTTTGAGTTGGTTGAAAAATCTTAGAACTCTCCTTGTGATGAGAAGGATCCTTTAGAGGTCTGGCAAGTCAAAATAAGAAAGTTGAGAAAAAAGATTAGAGGATGGGCTATGAATATTAATTCGGAGATGAGGAGGTATAAAGTTGAGTTATTAAAAGAAATTGATGTTTTAGATTTAAAGAGAGAAACTTATCAGCTCTCGGAGGATGAGAATAGTAGGTTAAAGACTTCAGTGTATGAATTAAATAGGATTTTAAGTGTTGAAGAGATTAAGGCTAAACAGAGAGCTAGGGACAGAGAGATTAAGGAAGGTGACAAGAATACTGCGTATTTTCATGCAGTTGGAAATCTGAGAAGAAGGAAGAAGCATATTAGTGTCCTTGAGGGCCCCGAAGGCAATGTGGTTGATACTAAAGATATGTTAAATTTGGCTGTTATTTTTTATAAGAACTTGTTTGGTCCTGAAGATACTCTTGATATTTCTTTGGATGATAATTTCGGGATGATGATAGTAGAATTAAGGATGAGGAAATTGGGTTTTTGGAAGCCCCTTTTTCTGAGTTAGAAATTAAAGAAGCTGTGTTTGGCTCGTATGCTGATGGGGCTCCTAGCCCTGATGGATTTTCCTTTATGTTTTATCAGCGATTTTGGGATCTAGTGAAGAGTGATCTGATGGCTTTATTTCATTGTTTTAACAATGGGACTTTGAACCTTTTCCAGGTTGAATTATGCTATGATAATTCTAATTCCAAAAGAAAACAAAGCCAGGACTTTAAAGAAATTTAGACCTGTTAGTTTGATTAACTGTAGTTTCAAAATCTTCTCTAAAGCCTTGAATAACAGGCTAGTTAAAATTGCTAATAGAGTTATCGCTACTAATCAAACGGCTTTTGTTAAGGGAAGATTTATTCTTGAGAGTGTTATGGCTGCACATGAAATTATTCATGATGTGGCCAGTAGAAAAGAGCAGGGGGTTATCTTCAAGATTGATTATGAAAAAGCATACGACAAGTTTTTTGGAGCTTCCTTGAAAATATGTTGAGAAGTAGAGGCTGAAAGGACAGGGGATATCGCCTAAAGGGGGGTGAATAGGCGAATTAAAATTTTAAAACAAAATCGCAGCGGAATATAGACAGTTCGGAGTATCCAAAATATACTTCGGACTTATTCGGATATTCCGGAGTTCTATTCGGATAGTCCGAGGTGAGTTCGGATATTCCGAAGCTCAGAAGCACACTACTTAAAAATATATCTAGGCTATTTGGGGATATTAAACACACCAAATTAAGCTAGTTAGCCTAGAATACTTTAATCAAGTACAGATCTAGCGGAAAACTTAATAGAAAAGTAGATCGGGCAATTTCAAGATTCAAAATCAAATACTAAAGCAAGAGTAAGAAGCAAACTTGGAGACGATGATTTTTCACCCGAAGTTCGGATCCTTGAGGGGATCCTATATCTCCGTTGAGGCGGCTCGGTCACACTTGAGCCGTGGTCTCTTTCAACCCTTTTCCTCCGGTGTTGCACAAATGCACTTTCATGGCATGCGGCTCGGTCACACTTGAGCCGGGGGTCTCTTTCAACCCTCTTCCACTCGGTGTTGCACAAATGCACTCGCCGGACTTCACTTCTTTGATTCCTTCCCTTGCGGAGGCAGAATCGGCCTTCACAAACTCTCATGGCCAACCACACAAAGCTTCGGTGGCTCGTAGGCGACCTCCTAGCCGTCTAGGAGTCCTCAACCTCCAAGAGTAACAAATGCTCACGAAGAACAAGCTTGGAGATGAAATCAAGTGCTCAAGACTCAAATCCCACTCAACCTAACACCTCACTCAAACTCTTCCCAACCCTTCACACAAAAGGGGATCACTTAGATCTAAGAGTAAAGAGGTGTTTAGGGGGCTCAAGAACAAGTGGATAGCACCTCAAATCAACATGGTAGCAGCCCCCCACAAATGGGGAGGGATGGAGGTTTAAATAGAGGCTCCAAAAAACTAGCCGTTTTGCTCAACGTTCGACTCAGTTCGGATAGTCCGAACAGGTCAAATTTGGTGTAACAGAGAGACTCAACTCGGATAGTCCGAAAATATGTTCGGATAGTCCGAACATTCGGATACTCGAATTCATCTTCAGATAGTCCGAATTGCACGAAACTGAGCCATTTAAAACGAGCATAACTTTTGACTCGGACTCGATTTTAGTGATTTTGGACTCTACTGAAAGCTAAGAACAAGGGATACACAACTAATAAGGTCTCACTACCCAAATCTCAAAGGATAAATCCATATTTCATAAAGAATCCAAGAGAGACCTACAATTCTCACTTTCCGGCACCACCAACACCACTCTCTCTCTAAGTTTCACAAGGATAGATCACTTGAGCACTTACACATCTAAAAGTCATTCGACGTCACATCCCTCTTAATAGTACGGCAATCCTTAGACTCAAATTAAATCAAAGATAATACAAGTCTAGAGATAGTCACTTGCCGTCTTCTTTCTTAACTCCGGTGCATGAAGACCTTCACAAAAAGATTGGTGACATCTTCACCTTGTCCAACTTGATTCGATTCACCTCATGAGACTCTCGTCCTATCAACCTTGACTTGATCATCCTCTCCGACGATCTCCACGCCAAGTTGATCTTTGACTTAGTTCTCAACTCTTGGTGACACTGCTGTCTTGTTGACTTGGCTTAACGATCATCCTCAAGAGATACCTTGGTCATCATACACATCGGGACCTAATTCTTTCCAAACCACTCATGAAAGATATTAGTCCCAAAAGCTCAATAGATATAAATGAGTTGATATTTGTGAGCAGGTTGAATACCACAAGTGTTTCATATAAAGAAGCATAACATACATGGAAACACTTGACATAAGAAATGTTCTCTACTAAGTGCATCATGATGAATATATAATTTGATCTATATGCACTAGAGAGATAATCGCCAATATGATGAATCAATTAAATCATGGCATGAATCACAATCTTTACTTTAAATGAAGCACATGATAGAATATACACGAATTGTACATGTGCAGATAATATTTGGAATAAGAGTAAATATGTGATCCAACTCTAGATTAAACTTCACTAGGAGAGGTGCATGAGAAGATACACAACTAAAACACGCATGCACCAAGACAATCTATAGCAATATGAAGTTTAACTCCAGTTAATACATGCATACTAAAAACAAAGCACATAATGAACTCAAATGAATATATATGCACAAATAAATATAACATGAACCAATGTGCATATATATAATCAACATGCTACTTGGAGTTCACTATGCATTTGCACAAAAGGAATGCAATAACAAATATAAAAGAGATACAAAAATTGCATACCTTATCTTTGCTTAACCATCCCACTTGATTTTTCTCTAAATAGATTAGACTAATACTCAACTAGGCAATAACATGTTAGTCTCATAGCAATATAATCACATTAGAGGTTTGTCATTTGTTAAGCACTAAGTTAAGCATTTACTCAATTACATAGATTGTCATTATATGCGTTTGTCATTAATCACCAAAATAACATAAGTGCCTAGATGCACTTTCAGAGGCTTTGGTGAGAAATGGATTAGTTGGATTAAACAAGTGGTGATAGGAGGATTTATGTGTGTGAGGATTAATGAGGAAAACAGCAATTATTTTAAACCTGGTAAGGGTTTAAGGCAGGGGGACCCTCTCTCCCCCTTGCTGTTTAACCTGGTGGTTGACGTTTTTTCTAGGATGCTTATGAAAGCTGCCAATAATAATTTGATAGAGGGTTTGATGACTAATGTCTGCCCGGGTGGTATTATTAGCCTCCAATACGCTGATGATATTGTCCTTTTTTTGAAAAATGATATTGAGAAAGCTAGGAACTTCAAGTGGGTGATGTCTTGCTTTGAGCAATTATCTGATATGAAAATTAACTATGATAAAAGTGATCTGATGTGTATAGGTTTGGATGAAATAGAGCAAAATAAGCTTGTTAGACTTTTCTGCTGTAATATTGGTTCTTTTCCTTTCAAGTATTTAGGAGTCCCTTTGCATTACGCAAAATTGCGAAAAGAAGATATACAACCTATAGTGGACAAAGTTATTAAAAGAGTTGCTGGGTGGAGGGGTAGCTTATTATCTTATGGTGGTAGGTTGACCCTCCTTAAATCCTGTCTAGCCAGTATTCCAATATATTTGTTGTATGTTATTAAATTCCCTACGTGGGCGATTGAGGAGATTAATTCTCAAATGGCCCATTTTTTCTGGAATGACAATGATCAGAAAAAGCATTATCACCTTGCGAATTGGCAATTGATTGCCCAAAAGAAAGCATATGGAGGTCTATGTGTTCCAGATTTGAGGAATCTAAATCTTTGTTTGTTAGCCTCTTGGATTTCCAGGTATTTTTTGAATCAAGAAAGTCTGTGGAGGAAGATTATTGATAAGAAATATCAAACTCATGAACCTAACCTTTTCTGTTGCCGGGATGATAAGGCTTCTCCCTTTTGGAAAGGGGTATTGTGGGCAGCAAAAGCTACTCGAATGGGATATTATTGGAAGATTGATGATGGGAAAAGTGTCCGGTTCTAGGAAGATCAATGGTTTGGTACTTCTAGCTTAGCTGTTCAGTTTTGGCCTTTATATGTGATTTTTGTGGAGAAGAATATTACTGTCAAGGAGGCTTGGGATGGTGAGAATTTGAGAATTTCCTTTAGAAGGAGTGTTTCCCAGAGGTTATTCAGTATGTGGCAGGAATTAGTGAGTATCGCTGAGTCTATTGTTTTTAGGAGGACTGTGATTCTATCATCTGGCAGTTTGATTCAAAAAGGTGTACTCAGTTCAATCTATGTATGTTGTTATCAGTTTTAGAGGAGTCCAGCCTGTTTATACCCCTGCTGTGTGGAAAATTAATGTTCCACCGAGAGTTCATGTTTTTCTTTGGCTTTTGGCTAATAATAGGTTGCTAACTAGAGATAATCTAAGCAAGAGACAAAAGGTGGATGATATGACTTGTTTGTTTTGTGCTGAATTTGAAACCATCTCCCATTTATTTTTTACTTGTTGTGTTAGTAAAGTGAATTGGCATGAGATTACTGACATTCTAAATGTGAATTTGGGTGATTCTTTTGAGAGTGTAGCCCGTTGGTGGATTAGTAGGAAGAAACATTTTGTTATTAATATTTGCACTTCGGCTGCATTATGGACAATTTGGAAACTGAGAAACAACTTGTGTTTTCAGGGTGGAAGTTGGAAGGAGATCAGAGTGGTGCTTGTTCAGATAGCAAGGAGGATGAGAAGATGGCTTGTCCTGCTAAACGAAGACCAGGGATGTCAAGTGGTAGAGGTGGTAAGCAGACTGGAAGAAAAAGCATGCCGGATGCTAATGCTTGGCTGGAGAGAAAGAGAACACGAAAGAAGATCAGAACCAGTGAGTCTACAAAATTTGGAGGAGGCTTGCTTGCGTGTGAATTTGGTACCTGATGGTGGCTTGGGAAGTTCAGATTCAGTAAGCATACAAAGTCTGGAAGGAACTGATAGCAGAGGAATTCGGCATCTGGAGACTGATAGGAAGGTTTTAGTGGTAGAATGATATGTCTGTTGTTAGTTAAGTTTTTGCTGGTGGCCAAAAGTTTTGTTTTGCATGTCAGGTGAATGTTGTTGGGTAGTAACGTTTTTTCTGGTGGCGGGCGCGCTGTGAATACGCAAGGACTGTGTGAACTCATTTTATTCCTTGAATAAAACAGATCAAACCTTTTGATAAAAAAAAGAGTACATGATTTTAGAAAGAGAGAAACGACGGAAAATTTCCATGAGGTTGGACCTCATGTTAGATTTTCTCCAAATTCCTATGGAATCAGCAATTCCATAGGAAATTTTGGAGCTTATTCCTTTATTCCAAAGGGGCTCATAGGAAATTTTTTCAAAGAATTTCAATCCTACAAAAGTCGTCCATTTTTCTTTTGTTCCAAAAAGTCCCTAACGAGATGAACATTATGGAAAAAGTACCTTGTGTCTTGTATGTACCTCTATCTCCTCAGATTCCTTGAAAATTCATCTATTTAGTTTTCAAATATAACTGTACCGATGTTCCTACATAATTTTTATGTTTTCACTATTCCTATAATTTTTATTTCCTGCGTTCCAAAGAGATCCTTTGTTCTTCAAGCAACCAGAAAAATTCTAAAGAAGTCATATGTGTCAATCAAACGGTGAGCAGTAGTCCCCATGTACGATCGACACATCGAACGGTAAAATGCTTTCTTGTTGGTTGGTAGTGTTGCAGTCGTGCATCGCTTCTCCCATGTCTACCTGTGTTCAAACTCTAAGTTCAATGCCAATTGCTCACGGTTAAAAACGGTTACACATATACACACGTGTTTAATGAGACAATATATACTGACGCTTCGAAGAATATAGAGTCTCCAATCAATTCCTTACGTGCTTAGAGGATACATACACATCTATATATGTGATGCGTAGGTATCATATCGGTAAGTTGTACTCCTCCGAAACCATATTGTAGAAGTTTTAACATTTTATCGACGATTTCATTTTGTAGGGCGATCGTCAAAATTAGATTCCGCGAGGAGTTACCATATGGCTTTGCCCACATAGAACGTTACATGGTCTTGTGCTTGTGTTCATATTTACTTCGGCCATATCTACCTGGCTCCTGCATGCAATAACCAGCGTCTTGCGCGAGGCATGCAGGGTGAACTAGGGGCGTCCAAAAAGCATGCGCACAGTTAGTTAGCAGCAATTAATTAGGGATAAATGTGAAAACTAATCACAAGGCTAATCAATCTTGGTCTTTACAAAGATTTTTAAGCGTCTTACAATATGGAATGGAGGGAGTATACGTCTAATTTGTACCTTAAAAAGTTATATCACTCGTTCCAGAAATTCAGTCTCATTTGTGTGCTTCGCTGTCACGTGAAGACCCCACTTGCAGAAAGCACTAGAGGTGCGCAAGCCAGCACCAACGGCCGCTCTAAGTGCCGGGAAGGCGGCCTCCATTATACAGCTGCCGACCAACGAAACGCACGAGCCATTGCGCCGAACCCACCTCCTCCCTCCTGGCTTCCTTCCCGATGGACGCCGTCGCGTTCCCCCCGCCTCCCGCCCCCTTCCTCGACGACGACTTCGACTTCGGCGACTTCGCCTTCGCCTCACCCGCGCCCCCACCTCCACCGCCCGCTCCCCAGCCCGCCACCTTCGCCGCCTTCGACGACGACTGGGGCGACTTCGTGGCGAGCGCCCTGGGATCCGACCCGGATGGATCGGCGCCCACCACGCCTCCGACGGCCAAGTGCTCCGCCTGGGAGAAGCCGCGGGGCCCCCTTCCCCTCTCCCTGTTCGGCGCCGACGACGAGGAGGCGGACGAGGGGCCGGCCGAGCCGCCGCCGACGGCCACGACGCAGCAGCGGGCCCCGTCTGCCTCCTCCAACGGGCCGAAGCCCGCGGATCTGAAGGATCTTATCGCTGGCCTCTACGGATCTCAGCCTCCCTCCACCCCCGACGCGGCGGAGGCGATTACACCGGAGGCAGATGATGATGACGGATTCGGAGACGACGGTTGGGAATTCAAGGCCGCGCCCTCCTCAGCTGCTGGCCAGGATGGAATTGGACGAGCGCAGGAGGATGGAATTGAGGTGAGCATCTGTTACTGTGGTGGTTTTTTCTCCGTCATGACACCTTAGCTCTCTTTGTCAAAATTTCATGAGATGTTGAACCGATGGCATAGTGGCATCAAACACTATCTGGGAAGAACGTATGGATTGCCCCAATACAATGTCGAACTCGCAACCAATCTGATAATTGAACTCCAAGATTCTTTCAATGGCATTGTTGCAATACAAAGTGGTAACTAACATATGCGGCACTTCACCAAACACAAATAGGTAGTAAATGAAGGGTGGGTTGAGAAGAGGTAGATGGTTGTCAAACTAGTTTGCCACTCTTCTTATTTACTCTGATTTTCGGCTAGACAACCAAAGCTAGGCCATTTTATCACATAACTGAAAAATAAACAACATGATTATAATGTTCAAGGTAAACAGGAAAGTGGCAAACTACTTTATGAAATATTGTTTTGACTCTTGCAATTTGTTTGTACATTCAGCTAGGTGGAATGTTGGAGTATGAAACTCTGACTTAGCACTGTTCAGACTACATGGCACTTTTAGGTGTAGTAGAAATAGATAGCAATTCAGTGTTATTGAGAGCTCCTGCTAAAACGATGGGGCTCATGCTTTCAATGAGTCATTATTTTTTTTTGAAAAAAACAAAATGATCTGAAACTACAGCATTACCAACCCTGTTGTCAGTTGTTTATAGCCTTTATTCTTTCTCTTAATCTTGTTGTTGGTCCTACTCCATTGATTCATCTGAATATTTTCGTGTTTTCAGGATGTGCCAAAATCATTGGGCAGTGACCAGGAAAACTGGTCATCATATACTAGTGTCAATGGAAAATTGAACCATGTTCTAACTACAGATCATGTTGGAATTCATGAGTCCAGAGGACTAAGTGTGAAGGCCTTCAGTCATTCTCCTTTCGACAATGTGGGCTTACCTGACCTGTTCAAAGAAAGTGTTCTGGTTGATGCCGTTCACGCTATGCAAAGTTCGGCAGAAAGCATACAAAGCTCTTCTGACCTGTTTTCTAATAATGAAATGGTGAGTATTCATGGTCTTTTAGTTAACTGTGGATGCCCTTTTTTTCTTTTGACATGCACTAATGATTGGTGATCAGAACTCTTCATTTGAAACAGACGAAAACCATTCAATTAAATCAACAGGTGATAGCATTTTGATTGATTTCTACCATAGGCTGAGGGAAGAATCCTTGACACTAATATCTCGGCATGTGAATGGTCTTAAGGTCAGTCATTGACATTCAGTTACAGTGTTATTGGGTTCTTTTCTGCTTGATATTTCGGTAATTAATTATGTGAATTCAGGAGGCCCAAAAGGGTGATGTGCTCTCTGCTGAAAACAGCGAAGTGACAGCAATTGGAAAGGAGATTCAGGTGTGTCTTGACTATGTTTTGCTGTAGATCAGCCTAGTCTTCTGACCTTATTAAAGCCTATGTGGATGTCTTGTTATGTTAATGTGCACTATTGAATTTATTTGTTGCCATGGAACATCAATTTTATTGTCAGGAACTCAGGATCATCAGCTGTAGAACTCTGATAATATTGATTGATGGTAAAAAATTGAATAAAACATAGTCCTTGACTCCCATTATATATACTCCAGGAAATTTATGGAAAACTGCAAGATTTTTCACTTCCCAAAGGCTTTTGCGTAGAGGAACACCCTTCAACGGGTGTGTGTATCGATGAACTGGTTAACAATATGAAAGAGGAGCATTTGAAGGATTTTGAGCGAGAATATCATTTGGCAGAAGGAATAGCATCGGTATGTGTTATCCTCTGGGTATTGTAATTTTCTTCTCACTAACAATACATCTTAGCTAGGGTTTCATTCCCAGCCTACCCCAACCTGTTTGGGGCAATGCATTTCTTTTCCTTATTGGACATTCCATACTTCGTATTATAGGGGTTGAGTGGTGAACTTGAGGTATGGGGGAGCTAGATGAAACAATTGAAAATGCTCAGAGTTCAGTTGAAAATTACCTTACAATTTAGATTGTTCTGCTCAGTTTTTTCTGGATAATAAAATTTAGGTGATGTACTTGCAAACCACCCATTTTGGTGCTCTGATTAGTTTGGAACCATGGTTTTATCTTGAAGTCTAGGAAGGGGCCAACCTCGGCAGAGCCCACGCCATGACCGGCAGGCCTTTCGTGGGACCCACGCCATGCCCGTGAGTCCCTTCAGGGATAGGACCTGCACCTTGGCAAGCAGAACCAGCATAGGCAGGTCCTGGCGAAACCCAGGGGCGAATCTACATGTATTGGCCAGGGTCAAGTGGCGCTGATACCCTTTAGCCTAGCCCACATGATCCCTTAGTAGCATAAGCATGTGACCCCCTTATTCCAGCTACAAGTTAGTGTTGTGAGTTTATAATGACCCCGGTGACCTTTTTTTCCTAGATCCGCCCCTGTTGAAATCCTCCCCATGACGAGTGGGCCCCCTGCATGGGCAAGGCCTAGTTGCGCCAAGTCAAGGATGACATTATGCAAGGACCAAGTCAAGGACACTTCTACCCTTAGCTACCTACCCCCTTAAGGGGTAGGCTAGTCTTTTGTACAAGGCCGAGGGCCTAATACCCCCATGGGGCTCATTTGTATGACATTCAACAAGCAATGTAGCATTCACTAAGTGGTGTGCGTTAGGGTCTCCTCTCCTAAGGGGTTCCCCAAGGGTCCCCCACCCCCCACGCGCACGTGTCGTATTGGGCGGCACACTGACAGAAGTAAGGCACCCCTGTGGGTGCCCAAACTTGTATAAATCCTAAGTGACTCCTCTTTGCAAGTACATCGGCCTGTAACACGGCCACCGTACACCCCCACTTGTGTGTTTATCTCATGCTCTACTGACTCATTTGTCGGAACACGCTTGAGGTGATCCCCTAACACGTGTCCAGGTTTTCCCCTACGACAAACGACAAAGTCGCTGTTGTTTTTATAAAATTATTACCAGTTGAAGTGGAAAATGGCTCTTGGAGAATGTTCTCAGAGTGATTATTTTATTTGTTCACAAAACACAACATGTCCAATTAATCTTGAAACTTACCTTCTGCTTGTTGTTCTCATGATTTGGTCTTATTTGGGAAAAACGACAAATATATTACTGAACATTATCTATTTATTGGGTCTTTAAAATATCTCTTACTTCATATTGAATCTAGGCACTGGAAGACGTGAGTTTGGCAGTTGAACTCTACAAGCACTGTGTGTCAACCCTACATACCTTGCAGCTAGCATCCAAAGAGGAGCAATGTGATTATGTCGGTGCATGGTATAGTTTGCTTCTGTCCTGTGCTCAAGAATTGCAGTATGGTGCAATGATTTGGCAAGAATCTTGTCGTGCGGGTATCTGCAACCGAGTAATTTTTAAAGGTACAGTTGTACAGATGTTTTTGAATGCGGAGAACTTTATCATTCTCTTTTTTTTTGGGTGGAGCGCATGATCAATTATGCCCGCATATATAAGTTTAGCTATATAAAGTTGAAAATTGTGTTGGTTGTACAGGCGGGCATTGTTTCGTGGCTCTTGGGGAGATCTACAGAGTTGCACGGATCTTACATTTCTCCTTGCAGTGTTTTAAGCCTTGGATTCTTTCAGATCCTGGAATGTTGAGTAAAATGTTGGCTTGCCTGGACAGCTGCACAACTGCATGGACTAGTGGTTTAGAAATGGCTGTTAAAATGGTTGTTGATGATGATCACTCGGATGCATCTGTTGCTAAAGCACTTCTCGAGTCCATCAAGAATATTAATGATATTGAGGAACCCAATCCTCAAAAGTTTCTCCCTAACAACGAGATCACATGTAGACTAACTCTTCTACCAACCACTGTTTTTCCAGGTAAAATTCTTACTGCTGTTATGCTTTCCCCACAAATAATATTTAAGGTATACAGATGCTTCTTTCTAGAGGTCAACTAATTATTCCCTTCATTTCATGTAGGAATTAAAGTGATCATGTGGAATGGCGATCACTATTTTGTTAAAGTTGTAAATTTGTGGGTCAATCGAATGTCTTCTGATCCTCCCCAGCTGTCACACTCCTGTCTGTTGGATGAATAATGCAAACAACATATGCCCATCTTGTTGAATAACCTGTCAATTCACAACTCAGAATGTCCTTTTTGGAGGAGGAAACTTGTGACTTGTTCTGATGGAAGCATCAAAAATGAAAAAGAACTTACCCATCAGGTTGTCATGGGCTCAATATATAGAGAAATGTATACTGTGGAGGGAGTCCATTCCACGGTGACTACGTTCAGCACTGCACATTCTTTTGTAAAGTTAGTATGTTTAACCGTTCTTTCCATGGTGCCTGATAAGTGATAATGCACTGGTATAGTGTACCAAAACGGATTGTTCCACTGTCACTGTGTGTCCGTGTGTATCATTCTATTTAGGCTTGAGCGTGAATGTGTGATACAGCACATCGAAGTGCACAAGCAGCACAATCAATGCGCTGGTTCAAACTAGTATATTGTCAACTTGAAAATTTGGAATACAGATAGAGCCATAGAGGGCGGCTGTATTGAGCTGTTACTTTTTTTTCTGCTATGTCAGGTGCTTTTGCTCTCTGTGTTGTCCATACTAGTAAGGGTCTATTTAGCAAAGCTTCAGATCCTGATTCTTCAGCTCCTGATTCTCTATAGAATCGATGCTCTGGTGGAAGTGATTCTTGTTTGAGAAGTAGGTATAAACTTGGTGGAGAGCTTCATAACTGGAGGTTGTGAATCAGCAAGTTTTTTTTAGCTCTCAGGTTACAAGTCAAAAAACATAAATCACTTCCTCAGATTCCTATGTGAAGCTGGTTGATTTTTTTTATTTAGTAGAGCTCCTCAGCTTCTTATAGGAAGCTAAAGTTAAAAGCTCTGCCAAACATACCCTAAAACTGCTGCTCTTATGGACCTTTGTGTGGCACTGTGGTAGTTATACGAAGCATTGAAACTAGCAACATTTTGAGAAAAAGTTTTGATCTACTGCTCTTGCATTGGGGCTTACCATTTGGAAATTTTCATTACAGGTCACTCCGCTCGATAACACACACAAAAAAGGGAAATGTTACACCTGCAAGGCATGCGTGTATCTAACATGAACCCGACCACAAACTGAATGCTAAAAGAAAAACAATCATAAGCAGAGCAAAACTGGAGGCACAATCAGATTAACGACAGGCATGAAATGCAGCAAAACGGACAGTCGTAAGAAAATAGGCATCAACCATAGCAAGGGCGAAGTATCGATTTCGTTATTCCACCGGCTCCTATTAAGTGGTACACTGCTCATTTTTGAAAATTTTCCATAACTAGAAGATTGCTGCTTGGAATTGTAAGGCAAATCCTATGATGACACCATAGGAAAAACTGCCCATTCTGCAAGCTATAGGATTATACATAGCCAAGAAGCAAACGTTTTCGCCTCGTCAAAAATCTAGCACACCACGCCAATAGTATCAAACAACAAGCACTGGCTAGTTGTCTAATCGTCCAGCTCAATAATCTTCACAACCGAGGAATCTCCCACTTTCTGGCAAACAACGACACGATCATGCGACTTGATCACGCCGGAAGCTTTGCCATGGTCAAGAGCAACCTTCAAGACTGACTCATTAGTAGCATTGGTAGATTCCGCCTGCAAGATAAAGTGAAGCCAGGTCAATACCAACCAGAACTCAGAAGTTACCAGCCAATCCGAGTAATGGTCATTAGTCAGGTCAAAATCAATCCAGCAATTCGAAATGAATAAAATCTTAATATCTGTTCAGGAGTTGAGACGGAATCAGTTCTTGAGCATAAGCTGTAGGATAACAGTCCAGATTCACAATGCAGAGTTCAATTAAGGGCCTCATTGGTCTACCCTATCCTTCTCTTATAAGTAAGGCCTCATTGGTCCACCCTAGCCTTCTCTTATAAGCTTTTACTTATTGCGCTTACAAAACTCAATAAACCAACCTATCAACCAAGTCTAAAAAAATGTTTTGCTTAACCAAAGATTATTAGACCTTTTGTTTGGAACTGAACTTGCATTCTAGTGTTATTGCTTTCAAACCATTTATCATAGGTAATTTATTAGTAACAGCGGAACATGATGCAAGCAAGACTACTAGAATGTGAGATTAATACAGGTGGGTATCTGTATTACGCTAGTAGCCTAGTACTACCTTCCGAAAAGCATCTAAATTTTATTGGACATTTTATGACAATAGCAAAATTCTCCTTGTATAATAGTTTAATCCTGGGAGTATGCACTAATAATGTTGATCTGCCATCATCCTATTCATTAATGAGAACAAGGATGTTGATCCCAGCCATGGGCTAATAAGGCAAATTGTTTTTTCATATTATATTTCATGCTTATTTTACAAGACTTAATACGTATCAGAATCCTGTAAGAATCCATTCCTACCCTATTATAAGGGTCATGTGTTTTGCAAGTAAACAAATCCACCAAGTATGTTTCCCATAGATATGTTTTGATTCCTGTATCCAACAGAAGATAGTTAACTTACTGGATGCCGGGGATCAGCAAGCATTGGAAAGAGGCCCCTAACTATGAGCGATTGTCTTGCCTGCAAGAGAAATACAACAAATATGAGCTCCAACAGTGCCAAACTTCAACATATGCCTCCCTAAAAAAAATCAAGGTTCTTCCCTACTCTCCCATGGAATATATATATACACTATGCGAAGTATCTTTCCCTAGTATCACATGAGACAAACTGATATATTGCTCCTCTGTATTGAGTTGCACAGCGTTGCATGGTTAAATGTTGGATGTCATTAAGACAAACTTGGTAAGCCCAAAGTTATCTTTTACAAATTGAAGATCAGCTTACAAATGTTAGACATTACCCAGATTGCACTACTAGAATATATAATGTACCACAATAGACCACAAACATAGAAGCAAAAGGGTGTCCGCGTACTTCAAATGCGCCGGTGAAACTCCACCTCAGTTGATTTGTTTTTAGACGAGGAATGACAACAGACAGAACAGGCATGGTTGGCCTGTACTTCGCGATTAATCTACAGATAGTAAAGGTTATATATGAGATAGTTTCCATTAAACTACAACCCAATACAAGCAATATTCATTTCTTTCTACCTTGCAGCACGCCCAGATGAGGTGAAGCAAATTATGACAGAAGCCTTAACTTTGATAGCAGCTCGCACCTGGAAAATAGGTGGGACTATTTCAGACATGGAAATGAATGCTTCATGAAGACTTTATGATGCGACAGAAAATTATACTCCTTGTGAACAGTAATCAAAGGTTGAAACAAGACAGGAAACAAATAACGTACAGCGGAGGAAGCAATAGACTCCAAGTGGGTCATGGGCTCTCCCACATATTTCACAGTTCGCTTGAAGTATAAATCTTGGTTGAAAACCTTCTCAGCCTATGAAACAATTGACGAACATGTATAACTAAATCAACGATGCTGACAAAGTAGATGAAGAGAGAAAAAAAGGCAGCGGTGAATTTCCATTAGAGTAAAGAACTAAAGATATACATGCTGAAAATGCAGACTGTTCATCAAGAAATCGTAGAACTAGAAAATTCACCTCAGCACAAATTTTGCCCACTGTTGAAATAGTCTCGACTGGGTATAAACCACGTAGAGTCTCAGCACCAAGGAGAATGGCATCACTCCCTGAACAAAAGCAAAAAAAATGTAGTTCATGAATGATTTTTTTTTTCCACATGGAGTGCAATGAAGAGCAGCTGTATGTCAGAGCCCAAGTCTAGCCAAGATCTCCAAAATGCAATTGGCATTATCAATAACTCACCATCAAGCACTGCATTTGCCACATCGGTTGCCTCCGCACGAGTAGGCCTGAGGTTGTCAGTCATACTGTCCACAACACGAGTAACAACAGCAGGTTTTCCAGCCATGTTGCACTTGTACAGAGCAGACTTTTGAAATAAAAAGACCTACAACATGAGTAGGTATAGATCAAACACCAAATAAACTAGTACCAGATCAAGGTTATCTGTCGCATCCATAAGATGAAAATAAAGCAATTTATGGCAAAAAACATAAGGATCTGTCACTAAGTTTCTGTTGTGTAGGTGGTCCAGCCAGGCTGGCATGCACAATCGCAGCAAATGACACGGAAAATAACAGATGTCTCAATTAAGCAATGCCTTCTAAACTGCTGAAAATAAGTTGAGATAGCCAACCTTTTCAGGTGGAAGATCAATTCCCAGGTTTCCTCTAGACAGAATGATACCATCTGCCTCTTGCAGGATTTCATCAAAATGATTCAAGCCCTGCAAAGAAATAAGGAGTGAATAGGTGAAAAAACTAATCAAAGTTGCTCAGAAATATTAAAAGAGTATCTTCAAAAATACCTCCACATTCTCAATTTTGGCAAAAATCTGAGTTTGGCTGAGATCACCTAACTTCAAGAGGAACTCCCGTGCCTGCATTGCAGGAAAAATATTAGCACTGTTGAGAACTTTCTTATCAAGTACAAAATGAAAATAAACAGGTGATACTATATTCGAAAATAGCGATGCAACATTTTCAATGATGATGACAATTGCTGAGGAAACATAGATATTACTTTGAAGCACAACACATAAGAGGAAGTTTTAAGAAACTCAAATGTATATGTATCCATAATGTAGATATTTACTTGCCTGCCGCACATCTTCTGCATGTCTTGTATAAGACAGAGAGAGGAAGTCAATCTTGTTTGGAGCACCCCATTTTCTGATAACCTGAAAACAGTGCATGCTCAAAGTTCTTAAGATCAGTTAAAGCAAGGGCCCCAGCTTAGCAAAAAATTTATAGATTTTGACTTGTAATACTGTTAAAAAGTAAAGTTCTGGAAGACAGAGGTAAAGACACCAAAGCAAAAATTACACAAGGAGATATAAATCACTATTCTGGGAGGAATTCCTTACATCCTTGTCCTCATCAGACAGTGTGGGTAAGTCAATATGGATCTGGGAGCAATGCAATGTGAACAGTGACCCAGCCAGGGTAGCTGTGTTCTTGATCACACAGACCACATCATCTCCTTTAACTTCAGAAACCTACATAAGGCAGATGAGTTTTGGCATGAGAAAATGTAGACAACAAACAGAGCAGTACTAACAGGCATATAAAATATCAGAAGTGCAGAATGCTTAAGTGCAGCGTGCCAAAGACTTTTACCTCCAACCAAACTGAAGTAGTCTCGCTGCCTGTGAACAAGTATTGCCCAACAAATATTGTAGCACCTGGCCTCACAGCCTGGGAAGAACAAAGGAGATCTTTTTTTCACATAGATGTGGAAGAAATGAGTAAACGATGGACATTATAGCTACACAATGACAAACAAAAGAAAACCTACAGAAGGTGGACATGGAGCAATCTACTTGCGGATGCTTGTGTACAAGTAAATGCAGCATATTATTTCACATAAATTACACTACAACTAAGTTACCTTGGCGAGTCCAGAGAAGTTGATGGGCAGCAAGTTGGAGGAGGCTTCCTGCCCCTGATCAGGGGTGAGAACAACAGTACCGCTCTGTTCAAGGGAGATTGCGGCTCCGCTCTTGTTCACCACCTGCAACTCTGGGCCGACCGTGTCAAGCATGACCTGCCCAAGAAGGACCCAAACGTCAGCTCACCACAAAAGAGGATTCACATAGGTAGCATTAGCACATCCCTTCATGGTTAACTGTTGTCAAAGTCTATGTGACATGCGCAGATTTGTAGTTTCCCCTCTTGTTAACTAGCAATTTCATTACTCAACACTTCAACAAAGACAAGATCACGCGAAATTAATTGAAAGTACGACTAATGGCTAGGGACTGATGGCAACAATGAAGGGCACTTACGGCGCACAGCTTCTTGGTGGACTTGATGGCGAGCTTGAGGTTCTCGAGGGTCTCCTGGTGGTACTCGGCGTCCCCCCAGGAGAAATCAAACCGGGCGACTGCGAGAATGCCACATATCGCAGCAGAAAACGATTAGCTAATCTCACTGGAAGAAGAGGTCGAGGTGGTGGCGCCGTGGAAGAGATCGAGGCGGTGATGGTACAAACCAGACATGCCGGCCTTGAGGCAGGAGGAGATGGTGTCGACGGAGCGCGACTTGGGACCGAGCGTCCCCACGATCTTGGTCATCGCCGGGAAAAAGCTCTGTTCCGCCACCACCAGTTAGGCCAATCCAAATCACTCAGCGATGGTTCGTGGATGCAAGAATCCATGAATGAATCTAACCACAGAGCACCACTTACGGTCTTGGATGGGTCGAGGACGGACACCATCCGGATGGGCTCCTCCAGAAGCAGATTGGTGGAATGCATCTTGATCTTGGTATTACTCTTCGCTTGCTCGCTCCTCAGATCAGATCGGAAAACAGCAGCGGCAGTGGCTGAAGGCCTCCTATTGGAAAAAAAGGAAGCAGCACAAGTCGATGCGATCGTCACAAATCTCGTGTTTATAGAGAGGGGGTCTACGTGGCGGTGCTCGTAGGGAACCAACACGAGCCTTTCCAGTGGGTGGACGACACGGTGGAGCTACGGCCTTTGGCCCACCTTCTCTCTCCTATTTTCTGATGTGAATAGGCTAAGGGCCAGTTAAAATGTTTTTAGGATCTATTTAGTAGAGTTTTAGATGTCAGTTTCATTTAAGATCTAAAACTTATAAGTTAAAATAAAGTGAATTAAATTTATATTTTGTCTAAAATATAAACAAGATGATCCATCTCAACACTCTTATGATCTATTTGGTAGAGTTCCAGATTCTAACTTCATATCAGATCTAAAACCTATAAACTAAAATAGAGTGAATTAAGTTTATATTTTTAGTCTAAAATGTAAACAAAACAATCCATCTAAATACTCTTAATGCACTTGCAACTCCAAAAAATTGGATCTAGTGGAGCTAGATTACTCTACCTCACCAGATCCATCAGATCTAATAAAAGAGTTGGAACTCTATCAAATACACCCTTAATATTAAGAATTTAACATTTCAGAATTTTCCATAAATTTAATAATATAAATACTCTTAATATACTCACAACTTCAGCTCTATAAATCTGATTAGACTAAAAATACCTAGCGTCGGAGCCCTAAAAACACACCTTTATTATACATGTCCTAACTAAACAAAACAGGTGGAGTCCCAAAGCGGTGGACGGTGACACGCGGATTTTGACGGCCACAGCCGCTGCTGGTTTTTCTTGCGATGTCTCGGCTGGGTCAAGCTCACCAAGACGGCCCAAAACCGCGAACCCGGCAGCGTCGCAGGAAAGACGCTGCTGCATCGGGAATCTGACCTTCTCGAGCGATTTTGACGCAGATCTTCTTCCCCGTCTTCCATTCCACGTCTCGGTCAACATTCTTCGATTCGCCGCTTCGATTTCTCATCGTCTTTCTCTTCGAATGCTTCCTGCGTGTCTCGTGGACCATGGTTAGCCGCCCTGCCTGCCTCTCTCGCCTTGTTCTTTCTTCTAGAACTTCTGTTTACCGACTCTAGTAGTCTAGTAGTCCATACAGAAAGCGATACTTGTCTTAATGACTTATGTCCGGACGTCCGAAATTTTCAGTTGCATTACAACATTTTTTTTATACGTGCAACATTTCTTACCAACGTGTGCAATATTTTCCTTGGACAAACAGTAAAAATCGTTACAGTAAACAGATGTTGCATGCGGAGAAAAAAAATGTTTCAAGAGACGTCCGATGAGATGAACGGTAATCGAACATTCGACTGCTAGTTTCACCCATACTCAGAGGCGGAGCTGCTTGGTGGAAATGAGTGGGTGGAGCCCACCGCCCCACCCTGACCAGTACCTAACAAAAAACTCGTTGACAAACATCACTCCCGCATAATCATATTTGTAATAACTAATCCGGCTAATTTTGGCCTGCATCAACCTTGTCTTATATATATATATATGATTGGTTATTTGTAGCGACGTTATAGCATATTGTTTTTCATGTCATAGTGGCCTTGTGTCGCTGCCGTCACACTTTCACGCAGACACGCAGAGCCCCCCTCTTTGAAATTTTCTGGCTCCGCCACTGCCCATACTTGTTAGGACAACAGCGCCAACGTAGTTGCCGGTCTGCGTTTGTCTCGGCCTTCTCCGTTCAAAACTGAATTTGCGATGGTATTCGGCTTCTACCTGACAAGATTGTTTGTACTTCCGTCTGTAGTCACCGGGGAAATTTCTAACAAGAGCACCGCCGAGGGTGCTCTGTAGCAGCGTATGACGTGCTAGTTGATTTTCCAGTAAATCGGTAAAGTCGATGATGGTAAACCGGAAGAAAGTTGATACTGAATGAAACGTCAATGCGCTATGTCTAAATAACGAACAGGAACGAGATCTCTAAATAAGGGATATGTGTAATTGACAGATTGATCAGCACGCCAATGCGATCAAAATTGAGTTACAAAGGTAAGAATCTATTAGCTATGTCTGACTCATAAGGTACAATAAAATTAGATGCAAAAAGAGTAAGGTTGACGTGTGCACGTTTTTTCTATCAACCGATATAGGATTTTTATATCCTAAAACAACCGATTTAATTTTGGATTTTGCTTCAATTCTCTCTTATCGTATCGGCTCAATCTTTCCTTGGGTAGAGTCCTTATCTATCTTCAAATCTTCTCACTTTCAATCTCCTATTTTCCTTAGTCAGCATCTTCCGCAGACTTTTTAGTGTGGCCAATGTTTAATCATGATTTTTGATAAAATCCTTACCTTCATTATAATTACATCAAATGCCACAATATACTTTTGCGGACTAATTTAGAGAAATTTTATGGTGCATTATACTGCTATTTTATAGTGAGTAGTAGAAATCAGATCTAACCATATAAAATATAAATAAATTCTAGCTAATCTAATCTATTAGATTGAAAAGAATAAATGGTTCATATTAAATTTAGTGTATCATAAAGGAGATACTAATTTATCTATCAAAATCTGGGGGCAAGACACTTTTTGATCAATTTTCCTTTTCTTTTTGAGTGATTGACCGAACATTTGGTGCAGAGAGACGTGTAGTTCCAAACAGGACGCAGGAATCCTGGTCCTTCTCGAAAAGCACCACCAGAATTGATAAACCACTCTATCTCTGATAGTTCGGTTCGACTCCAGCTTTTGTAAAAGTTTAATTAACAGTACTTCGTGGAGCAAGGACATGTACAGTTGTAAAGGTTAGCTAAGCGTATATCAAATAGGATTTTGTGTGATGTAGGGGAGAGAGAAAGAAGAGAGATGTTGTCTATTATCTTATAAATAGGTTTATATTATATATACTATTATATAGATAATTTATTAATTTTATAGAGACCACTACAAACAGTTATGTAGATAATCCATTGTATAAATTATATTTAGTTTTGTCTATAGATGACATAGAGATGTATTATAGACAATTGTCATCTATACCATCATGGATACCCTAACACAATTGCTAATTGTCTGTCAAAATACAAATTAACCGTCACCATCGTGAATGACCTCACTGAAGAATATCATATAATCTACAAAAATAAAATATTGTGCTAATAATCGATTCAACAGAAAAAAAAACATTACAGACATTTTCTTAGACGTGTTAGAGAAATTAAGCAAATCTGCAAAAATAAAATATTGTGCTAGTAATCGATTCAACAAAAAACAATATAGACCTTTTATTAGACGTGTTAGAGAAATTCAGTTTGTTTTCTCGTGTTTAAAGCATTTTTTTTATATTCATGTTTAAAGCCTTTGATGTAGAAAAACGTCATGGTCGTCAACGTATTATCGCAAATATATGTCCATCATCGGTGAAATGCGCATCAACTAATAACGTGGCTAAGCGTAGGTACATGCTTCATCTGCATTGTAAGCACAGGTACTGCAAGGATTAAATCTAATAAAAAGCCACAAGGGAGCATTTTTAAGCACATAATCACATATACTTCCGCTTCAAGTGATGCAGCTTAATACTAGGGGTGGAAATCGAGCCAATCCTCGTTTTTTCGAGCTTTTTCTGAAATTGACATAGTTTGATTAAATATCATTTTATCTATAATTTAGATATATTTTTAGAATCGAGCCAACGAGCCAAACCGAGCCGAACCGGAGCAAAATCTAATTTCATTCGAAATTGACTCATTTCAATATTTAACCAATGAACGAGTATAATTAAGCAATTTTAAATCGAGCTAACGAGCTCCACCACCAAGCTTTTTTTCCAGCCCTCAGCTTAGGACGGTACCAGCTGCAATATCAAATTTCAGAA
Organism: Guadua angustifolia; assembly: GCA_036346375.1. NCBI lineage: Eukaryota > Viridiplantae > Streptophyta > Magnoliopsida > Poales > Poaceae > Guadua > Guadua angustifolia. Next base: position 53,160,545 of record CM070520.1, on the reverse strand, counting down.
TGCCATGAGAGCGTCATTCAGAACTCAGAAGTGCAGCAGCTCGAGGCGGCCACAGCAACCTTGTTTTAACCGTCCTCTTCAACTTTTTTTTAACAAATTTGACCCTACAGAGATAAAATTGTAAAAATGATTCCCACCCTAACCATGGAACCAGTGACAAATGGCATAGGTTACCCGCTGCGCCAGCGTACCGTGGCAGGTGATCGGCCTTGTGGCACCCTAACCAATCGTGACAACAGCTTTGAGCCCACCGTGGTAGGAGACATGTCGCTCTCCCCTAGCTCGGCAATGACCTGCCACGCTCCTCTAGCTCGATAACAACCTGTCGCTGTCCTCGGGCTTAGCAGAGACATGCTTGCGCGGTGCCCTAGTGTGGCACCTCTCCTGCTATGGTAGGCCTGAAGCTGCTGCCACAATTGATCGGGGTGTCACGGGCTAGCCACCTACCATAGTATACATGAGGGACATGTGATCCGCTTGCAAGTTCGGGAAAAGGTTATTTTTGCAATTTTATTTGTACGGGATCAGATTTGTAAAAAAAATACAACTAAAAACCGCCACAAACTTAGACCCCGTTTGGTAGAGCTCCGGCTTCCAAATTCCCGTCCAAAGGAGTTAGAGCTCTACCGAACGGCCTCTGCTCCCTCTTGCTAGGAGCGGAATCAACACGAAGCGATTCTCCAATTTACACTAGATGCGAGAATCACCCTCTAGGTCGCTCCTCCGGATTCTTGCTACAATCTCCCCGATGTCGCCTCCGACTCCCCCTCCCCACTCGGCCAGGGGAGCCTGATGCCGCCTTCAACTCCCCCTCCTCACTTGGCCCTCGAGCCCGCCGCCACCGTCCTCATCTCGACCCCCCGCCTCCTACCCCCCCTCCCCTCGGCCCCCCAAGCCCGGCCTTGCAGTCCGTCTCGACACGTCCGCCGTCGCTCGGTCACCCCTCGTCGCTACCGTCGCCCCGACCCTGTCAAGCCGAGCCCACCATGCCGCTGCCTTGACCCTGAGCTCCTCCTCAACCCTGAGTGCCGCATCGTCCCCAAGCGCCGCCGCCGAGGTATGGCCGAATCACCTCAGATCAAAACTCTCTGCTCTCTCTTCTGTCTAGAATCCCTCTTTTAGCCTAACAGTCCTTAAACTGCTCCTAATTTTTAAAAGATCAAAATTAAAAGGAGTTATAGCAGAATCAGAAAGGAAAAAAAAGAGCAAGAGCCGAATCCATACCGAACGGGCCCTCAGGAAAAACAGCGAGTACTTGGGCAGATGAATAGCTCTGGCTTTCCAGTATACCGAGGACACAACACTGGTTAATACTAGCTACGGCATATGACAATCCAGAAAGAACTTATTCTGAACTAGTAGCTGAGACGACCATCCCCCTCGTCTGTGGTAATGCCGACAGACGGCGACATTGAAATATCCTCCTCCGGAAGTGGCGACTGATCCACCGGTATGCTCTCGATCATCTTCGCCACATCGGCCATGGACGGCCTTTGGTCCGGCTGCTGAGCAACACATGCCAGCGCGATGTGCAGCATTGCCACCATGTCCTCCTCGATGTTCTTGTACCGGAGCAGCTCCACGTCGAACACCTCCGCCGTCCACTCCTCTCGCACCACCGACCGCACCCATTCGGGGAGACTGACCGCTGTCTGGCTCCGCTTGTCTTTCCTTTGCATGTCGGCGTCTGGCAACGGCTGCAAGTGTTGCGCCGGCACCTTGCCGGTCAGCACCTCCAGGATGAGCACGCCGAAGCTGTAGACATCTGCCTCCTGGGAGAGACGCTTGTTGTCTGACTGCTCGGGAGCAATGTACCCTCCGAGACGAGCAATGGCATGCGCAGGACTGAGCAGCAGTGCAAGACCGAAGTCTGCGACGCAGGCAATGCCATCCTTGTCGAGCAGGACATTGGAGGACTTGACGTTGCCATGGGGAATGGCAGACATGCGGTACTCCTTGTGGATACAGGCCAGCCCGCGTGCCGCGCCGAGCAGCAACCTCACCCTCCTTGTCCAGTCCAATGGCGACGCTCCCGACATCCGATGTGCTGAATCAGTCATCAGACAGCGGCAAGAACATCGTACCAGTTTCAGGTCGACCCCAAATGACAACAGCGAGTAATAATGCTTAGTAATTGAACAAGAAAAAGATACCGTGGAGGCGATCGTAGAGGTTGCCGTTGGGGAGGTAGTCGTAGATGAGGAGCTTCTCCTGCTTGGCGTAGTAGAAGGCCCTGAGAGGGACAAGATTTGGGTGGCGCAGGCGGCCGATGAGGTCCATGTACCGGTGGAACTCCTCGCGGGCGCAGGGGTTGGCGTCACGCAGGCGCTTCACGGCGACCATGCGACCGTCTCCAAGCACCGCGCGGTACACGGTCCCCAGGCTGCCTCTGCCCACCATCTCGGCGGACGCGCGCAGCAGCTCCTCCAGCTCGAACCTGCTCCTCCTCCCCTGCTGATGCGACGTCGACGATGCCCAGCCACCCCTCGCCCTCCTGCCGGCGCTGCTATCGCTGCCCCCATCGTCGTCGTCTTCGCCGCCGTCACCGTCCACCCCGAAGAATACCAGCTTGCTGCGTGCCCCGTCGCTGTCGCCACCGTCGCTGCACCTGCCCGCGCTGCCTAGACGGGCGGGTTGCACCCCTGCTGCGGCCGAACAGCCCGCCGTCTCCATCCTCCAGGCCGACGCGGCCGCCTCTTTTCCTTTTCTTGGCTGTCTCGCCGCGGCCACCGCCGTCTGTGCTGCAGCAACAGTACGCAACTAGCAGTGACAGCAGAGCGAACAAGAAGATGGTATTGCCGACGGCGATCCCAGCAATTGCGCCGGTGCTCAAGCTCCCCTTGCCAGACCCATTGTGTGGCTTAGGTGTGGCCAATGCCGGTGAAGATGAAGCAACCGAAGACGAGGCCGCCGGGTTGGATGGCACCACGGACTGCGACGAGGAGGATGGGACGGAGGACGACGTCGGGGCGGGTTCACGCGGCAGGAAAGAACAGGGTGGCAGCGGCGGCACGAGCCCGCAAAGGCCGGCATTGCCGGCGAATGAGGCGAGGCCGAACTTGGCGCGCATGGCGTCGGGCACCCTCCCGGAGAGCTGGTTGTTGGAGGCGTCGAAGTCGGTGAGGTGGGGAGGGCGGTGGTGATGTCCGGGAGCAGGCCGGTGAGGAGGTTGTCCTGGAGCTTGAGCGTGAGGAGTCGGGTGAGGTTGGCTAGCGCCGCCGCCGGGATCGGCCCGCGCAGGCTGTTGTCAGCGAGGTCGATGCGGAGGAGGCGGGGGAGACGTGCGATGGTGTCCGGGATGGCGCCGGAGAGGTCGTTGTGGGAGACGTAGAGCAGCCTGAGGTTGGGGACGCCAAGGAGGAGCGTGTCGAGCGTGCCGTTGAGGCGGTTGCCGCGGAGGTCGAGGAGCGCAGCTCGCCGAGGTGGGAGAGCGGGTCGAGCGGGCCCCGCAGGTCGAGCGCCTTGAGGGAAAGCGAGGTGACGCGGCGGCCGTCCGGGGAGCAGCTGACGCCGGTCCAGCGGCCGGCGCAGGCGTCGGCGGTGCTCCAGTTGGCGGCCAGGATGCCGTGCGCGTCGGCGCCGTGGCGGAAGATGGTGAGCGCGTCCGTGTCGCTGGGCTTCACCTCCGGCTCCGGCTGGTGCACCGCCGCTGCCGCCGCGGGCATTGCCAAGCTCAAGCACGCCATGATTGCCAAGAACCCCACCGAATGCAAGAACCGCGGAGCCATTGTCATTGTTCGACTGCAAGTATTGGCACGGATGAAAGGGAAGGATATCACTCGATCAAAGCCACAATCTCTGCTACTCCATCAACCTGCATTGGGAGAAGAGAAGCGTTCGTGCCACTTTTGATTTTTGAATCTGGCTGGTTTTTGGAGTGTGGAGTGGACTGGACTCAGCGTCAGGTTGTCAGTACTGGATGCTTCCACTTTTCGCTTTTGCTCTGAGCCTCTGTTCTTGTCTGCTCTTGGGCCCCCAGACCGAGGCGAGCAGGTAATTGCTCAAAAGCTAATTCATACAGCAAGTCAAAAGCTAATACTGATAGCTCGAAGAATTATCCTGCTTTGTATCTGGGGATTTGATCATATATTTTATTTTACTTAGTGTAATTGATATAATGTGCTGTTTGTATTTCTGCTTCGTGAATGTCATGTGTGAGCAGAAACTAGTTATTATAAGGTTAATTGTAAGATAGGAGTAGTACATTATGGTACTGCTGATGAGAGAAATGGACGAGCAGGACCGTGCTCCAGTCAGTGGATGCGTCACTGCATCAGGCAGGTGCAACCGAGAGAGAAAAAAAAAGTGTTCTTCGTTGTTGTTTGGGAAATGATGGTGATGGACGATGGTAGCAGCGATCTTACCTTAAGAAGAGCGCACAGGGGTCAATCATTATCCTCTTGGCCAGCGTGACAGGAAAAGGTTGGAAGAGGAATCATGTCGCGCTTTTGCCTTTCTCTTTGCCTCATCTTTTCACGCTAGTCTTCCCGTTCCATGATTCCATCCCCTCCTCCCGCTGTAAGCTGCAGTAGCGCAAACTGGACAGAATAGTAGTAGCAGGCTAAGCAGGGTAGCAGCATACTAGTGTCTCAACATATAATGACGAAGTCACCAGAATGCTGAATATTGAAATGGAAAAGTCTCTATCTGAATAGAGTAATAGACCTCATGCTGAGTTAACCTTAGGTCCAAGAGAGGACTACACGCGGTATGTTGTTGCAAGCATCCAGATCCTGGGAAGGTTGGCGCGAATGAAAAAAGGAAAATGGCCATTAGGAGATCAAGAGGGGAAAACCACGGCATCAGTTTGTCCATGATGAATTTTGTTTTACTGAATTCAAATCAACTTTAAATTTTCTAAGCTAAACTTCAACTTCTATGCTGAAAGCCTGAAATAATTCCAACTGCCCAGGGAAAAAATGAGAGCAAAATCTCTGAGCGGGAAATCAACTACAAAAACCTAACTTCAGCTTGGCGTTCATCCAGTCTAACAATTTAACACATAACGTTGCAACTGAATTACAAAGCTGGTCTTTATTGCTTAGACAACTGTGATTTAGTTCTAGGACGGCATCATAAGCATCTTGAACAGCTAAAGACCACAACACTAATCCCTGCACCTACTGACTGCAGAAAACTTACAAGTGCTTTTTGTCACATTCATCTAACTCAAGCCTTCAATTAAATTCAAAACTTAAAAAAAAATCATCATAGCATTGTGCCCTCCACAATTCAAGTTGTATTGGAAAATTTGATGGTAGCAGTATCCCCGTGATCATGAAGTTTACTGAACTCCAAGCATGTTAATAAGGTGATAACCACACAAATGAAAGGGTGCCATACCCAGGAGGTACATAGAACATCCATGCAAAAGTACATCGCCCTTTTACTGCATTATGTATACTACATTAGTATTGTCTAAAAATATTTAACTTGTCATTTGGATCTTCCCAACTCCGTAAGTTGTGCTATTATTTCACAGCAAGATGCACTCTCACTGTAGAACTCCAGTGCTACAGTACACAGAATTTTAAGTTATATTGGAACTAGTCGGAACTATTTGACTTAAGGCAAATAATACATAGAGCTTCCACTATGGCACTGCATCACCGAGGACATGTGTCTTTAATTTTAAGGAGCTCATTGTCTGTAATATACAGTGTACAGAAACTCTAAATAACAATATTGTAGCCTTTCATTCATCCAATTTGGTTCTTCCATAAGCTCAATGCCTAGATACATCTTGCACTCAAAAAATTAGCTAAATTTACTATGAATGGTTGACTAATTTTAGAACAGATTGAAATACCAGAGCAACAAAAATTCAACTGACCTCACCTCACAGATTCAACCTCAGAGAGGTGTGGTATGAGTGATAGCCTCGAGAATTTTCTTTTCCAGTTTATCCTCAGCAACCCACATAGTGCTCTGCTTGCGCAAGAGCTCCCTGTGCTCTTCCTTCTTCTGCGCTGTGAGCTTTACCGTCTCCCTCTAGTTCTCCAGCTTCTCAGCTCTTTCTTTCATCTGTACATCAGCTGTGAGCTTTACCGTCTCCCTCCAGTTCTCCAGCTTCTCAGCTCTTTCTTTCATCTGTACATCAGCTCTTCTCAGTTACAAACACATTTTGCCGTATAAATGTCATGCAGATTTACAGGACAGTCCTAATGGTAGAGTGGCTGATCTTTTAAGCGTGATCCTGAACTAGAGCAAAGTGGGTGACATAGTAGTTCTACAAACAAGATATCCGCTTGTAATCCTTTCAGATACCCACATAACAGGCTAGGCAATGAATAATGATACGACTACCCACAAGTACGTATGGGCGGGGTAATTCACCAAACAAGTTATGTGCAAGACTGCAAGGAGAACAATGCAAAGGCGCGTCTCTCGGCGGCGCGTGTCTGCGCGGCGGCGGCCTTGGCCGCCTTGAGCTCCTCGCTGGCGACGCGAGCGGCCTCGGTGCGCGCCTCCGCCTTGCGCTGCCGCTCGGCCTCCAGGAGCTGCATCTCGTAGGCGTACTGCCGCCGCAGCTGCCGCACGTCGCGCGCGTAGCCCTTGCGCAGCCGCTCCAGACGAGGCCACGCCTCCCGGGGCTCGCCCGTGGGCTCCCAGCACCCAATGTACTCGCTAGGCTTCGAGAACCCGTGCGGCTCCGGCCTCGCCAGAGCCCGCGCGGAGGCGTGGAAGCGGCCGAGGAAAGGGCGCAGGTGGTGGCGCGGCCGGGGAAAGGAGTAGAGCGCCATCGCTACCGCGCTGGGGTGACGGTGCAGACTTTTGAAGTAGATCAGTTCAAAACTAGAAATAAATTAGATTTATTTTAGATCTATAGACGTTTAGATAAAACTAGCCAGTGCCACACGCTACGCCACGTCGTGTGAAATTTTATAGCACGTATTACGTGTCATGCGAAATTTAGGAAATTCGGTCGCAATGCTACACTGTGTGAAATTTTGTTCGATGGATATTTTTGTAAAAAATTGCATAATCTTGGTTTTCTTGTTTTTTTTAAAAAAAAATAGGCTGCTAAAAGTCGCCGGTGAATCTGTGTTTTTTTTAAAGAAAAACGCAGAGGTATCTAAACGTATTTTCGTTTTTTTTGCATAATTCCCGTGTAACTTTGATTTTCTTATTTTTTTTAAAAAAAACTGGGTTGCTACAAACTATTGGCGAATCTTTAGATTGCTACGAACCGTTGGTAAATCTGTGTTTTTTTTAGAGAAAAACACAAAGCGACCTAAACATATTTTCGTTTTTTTGTGTAATCGATTTATTGCGTTTCTTTTTGAAAAAATAGGTCGCTAGAACCCATCGGTGAATCTGCGGACTGCCATAAACGGTCCGCGAATCCACGGTTCCTGTTTTTTTAGAGAAAACAAGCGTATTTTTGTGTTTTTTTGCGTAATTCTGATCTTCTTATTTTTTTAAAAAAAATGGTCGCTAGGACCTGTCGGCGAACTTGTGGACCGATACAAATCGTCGGTGAATCTGTGTTTTTGGTTTTGGGGAGAAAACTACTAAGGTATATAAATGTAATTTTGTTTTTTTTTTGTGTCAGGGCTCGTCGACAAATCTATAGGCTGCTATAAACCTTCGATGAATCTGGGTTTTTTTTAGAAAATCATGGCTGCTTTTTTTGACGTAATCTGGGAGATCTAGTCGTATTTTTGGTTTTCGTAATTTTTTAAAAAAAAATGGGTTGTTAGGACCCATCGGCGAATCTATGGGTTGCTATAGACATTCGACAAATATGTGTTTTTTTTAGAAAAACCGCGGTTAGGATCCATCGGCGAATCTATGGACTACTATAAACTTTCGGCGTATCTGTAGTTTTTTTTTAACCGTGGCTGTTTTTTTTACGCATTCCAGGAAATCTGATCGTATTTTTGGTTTTCATATTTGTTTTAAAAAATGGATCGTTAAGACCTGTCGGCGAATCTATGGGCTACCATAAACCTTCGACGAATCTGATTTTTTTTTTTTGAGAAAATCGCGGTCATGACCCGTTGGCGAATCCACGGATTGCTATAAACCTTCGACGAATCTGTGTTTTTTTTAACCGTAGAGGGACCTAAAGTAATTTTTTCCCGGTGTCTGTTTCGTTAAAAACCACGAGGAGGACCTAAATGTAAACCACAGAGGGACCTAAACGTAATTTTAATTTTTTTGGGTCTATTTTATTAAAACCGTGGCTGTTTTTTTACATATTTTAGGAAATCTGGTCGTATTTTCAGTTTTCATATTTGTTTTAAAAAATGGATCGTTTGGACCCGTCGGCGAATCTATGGACTACTATAAACCTTCGATGAATCTTTTTTTTTTTGAGAAAATCGCGGTCATGACCCGTTGGCGAATCCACGGGTTGCTATAAACCTTCGACGAATCCGTGTTTTTTTTAACCGTAGAGGGACCTAAAGTAAATTTTTTTCCGGGGTCTGTTTCGCTAAAAACCACGAGAAGGACCTAAATGTAAACCGTGGAGGAACCTAAACGTAATTTTAATTTTTTTTGGGTCTATTTTATTAAAAAAACATCTAAAAGGATCTAAACGCAATTTCCAATTTTTAGAGGCCTTCCCTATGAAATTGCTGACGTGGCCATGACTGGGGGTCTGCAAACTCTAACGCTATAATATATAGTATATATTAGATCAGGCCGGAACTTATGTTTTTTTACTAAATTGATGGAGGGTTAGTGTTACAGTGATGTCACTTAAATATGTAAATGATCCGAGCCTTTATTTAGGTCTGGATTAGATGTAGGTTTCTTAGTTTTGGAATTGAATTAGATTAGATCAAAGAAACAAAATTTTGGGTTTGGATCAGGCTTGTATTGGGCTTTGGCCCATTAGCACTCTTACTACCGTGGGACAGATCACCGTGGCTATGGCTGGTGGGTGCGTTTAGTTGTCTGGATGAGAATAAATGTGATATGACTATCCATGTATTTGTAGCCAACCAATTGTTTGGATGGGTGGATGAATTTAGTTAGGGATATCTAATTTTTAGGAATATTCCTTCTAATTGTTGGATGAGTTGATCCCATAGAAAAGGCCGGACGGCCTCATCCACTGCATGTGGCTCCCTTCCCCACGGCTATTCTTACCTCCCTCCCCTAGCCATAGCTTTTCTCACCTCCCTCCCCCAGCCAAACTCTCAAAAGCGGCGACGTGGATTGGCGCGATCGAAGGGCAGTGTGGCAGATCTAAAGGGTGGTGCGGTAGATCAAGGGGAGGCTCGGCATGACAATTTAATAGGAGGCACGGCATGGCTAGAGGGTGATGCGACTGGAGGGAAAGTGTAGCAGAAGGGCAGCGTGGCTAGAGGGGCAATATGGTTTGAGGTGGCATGACTAGAGGGGAGACGTAGTAGGAGGGGTGACATGACTGGAGGAGGCTCAACTAGAAGGGGAGGCCCTATCATCGTCCTTTGCATCAAGTTCTTCCTCCATAATATGGTATAAATCTGATCTTTTTTTGGCCTTAGATGCTTGATTGAATTGTGATTCTTTCACACCTTGCCATGTTTTAATACCCTGAAACCGCCTCAATCACTGGAGGAGGAATTTCCTGCCCAATCCTAGATGACACATTGTGAATAATGGTTTGACTCATCGGAAGGACAACATGAAAATGAGGGATCAATCATTCAATTGAGGTCTTCCCATAGTAAGGATTGATGTGGAGAGCTGCATGCATGCCAACAACACATACTTGCTCTCTTGCATGAACAGTTTCTTTGGTTGATTACTTCCTGTGTTGCCTACCACTTTAATTTTAGTGCCAAAGCAGTTAGCACTATGCCCCATGAGCATGATTGATATGAATGTCCCCATTACATTAACCACAAAATGTGCATCATGTTTCCCAATCCATATATCACATGGATGCACATATCTAGGGGAGTTTGTAGTTTAACTTGAAAGTCTCTTTGTATTGATCGATTCTTTATTGACACATATAAGGATCAAGACAAAGAAACTAAATCCTTGAGTATATATTTGAATTGCCTAGTTATAGTATACTCATGGTAATATAGGATATACTCCAATATGATCAAATTGAATGCGTGCATATTATCTTCAAGTCAATTATATTTATGCACATATACATGTGGGGTTTATTCTATAGTTGATGATTTAGAGTAATGATCATTTCCATATAGTTTACACATAATGGATCATTACTTTTCATCAACATGAGTATATGAAAACTTGTGTAGTTAATATATACTCATATCAATTTAAATGATAATTTAAATTGAGTTCGTTTGTCCTATTAATCATTAAAGAACATTTCATCATGTGTTGATGGTGTTCCGTGATTAATTAAGGACAAATGAATAGTTCTTAAGTATAATGAAGCATGTGTTGCATTATTGTACTTAAGACACAATTAAATCATTCAAATTGATTTAGGTTGTGCTCAATTGATCTAAAGGCATCCATTATGTGTTAATGGAGTGCAAGAGATAATTGAGACAACCATGCATCTTGGACTAACTATTTTATGAGTTGTGATTGAGTTAGATCCAAAGATGGATGAGATGAATGAGAACGGGATAAAAACGGCATCATGAGGTGATGGGCGTCAAGAGAAGATCCTGAAGACAAAGAGAAGAATCGAGTGATGATCCGGGGGGGTATCAAAGTGATGATCATAAAGACCCCAAAGGGGATTGCTTGCGTACGGCGGCGAAGGTATAATTAGATAGGCTAAGGACTTTGTAGTCTTTGAGTCTAAGGTTTTTATCGCCGTACTATTAAGAGGAGTTGATTCCTAGTTTGAGCTTCATCATGTGTTGATGATCTCAATCCGCATTCACTCAAGCTCAAATCATTTGGATTTGGTTTTTGCATAAGGGTTAACCATTTGGCATGTGTTGCGAATGGGTTAAGTTTATGCTTGGTTGTTGTTGGTTTATGCTCTGATTTGCATGTGTTGCAAAGAGGAAGAGCATATGTATTTGGTTTTCGCATAATGCTTTGATTTGCATGTGTTGCAAATAGGATAAGCTAAATGCGTTGGTTTTTGAGTGAAGTTCACTTTTGCATGTGTTGCAAATGTTGAAGCCTCATGTTTTGGTTTCGTTCAAAACAATCTTTCAAAATCTTGTGGTTGCTTGGAGCTAAGTTTTGCATGTGTTGCAAAAGGAGAGAGCTCAAGCATGATTTGATGTTTGTGTGTTTGTTTGGAGCTAGAGGCTTGCATGTGTTGCAAGTAGAGAGCTCATATGGTTGAAATGGTTTTGGTGTGAAATTGAAGTTTGGTTTTGATGTTGCATGGAACTAAAGAATTGCATGTATTGCAATTAGAGAGTTCATGCACCTTGATTTGATGTTGCTTGGAGCTAGACTTTTGCATGTGTTGCAAAGAGTAGTGCTCGAGCATGAAAGATGTTTATTGTGTTATTTGCAAGTTTGTTGTGCGAATAAACTGAGTGCTATGAGTCTGGAATCCCGAGAGCATGTGAGTAGGGCTTGCAACGGGTGTTGGCAAGTTGACTGGGTCTCGTGTTGACCTTCACATGACTAGGGGGATTAATCTCATAGACTCGGGTTTGATTTGCTTAATATGTTTTGCAAATAGATCTTGAGTTGGTTGCAAAATGTGTTTTTGCAAGTTGGTTGAAATTCCTTGAGCATGGGTTAAATCAGTGCAAATGTGTTTTGCACGAGTGTATGATCATGTGTTGATCATCTAAATGACTCAAGGAATAGTGTTTGGCTCTTTGGTGAAAAGTTTGCTAAAAATCGGTGTCCGGAGTCAGTGGGGGCGGTATGACCGCACCCCCATGCGGTCATACCGGCCTTGCGGTATGACCGCGCCCTCGTGCGGTGTGTTTTTTTCAGAAGAGGGGTTTTTCAGTTTTTAAGCGTGCGGTATGACCGCACCCCTCCTGCGGTATGACCGCACCCCACCTGTGGTATGACCGCACCCCTCCTACGGTATGACCGCACCCCACCTGCGGTATGACCGGGCTTGCATGCACGGCTAGTTTTCTAGCCGTTGGTTTGTGAGGAGCGGTCATCTGCCCAGGCGGTATGACCAAGCCCTCTGCCCGAATTTCAGTATTTTGCCCCCAACGGCTAGTTTTCTTGTGTGGGGTATAAATAGACCCCTTGGGGGGCTTGGGCAAGTGGTCGCTGGTGTGTGGGAGGTGTGTGCATGTGTTGCTCTCCTCCATTTGCTTCTTGAGCTTAAGAGTGAGCCCAAATTGCATGTGTTGCAATTAGGGAGTGGTTTGAGAGACTCTTGTGCATGTGTTGCACTTGAGGGAGGCATTGGTGCATGTGTTGCACTTGGTGATCACCGGGAGCGCATTCGTTGTGCTCGGTGAAGTTCAAGCGAAGGAGCGGCTTGTTACTCTTGGAGGTTGCCGACTCCTAGACGGCGTAGGTGTCGTGCGTGGGAGCTCTCAAGGTTGTGAGAAGCCCTGGTGAAGTTTGTGAAGGTTCGGGTTGAGCCTACGCGAAAGCGTGAAAAACACGACTAGTGGAAAGAGGCGGGTGCTCGAGCGGGAGCCAGTCCAAGTGGTTGGGTTTGCCTCAACGTGGACTAGGGGAGACCGGCAAGTCTCTGAACACCACGGAAAAATATCAGTTTTCTTTTACTTTCAAGTATTTACATTTATTGTATATTGTTCATTTGCTTGATTATAATTAGAATTGCTTAGTATTAATTGATTGATCAATTTAGCAATTCTAGTTTAGAGACATAATTTAGTTAGTGCACTAGTGAGCCTAGTTGATTTAGGTTTTAATTGTCAAAACCTATTTATCGCTTCCGCATATATATTTGATTAGGTTTTGACATAGGGGTTGATTAGAGCGAATTGTTTAGTGAGGATCGAATTTATGATGTGCTCATCCCAACTCATAAGGTGACCACAAACCCTCTCCTGTTGTTCCTCCAACTATGACACCTTCAACACCATCGTCTATTTACATGTTTATCAAAGAATCATATGATCAAATATTACATCTGGCAAATAGGGGTTTTGACTGCTATCATTACTGAGGCTTTTAATATCCCTTGACGATGTCTTGCAACTCAAATCTATGTTAGTCATGTAACTTCTAAGCTATAAATTCACCAAACAGGAAATTTGCAATTACCATCAACACGATTGTATATGATCATTTCATTTAGCAAAATGAACTAAAATTACAATTCAAATAACACTTAACCAAGCATATAGCTATTTACATATTTTGTCCAACTAAGACAGTTTAGACTTTCTAGCTATGACAATTATCTAATGGAGACAATGGATGATTCACCAAAACTAGGTTAGTTTCACATAAAATTGGCTTGATAAAGGAATATAATAAGAACATCTGATGTTTCTATTTAGTAAATGATTATTCATGGATTATACCTGAACTTACCAATTATCATCATTCATCAAGCATGTCCTCAAGACCTAACTTACATGTGACAAGTTACTAGAGAGTGTACACACATACAGAGGCAATCGGTACAAGGTACGAAGCTATGAGAACTATACAATTGGGTGATGGTTCTAATTGAATCAATCCACACTAGCACTTCCACAAGTTTCACAATTTTCAATTTTAACTTTTCCCATTACCATTTTCCTCCCTTCAAAATTCATGGAAATTTTTTTGTATTGTAGATGGACAAGAGGAGAAAAAGAAAGGTCTTGATATTAGCGGTTGCTGCATATGTTGTTGTTTCTTTGGTTGCATTATATATCAAGTCTAGAAAAAGAAAGCGAGACAAAATTACATATGACCCAATGGATGAAATGAACAAGATAAGAATAGAGTACTTAAACAATAAAATTTGGAAGAATGATGTGACTTGTGTGAACATGCTAAGGCTTGGAAGAGCATATTTCTTTCGTTTGTGTACACTTTTGAGGGATCGAGGCTTGCTTCAAGACACCATACATGTATGTGTTGAGGAGCAAGTTGTGATGTTCTTGAACACTATTGGACACAATCTTGGGAATAGGCTAGTTAATACTAATTATTGTAGGTCCAATGAAACAGTTAGCCGCTACTTCAAACTAGTAGTCCATGCCATAGGTGAGCTACGAAATGATTTTATTAAGCCACCTTCATTAGACTCCTCGTTGAAGCACTTCTCTCAAGTATTGCTTCTCCCACGACTAGTCGCAGATAGCTTGGGATCACACTCGGGTAGCTCTTTCACTACTCCGTGAGGTGAGCTCTAGACCTTTCACAACAAGAGTAGCCTTCCACAATCTTCTTACGGACAGGTCTAACTCTTCCACTTCCTCCAAGTTGTCTAGGATCACAATGATCCAAGAGTAATAAACTTCTCACAAGTTCGTCTCTTGGTTCACACTCTAAAACACACAGCTAGACACACTTGGAGTTAAAACACTTAGAAGAATGATGAATTTTTTAGTCTGAGAGTGAAAAACCAACTCCTTGCTAAGAATGAGTGAGCTTTGAATGCTAAAATGTGAAGGAGTTCAAAAAAAGTTCTATGGTAGATGGCTCAGGCAATGTTTATATACTCAATTTTGATGCATATAGCCGTTGTACCTACCACAGTGACCGTTGCACGTGTCAGAATGTCAAATTTGAGTTAAAACACGTTTACAGCGGACCAAAAACAATTTTTAGCGATACTGATCATGTGTATCACGAACCAAACTTGCATGTTCATGGCGGACTGAAAGTTCAGTCCGTCATAGATAGGCAAGACACCAAAGTTTGGTCTGTCAGAGACAAAGAGATTCATGTGTATGGCGGACTAAAAAATTGGTCCGTCAAAGATGGACAAGATAAACAGCCATGTGTATGGCGGACTAAAAAATCGGTCCGTCAAAGATGGACAAGATAAACAGCCATGTGTATGGCGGACAAAAAACTTGGTCCGTCATAGATATAGCCTGACAAAGACGAATTTTGACATGATCAGTGACTAAAGATTGTTTTTGAGCAAAGACTTTTAGACACACGATATTGAAATATTTTAGGTCTAAAAGCCCTTTTTGAAATAATAATTTCTTAAATAGTGAGATGATATATATATATATATATATATTTACTTAAATAAGATTGAATATTTCAAGAGAGTTTAAATTAATGCATCTCAGATATCTGAAATAGCGAAGGCTTATGTAAACATTTATGCCGGACCAAAGTTAGGTCCGTCATAGATGGGTAATGGAGAAGTTGAGAAATTTCACAAGGTATGTGTATCTTGGATGAAAAATCGGTCAAAGTCATAGATGTATGGTTACGAGACTTTTGCCTTTCTTTGAAGCCACATGTATGCAGAGACCAAGAGTTAGGTCCGTCATAGATGGGCAATAGAGAAGATATCTTTGAAACTTATCACAAATGATTGCAACAGACTTAAAGAATGACAATATAGAATTTTGTCTGTTGAAATGCAAGAATTTTGTCAAAACAATATTTGCTCAATTTTGGTTCAAGAAATGGATAAAGCAAATGACTTAACTCCAAGTTGCCTAGACTTTTGTTTACCTAATGAACCAGAGTACCAACTTGTGCTAAGTCCCTCTTGATAGTACAAATTGTGAGTAATGAAAAATCCTAACTACGACTTGAACCAACTCCCAAGTCTGAAACTAAAAATTAAGACCCCAATTAAAATAGCAGCGAACCTAAGGTGGGATCCATACTTTAAGGTATGAGATTGAGATATTACTCCTTACTCAATTTTTGGCTCAATATTGTATGGTTCCTAATCTTTTGGCATGTATTTTTGACCAAATAGGATTGTATCAGAGCTATTGATGGTACACATATATGGGCATCTGGTTTTAATGATATGAAATCTTCCTTTCATGGTAGAAAGCCTCTTTGTACTCAAAATGCAATGGCAGCTGTAGATTTGATCTTCGATTCACATATATGTTGGCTAGTTGGGAGGGGACAACACATGGGTAAGTGTTAGCTGATGCTTTAGAGCGTGAGAATGGCCTACGTGTCCCACAAGATAATAGATTAATTATGTAGCCTCATTTGTTTATGCCATTTATTTCTATAAAGCAATGCAACCCACTTGGTACCTCATATGTTAGAAAAATTCTACCTAGTTGATGCTAGATATGGAGCCAAACCTAGGTTCTTACTTCCTTTTCGCGGTGTGAGGTACCACTTGAACAAATGGAGGAACAACCCCGTACAAGATGAGAAGGAGTTGTTCAACCTTAGGCACTCATCTCTTTATAGGACAGTAGAGCGTACATTTGGGTCACTCAAAAGATGGTTCAAGATACTTGATGATGCCACTCCATTATTCCCCTTTCCTACTCAAGTTAACATTGTTGTAGCTTGTTGGATTATTCACAATTAGGTTATAGATGATGGAGCTGATGAATACATTTTACTGGAGACCAATTGGCCATCTAACCCCAACCATGCTTCATCACATATTGTGCAAGCAAGTGACCATAGATTCATGGTTGATTTTAGGCAGGTAATTGCCGATCACATGTGGGAAGACCGGTAGAACCACTATGGCAATTAATATGTGCTATTTATTTGTAATGTTGTCAAGAACTCCTATGTCATTATACATGTTGAAATTTCTCCTATATTGGCATTATACTTATATTTCCATCACACTTTGGTACATGGTAGGACATGGACCTTGCACTTTGGGGCAAAAGCTAATGGGAGTGGTCATGTTACATGGATATCTGTAATGTTGACGTGATGCTTAGCCACTTGTGCAACTTAGTGGCTAGTGGCACTAGAACATCCAGTGAGTTCAAGAAAGTACATCATAACACGTGTGCCAAGGCTTTGAATGAGCATTTCAAGCTTAGACTTACTGGACGAGATCAGATTTTGAACCATATTAGAACATAGAAGGGGAAGTGGGCAAAGATAATCAAGCTCAAGAAGTTGAGTGGTGCTAGATATGATGAAAACAATTGTGTTATTACACCTGATCATGATCATTACATGGGCCACATTGAGGTATGGTTATAGTATGTATTATACATTTTGGTCTTTTTTGAGAGGGGAAACAGGAGGGGATGGACATCTACCTGTTGTAAGTTGATTAGAAAATCTATCCAAATAGTTTGGCTATGCATGTTAATATCTTACTATTGATGAATCATTATATGGCTCTATTCTATAATGCATGTGCTGTTTCTGCAAAGAAAATGGCAGAAACATCCATTCTTTTTTGCTTGTTGATACATTCTTCCTGAGCATTGTTCAAGGGCTTGTGTGAGAGCTCCTGTGTTATGATATATTTTTCACTCCTTGGACTTGACTATTGCAGCTCCCACTATGGATTCAACCTTTGCATGCTTGTCATCACTGTGGAGGAAATAGGGATGTTCTAGCAAGGCAATGCAATTGTCTTATGAGTTTTGACATCACCCTGATATAGTTTTCCCATCCAATCTGTACTTACTCTCACAAGCTACATGTATTGTGTCTAACATATTCTCTTTTGCTTGCTAGGCACACAAAGGAGATGTTGAATATCTAAACAAGCCTATTGAGCACTGTTGTGAGATGCCTACTATCTTTGTCAAAACTTTGGCTACAAGAAAGTATGCAAAGAGATCAAGCAACCTTCTAGCTACAGAAGTGATTGAAATTGAAGATGACGAAGCCAAAACTGGAAACGGTGCTGCTGCCACAACTGAAGATGGTATACAATCTGAATATGTTGGTGAGTCCTCGACCCCCAAAACGAAGAAAGCCAAGATAGTTCAAATTGAAGAGGACACGAGCCTGCAAGCAATACTCCAATTTGGCCATGATAGGCTTGCCACTGCTATCGAGAAGGTGGCTACAAACGATAGCGAGCTTCGAAAGATATGTGGCAAAACATAAAAAGCCTTTTGGGTTTTGATGGCACCCATCTTTCTCACTACTATGCCTATTTGGTCAAACATCTTCATATTGTCATGGCATTCAACACACTAGATGTGTTAGATAAGGTAGTTTGGGTTGCTCGGTATGTTGCCAATTACTTCTAGGGATGATGGCAAATTGGAAGTTACATGACTTCTTTTGCTTCCAATCAAAGACATTGAGCTATGGTTCATGTTATTTGTGTTGACTTTTGGTATCAACGGAAGCAAACAACCTTTCTATTATGTGATCTTGCTACTATGTTTGTGGGGTTGAAATTTAGTGTATGCTATTGGTGAAATTTGGTGTATGTTGTAGGGCTGAAATTTGGTATATCTTGTGTAAACTTCCATTAAATTGTGCATTACTATGTGACTTAGGGAGTTGGGGCTATCATTCTGATCCATCAACTGCACCTGATACTATACTCCAGTGTTTTGCTGGTGACGAAGTGAGGTCCTCAATGCATATGTCTCTTATCAGTCTAGTTATATAGGTCTTGTTTGTGGCAGCCTTTTTATTTGGAATTTAACATTATAGTTGCTTCAAAGCTAGGGATGGTAACGGGGAAAATCCCCGCGGGGAGCGCCCTCCTATCCTCGATCCCCGATAAGAAAACCTCCCCGTCCCCATCCCCATACAAGGGGCTTAATTACCCTGGTCCCCGATCCCCGACGGGTTTGCGGGGCCCCGACGGGGACTAATCCCCAAAAATGTTATATAAAAGATCACATGCTACATGAATAAATCGCTAGAGTAATGGTGCATGTGTGATTGAAATATGAGTGAATCACTAAAGTAATTCATATTTAGCATGTTTATTAATAATGACTTCACATATATTCTTTTTTCTTTTGAGAATGATCATTTACTCCACCTATTAGTGATAACGCGGGGACGGGGAATGGTGGAACGTCCCCATCCCCGCAATCCCCGACAGGGGCATATCGGGGCCCCATTGCCATCCCTATTCAAAGTTAAAGAACTTTACTGTTCTGCTCCATTATACCCTTTTCAGATTGGACGACCTTCTAAAGAAGATTTACTCAATATAGAAGAGATGCACTGGTTACGCTCAAGCCAGCTAAATCAAACAGGTAAATTAGTTTTTTTATTCTCTCCTCTTACTAATACAATCACAGCCCAGCTACCTTCAAAAAAAAAGACAGGTAAATTAGTTCTCACTTTGCTTTTATAATCTATGTATGCAATTCTATAGTTTCTTTACTATATTTGATCTGTGTTCTGCATGTAGATTCGCCGTAAGATGGTTGAGATTATGGCCAACCAGGCTTTAACCTGTGACTTGAAAGAGCTGGTATCAAAATTCATTCCTAAGGTCATCGACAAGGAGATTGAGAAGGCGACATCAAGCATTTCCCCCTCCAGAATGTGTTCATCCTCAAGGTGAAGATCCTTAAGGCCCCAAAATTCAACCTAGGGAAGCTCATGGAGGTAATTGACACATAAGCAGACTTGACTGTGGTTTAATATTGAGCTTACATCAGTGAATTAACATTCATATGTGGCTTGTGGCTCATTCTAGGTCCATGGTGACTACAAGGAGGATGTTGGTGTGAAGCTGGAGAGGCCTGCTGAAGGTGATGAGGCCATGGCAGGGCAGGAGGTTGCTACCGAGTAGAGATAGTGCTTATTTTGCTACTTTATGTTTAGAAAGTATATCTACCACCTATCCAGGTGGGTGTCATGAACTTCCTGGTTAGTTTTGATGGTTGATTTCCTGAATACTTTGCTTCCGAGATTCTTAGATGGTGGTGTATTTTATGTTGGATGAAAAATGACAAATATGCTTTGTTTTTGTTTGTTCTGGATAGAGATTGGTTTAAACTATATGTTGAGTTGATTTTGTCATAAGCATGATCTTGTCCCATTGTCTGGAGTATATGTTCTGGTGATCTGTGAGGTTTCTTGGCAATGTTCCAACTGGAACTGAGGCAATGTCCCATCGAGTAAGCAGTAATACATTGGGAACTGGTTGACCAAGTTCCAATTAACCTTAACCCAAAAGGCAAAACCAATGTTGGTGAAATTTGTTGCTTGAGAGGAGGTAATCTCACAATTAGCCCATCCATCCTCATCCATCTAACCAAATAAAAATTGACTCATTCCATCAAGTCTTATCCATTCAACCAAACAAAAAATTAGCTCATCCTATTCACTCAACCAAACAAACATGGATGTTTCCATCCCTATCAAACTGGATGGCTATCTTCCATCCACTCTTATCTAGACAACTAAACGCACCCAAAATGACTGCATGCACCATCCACCCTAGTGTGTCCCATATAAACCATCCAGACTAACCCGGCTGAGTGAATCCAAGTTGGATTGTTTGGTTGCCTATTAATGCTGAGTCTGGCTATGCTGAGAAGCAGTTTGGTTTATTACATTAGAAGAGTGAATATATGTGATGATTCTTGGATAGCTACATGTAGCTTGAATTTGCTCGTCTCTTCTACATGACGAAGATACCCTCTTAAAAGGAGGTAGGAGTGAGTTTAGAATATGACCAAGTCCTTGAGATCTCTTGTGCTTCATTCCCAACTTTTCCACAGAATGTATATTGTTTGTATCGTTAAAAGAGATTACAGGATGATGTTGCAAATATATGAAATTTGTTAACCCAGCCGACAGCGTATATCTGTTTGGATTCTGTTTCCATGCGATATGACACTGACACCGTACTCTACACTAGATTCTGTATTTCTGTTTGGATGTAAGTTGAATTATTATGCTCTGACCAGTTTCTGGCTTTATACAGAGTGGAGCAACAATATTTAGAAAGCTTGGCTCAAATTGAGAAAATAACAACAAAGAACATACAAGTAGCTGAGCCTCGACAAGATTGCATTCGTTTTTCGCATATCTAAGAACAGATAAATCTATCCACACAACAATACTTACAAGCAGAGGGCCATGTTCGGTCAGGATTCAAGAAGATTTCAAACTAAATGAACAAGCAAACATCAAATGCTCCAAATCTCACATTCAACGCACATTCGCAGCAGCAAGCAGCACGATGACGAAGCAGTTTAACACGACTGAGAAAATGGCGGAGGCTATATATCAAGGATTGCAATAGCCACACTGAGAAAGACGCACATCTTTCTGACAGAAAAAAAAGGAAGAAAGAATGCAAGATTACAATGACAGGAATATGGTTTTCTAGTCCAAATGTCACATATAACTCATAGTTAGCAGTGTCCTAATTCCATAATTCTCGCCGCAAAATAAACCACCTAAAAAGAATGGAAAGCGGTCTTCGATGACCCATCTTTATGTACAGTGGGAACTTCGCAAGGGTCATTACTAGTCTCACTTTATGAAGGTTAAAAGTATGTCCAATAATCAACGCCAGCTTCTAAACGATCAGTGGCACTGCATAGTGCATACCAACAACTAGATGGAAAAATTTCCATCCAGATTCCTCAGTGAGCTTTATGAGATTCTTTGCACCTAAATAGAGAGCATGCTCAGGAGTCAGGAACCATAAACCCAATTCTTGTTCAATAAAATCAGGTAGGTGTCCAAATAGAAAGACTATCGTCGTGCTTACGTGCCATAACAAATACTGCTGCAGAACTGCTACTCCAGTAACAAATGCAATGAAGTTTAAAGCTCAACATCGCCACTCCCGGCACGCACCACATCTCCAATTGGCACCATCAGCAGGCTGTTCACTTTCCTCCCAAGGTGAGCAATGACGGTGTATGTGCAGGCCACAGACAATGCATTTGAGATCAGGTAGTGGCCGAGGGTTCTTGCACTTGGGACATGCTGCCTCTTCAGAGGAGGGATCATTTGCCGGGAAGTGCATAACTGAAGAACCATCTTCTACCAGGAAAGCCATTTCATCAAAACTGATTTCTTGTTGATCAAAGCTTCCTGTGCAGTTACTATCACCTTGCAGACCAGTAGACATCCCAAATGTATTATTAAGCTGCGTCTCATCAGCTTCAAGCAGCTCGGTGAATGAGAAATAAGTCTGCGGCTCATATTCCTCGGTCACAAAGCTGCCACAGCTGTTGTCATCCCATTGGCAATTAGCAGTGAAATCAGGAGGGGCAGTATACTCATTTCCTTGGGGTAAATCCCACCCCAATAACTCTGAAGCATCCACGCCATCAGTCCCTGACAAAGAAAGTTCATTCATATGACTGAAATTGATGTTTGCATTCCCTGGAGGTTGATTCTGGATGTAATACTCATTCACAGGTATGCCAGCTTGATCAAGATATTCACAATTTTTAACTTGTGCACTTCTTATGGATAACTTCTGACTAATTCCCGGGGTAAAACTTGCCATGTTCACTGATAAATCAGCATCTATCGTTTCTTCCCCAACTGGTTCAACTACTGCATATGAAGCAAGCAGTGGGTCTTGATCTGCTACTGCAAAAGTCTCCTCACTAGAGAGCATAGTTGACAGTGATGATGTAGCAACTATTTGTTCACTGAATTCTGGTTCAGGCTTCTTATAATCATCTGAATGAGGACATTTTGGTCTGGCTCGCCTTCGGCATCTGCAGCATCGGTATGCAACCAATTCAACTACTCTTTCTTCCTCAAGTTGCAAGGCATCACCATGAAACCATTCTGTATGTAGGGAAATATCAACAAGTTTTTTAAAAAATGAAAGCGGACACAGAAATATAGCTTTAAGTAAAAATGATAAATGGACTTACTTCTGCACCTCTCACAGCAGACATACAGGAAATCTGGACAATAAGGTTTGTTACAGAGACAACAAGTCGGTTTTGTTGATGAACCTATGCCATCCTTGCTTTTTAGGATTACATCATTCGCCCTGAAATCACTTCCACTATTGTCATTCTTATTTTTCTTCCAAACAAGACCAAAGTACATGATCTCTTGACTTTTTTTAGGTTTTCTCGGTTTTTCTGACTTGGATTTTTTAGTTTTAGTCTTTGGCTGAGCCTGCACCTCTGCAAAATTCTGAGTTGGTACATTTGTAATTGGCCAGGTTTCCACTTTTGTGATTTGCTGGGTTTCCACTTTCGCCATCGGCAGGGCTTTCACTTTTGCAATTGGCTGAGCTTCCACCTTTGCGACTGGCTGGGCTTCAACCTTCACGGCTGGTTCAGCAGAATGGGAAGAACCAACCTTGAAGATTATTTTGGGAGCAGTCACTGGCAGTTGGCCATTTCTCTTCTGTTGAGGCAGGATATAACTTGCATTTGTATTGTAATTTGTAAGCATAAGATTACGCTTCTGAATGCATAGCTTGCATATCAAAATGGGATCAGCATTGCCTCCTTTGCTACCAACGGATCTTGATGTGCACTCATTATGACAATTACCTGGAAAAAATTTTTAGTTAGCGATATCGTGGCTTAGCATTGGATGGCTCAGAAATTGATCAAGATCAATCACCTTTTTTACTACATTACAAGAAAAAAAGCAAAAAAGAAACGGCTTAAAGGGCATGTGAATAATCCATACCTTGACAAGAGCTACATTTTACAACATCCCTACATGTTATCCATCCGAAACAACAAATATGAGAAGTAAAGAGAAAGTCAGCATCTTATAAAAAGAATAACTGAATAAGAACAACAAAAAGGTGGTGAAGAAAACCTGAAGAGGACATCCTTCTTGCATGAGGTGCAGGGATACACATCTTCCTTGTGAAAGAGATAAGAAAAGACATCTCCATTGGAAGCTTTTACTCGCCTTTGGTGGAAATTGGTGAAACAGTTAGATAGTAACATTCCTGGACTACGCAAGGAGCTAACCCCAGATTTCTGCTCAAAATCTCGTACCAAGTACAGAGGGACATGATTTTCAGAAAACCACAATTTGCCATTCTCGTCCTGATTATCTTCTGCTTCCAAAATATTCTTTGTTACACGCACTGGAAGATGCTTCTGGTTGGGAAACTTAAGTGCATATCTTATCTTATTGTCGACTATTTTTCTCTCACAAACCACTGCATTTCTAAGAGCAGAAAAGTCAGCATCTGAACTTTTTCCATCTGAAGGAATTTGATCTGGAGGGATGAATTCCTTCCATCTTATATGGGCATCAAGATATCTAACCTGAGAGATACAAATATTAGGATTGTTATTAATGTATAGGTCAATGCAGTACTCTTTTAATCAACAAGGTACAAGGTGACAACCTGCAGTGCAAGTTGAGATGAATTCTGACTTAATCCAACACATGCTCTCCAAGCAAATTGCCTAGTTCGTCTTGGAAAATTGGAACCTTCATGGTAAGATAGACCTGCTATCCTTTTTTTACCACCTAACGAGCAACAGAACACATCAACTTGTTCTCGTCTTTGAGACACAAGGGATGAAATCATAGTTACCAGAAACGCAGTTTGTCCGAGTCACGATACGGGATTCGGATTCGTGATTCGCTATTTTTTCTTCCAATTTCCACAGCAAACACGAACCCTGTACCATAAACCGGTTCGGGTTCGATGAATCCAGTTTGTGATTCGTGAGGGTTTATAGCGAATCTGGTAACTATGTATGAAATAGTAATAATAACAATCACAGATGTGCAATACCTTGACGAGCAGCTTTTCTTACAGTCGATATCAGAAGAGCCCCTCTCTGCAAAATACGTTTAGAAATATTTCCTCCGCTCCACCAATTCACCTCTTTCCAGCTGTTGTCATCAGCAGTAGCAGTAGAAGATTCAGATGTCAATGAACGTTTTCTGCTCCGCTTTCCACCAGTTCCACGTTTTTGGTAAGCTGCAGGACAGGATGCTCCAGCAGATACACCAGGAGATTCCACAGGCCAGTCATCTATTAACTTCAACCAGCTTGCAGAAAACGCTATGCCACGAATATTACTCTCTAACTGCACAGAACATGAAACAACTTTCCTAAGGTAACAGTTGTATTTTGTTCTCCACTGCCATTTATTGCAATAGCTTTCTGTAGAGAGATTTCAACTTTCTTTTACTGCTACTTATCGCATATCCAAATTGATTCTCCAGAAGAATTGGCACAGAACATAGTTACACTAACTATGCCGCTATATTTTCCATATTATTTTCTTTTGCCTACTAAAGACTTCACCATCTGGTCCTTTTTATTATCTAAGAGTTGAGCCTGTGAAGCACTAGATAAAATTGCCCCACCCACACTTCTCTGTTTTGACACTACCTTAGATCTTAACATTTTCACATTGGCCCTTAACATTTGGGATGTTTGCTTTTAACATTGAGTTGGTTTATTTCTTGAAATATGCCTAATTATGGTATCCCTGTATATTGCCTCTATGTGCTACCATTCTATTTTATTTTTGGTAAGGCCTGTCTGCTACATTATAGAAACTCTTCCATAATCAGCTATTAATAACTAGAATTAGGCTGTCCAGTCCAACTGGGTTCAGCTTTTACAGGTTTTGGCAGCAGGCCAGACTTCTCACTTAGTCTTTTGTTCACATGTTCGGGACTGGCTCACCTAATCATAAAGAAATTCGGGCTGAACTCAGACTTTGTAAATTAGCCAACCTGGCCCAAAATGCATGTTGCGAAGAACTATAGCCAGTAGTCCAATAGTCTCTGATCTAATATGCCTTAACCCTTAAAACTTGACTCCAGCCAGAAACACCAAAATAGCAGCAGCCCCTCATCTCCATCTAATATTATTCTCTGTTCATCCTTATTTGCAATCTCAAATTTAACAAAACCTTGGTAGTTATTTGTGTTCATATGTGTTGCTTTTTCCCTTTGGATGCTGAAATGATTGGTTATAATTGTAACAAGTTTGGTTTGCTTGTCTTTTGAGTTAATTGTTTTTGTTGCAATAAATGCATGTAAGGTGCTTATGTATCTGAACATATGCTTTGTCAGAGTTAACAATCTACAATACTACCAGGAAAGGCTTCAGGTTTTTTATTTCTATTTTTGGCATAGCTGAGGTCAGGTTTGAAAGAGGCTTAGCCAGAAACCAGTCCATACCTAGGGTTTTAAAAGTAAAAAATAAAACACTGGAAACCCAAATCTTAATAGTTTTCTGGTTGCAAATGGTAACTACTGCAATGTGAGGCCGTCAAGTTCCATTATCTCGAGGGAACGAAAAAATGTCCATTAACATGTTCCCTAAATGGGTACGCGTTTTTAGTACTCTACTCTGTATTAT
The DNA here is from genome assembly GCA_036346375.1 of Guadua angustifolia. Lineage (NCBI taxonomy): Eukaryota > Viridiplantae > Streptophyta > Magnoliopsida > Poales > Poaceae > Guadua > Guadua angustifolia. The sequence continues at coordinate 53,134,552 of CM070520.1, read as the reverse complement.
ACATAAACTAAATAGTCTTCATATAAATACAAATACCAATAACGTGCTAAACAGCCTTTTTGTTCTTAAAAGTATTATAAGAAGTATCAAAGGATGCTTAAAAAACATGAAAGGATGCTTAAAAAAACACGAATTGAATCCTATAACTCACTTCAAGCAAGAGGGGAACTACAGTTCTGCAGTTGGAAGCTTCTTCTAGTTGTTTATGCCACCGATGTCTCTGCTGCGTGTCTTGTAGTGAACCAACTAAAAGGCCATGCAAACTTTCCATCATGTTCGACAGATAGGCAACGATGCTGGGGAAATGGCTCTCAGAACTTTTGATTACATGCATGACACTAAGAAATCGAGCAGATCCTTTAGCAGCATTTGCAGTGGCTACGTTAAGAAAACAAGCTTTTTTGTTTCCAATTGCTGAACTTTGACAAGCAAGGCACCAACCACATTTATCTCTTGGGACTTCCATAACTTTCTTTTCAGTACTTGGCCAAACAAATTGTGCAGCTGCTGAAGAAAATGCTTTCGTTTGTAGAGCGCAATCAGCAGCCATTTTTTTTCTTGGGTTTGTGGTAATTTGGGATGCTGAAACCTTACCTTCATCAGATATAAGAACAGCTAGATTGGCGGCAGCAGATGCTGCAACATTGCCATGATTGTATAGATTCATGTAAGCCTGAGGTTTAAAAGCAGATACTTTAGCTGGCTTGCCACCACTCGTATTTCCAAATTTTTCAGCAATCAGCTGAAGGGGTTGTTTGCTTTGATAAGATGGACAGAACGAGTCTTCCTTCGAACAAATGGTGCTCCCAAAATCTTCTCTAGACATGCCATTATCAATCCCTGAACTGCAGGCGGACAAGTCTGGACGAATTAACCTATGTGCTGGCTGTGCATGTGTTACGTTAGACACAACAGTTACCATGGATCCATTCTGACGAGAAATTGAGGGTATCCCAGTGGATCCAAAAGCTCCATTTCTGGATGCATTATGTATGTGGTTCAGAGCTAACGGAGTTTGCCTACAAACCTCATTGTTCTTCTCAATGGCAGGACCTACACTAGTCGTCATGCTTTTATGTTCCTCCAGGTGTTCGGCTGAGCACACTGTAAATTGATTAGCCACAAATTCATGCTTCACATTTATCTGAGGAAGTACTGCTTTCTTACTGTCCCCGCCATCTTTTAAAGTTGTCTGAACACTTCTATCTCCTGCTTTCATTGGAGTTACACTCAACAACGTATTGGGTTGTGTGGTATGGCTTGCACCAGCTTCTCTACCTATTTTTGATCTCTCGTTCTGAAATATATCAATCAGATGTTTCCAGTACTCCGTTATTCTCCTACATATATCTGTATATGCATCTGAATATGCAAGTATTTGGAGGGCCTTGACAACATCATACTGATTGTAATATCTTGCATAAGACTCTGCATTCAAAGATGTTCCAATCCTGCATTGTTTGATAGAAGTAACATTAAAGAAAGTACAGAAACGACTATAGATCTAGGGCAGGTAAGTGAGAAAAAGGAAGATATTTATTCTGTGAACTAAGTGCAAAAGCAACAGAACTGGGAAAGGGGAAAGGCCAAACAAATGACTAAACCACATGAGAACAGAAAGGGTATAATATACTAGAGGGCTTGACTTGCATCTTAACCAGGTTATCAAGTCAAATAAAATATGATTCGTCCCCTCTTAATTTAATTCATCCAACTTTCTAGTGCTAGCATGTTTATCCTTATTCCAGACATAAAAAGGTCTACTTTGGAATTCAAAATGAATTGGCAGTATTTATCAATAGCATACTGGTGATGCAGGATAAAACATTAGTAAACCCCAAGTAAAGTAGGATTAATATGCAAGAACTTACACCAGCAAATAGTTGCAGGATCCTAGGAAGAGCCTCTCGCACATATCAATGCCGAACATTTGAGCTCCTCTTGCCCCACGCTCTATTCTTGAAGATGTTGGTCCAAGCTTGTTAACCACACATTCTGGACAGAACCATTGTCCCTGGGGTAGGAACGCTTTGTTTTGACCAATACATCTTGAGTGATATGCCCATGGGCAACCATCACAGCATACCAAAGTCCCATCCATTCCACATATTCGGCAATCATCACTGTTACCATCCTGAGAAGCATTTGCTACAACAGCTTGTGGATTTGTTACATTTGGAGCAGTTTCCAAGTTCTGTGAATCTTCAATCTTTTTGCAAGCAGAAGCCTTGGAGGCTCTATTCAGGCCTGCTCTTGACCCAGCCTCCGAAAAAATACTAGAGGCTATCTCATATTCCATTTCCTCATTGTAGCCTTCCCGAGCCTCCAGTTCAATTTTGAGTTCTTCTGAATCAGTGACATGATCACAGAGTATCTGCAGGACCTTAAGCTTCATGATAACAGGAAGCTTATAGTATTCAATGGTTAGAAGGCTTCTACCAAAACTCTGCCCCCCTAGATTCTTAATGCAACCCATTACATAGAGGTACTCCAGTAACAAAGTTGGCCAAGTCAATGCATCTAGTAATGTCCAATCTAGATACCTGCATGCGATTCAAAGAAAAGTGAAAGGAAAATATCAGCACTAAAGTAACAAGGCACAACATTCTTGAAAATAATGATTCTAGTTAAGGGAGGGCTGATAGACTATGTACTTCAAGCAATTTGAAGCAAGTTCTGATCCTTCAGAGGATTTAGTCTCAAGAAGCCTCCTCAGTGCCCGCAGTAGCGAGACATGTACAGCATCCAACAATGTATTCTGCACAGTGCAATTAATAGATGCAACAAAATCATCCAGCCCAAATGGACTAAGGAACAGCTGCACACTGAATGATCGCAGGAAGTTGTAAACAGAAAAGAGATAACTTATGGACTCCTCCGGCACAGCAATGTCCCCCGATGATGGAGGCAACTCTGGGCCCTGAACCGGCAGTGGCGGGCACAGCTCAGCTGGCAATTCTTTGGTGGAATCTGATGAATTGCTCGAAGATTCTGCATCCTCGGATATATCAGAGCCAGACCCACTCTGCTGTGACACATCAGGCCTGGCAGGCATCTCGCATGCATCAACTCTCTGCCTAGTACTTGGTGGCCCTTTCACCTCCGCGGCACTTCCCGAAACCAGCAAGTCCAGCTTCCTCTTTCTGCAGCTCACCTTCATGCCAGATGCACCATTCTCCTCAGCCATGAGTAACTCCCGGAGCTGAGGAAGCCCCAAATCCTCACCCTGTCCATCCTCAAACACCACACAGTACATCCCAGTGCTGCTATCGTAGGATGAAACTTTCCCAAGATGAATCCTTCCATGCCCGGCAGCATTCCGGCCGACATAGCGGCCCACCAAGCATTCCCCCTCGTCCTCTTTTACCTGAATGACGCCAGCAGGTGTGCTGCGCTCTTGATCCACCACTCCGCCCTCACCTCCCTCCATCTTCACATCACTTGCCACAGCCGCCACAGTGCGCACTTGCTCTGGAATGCTGTCCTCATCAACCTCCATCTTCGCTTCGCTTGCCACAGACACCGCCGCTTCTTGCTCCTTATCCAGAATGATGCCCTCACTCACCTCCATCTTCACGTCGCTTGCCACAGGAGCCGCAGCGTGCTCTTCGTCCGCCGTGCTGCCCTCATCCGTCTCCGTCTTCGCCTCGCTCACCAAGGGCGCCACAACATGCTCTTGCTCCGCCGTGACGCCTTCACCCGCCTCCCCCATCTTCGCCTCGCTCACCGCGGGCGGCGCAGCAGGGGGTTGTTCCATCACCGCGCTGGCCTTGGCGATATCCATGCCGCGCTCTCTCATGGCCTCATCAGCATCCGGCGCCGGGGCTGCGGGGGGAGAGGCGTGAAACGCCATCCGATCGGAACCCTCCACTTGCTTTATCCCCTCCTGAGGCTCCACGGAGTCCGTAGCATCGGACGCGTAAACCCTAGCAGGCACTTCCTACAGCATCCGCATCGCGAATCACGGAACTCTAGTCGAGATTCCGACGAGATTCGCGTAGTGGAGGAGGCACAGAGCGGGGCAGACGAGAAAATCGGGTGCGAATCTCGACAGTTGGAGGTGATATTGCCGCTGCGGCGGCGGCGCGAAGGCCCCGCGGGCGGAATGGAGCCGACCGGTGGTATTTGGTCGGCGGCAGGCTCGTAACCCTATGCGGCGGTGGCGGCGTGATCGCAGGCGGTGGGACGCGAGGAGATGGGGAAGAGGCGGAGACGACGAGAAGGGTAGAGAAGTGCAGCAGCGAGCGAGCGCAGAGGGAAGGAAGGGAAGCCGAGCTCGGGCTCGCACCCAGCCTGGCTCGCGTCAAACTCATTCCAGTCTGGCTCGTTTCGCTTCGTGTTCGGATCGGTTGCGAGTTCGCTGTCCGCAGCTGCAGCCCGACCCACGTCGGGAATCGAAGCAATCCATTTTCTTGCCCAAAACTTTATTTTTAAAACAGTGCCAATGTTTTTCCTCTTAATATAAATTATACAAATTTTAAATCTTAAAGTAAACGAAAATGTAAATAATCACTATTTAGTATTCATTCATGTTTTAATATTTGCGCAACTGTCAAAAGAAAAAATACGAAGCACCTCTCTTATTTTTAACAAATATGATTCTTTTTTTTTCAAAATTGTGAAAATAACCCTCTCGACGAACTTAGAAGGTGCGAGTGGTAGACAACATATATCACTGGAGGGTTCGGAAGGTAGGCAACGTCGCAGCAGCACATGCTAAGCTACAACAATGAGGTAGGAATTTGACGTGCCAAGCACGTCGAGCTCGATAGCTCTTTTCGAGCTTCGAGAGCTCGATAGCTCTTTTCGAGCTTCGTGTTCGGATCGGGTGCGAGTTCGTTGTGCGCAGCTGCAGCCCGACCCACGTCAGGGATTCGAAGCAATCCATTTTCTTGCCCAAAACTTTATTTTTAGAACAGTGCCAATGTTTTTTCTCTTAATATGAGTTATGCAAATCTTAAATCTTAAAGTAAACGAAGGTATAAATAATCACTATCTAGTATTCATTTATGTTTTAGTATTTGTGCAACTGTTAAAAAAAAGTACGAAGCACCTCTCTTATTTTTAATAAATATGATTCTTTTTTTTTCAAAAGTGTAAAAATAACCCTCTCAACGAACTTGAAAGGTGCGAGCGGTAGACAACATATATTCCCTATTGCACTGGAGGGTTCGGAAGGTACACGACGTCGCAACAGCACCTGTTAAGCTACAGCAATAAGGTAAGAATCTGACACACTAAGCACGTCGAGCTCGGTAGCTCCTTTCGAGCTTCGAGAGCTCGGCGACCACGTGCGCCCAATTATCTGCTGAGATCAACCAACCTACCATACGCTTAAGGTGGTCCTAAGTTATATGGGCAGATGACATGAGTCACTTATTAGATGTTTTGTGCTCTCACATGATCCAAAATTGAAACTCTGCTCACATGAGAGTTATTTTTTTGCAAAAAATAGTGACAAAAAAAAAGAAAGGCAAAAAAAAAAAAGAGGATCCGGCCTTTTCGGGGAGAGTTCGTGGGCGGATGCGGGCACCGGAACGGACCGACCCGGTGCGGCTCTTGGCGAACGTGCAGGCTTATCGTGCCCGCGGGTCAGCCTGCGCGCGTACTCCACCCACCCAGCTGCACGTACGACGGCAGCTTGCTCGAGCGTGCGCGCGTTTTTTTTTTCCCGCGAAATGGAGGGAGCGAGGGAGAGAGAGGTGGTGCACTTTTCAAATTCAAAACGGTGGAGGGGGTCGGCGTGCTCGCGCCAAGTGCCGAAGTTGTGTGCGCACCCTGTCGCCATGTTTCTATGCTTCATCCCTTCACACGTGCTCCACTGGGACTAGCATAAGCGTCTCCTAGTTCCTAATTGCAGTTTACGGTGGATAACATGCGTAGTAAATAGTGGTAGTACAAATCAGATCTAGTCGTGCATTTTTTAGGGGTATTATTGACTTTTGATCTTTTGTTGCGTTACTCATTATCGTTGCCCTCTTTTTTTCGCTGTCGTCGCCGCTAGTTCGGTCCTATCAACGCCACAGCCTCCGCCTCCTATCGGTGCTCCTCCGGATTGTGACCATGCCGCGGCTAGTGCCCTCCTGGTTCCTATCGACGGTGCGCTAACGCCCTCCGAATCTTGACGATGACATGGCTTTCGCCAACCCAGTTCATGATGACCTCGTGGCCTTACACTAATACATCAAGCGCTCTATCCTATGCTCCCCAGAAGCAGTTCTGAATTTTACATAAAGCACCAAAAAATACACATACGTTCAAAATAAAAAATAGCTAATTACGATACTACCACTATATAATTTCTACTACCAATACTTGGGAGTGTATCAACAGGATTTTCTTGGTTAATGGTTTCTGGTTCAAGACTTTTATAATAAACGGTCTGAATGAGGACATTTCGGTAATGCCTGCCTTCGACATCTGCAGCGTCTGTACGAAATCAATTCAATTATCCTTGCTTCCCCAAGTTCCAAGGCATCTCCATGAAACCAATCTGGATACAGGAGAATATCGAGATGTGAAAAAAGCAGGAAGATAACAATAACACAAAGAGTTCCTTGTCCAAGTTCAGAAGGCATCTCCATGTAATTTGTCTCTCTCCTATCTAATATAATTCGAGATGTGAAAAAAAAAAAAACAATAACACAAAGAGAATATATAGCTTTTTGCTGTAACAATGACAATTGAACTTACTTCTGCACCTCTCACGGCGGATACACATCAAGTCTGGGCAATATATTTTTTAGGCTATGGAAATAATTTCATTAATCCCTGGCCTCTGCTCACTAGGAACAGATAACCCAGTTCATGGTTCTTACATACATAGAAATAAAAGAAATGCAAAGTGACAAGCCACAATCTGATTACAGCCAGCAAAAGCTAACATCCTAGCAGCCAAACTTTCCACAATTTTGCTTCAGCATATCATGCCAACAGCTTTGCTCCAACCTTGCACTCGGTGGAAAACTTCAGTAGCCACCCGCTCCATCCTCCTTGCACCTAGCTCCAGTTAGGGGCGGCGGATCTCGAGAAAATTCCCTCATTTGATCCCTCCTCAGCGCGGCGCGGGGGAGGTCGTGGATTCTCTCCTGCGCCGCGTCACGCTTGGTGCCTTCCATGGCAGAGATCGCGAGTCCGTCTCCGGTGTCACTCGCGGATGCGGTGATCCCGGCCGGCTTGAAGGAGAATTATTGTTCTTCAGCAATGTCTAGATTGGCGATCCGATCGTGCAAAGCTGCAAATTGTGAGGCGCAGCTCGCCGAGGGAAGCGGCGGCGCGAAGGACGAGGGGTTCGGCTCCGAGGGTAACGACGAAAAATGCCAAAGGATGCGAGGTAATATCTCTAGCTCCCTGAAGTCTCAATGCATGATCTTCTCGCCCATGGATCTGGCCGGCCGATCGCAACAACAGATCGATGGCGGGCTGAATCTCTCTCTCTCTGTGTGAGGGCGTGCGGTCGCCGTTGCAGCGATGGCGGCTGAGGCGGCGGCTGGCTCCATGTTGGGCGGGTCGTGCGGATCGGGCAAGATCGGATGGTTTCTTCCAATTGGGGGAGAGGGGAAGGATCTGGATGAGGCGACGCCATGCGGTCGTGCTCATTCCAGTCCTTTTGCAGCAATGCTGGCTTTGTTCCTGAATCCAATCTCGGCGATGTGCAACCGGATGCGCAGGATATTGGGCGACGATGCTTTAAGAATCAATTTAAAGCAGTCATGGCGGGCGAAACGGCGACTGCTGGTGGCGATCGATTTAATGGTCGCAGCTATGATGGTCCACTTCATCCTACTCGTGGTGGTCTTCGTCCCCCAAGATTTCAAGTTGGTGGTCATGGACGGTATGGAGTCCGTGATCGCGTTCAAGATTTTGGGTGGCGCAATGATTCAAATAGCCGCGGTATTCTTGGTGGTGGCGCCCAGAATGTTGGAAATCCAGGGGGCTACCGGATTGCTTACGCGGAGAAGATTTCTGATGATGTTTTCGCTAAGCAATTCAATGAAAAGGGGGAGAGCTCTGCGATCCAGGCAGGTAGCAATCAAGGCTTCTCTTTTTTCTTTTTGTTTTGTTTAAGGGCTGTGTGCTTCTTGTTAGCGAGACCGGAGAAATTTTAAGGACTTGTATCATCTTGATGTAATGTTCTTGAAATTAATAAAATCTTCCTTTATCTAAAAAAAGTTAGGGGCGGACTCAACAGTATAGCAAGTTGGACTGCTGTCCCACCTACATATTACAAGGCCTCTTATACCCAGATGTGTATATACTGCATAGCCCAACAAATTTGGCTCATAGGTAGGGCATAGCCCAACAAATTTATACCCATACTTCAAACTTGCCCTACTTATAATTTCTTCCTAGATCCGCCACTGGCCTCCAGTCCTGTGCGGCTGTCCTGTACTCCTGTTTCTGCAAAATCATCCAAATACAAAGGCAATGGCACATTGCAAAGACAATTTGGTTAGGATCTGATGGCCATTTTAACTCAAAGCAAGAAGCATTTCTAGCACAACATAATGGTGCTGCCATCCCCACACACATCTGATGCTGTAATGGCTTCCCAAACCCAGATAGCCATACTCGAAATATATGAGCTAACTAGAGGGAGGAGAAAAACCAAAAGATGCAGCCGCCACTCTCCACACATACTGAGCAACTGGGATTTAATAAAGAGATACTCAATGGTTTCATGAGAGGAACAAAAGCATCACCATTCAAGTCTGGGCGAACCTATACCGTCCCTGCTTCTTAGGATAACATCATCTGCCATGAGACTACTACTAAGCAGGTCAATCTTGTTTTCTCTTCCATATAAAGACCAAACAATGTGATCTTTTGCGCATTTCTCCGCTTGTTATGGTTCTTCTGTGAGTACAAAGATGGACGTTTCGTCTCCAGCTGCGTTTGCGCCTTCGCTACTCCACCGCTGTCTCCAGTTCAGGCCATATCTCCGCTTCATCCGAATGTCGGCCGGGTGTGGTGGGAGGACGCAACTGGCTTCTTGGCCTCACTCGAGTCCCAGGGATACAACTATCACGAAATCCAAATTACCGGCTAGATAAAATAATTAGATAAAATTGCTACAGAAATTTCGGTTTTTTGATGAAATTTCATCCAAACCGGCCGAAATTTCATGATTATTGACCGGTTTTTAAACTTTTATGCCAAATTTGACCGGATTTGGTCCAATAACCCTTGAGAAAGTCATCTCCTATAAAAAAAATTGTTGAAAAACTGAATTTTTCTCGAGTGTGATCATGATATAAAATTTTTATGAGAGCCTAATAATTGTCTCAGTACCATTGCATAGATCAACGTCAAGATTTTTGCTTCAGATCTGCTACAATTCCTCCTTCCAAACGGCCTTGAAGGCGACTCCGTTTCGAGTGGTCTATGGCAAAGATCCTCCAGGCCTGCTTGTCTTATGAGCTCGGCCTCTCTAAAGTGGTAGCAGTTGATCAATGACCAGTTGCGTGGCAGGGATGAATTTCTCGCCGACATAACCAAGCGCCTGCAGCAGAGACGGTCTCATATGAAAGAGCAGCATGATCAGCATCACCGGGACGTGGAGTTCGCCGTCGGTGATTGGGTTTGGCATCCTTCGCCTTCAACACCGGCAGGTTGCCACAAGTGCTAATCAGGCGCAGCCCTGTTACAGACCGGCTGCGGCGTGGCTGCACAGCCAAGCCAACAAAAAGCATCCGTGCAAAGCAGCGAAAAGCTGCAGCCGCCTCTCTCCGGTGCTTTCACGGCTGTGGCTTCAGGCTCTTTCTCTTCCTCCCCTGTTTGCCCCCTCCTCCCAATCCAGTCCAGTCATTGTCTCCTCCTCGTCCGGTCGTCTCCTCCTCCTCTCCCGATCGCCCTCCTGGTCTCAAAGCCTCACCGCTCAGTCACTGCCTTCAAATGGACTCTCAAGAAAAGCTATAGCCGCCATCTACAACTGCTTTACAATCTATCAAATTAAAAGTAGTTTTTCAGCCCAACTATAGCCCCAAACAAGGCTTGGTGTGCTGCCTGAAGCTTCCAGCTTGTGCCAGGATTCTTAACATGTTTCATGTTGCACTACTTAAGACCTTTTGTGGCACTCCATCACATAGTTACTAGAAACACGGATCATTCGAGTCGTGGCCCTGGATTCAAGCTGTGAACACTAATCCTGTACCATAAACCAGTTTGTGTTCGACAAATCCGGTTCGTGATTCGCAAGGGTTTACAATGGATCGAATAACTATGCTCCACTAGAGCAGATTCTATTAGTGATATGACCTTAAGGCAATCATGAAGATGATTGTATTGCATCTATGTTTATCGAATATTATTATTATTTTATTCCTTAAATAAATATCGTTAGTATTGACCAACAAGTATGTGAATTGTTCATATTTTGTTATTATTCTGACACTGTGGACCATCATAAGAAACTATGGAAATTGTTATATTCTTAAGTGTCATTAGTTGGTCGCATATATAGTGTATGTAAGATTCTTAGATCTAAGATCGTCATGGTCTCCTATATATGTAATAATATACTTAAGGGTTACCAAATACTATTCCATAATTGGATAGTCATGAAGGTTGCTTTGCACTTTAATAGGTTGGAATATATTGGTTCGAATTAGATTTGTTACTAATGTGCCAAGTAGGCTTTTCTTTTTTGATTAGACCCCTAACGTAGAGTTTCACCGAGAGACTATATAAAGGAAGGCTAAGGAGATGCAACTATTGTATCACCGCATCCATTGAAAACCCTAGTCATCACTGCTTAGACTTTGCCATGCACGTTGGTGATAGCATATTGCCATACGACGTTACTTTCTCGAACGTGTGAACTTCAGTAAAGACGTTGCTATTATATATTACGGTGTTGATCAGAACAATCGTTTGGACATATTTGACCATCATTCAAAGACGATTGGCCACCGCTCGAGTACCGACCACTACACCAGATGGCTAAGGTCTGCATGTTGCTGAATGGCGGATTTCACCGGGACGCTTCCACCAGTTGTCGCACGTACTTTTGGATAGATACGCCAAATGGACAGTTAACGCACGTCGTTCCCCTAGCACACAACGTTGCAGTATGTCTAGCCGTTGGGGAGTTTCTGGCTTTTTGGCTAATTATTAATTTTGCAATTTTAGTCTATATGTAAATAAAATTGTAAACCTATATTTTTTTCGATCACAAGGAATTAAAAGACTACACATATTACCCGACATAGTGTGAAACCGTGGTAGATTAAAAAGGTATCAGATTTACAACTTCATTAGAACTGAGCCAAACATGAAATAAATAATTTAGGCAAAGGCACAGAAAACAAGTGCTTTATGATTTTTCTAACCCCTTTAGAGCAAGTATAATAAGATGAGGTAAGCAGGCTGTAAGGATTACTACATCAGATTTATGGTGAGTTGGAGGAGAAAGGAGAGAAGCGGGCTGCAGATCTACAGACGGCTACAGCACGGACTCCAAGAAACTTGGTGAAAGAATGAGTGGATGAATGTGGGCAAGTATTAATGGCTTTGTATGTATGTATGGCTAACTATTATATGGGTGGGCTGTTAGGTTGGCTATATATGATATGGCAATGAGATAAAGCCTGCAGTTGGCTCTCTTATTAACCTTGCTCTTACTTTGTTCTTCTCAAATCTAGCCTTTTTCCACCGGAAATTGTTGTTAGGGTATTCAAGCACACACACGAGATGGGAGACACAATGTTTTACGTGGAGCAGACGCTGGCGGCAGCCTGGCAAAGAAGACGAAGCTTCGTGGTGTTCGCTGGAGGCTGACAGGAGCCGAGGCGGCAGACAGGGTTAGATCGTGCGAAAACACCAGCGAGCGGGGATGGCGGTGGACGGGCGCTTAGGTCGATCAGAGGCCGGTCGGCGGTCGGAGCCAAAGGCAGGGGCACCGGGAGCCGACGGGCCGGCACGATGGCCGCACGCGAAGGCGGCGTCACGATGGCCGCAGAGAAGGCGTTGACCGAGTTAGACGGCGACGAAGGACGACAGAGCGGTAGATCGAAAAACTCCATATATACACGTGCGGGTGCCACCTCTGGAGCCCCTCCTCCCAGGGCAGCAGATTGATATAGAACTGAGAACTCTAGTTCTGATGCCACTTATTAGGGATATCACGGCAATATGATGGAGACAAAGATTTAACATGGGTTTTTCCCACGATAACTGTAATTTTGGCCTCCTTCTGGCGTGCTCCTGCGCTATCTGGCTGCGGGAACCGGCGTGCTGTGCACCGATAACACAGGAGTAGGCGGCAACGAGCAAGCGCAAGAACCGGTCGGCCGTGCAGCAGCGCGCGTTGCCGCGGCGGCGGTGTGTTGGAGGCAGAGGAGTGCGGGGCAAGCGGCCTACTATGGCAGTCGGGCACAGGGGTGGCCTACCATGGACGGCGAGTGTGGAATTGCAGGAGCACACCGGAGAAAGCTAAATTTACGGTTTCCACTGGAAGGACGCTAGATTTAAGAAAAACGAACCGAAGGGTTTGAAAAAATGACTTCGCCGTCGCGTGGACGTCGCCTTCAGCTTCTACCGGCTTCACTCAGTTTCTAGACTCCTCTCCACTCCTCCACCGAACTCACAATCCACCCGCACGCCTCCTCGATAAAACCTCCCCGCCGCGGCTTGATCTCTCCTCACATTGGCAGCAAGAACTCAGCAGCCACAGCTCGATCAATTAGCCCAAGACCGTCTGCGGGCAAGAACAAGCTAGATAAGATGGCGTACATGCGCGTGACGCACCGCGACGAGGAGGGCAAGAAGGTGGTGGAGAAGATGCCCATCACGGAGACGCGGCGTCCGGCCACGGCCAAGCACTTCGAGCGCAAGCTGGAGGAGCAGGGCCTGCACCGCCTCGAGCGCCACCCCGCCAACGGGCCGCGCGGCATCGGCGCGCCGCCGCCCAAATACGGCCGCGGCGGCAAGTACACCTGGGAGGGCCCCGACGGCCTCGTCGAGAGCGAGCTCGAGCCCGTCCCGCCCGCCATCGACCGCAACGACCCCAACTACGAGGAGGAGGAGCAGTGACGTAGCTAGGATTTTAATTATAGGTACTCTAACTTTAACTTTTTTTAATAATATAAGTGTAACATACCAACATTTAAATAAAAAAAATACCAAACACAATATGATCAAATAAAAAGCTTTAACAACCATCTAGCATTTTAAAATAAAAGGTATTAAATCTGTAGCTTACATACATATAATGATAGTTTAAGAAGAATACACTGCTAGTTCTTTTTGTCAGGCCTACGCTTCCTAATGGCCATGAAAGTATTGATAATATCATCTTCACTTACTTGTAAGAAAATTTCTCGCTCAACAAAAGTGACAAAACAATCATCCAAAAGACTATCCCCCATCTTATTTCTTAATTTATTTTTGACAAAGGTCATTGCAGAAAATACTCTTTCAACACTTGCTGTTGCCACCGGTAGAAGCAATACCAGTTTGAGAAGGAAATACACCCAATGATAAACCTTATCCCTCTTTGTTTCAACAAGTCTAACTGAGAGGTCAGCAAGGTTGTTTAGGCTTTTGAACATATCATTGTTTCTCATGTCATCAATATAGTTACCGAGTTGCAATTCAAGTCTTAGCAAGTCAGAGCCTTTAATTTAAGAGGGTGTCTAGGGAGCACCTGAGTGTTTTTTTTTCTAAAAAACACTCAAATTTTGAGCTTTCAAATCTCAATCCAATTTGCCTCTTATCCTCATATTTAAGTACTCCATACACAAAACAAAAAAATAGTGCTCACAAACAAAAAAACACTCGAGCCACACTTAGTAATTCCCTTACATCAATTATATACTAGTTTTACACAAATTAAATTATGTAGAAATGACGTGATAATTTGTAAAAAAACATTATTTTTCTCTACATAGTATTTTATATCAATTATACACTAGTTTTACATAAATTAAATTATGTAAAAAGTAACATGACAATTTGTAAAAAATAGAGGAACGAAACAAACTATAAAAAAACACCAAACAAAAACGTGGATCACAAAGTCAAAATGATAAAACACGACGTGGATCACAAAACAATATCTAATAGACAAAAAATTAAGTTCACACAAACAAAAAAACACTAATATCTAATATGTAAAAAATTGAGTGTTTTCAAATAAAAAAATACTCAAGTGCAATTTAGCAATTCCCTTAATTTAATTCAAGTCTCAACAAGATTTTTTTCCCTACAGAAAAATACCTAAAGGCTAATGGGCTGAGCTAGGGTGATCCGTGACCCACCGGGACCACCTTGTAGCTCCGCCCCCGAGGAGGAGGGCGATGTCGGAGATGGCGACGAGGCGGCCAACGAGGCCGTGGTGGTGGAGGTGGCTAAGGTCGCTGAGGCCAGGGACGGCGTCGCCAGGGTCGACGTCGCGCCGCCGCTCCTCCAGGACCGACCGTAGTCGTCTCTCGGAGTTGATCGTCGCGGTGCGCCCGTGTGTTTGGGTTTGCTCCGTGCTTGGCAGGATGTAACCGTGTGTTGGTGTTACCGATCAATAATCGAGGCACTGAGGCAGTGTGAAGCGAACTCTTGATTAACTTTGCCGTTGAAGTGATTCGCGCCATAATCGGTTGGAAATGTCATACTGGCAAAAATTTTGTTCTCTGCTTTCTGATCTTTCCAACTTCAACAATGTCATGTACTGTTTGTAGTTAATGATGTGCGGCAACATATCCGGTGCAACCCCCCTCCGTGAAACCACCGTGCAACTGAACTAAAAAAAATTTCAAAAAATTCTCAAAAAATTACCATATGTAGGGGAGGTGAGCTTCTACAATCATACAAAATTTTAAGACCAAACCCAATCGCATTTGAAAGATATGAAAAAAACGAACAGCAAAAATGAATAGTGATGAACAGTAAAAAATCACTGTTTATGCTGAATTTGTCTTTTTTGTAACTGCTAGTATAGGATGAATTTGATCATGAAATTTTATATGTAGGTGGGGTAAGTTGAGATGTACATCCATGATTTTTTTCAGAATTTTTTGAAACTTTTTTTAGTTCAGTTGTACGGTGGTTTCACCGAGAGGGGTGATTGCACAGGATATTTTTCCATGATGTGCGCCACTGACAGAGCTGCTGTTTTTATACATTCAACGTTGAGGCACTCCTCCTAGACTATTAGTCTGCCGGGCCTTCCGGCAGAGGAGAGCTTCTCCCCCACCCGCCGCTGCCTCCTCACTAACAGGACAGGGATGGCAATCGGATACGTCAGGTGTGAGTAGTACTTGTCTATATTCATACCTGTGAATTAAAATCTCCTCTACGAGTATATTTGCGAAGGGTCTCGGGCGAAGAATTTAGCTCATACTCGTCGTCCGCAGGTACCCGATACCCGTGGATAACTTGTTTATCCGTCACCATCAACAATCTTTTCAACCAAATGACACTAGGAGCTAATGAGCTATAGTACTAATACAATTTTTTTGATGAAGTTATAGGTATTAGCTACATTCTGTGGATTGAAGAATGATTATCAATAATTCAAAATTTTAAATGTATATGAGAATAAGAATTAAAATAATACATGCAGACAAATAATACATAGATGCTCAAGTTCAACAATTACTGAAATGAGGTATCATAAATTAGGAATCAGGGGGCCAATTGGACGCCTGTTCTAGCCCGTATGTCAATAGAAGGTGGCGGGTAATCAGGCAGAACAGATATAGGTGAAGCTCCCATATACCTATACCCGTTTGCTCGTCAGGTAGAGTTTGACCTCTATAAACATACTCGCGAGTAATAAAAGAGGAATATACCCACATCATTAGAGTTTTTACCCAGCAGGTACACGGGTAATCGAGTAAGATTGCCATCCCTATCCTTGGACCATCCCTTCTGCTAACTAGTCAGGTGCAAGGTTTCAAAAACCGACGAAAACCGCTCGAAAACTACAATTTTCGACCTTAGCGCTGCGGCTTGAGATTAAAAACTGGTTGTTAAGCCGGTCTAATTAAAAAAATAAAAAAATAAAAAATTTATATGACGCAAACCGCTCAAAAACCGTTGAAAATTGCTCAAAAATCGGCTTTAAGGAATTGAATGAACATTCAATTGGTCAGCTGGGTTCGATGAAAACCGATTGGTTTTTTTCGTGAAAACTGATCGGTTTTAGATTTTTTTTAATTTTTTTAAAATTTTTAATTTCTTAATCATTTGGTTTCTGACAATTTTCGAATGGTTTTTTTTTCATGATTTTTTAATTTTGAATTTTGAACGATTTTTAAAAATAGTTTTGTGAACAGTAGTCAGATGTCGTACGTTACAACGACAAAACAAACTTAAGTCTAAATATTATGTTGCAATTATACTTTTTTGCTCAACGGGATAGAAGTTTGATGCTGCTTGACTATACACCCATTACAGATAATTGAGGGCATTGATCAAAAATAATGATCAGCATGCAAATTAACTAACGGTAGGTGCTCTACATGCATGCTTATAAAATTATAAGTCTAAGGGCTTTACATCGACATGTTCATAAGTACATAAGAGAAAATCGAAGGTGACGTGACAAATCATTCACTATCGAGACTTTCTTGCCATGTGATAGTTTTACCCGTGAACCAAACTTTGATTAAAAGAAGAAGAATAAACACATTTTTTTTTAGATAAAGGATATTTAATCCGGTCTCTGCCAAAGCACACAACCGAGTTCATACAAGTAGCACAGCCATAGAGCTGGAAAAGATAATAAAACAGAGAGAACTAAAAATCAAAAGCAAATTCTATTATTGCTTATCCATCCATTCTTGGCGAAAATATGCCACGCAACAACCTCCAACGCCCTGCTCACCATTCGGATGGTCTCCCTGTTGGTCTCAGACTGCAATAATGCCCGTAACCGAGCCAGATGTGCCCTCGAAAGTAGCTCGCATAAAAGAAGAATAACATTTGTTTTGAAAAATGAGATCATTACGTGCACCAAATCGCCCATAATATAGCAGCCCCCCACAAGAATCAATCGTTTAGCGCACTTGTCAATGCCAGTTAACCAGCTACCCAACATATGCGACATAGACTGCGGCGGGGAAAGGCCGGTAGCAATATAAACAACACGCCAAATAGAACGTGAATGATGGCACTGAAAAAATAGATGTCTTATTGTTTCATTACAATTACAGAAACAACATTGTTGATCTCCATTCCAATTCCTTTTAGCCAGATTGTCCTTTGTTAAAATTATTCCTTTCTGTAAATACCAAAGGAAAATTTTAATTTTTAAAGGAATTTTCAACTTCCAAATAAACTTACTGCAGAAAGGGATTCCGTGGTTCATAAAATACCCATACATTGAACGAACGGAGAACTGACCATTTCTATGTAAACCCCAGATAAAAATGTCCCTACCATCAGTAAGCTGGCAATTGGCTATTTTAGCGACTAAAGTATACCATGCCGTCAATTTATCCCCCGAAAGTAATCGATTTAAAATGAATATTAGGTGGCAATCGAGTCATAACCTCTCGCCACAAGAATATGAGTATGACGAGCAATGGTATACAAACTAGGAAATTGATCTCAAGAGGTGTAGTGCCTATCCAAATGTCCTCCCAAAAACTGGTTTGTGAACCATCTCTAATCCGAATGATCCACACCCAAAAAATCATCTTTAACCTTTAATAACCCTTTCCAAAATTGGGAGTCCCCACGTTTAATCTGCACTTGGGACAAACATTTGGATCCTAAATATTTATTGTTAATCAAGGTCTGCCAGATCCCATCCTCATTCAACAGCTTAAATAACCATTTACTGAGAAGGCATTTATTCTTAACTTGCAGATCCACAATACCCAGACCGCCTTGATCTTTAGGACGACACAATATATCCCATTTAGCAAGGCGATATTTAATCTTATCACTATTACCTTGCAAAAAAAATCTAGAGCGATAATAGTCCAACCTCTGTAAAACACCTTTAGGGATTTCAAAAAAGGACATCATGAACATGGGTAGACTACTGAGCACAGAATTTAATAGAATAAGTCTACCCCCATAAGAAAGGTGTTTAGCCTTCCAAGTACTTAGTTTTCGCTTAAATCGATCCTCAATCACTCCCCAATCCATATTGTGGAGCTTGTGAAAGTGCATGGGAATACCTAAGTACCGAAACGGAAATGATCCAATCCCACAGCCAAACAAGTTAGAATATTCTTGTTCATGATGTCTAGCATCACCAAAGCAAAATAGCTCACTTTTGTGAAAATTTATTTTGAGCCCCGATAACTTTTCAAATACACACAGCAATAACTTCATATTTTTAGCTTGTTCAATATCATGATCCATGAAAAGAATAGTGTCATCAGCATACTGCAGAATCGATAAGCCATCCTCAATCAGATGAGGAATAACCCCACGAAAATGGCCAATATCTTTCGCTCTCTTAATTAAAACAGAAAGCATATCTGCCACAATATTGAATAAAATAGGGGACATGGGATCACCCTGCCTGAGCCCTTTTTTCGTTTGGAAATAATGTCCAATATCATCATTAACTTTAATACCCACACTACCTCCAGTGACAAAATGATCAATCCAAGAGCACCACTGAGAACAGAAACCCTTCATACGAAGAGTTTGGTCGGAGAAAAGACCAATTAACCTTATCATAAGCCTTTTCAAAATCCAATTTTAATATCACCCCATTTAGCTTCTTCGAATTCAATTCATGAATAGTTTCATGTAATATAGCAACTCCCTCCATAATATGACGACCTGGCATGAAAGCAGTTTGAGAAGGACTAACTACTTTGTTTGCCACTTGCATAATTCGATTAGTAGCAACTTTCGTGAATATTTTAAAGCTCACATTGAGCAAACATATAGGTCTATACTGCTGAATTTTGGTCGCCTCTTTAATTTTTGGAAGAAGCGTAATTATTCCAAAATTTAGACTAAATAGGGGTAAACGACCAGAAAAGAAGTCGTGAAACAATGCCAACAGATCGTCTTTTATAATCTCCCAGAAAACCTGATAAAATTCAGCTGGGAAACCATCAGGACCGGGTGATTTATTATGATCCATTTGAAAAATCGCTTTAACCTCCTTTTCAGTAAAACTAGCAAAGTGAGAATTTCATTCTCCTCATTAGTTACATGAGGCAAGTCATTATTATAATCCTCCACTAAACGAAAAGTATTATCCTCTGGAGGACCAAACAAACCCTTATAATAGTTTGTGATATACTCTTTTAATTCACCGTCACCCACAATGACACGATCCTCATGATCTAATTTGAAAATGTGTTGTTTTTCGTGTTTGCCATTAGCAATCGATGGAAATATTGGGTATTATCATCCCTTCCAAAAGATCTTTGGTCTTAGCTCTCTCATACCACTTAATTTCTTCTTCCTCAACAAGTGCACCAACCTTTCATTCGTAATTTTTCAAATTTAATTCATGGTCTGAGAGAATACTATGTTCTGCCTTTTTATCCAGATCATCGGTTATAGATATAATCTTTTTCTTCTCTTTTTTATTATGACCAGCTGTATGTTTA
This sequence comes from Guadua angustifolia, assembly GCA_036346375.1. Lineage (NCBI taxonomy): Eukaryota > Viridiplantae > Streptophyta > Magnoliopsida > Poales > Poaceae > Guadua > Guadua angustifolia. Next base: position 53,115,026 of record CM070520.1, on the reverse strand, counting down.
GCACAGCCTCTTAAAAATTGCCTAAGAGTCCTTATCTTATTCTGCCATTTTTCCATAGCAGTATCCCCTCTGGTCTCAGATTGCCATTTTTTGGCAACACACTCATAAAAACCATCTCTAATCAGCCAACCACGTTCAAATTTAAATAATGGCGGCTGTCTATGATGAGATGACCCCCCCGTATTTAATAATAAAGGGGTATGATCAGAATTACTTCTATCCCTAGCCTGCACAGTCGTGAGAGGAAACTTATTTTCCCATTCAGTACAAACCAAAATCCTATCTAGCTTCTCAAAAGTTGGATTAACACCACTACTTGCCCACGTATATTGCCGACCAGACAAAATTAACTCTCTAAGCTCTAATGATTGAATAACCATGTTAAAAAGATTAGGCCATTTCTTATCAAAGTTGGCCTTATTTTTATCTTGAGGCCCCCGCATGATATTGAAATCGCCACCAATAATATATGGTAACGTTTCTTTACTACAAATATGAACCATCTCAGCTAGAAAAGATTCTTTATATTCCTGTTGCGCAGGACCATAAACAGCTATCAAAGCCCATTTGAAACCATCATTTTTATTACGAAGAGTAAACTTAATATAAAAGTCCCCTTCATCGATCGTTCCAATATCATACACCGTCAAATTAGCCCCCAAAAGCATCCCCCCAGAACGACCATGAGGTGACATACAATGCCAAATATATTCTTTGCCACCACATATTTTTTTCAAGGTCCTATCTGGGAAATGATCCCGACCAGTCTCCATCAGAGCAATAAAATCAATTTGCTCTTCTTTTACCATGTCCGATAAGTACCCATATTTAGCCAAGTCTCCAAGACCTCGCTATTCCGTAAAAGACCTTTCATTTAAAACTCACTTAGATGGTGTTTTAGGTTTCTTTGAAATCAGCCCCAATCTCGAGCTAGTTTTTATTTTAGATTTTTTCCTCATGAGGTGAAGCCACAAGATCACTACAAATATGATCTAACCCTCCTCAAACACAGCCTCATCACATTCATCACGAATGTACTTGAGGTGGGTGTCTACAATATCCTCGTCCTCCCCAAACCAAATTAATTTTAGGTGAGGCAACTTGACTATTCGAATCGATGTATTTATTTGATACCTTAAGCCGATCAATTTCAATATTCTTAAGAAGAGTAAAAGCGTATAATATCTCTGTTTTCACTACCCACAAAAATACCCAATTTAGTCATTCTTCATGAAAATTCAGAATCGAAATTGACGGAAAAGATGGGCAAGTACACGGCTCCAAAGAATTTTTCTTATCCACCACCTTCATCGCTTTCTCAAGCATATTAGTATCACCCATTGACGCAACCCTCGAGCTTGATCGCTTTGCACCAAACAAGGCCGGAGGAGGAATCAGACCATCTCATCCCAGCCCTTAATTTTATCCAGAGCTCGGAGCGCCTTGACCATAGCCGATTGGAGATATTCGCACGAATGTTGTTCTTCTTGCACAAAGATTGCAGCATTCAAGAGATAAATCATGAATTTGCTTACCCATCAGCTCAACCTTACTCAAATTATTTCTTATCAGAATGTCAGCTTCTTGAGCGACCACATAGTGACCTCCCCCCTGCTCAACCTCTTTCCCAGGCATAGTCGGCAATCCTTCCGCACACACAACTTTACCTGAAACCCCATCATAATTTGAATTACCCGAAACCACCAGTTTGCAGCCATCAGTCTGAAAATCAAGCTGACCAACCTCCAGTTGCATAACATCAGGTTGAACCCTGCTAGTAACAGAATCCTCCACATGCTCCTTGGAGCTAACAGAGCCCAGATTAATGTCACTCACCAATTTCTCACCCGCAGCCGGCTTGTCAGAGAGAAGACCACCCATTCCAACTCCAGACACAAAGTCATCATCAGACTTGTGGACAATGAAACCTCCAGCACCATCACCAGAAATACCATCATCCCCTTCAATCAGCTGCACAGCCAATTCAGGCGCAAGGCTATTGTCAGCAATTCTACACAAACCACCTTCCACCGAAGACATAGGCTCCAGGTGAAGACCCACAGATTCAAAACCCATTTCAACATGCTGCAATTCAGCACCAGAACCCCCAGAAACAGGCTCAAGATCACTTGGACTAGACATACTCCCAGTTAGCACCACATAATTTTCCTTCACTAACTTAACTAGATTCCCTTCTGTCCTAGCAGAATGCAATCCGACATCAGAATCATTGGATTGGAAATCAGAATTAAACCAAGAATATCTCTCCACCTGCTGAACATCATCTTCGGCAGATACTCTATTTTCAGAAGACAAAGACAAATTACCCTTGCCAGCAAGAACAGAAACATCCAACAACTCATCAACCTTTTGGTCCACACATTGCAACCCAGAAACCATGGGATCACCAAAAGCCGACCCCTTCTCAAGATTGCTATTACATCTGAAAACCAGATTATTGTCACTGGAAACAGACTGAAGAGCAGATGTTACCGATTTTTCCCCCTCAGCAGGCTTGTCAAAGTCATGAATTAACTTGTCGACAAGATATCCACCAGCACCATCTCCAGAACTATTTTCATACACTGCAACCACCTGCCCATCTAACTCGGCCACAAGATTATTGTCAGCAATACCAGACAAGTCACCTCCCACTGAAAAAATAGCTTCCAGGTGATGACCGACAGAGTCAATGCCCATTTGCACATGCTGCAAATCAGAACACCCAGAAACAGGAGCATGATCACTAGGAATAGGTATAATCCCATTCAGCCCATCAGCATTATCAGAATCATCCAAAGACTCATCAGCCATGTGATCCACACATTGCATCCCAGACCCCTTGGAAACACCAGAAACCGACCCCTTCTCAAAATTATTATTTCTGAGAACATTAGCAGCCTCTGATGTGCCATTCTTGTCTCCAACGTCAACATCAACCATAGTTTGATCATTATCCTTTTTTTGGTTTCCCGGGTCATCAAGATCATCCACATCCTCAAACTCATCCGATTCCCCAATAGAATCAGCAATCACTTGATCAACTTTGAAAAAGATTTCATAAAGTCCATCCCCAGCCACAATCTCAGCCCCATCTGGAATGCGATTTGCATCAAGCACAGCGACTAATAATCTTACAATGCCAGTCTTTCGCATCGATCTCATGTCCACCCTTTGCGTAGCTCCAAGAATTGAACCAACCGCCCAGAGAGACAAAAAAGATCTAATCTCATAAGGAACCCCGTAAACATGAACCCAAACTTTCTGCAACCTCCGTTTAGGCATGATCTCCATATTCCACTCCTCAAACGACATCACACCTTCATTATTATCAGTACGGTGACGCTTCATGCTAATCATTCTTTGAAGTTCAACTTGACACGGAAATTGGACAATGTAAGAATTAGGGCCCTGAACTCTAACCACCCAATCCCACTTCACCGGAATAGCCCTAGCCAATTCAGTTCTAACCAAATCCGCCGAAACAGAGCCCTCAACAATAGTAATTAAAGCAGTAACAGATACTTTACTAGGCGCCTTCACAGCAGTTGTTTGAGGAATAAACACATGTGAGAGTAAACTACGGTGCAGATTGTGTCATAAGCACAACGGCAGAAAAATCAAATTACCAAAAAGAACAGCGTGGAGTTGGGCCAGATAGTGCAAGCGCTGGGTTCGCTGGGTTGGACGATCCACCTGCGCAAGGGTAAACTCTTTTTTTATTAGTTTAAAAATATGCAGCTCTACTGCTGTTCAAATTTTTTTTTTTTTTAAAAAAAAGCTTAATTGGCCTCACTCCCTCCACGATCGCACCTTGACGTAAACCGATTGCTCTGAAGTTTGGGCTTCTTCCAACTTCCACGCATGGTCAAATTGTCAGTTCCATCGCCCCTGTCTGTAAGAGTTAGGTTTCGTTAGGCTTTGGCACAAGTGCGTCCATGAACCGATGCGCATCAGATTTGATTGCTCCTTAGTCATGCGCATGCATGTGAGCGTGAGGAGGACGCCCTGGTTTGAGAGCAGCTGACGTGCGTACGTGTTGGGCAAATCGTAGTTGAAACCGATTGTCTCAATGAGTGAGAGTCGGTGTGACAAGATTAAAGGGGAAATGTTAGGGATAATCTTGTCATCTTAAAATCATTGGTTAAGAGATAAGATTTAGTTTGTTTAGGAAGATAACATTTAGTTAGTTAGTTTGTTGAGTTGGTTTGTAATCTAGCTTACTATATAAACCAAGGAATAAACAGAAAAGCGACGGTGAGCTACGTTGGCAATATCGGCAAAATTTCATGGTATGCCGCTAAAGTCTCTTGGAATCCATTTTGTAAGCTTGCATCCTGGCGCTTTCATTGAACACCAGATGTCTGGGTATGTTTTCTTCAATCAGTAGTATCCTCAATTGAATGTGAACTTGTTATCTGTGAGCTCAGTGCCTATGGATATCAAACTGCATTTGATATGTTCAGCTTTAGTTCATCTTGTCTTGATTTCTCTACCAGACTAAAGAATTGTGAGCCGGAGCTTCTTATATCTACCCCCGAGAGGCTTCTTGAACTCATTTCATTAAAGGCGATTGACATATCGAGTGTATCAATGCTGGTGAGTAAATTTGATAATCGGAGTTATCTTGATGATGAACCATACCAGTTCACTTGTGTTTATTATCCTTTTGCTCTATCCTCTATGTAATTTTCGTATTTACGTGCTTTTGAATAGTTTTAGGAAGATCTAATGTCTTAATACCCAACATGCTTAATTATACGACCAGTTTAACTCCAAAACTTTTGGTAATTTAGTTATTCTATCGTCAAGTTTCATCTAAAGACGACAACTTCATCTAACAGGTCACTGACGGACAAAAATGTTTCGTGGACCTAAATATCAGCGACAAACTTTCTCCTATTAGAAACGCCATATTGATCGATCCTCAGATAATTGTCTTCAGTGATCCATCTGACCAAAGTGCCGCTACGGTGGTAAGGAATCTACTCCATGGAAGAATTACAAAGCTCGCTATCAAATGATTCCGTTACTTCTCGAAGTGCTTTTGTAGCACAATATGTACACTTCTGTCCGTCAGAGGAGAAGACGGCATCAAAGGTACTTAGAGTGTGCAGAGATGTCCCATTTATTTCTTATTTCTTACTTTCATATATTCCTTTTTTTTTGGTTGGATGACTTTAGCCATTATGCTCATTATTCACTGAAGTGGCCGCACATAAAGTAAAAAAGTTCCTTTACTGGAGGTTGTGTTGTTTAGGTTGTCAAACCATAGATGTACTCGTACAGTAATGACCTGAATAGGCATATGGACCCTGCTTCCGGCTAGATAACTACTTATATGCCTGTCCTGGTTTCATGGCTGATAGATTTTGAGCAGCAATTGCTGAAACATCAAAATGCTTAGGTGATTATTCAAGAACATTGATGAGCTCTTTCTATTTCAGGTCAAGGAAATTCTTGAGCCTGTCTTAAATAATCATGCTAGAAAGACAGCCCAGGTTCTGCTAGTGGCTGCAAATGATCATGAAGCACAGAGCCTATCACCATCCCTTAAACTGAAAAATTGCACGGTGACTGATGATTCACACAGCAACTCTTTTACCATCAGGTGCAGTGAACCATTCCAACGTGTAGATTTTGTGAGATTTCATCGACGACTTACATTCCTCTGTATCTCTGCAGCGTGGGGCTGATGAATGTCCTTGTGAAAGACCGGGAGAGCATGGCAATGACAGACATTGAGGAATTTGAGATTGTGTTGGTCGTGGACTTGCCTCCTTCAGTCGAAGAATATGTTGAATATGCGTTTGGGCTCCGATCTGGCGGAATATGCGTTTTCGTCTTTCGCCTCTTTCTGTTGTTGATTTCCTCGCTCCCGGAGGCTGTTACCATGCTCTTAATTTAACCTTACGCTGTATTCCTGAATATCTTCTTTAATGCAAGGCAGAGCTCCTTTCATTTCCTTTCAAAAAAAAGAAGAATATGTTGAAATCCTCACAGGAGCAGCTCGTCATGCGGTTGCGGGGGAGGTTCATATAATCTTCTCTAAGACAGATGCTCCTCTTGCAAAACCCTTGGCCGAGGTTCTTGCAAACTGTGGCCAGGTGGTGCCTGAATTTCTCAAAACTTTGGAATCCTCATAGCAGAATTAGTCTTACTTATCAGCCAATTATGGTGACTCAGATCAACTGCCATCCATGGCATTACCGGTCACCAAACAATTTTGTCGGTGTTGTGAGTTCTTTTTCGCGTAATTCTCGTGTGTAAGCATAGCGGCAATCTTTTGCCTTGATGTAGATCTTAACTTCTTATTGTGAATGCGTTGAAGTCCTTGATGTAAAGAACTGATGTGCATTTGCATTCAGTTGTGCCTATTTTTTTTTTTTTTGATAACGGAAGATTTTATTAATTTCAAGAACATTACATCAAGATGATACAATCTCTTGAAAAAGCTTCCGGCCTCTGCTTCGTTTGAAACACACAGCCATACATGAATAAAAAAGAGGACACGCACAATCTAGTGACTAGCAATCCGAAGACTAGACCGCCACCTATGTGCCTGGGAAAAGAAATCCTTGGCCACCCACGCTAAGCAATGCGTAGCCGCCACCAGAGTAGATCGCAATTCCACCTTCTGCAGCACAGCCCATGTACGCAGCCAGTGGGTAATAGCAAAAATAACCTGCAAAGGAGAAGAATTGGTTTTTTGTTGAAACAATCTGTCATTCCTGTTTAACCATAAAGACCAACACGCCGTTGCAGCACCAAGGAGAACTAGGCTTCTAATGTTTGTATGAAAACCACCAACCCAACCTCCAAACATATGATCAACGCTCGTTGGACTAGATATTCCAAAGGCCAAATATATTAGGGTCCAAACTGCATGCGCAAAACGACAATCAAAGAACAAATGCCTAATTGTCTCTAGTTCATGACAAAAACAACATGTTCTGCTTTCTTGCCAATTCCGCTTTGCCAGATTGTCTTTAGTTAAAATCACACCTCTCCTAAGGTACCACAAGAACACCTTTATTTTTAGTGGAGCTTTAAGTTTCCATATTTGTTTATTTAAATTTGGTACATCACTTTTAATCAAAGCTTGGTAATGTGATTTCACCGTAAATTGGCCATCTTGGCATAGATTCCAGTGAAACACATCATCATTCTGCGTTAGATTAATATTAGCGATACGTGAAAGTAATTCATTCCACGCCCCTAACTTTGATCCAATCAGTGATCGTCTCCATGAAATGTTTGGTTGAGATGATGTTAATACCTCAGCAATTGTTGCAAACTTTCTTCTAACAATATTATATAATCCCGGATATTGATTTTTAAGAGAACTATTGCCAAGCCAGATATCCTCCCAGAACCTCACCTGCGATCCATTGTTGATTTGGAAAGTGCCAAAGCAAAGAAAATCTTGCTTTACCTTCATCAAGCTGGACCAGAAATGAGAATCTCCTGGTCTCCACTCAGCTTGGACAAGCGGCTTTGAACCTAAATATTTGTTCCTAAGCAACTGTTGCCAGGAACCATCAGATGTTAATAGTTTAAATAGCCATTTGCTTAGAAGTGCGATATTCTTAATATTCAAATCATGAATCTCAAGACCTCCTTGGTCTTTTGGTTGACAAAGGATGTTCCATCTAGCAAGACGATATTTTCTCTTGTTGTCATCCCCTTGCCAATAGAACCGAGAACGAATTCAGTTGTGCCTATGGGCTCCTAAAGATGAATAAGCTATACAGTGAACAAAAACACCGTGATCAAGGTGCAGACTCACAAGTCACTGGCTTCTTTTTTTTTGAAAGAGAAGGCATGAATTGTGCCAAATGCATTATAGAAAGGAGATAGAGTAAACAAGTTTACAGATGTTTTAAAGCGAAAATGGGTGTAACATCATGAACAAAAACAACTAGCGTTGCAGACCGCGCCACTTTAGATCCCCGCGAATGCTGCTGCTCGGCTGTGCACGTCACATATAGCAGACTATATGTGACCCCCCATCGAAATCCCTTCGTTTGTGCTCGGGCACCAAGAGACGCACGTTTGTCCACCATGCGGAGTTTTCCAGCTGCACCATCGGTAACTGTGGAGCGGTGTGGTCTATCTGCAAAAGCAGAAGCACCCTCACCCAGAGCTGTCGTGCAAAAGGACACAACAGCAGCAGGTGAGACGATGTTTCGGGTTCGGAGCCACAGAGAACGCATGTGGTGGAGTGCAACCACCCCCTGAAAGCAAGCCTGTCAATTGTGAGAATCCTGTCCTGAATGAACAGTCAAGCGAAGAACTTTTATTTTCCTTCCGCGGAGGCTTGCCAAATCATCGTAGCTGTGATCCAAGATGGACCCAACGAACTGAGTCCTGTATGCCAGCTTGCGGAACTGGCTTCTATTTTTGTTAGTGTTGTCAAGGAAATGAGTCAGCTATCAGGGGCGCGCCCTTATCCCGGCCCTCTTTTCCAAGGGAAGCAGAAAATGCACACTACTGACAGATCTCTGGACCTTTCAAGTGCATCAAAATGTCAAATATGAGCTTCTTTTAATGCACTTCCTTTAGACCTTGTCAGTAGTTCTCATCTTGCTCACCTGACAACCTTAAATCAATAGATTTTTGGAATAATTGGTTGGGCTACATGGTAAATTGGTGGCATTTGCCACAAGATAATGACAGTTTGCAGCTTTACTGTAGAACACTGTACTTTCATAGTATTTTGCCAAAAGACACTTTAGCTAATAAAATGTGATTTCCGGACTGAGGAGGAGAGAGCAGGTTAGTGCTAAGTCGTTTTTGGCTCTTCCATCACGTTCCTTGCCGCCTAGGTGAGTCGCAATTCCGTTCGCATCATCTTGTGTTCTAGGTTCCGATCTACTTATCCCTCAAGTTAATTTGAGTCTAATTCGCCATGCGCATAGATTGAGTCGATTCAATCGCTTCAGCCACTGCCCCTTCTTCGTTCAATTCCGCTGCTACTGGTGAGCTTCCGCCGACACTGACCACACCATTGGGCTCCTTTTGTCGTGTTCTACCCGGTGCTCTCCTCCTCATCACTAATGCGCCGCCCAACATCGTCGTCGCCGCTTACTTGTCACGCCGCCGTTCGTCGGAGGTCACTGCCGGCCTCGACACCCGTGTCACCAAGTTTGCCTCGTCGCATTCTCTAAGATGCACCCATCACTTTGCCGAGAACCGCCACCGCTCTCTCCGTGTGTTGCAATGGAAACTTAATTTGCGATAAAAAGTTTATTTGCAAAGAACATTAACAATGGCAAAGGTAGTTTATTTGCAAAGAGCTATGTACCCGTGCGTTGCAACGAAAACTCAATTTATGATAAAAAGTTTATTTGCAAAGAGCACTAACAGTGGCAAAGGTGGGTAGTTAAAGAGCAGTGCAAAGGTGGATAATTAAAAAGTAGCGGCAAAAGTGAGTAATTTTGATGAAGTGAAATAGGAAGAAACTTTTGTTTTATATAGTAAAGATTGGCAAAAGTGTCCTCTAACAAAATATCATAAAAGTGTAGCGTCTTACAGCAAAGCCATAAATCGAGATTGTCCCGTGGCACCAAATTTGTCTAGATTCTTTTGCTGCTGAGTAGGTTACCACAAGTAAATTAAAGAGCAGTTCTTGGGCATCCTTTGTCATCCAGGGTTGGTCCTAGCTAGTGCTCACACTACGAAACCTTTTGGGACGGAGCTGGATGGCTAGATGCTGATCGATCTAATGGAAGATCTTGTTGACTTGCGACCATAATGCAGCAAACGGCATGTCGATACAGCAAGAAAGCAAAGTTTCTATCCACGACCTGGGTGTACATGTATTTGTATAGGACTAGTAGGGGTGAAAACGGGTCGGATACGGGCGGATATTACTCTTCCCGTATTCTAGCCCATATTTTTTTTCCGGATTCGGAACCGGATACGGGCTAGCCGGATACGGATACGGATTCGCGTTATTCAGGATACGGATATGGAACGGATTCGGATCGGAAACGGATAAAGGTATATGGATAATGCACTCATATATAGAGTAATATATATTGAATTAAAATCATATGAGTGCATGACTATAGTAACAAATTATATATCAATCAAACTTAACAAACGTCGTAGCTAGAAAGAATGTGCTACTTAAGAATCAATAGAACCAACTAATTGTTAATGTAAATGGGCTGACATGGAAAAAAATATGGTGAAAATGGATTGAGCCTTGCTGATATCCGAATATCCGATCCAAATATCCGACCCGAATATCCGATCTGATATCCGAATAGGAAAAATTCGGATATCCAAATAGAAAAAATCTGAATATCCGGATCCCATCCCGTATTTACCGGATATTGGATGTTTCGAATCCGGATTCAAGTACCCGGATTCGGTCCCGGATCGGATGGGAGATATCCGACCCGTTTTCAACCCTAACAACTAGCTAGTTTGATATGATGACCTACGCTTTCTTTTCTTGATTCCTCAACCCCGAAGCGATAGCAGTAGCTTTCGACGTCGATCGTATTTGTGCAGTCAGTTCTGTGATCCAATATAATGCTCGAACGAAATGTTCCTTCTTATCTGGTTCTTGAGCGACGAACAAAAAGGCGCGCTTGAATCTGAAGCCTGTCGTGGTGAAGATCGTACGTGTTTCTGATGGAGGAGAGCTCCGCTGGAGGCGCTTCACCAACACACAAGCTACCCGTCCTTTCGAGATCATGATCGAGCATCTCACGCGCTGCAAAATGTGAATTTTCATTGGCGATATATAAAACGTGTTGTCTAACAAGGAGCAAGCTTTGAGTAATTAAGTATATTTTTAATCCTAAACTTTACCTTTGTAACGATTTTCAACCGTGCACTGTAAAACCATTTACTTTACGATCTCTGAAAGACCATATGGTGTTCAACTCATATTTGTGATGAGTAGTTAACTGTGTTTGAGACTATTATGCTTAGGTTTGAGTTTGAAATAAGCTTGCTTTGGTTTTGAGTAATTTGATTAAAGTGGTTGTGACCTTGTTTTGAGTAGTCATAGTCTTGTTTTGAGTGGTCTTGGTTGTGCCTAAAGCGGTCGTGACCTTTGTGACCTCTAGGCTGGTCGCTGTTAGAATGGTCATGACCTTTGTGATTTTTAGGGTGATCGCTCCTTAGAGTAGTTGTGCTCCTAGAGTGGTCGTTAATTAGAGTGGTCGTGACCTCTTTGGGAGTGGTCGTGACATTTATGGGAGTGTCGTGACCTCTTGTGGAGTGGTCATGGCTTTGAGTAGTCACAATCAAGAGTGGTCATAAACTTATAGAGTGGTCATAGCTTTAAGTGGTCTTAGCCAAGAGTGGTTTTTTATTTTAGGAGATCACATCTAAGAATGGTCATGGACTTGAAGAGTGGTCATGAACTAGAGTGGTTATTGTTAGAAATGAGGCCCAAGTGGCCCATTTATCTCTAATGCCAAAGCTACAAATAAAAGTACCATATTGCTAATTAAAAGAGGAGAGTGCCAATTTAAAAGGGAGAGCTCCCACCATGCCTTGTAATGAGGCATATGGAGGGTGTGGAGCATGGCTAAAGTCACACGTGACGCTGCTGCCAGATTTCATGAATTATCACAGATTTCCGCGTGTTTTTCCCGCGTGACTTGCGTATAGCCTTTGCTTTTTATAGATCTTTACTGGTGCAAGGCTATAAAATCTGGAGACGTCAAGACAGAAGGAGCTTTTTGGTCACTAGCACTTGCGTTCATCCATTGAGATCTGTGTTGTGTGTTCGTGCTGCGCTTGTTCTTCACCGACCTTCCTCTCGGCGTGCACCGCGAGGCAAGGAGAGCGGGATCTCCGAACCGTTGCCGCTGCGAGAACCTCAGACGGGCGGCAATAAGGTTTTCGGCAAGAATCAGGCGACCGCCGAGCTCTGATCTTGCTTTTGGACGATCCACGACGCCGACTACTTCCTCTACGGCCGGCCGCCATCTGCCGCTTTTTTCCTTCCACAAGCCCTACGAAGAATTGTTTTTTCTCTGTTGTCAAGGCGCCGACGATGCTCGATCTATTTTTCAGAAATATGTGGTGTCTTTTGTCTAGCCTGCTGTATTTAATCATTTTGGAAATTAGCTTAATATTCAAATCTGCAATTAAAATAATACCTAGATTTCCAACAGTTATAGATAAGAATGGTCATGGACCAGAGTTGTTATGGACTATAGTGATCACAATCTAATTGATCTAAGGTGGGATCTTTTTATGTTTGATCAATCAATGATACTTGTCTGGTCTCTTGTACATATTGTTGTGAGCATTGTTATGTGATGGTTTGTTTGTCTATGTTGGTTGTAGAATTTCGAAGCTAGATCATGATAAGGCAGAGGAGAACGAGACTAGGCTAGAAGAGCTGAGATCCAGATGATCAAAGTGACACCGGAAGATGACTGGGACCAAGAAGTTGCTGTAAACCTAGAAGACAAGTGAATGGATGAGATACTAACTTTAGCCCTACTTAGGCGAAGAAGAATCGTTAGATCAAGAGTTCGCAGATAGTTAAGTTAGTATGGTCAAAACCTGTTATAGTATTAGGTTATGGGTTAGCCTATGTATGTGTGAGGAAGTGAATCTCAATCCTTGATAAGATTTCTTGATAGTCAAAAAGGTCATCTAAAAGTGTAGATTGCTCCCAGTATAGGGATGGAGCGAAATCTTCCTACCCCAGTAGGAACCTAGATTGGAACCAAGTGTTAGATAATGGTTCTTTAGTTTCTTTATGTTTTGTTGAGCTTTACCCTCACACTTTCAGCCATCCTTCTCTAAGCAATGCAAGAGCCCTTAATGTTTCATGAAAAAACTTTGTGCCCACTCCTTTTTCCTGCAATTTGGAGATGGACTTCTACACCTTTTTATTGTGAGGCGTGGAGAATGTTGCTGCAGAAGGCAGAATACATAAAGGAAGGACAAAAGGTCAAAAAGTTGATGCGGCTCAGACCATAAAATCTCGCTCAAGTACATGCATGCATCTCGCTCAAGTTTATGCTTAATTTCCTCTACGTGCATGATTTGTGCGTTAGACATTCTTCTAGCTAGTGTGCACGTAATCCGAAACATTCCAAGAGAATTATCGATAGCCTCAAAGAAATTAAGGGAGGGAATTTTGACCACGCCCAATCGCATTATGGCCATGATTGGGGTAAACTTTCACATGCTAAATTAAGCATGCATGTTGCCCATTCAATCGTGCATGTTTATGCAGCTTCATTGTCACCAATTGACAGTCGGCTCAGCTCCATCGCCATTGTTGGAGAAAAAGGTCAAGGCTAGGGTCCTATGCATGCATCCTTCTCTTAGAGTATGTACAGTGATAGTGATATAGACGACAACTATCTGTAATATATCTTCATGTCATCTATAGACAGCTCTAAAAATAACTCATACAATAGATCGTTTATATAGTTGTCTGTAATAGTCTCTTATCCAATTAACAATCTGTCTATACAATAGCACATAAAATAAAAACCTGTCTATAAGACCATCTATTAATTAAATAGTAGATAATAGTTTTTCTCTCTTCTCTTTTTGTCTCTCCTCCACATCACCTAAAATACTACGCAGCACGATCTTACAGACAGTTGACATGTGCCATTATACATACCCTTTGATGTTTACACCTCACATATACCGTGATTGCCGCTAGCTTCCAACGCTGTGATTGTCCTTTGTAAAACTGCGGGCAACTGCATGTTTGTATCGGACAGTCTGCAGCCGCACATGATCCGAGCCACCCACTTTCGTAGTTAACGGTCCAAAGCGTGCTACAGCGATAGGTTGCTACAGTACCATGTACGATCTAAACCGCCCTTCTGGTATATCTGATGTGCTATTGCAATTGCTTAAGAGCAATTCCAAACCTAAACTCCTATATTTTCCCTTAAATCACTCATTTAGGGGTGGTATAAAAATTAAGGGCACCCTATATCAAATTTGTCTCCAACCCACACTCCCTATTACTCACCTCTATTATTTATCTAAACATTATTATTACTATGCACCCATGAATTAATGAATAAAAAAATATGAAGAAAATAATAGGGAGAAGAAAAAAGCTCCTAGATGTAGAGGTGAGAAGGGGCCTCCCTGGAATAGGGGCTCCTAATAAGGGTAGGTTGGAGCTCATATTTTTTCAATTCTCCTTATAATTTAGGATAGAGAGATGTATAGAGAGTGGGTTAAGCTTGCTCTAAGTTACACACAGAAATCCTGTCCATTTGTATGCACGAACTGAAGATGTTGATTGCATCACGGTATCTAACTAGCTACGTAGGTACTACCTCTGGTAGTCAGCTGGTTTCATGGTGATTTAGTAGTACTGTCGACGTGGAATGCATGAAGGGACGGATTCTCTTTTGTACTTGAGCAGATCAATCCATATCAAATGCGTGTTGCGTCGTATATCGTATCATGTATGTGTAAGCTTTGCATGCATGCTATCCAGTGATAAAAACAGAAAGAAGGCTTTTCTTGAAAATGGAAATAGAAATTTTTTGTCGAAAACGAAAACGGAAGAACGTACCATTTCCGTTCGAAACAAAAAAGGAATCAGAAATTCCGTATTAGTGAAACCAGAAATTACATCAGAAACTTGGCCCACTTAGCTTAAAAAGGAGAATGGAGAATTTACATTTATTTTCGAATTAAAATAATTTTAAAAACATAAATGGCTTTATAGAAAATATCAAATAGAGTTCAGAAATTCTGAAAAAATTCTCAAAAATACTTTGAAACATTTTGAACCTAGGAAAATTATTTCTAGCATAATTTTAGCTTCATTTTTATGAGTAAATTAATTATATAAATTTAAAAATAGCAAAATGGTATTTATAATCTCTAGAAAATCCAGGATAAATATCAAAAAATCATAAATGAATATTGAATAATAATATGCAATTTTTAGGGTATTACATCTTTATAGTTGGAGGAGCAAGAGAATGTCGATAATAATGATATGGAGGAGAACATGATGGTCTGATCTAAGGGACAAATAGCGAGCTTTTAACTGACAAACTTAACAAAAAACTTCCTAATGATACCAATGAATATAACATTGTTCTTGTATCCGCCTTTGAGGTGAAATGAGTTACATTGTTTTCGTGGTCACGTATATTGTGATCATGTACTGCATTTTTGTGAAATTTTCCGCTTTTGTTTCCGTATTCGCTCCGTTCCGTTACGCATCTGTTTTTGTCACTATTCATTTTCGTATATGTTTCTGGAGTTTCCGATTTTATTTTTGTTACCGGTAAAAGATATGGAAATGGAAATGGAAATGGAACGACCACCGTTTCCATTCCGTTTTCATCCCTAATGCTAACTAGGGGCCTTCTAACTGAAGAAAGAATCTAGACGCTGCAACTTGACAGTTGACGAGTAGTAAAGTTGTAATCAGCTAAGTAGCCGAATCTTCTAATAATGTAGACATATACGCATGCATGCATGATGTCGATGCATCAAACGCCACCAACCGTGTGGTTTAAACAGGATCGATATGGTTTATAATTTGATTTGCTTGACGGATTGATGGGGAGTCGCGTAATGTATCAGAGATATGCATGGTTGGAGCTGTGTGAGATGTTCTTGGCAACGGATAACACAACGGATTGGTGGCCTGGGTGGGTAATTGGTGCGTAGTTCGTGGACTAATGTGTGAATTATTGATAGATAGTATGTAGATCACGCATGTCCAAAAAGGAGATCTGACGAACTCGGTCAGATTAGTAAATGTCCTAAATCAAACAGGATATTTAGATGCAACGTCATGCATGTGCTCACAAGATTAATTATGCCATTCTAGCCGGCCACTCGCATGAAGTACTTGAGTTCTTTGTGTTTGTGCTCTTATTTAATGTGTGGAAGGAATGATGCTACGCTTGAAAACGAAAGCCAAGCTGAGCACTTTGCAAACGGATGGTATCCTCCATTCCTCCCCACTATAATCAACCAGTTACTGCGTTCCTGCCAATGATATCTCACCGTCGAGTTAGTATATAGGTACTTTTGCTTGCTTCGATCACACACCTTTGCTCTTTGGTGCATGACATGCTCGCAAATTCAGCAGATTCTCGATCGGCAAAGAGCCTAGCTATAAGCTAGCTTTACGGATATTAATTCCCAATTGGATGATGTAGAGGCCAACCAACAATGGACGGTTTACTGTCCACTCTTTGTATGCTGTCCTGATTAATCCTGGCACTAGATCCCCTTGTAATATAATTTGGCATCTGAAGTTACCCGGAAGATTAAAATCTTTATGTGGAACTTGGCAAAGGCCAAAGGGAGTCATTCTAACCGAAGACAAACTCTGTAAAAGGAAGTGCAAAAAGAAGCACAGGTGGTGTTGTCATTGTTCCAGCTTTGGGTCTATGCAACATCTGTTTTTCAGTTGCTTTGGATGAATGATTTAGATAAACTGTTGGTTGGTTTGGGCACTGCTGATTTTATGCATGCTGGGCTGTTAGGAAGACAAGGAATTCAGCTTGTCTGACAAAAAATGACCTGCTCATCCTAACCAAACCAAATCATATGTCTTTCCTATGTGCCATTGGACTCGTGCTTGCTCGTCTATTTTGCAGAGGCAGGAAGGACGATCAGCACAGGAACAAGGTGCACTCAAGACGATGAGGATAGCCTCGGAGGTGTTTGGCAGGATCGATCCCGGCGGGCTTGCAGTAATGTCGCTGGCTTGATGTATTCCCAGAACGATGGAGACGCAGCAGCCATTCAGCTTTGCGGTAGTGATTCAGGGCTTGTTTTGTTGCTTGCCTCGTGTTGCCATAATTTTTTGCTGAAAGTGTGGTATGCTATAGTTTTCGTGGCAATCAAATTGTTGGTGATAACAGTGTCAAGACTTGCCCAAAAAATATGTCTATGACATGTTGGTAGATTTGCTAAGAAAGTGTGGCATGTAATAAGTTATGCAAAGAACCAAACACTAGCCTGACAAAATCAGACGTGGTGACAAATTGTGGCACCGACATTAGAAGTAGTCTGTAGCTTTTGTCAGACTTCTATTGTGTTGTGTTTCTTTCTATTTGTGCTGCGAATATGTTGTTGCTAATAATGCACTGAAAAGTATGAACAAGGACACAAACATTACGTAGAAAACACTTTTAGGAAAAATAAAGTCAAATACCATTGTACGAAAAGATATTTACAATAAGACCCTTTTTTTCTTTTCTTTTTGCCTTGCTCAATCATATAGACTATATATACATATTTAAAAAGGTATATATAAGACTCTTCGTGTAGAAGTAGAACTCTAAATTGGAGTAGGAAACGAATTCATACATCACTCAAGCTCAACGCACGTAAAACTCGGTGTACGGTGACTTTGGTTATCTGTTTTGCGCTGCAAAACAGAGGCGGGAAATGCAAGTGGTAATCGCCTTAATTAAGTCCAAGAAAGAATTCCCAGTTGGATGGATCTTGCATGTTCACGCGTGTATGATATGAAATGATCGATTAATCGCGGATGATGACACGATCGAGCTGATCTCGTAAGCGCATGCAGCCATGCACATATATAAACTCGCATGCGCACGCCACGCCAGTAGCCGGTAAAGCTCGGTTGATCAATTGCCACATGCGGAAACAATGACATATATCACACAGCCGACGTTAATGGGTACTAAAATTCAATTCCTAGAGGATCTAGTGATTTCCACTGTGTTGGCGCAAAAAAAAATGTGGCGACGGATTGATCGATTCAAACACACATGAACACTGTGTTCAAGAGGTTCGAGACGTGTCAGTCTATTTAATTCTGCAATCGGCAAGATAGATGAAAAATACGTTCAAAGCCGATCTAATATGATAATCGGCAAGAATTTAAGCAGCTACTCAAAACCGATTAAATTGCAATTAATGATAAGTGTAAATAGCTTGTTAGAGCTAATTAGATGGTTGATACATGTAGATTTTTTTTCGAAAAAGGTGATGTGCAATAAGATCGGAGAAAATCAAACCCGTCGTAATTAGAGAAGATCAACAATCAACGATGCGTAACTTTATTGATCAATGACGAATTATAAAAGATCTAAATTACAAGACTAATCCTAATTAATAGGAAAAAGTAGATATGAGTTGTTTGATTTATTGTCTTTCCTTCTGCTTGCCCTTGATCTCCTTTTTATAGTGCATAGGCTGATCGGATCTTTTTTCCAATGCGTTGTTAGTATGATTCGTATCGGCTTTTGTACAGATAAAATTTTATCTTTGAATCAATATTAGTCACAATTCTATCTTCAACTTAACTTTTCCATTTTTAACCGATGTTGGTCAGAAATATTCAATTTTATCCTCAGCCTGACAAATTAGTCATGTTTTACCAAATTTTGGCGCTAACATATACCCCATTTTGGGGAGATAACAAGTTATCTTCTAAAAATCTTTTTCATCGGCTTCGATCGCCATCGGCTTAACCATGCTTTTCACAATATTTTTACCACTGCTTAAGACTAGATGGAGGTCAGTTGTCGGCTTCCAATGCAAAACCACATCGCAAATTGGTTTCTACCAGAGGAGAAAATTGGATCAAATATATTGATGATAACAAAAGAATCGGTCCAGTATTCAATAAAGAGCACGTAGCTTTTTCTAAACATGTGGTTTGGTCAATTTGGTTTGCTTGGACCCACTCAAGTATACCAACTTGGACGGTGCCACTACGGTGTTGATGATCTGTCGTGGTAGAAGAGTACAATAAGTGATATGTATCATCTGCTGGTATTTTTATGGTCTAAAAGAAGACTAAATTTATAATTTTGTTTGGAATCGAACGATAGAATTACGGATAAAAAAATGTACATGTGGCACTAAATAGACCTAGTCTTCCTCAAAGTAGTTAACTCACCCTTAATATATACGATGCTATATGGCATCCGATGCTATAATTTTTTTCCCCTCGTCACAGCACAGTTCGTCAGTATGTACGCGTAGCCGCTACTGCTAGGAATTGGCGCCAACGATGCAGGGAATTTGGTTGGCTGGCTCGAGTGGGGGAGGCAGGAACGCCGAGAAGACGAGGGAGCGACGAGGCCAAAGAATTGGCAGCTTCCATTATCGAAAACGTGCTACGTGGCTGTACTGTGCATGTCGGGGGTGGGGCCCACCGGACCACCCACCCAGCCATACATGGTGGTACGTGGGCCCATGCATGGACTAGCTGTAGCAAGGATGGGATGGGATGGGATGTCCACACTGCAGCAGAGCAGCTTTGCCTCTGAATCCGCCGCTGGCCTTAGGGCTGGGTAAATAAATCGGAAATCAAAAACTGAAACTGTTAAAATTAGAACTGAAGTAAAAAAAATCAAAACCGAATTATTCGGTTGTTGATTCAGTTATCTGTATGAAATAACCGAACTTTTTTCGATTAATTCGGTTTTAACCCTCGGTTAACCGAACTTTGATAAATAGACCCAGCAAATCGGAGACATATTGAAAACTCCTCGTCTATTTCCCATCGCCATAGACAGTCAGAGACTCCTTCCTCAACGCCTGAAACCATAATTGCACAAGAAGCATTTTAGTATGAAACAAACAACTAGACCGTCCTTAAATTCAGGTGTCAAAAGAGGAGGTTACAAACGGTGGCTACATGAGCAATAAAGTTGCTAACGACACGGCCATCATCATTGCCAAGTTCGATTAATTCGGTTAAAACCGAAACCGAACTATCGGTTAACCGAATTGTCGGTTACCGAAATTTTCAAACATAGTTCGGTTTTAATTTTGAAATAACCGAATTTAAAAAAAAAATCAAAAAGCGAAACCGAATTTTTCGGTTAAACCAAATGCCCAAGCCTAGCAGGCCTTCCAGTCGAGGAGCTGTGGTGTGGAAATGTTCGAACACAGCAAGCCACAACTTTCTCTCGACAACAAGCAAACGGAAGCAAAATATGTAACTCCCATCTTTATTCCTGCTACTTTCGAGCTCTACACACGCTTACAAGAAGAGCTCTTTTACAATAGATTAAAATCAATATAAGTCATTTATTTTTTCAAATTTAATAGTTGAAATCAATTTAGATCTAGTTATACTACCACCTGTAGTATTGGTAGTAAAATTCAGAGAGAGGTAAAAGGGTAAAAAATTCCATCGTACTATTTATTCTCTACGGTAAAACACGTCCTGTGATTTTGATGAATAGCTGATGAATGGATAAGAGGCCTCTGAAGATCACCAGGTATTCGGTGAATCCAAAACTGTGAACGAATTAGGAAAAGTCTAAAATACCCCTGATGAATGAATAGGAAAAACCTAAATTACCCTTAATAAATGGACGGTTATATTTGATTTCTACTACCACTACTTACTACCTATGTTATCCACTGTAAAATTTCTCTACGAGAAATCTTCGCTCATCTACCATCGCTTTACGTGTGTATTTATAAATTTGTCCTTCTTCCCCGTTACAGTAGACATGACATTTGACACCTGTTCTCTATCATAACTGGCCGATGTCTCAGGAGTTCAGCTGACCGTGAGATCAGTGTGGGCTACCATAGTAGGATGGCTTTTGCGCTATCAAGTAAGGTTTGAAATTTTGTTTTTAGATCCCATCTTAGAGGGGATCGAAATATAAAATATTGATGAAATCTACAAATTTTGACCAAAATCTGGACAGAATTCAAATAGTAAATTGGAAATCTTGTCATTTTTAAACTGAGGAAAAAAATTTCATTCAAAATTACTGATTTACCGAAATTTCAGACTTTTTTATCTCTGTGACATAATCTACTGAGGCTAAAATTAAAACCTTGATGCAAGGCATGAAGAGGAGATGGCAGGGTTGGTGTAAGGCTCCAACGTACGGTTCAGGACTTCAAATCCCACTTCTCAGCTTTAATTCTCATTTTTTTCACTTTCTTTCCTTGAGCTTCTTGAATACTACTGCCTACTGGCATTACCTGGCGCCAATTAGGTAAAAAAAAAAGTTGCTGGTAGTGGGACTCGAACCCAGGCCTTTGGGGGTGACAGAGCACTAGCCTAAGGGCATCTCCAATGGTGTCACTTCAGCTAGCTATAAGAGTGCCATCTCACCATTTTGTTTAGGTGGAAGAGAGAAAACAAGAAGAGAGATATAGACTGGCTACTAATGTATAGTCAGGCTATAACTGATTCCAAGGCACTTATTATCTATTACATATGGACCAATATTTAATTTTATAGACAATACTATAGCTAATCCATTGGAGAGGTTGTCTATATGCTATCTATAGATGACATGGACATTTCTTATAGCTAGTACCATTGGAGATGCCCTAAGGCGCTGTTTAGAAAACTTAAAGTCAGCTTCAGTTTTTTAAAAGCTAGTAAGTTTTTTAAATAGTTCAGTTTTTAAATAGTTTTTGATATAAGCTAAAAGTCATATATAATTAATAAAAGCTAAAAACTGAATTGGATCTGCTTTTATAACTTATTGCTGAGAAAAATTAACTATTTATTAAATGATCATTTATAAAAAGTCACACACTTTCGGTTCAGAAGTTAAAAAGTAGTTTTTTTTAGAAAAGCGATAACTTTCCTAAATAGGCTCTAAGTTGTCTAACCAGGTTGGCTCAAAGGGCGTTGTTGAGTAGCAAGCTCTTATATATAATCTATATATGTATGCCATATATTCTGGTCTTAAAAACACCAAAACTGATCAATTTTGTGATAATTTTGGTAAAAAAAAACAAAATTTTGCTGAAATTTCTAAAAATACTGTAGTAGTTTGATTTTTTTTTTCAAAAGTTTTATTTCACCAATATTTGTAATCTCGTCCCTATCTGAAAATTGAAATCTCAGCCAAAACTTTTGGAATTTCATCGAGATTTTCTAACTAGGCTCTAGAGTGATAATGAGCTCCTCTCGCTCTCACCCGTCTTACCGCAGAGCTGGCCACCTTCTGCAATGTCGCCTGCTGTAACTTTCTTGGTGAGGAGGGGGCTAAATTTTAAATACATATGTGTGAGAGTTAGATTTGTAAAAAAATAAGATACATGAGCCTAGCTAACGATAGATTTCTGCTTGCACTAAAGTGTGGAACTAAGAATATAAGATGCACTAATTAAGCAAGAAATCTTGCTTGCTATATGCAGGATTTATCTCTAGCCAGGTAAGGGAAATGTTTGCTTCTGCATGCAACAGGGGTTACAACTGAAAAAGAATAATCAAAGCTTAATAGAGTGTATCATAATGTGATCAACTCCAGTTACAAAGCTTACAAGAGATCCAAATTTTTTTGCTTTTTCGTGCTAGAACTAGGTGCAGTTTGTTTGGCATCCTCTGACAATTTTTTTTAAAAAAAATGCAATCCTATTCCGAATATAATTGTAAAAATAACCATATCTCTAATTATGGTAGCACCGGAAAGTAACACGTATTACCTTTTGCGCTCCTATACCGCAGAAGTCGCTGCTGCTCTCTCGGCTTCTACAGTGTGGAAGCGCAGAAGGCGACATATGACACTTTCTGACTCTTCCGCGATTAAGGATGGGGCTATTTTCGTAATGGATTTTGATAAACATCATCCGGATGTTTTTGTTTTTAAGAATCATCTAAAATGTGAATCGTTGGATGTACGTTGTGATTAGTGATTTTGATGGGCCCGATTTGAGTAATGAGCTCCAGAGTTTGATCTAACGGCTAGAAATTTAGATGATTTTTAACAACAAAATATCCGATAGATCCCTAGACACTCCCGTAATTACGTTCGAAAGAGAGATAGACTTACATAAAAAATAAAAAGTAATGATCGTGGCACCGCTCGAAAGCTGGAATCACCCTAATCTGCTCCGTGTTACACATGCGGCTGAGTACTACAGTGTGCGCGTGCATTTCATTCTAAATCAAAATATATTACAGGATCATTTCCTGTGCACTGTGCTATATTCTCCCTTCACAGTGTGTGCTGCCAGCTGTGACTTGATACTCGGCGGATTATGGGTCTATTTGTTTTAATGACAAATTTGTCTTACTAAATCTTATCAAAATTTAATATTACTAAAATTTAGTTACCAAATTGACTACCTAATGTTTTGATAAAAAATTAGCAAGAAATTAAATAAACTAAAGGACTAAGAGAGGAGGAAATCTTATTAAAATTTGATACCAAACCAAATACTTACTAAATTTAATTACCGTTACTAACATTTAGTAAGATAAATATTGATATATAACCATAAAAAAAAACAAACCTAACGCACTCTATAAATAGCACCTCGCCACCACCGCGACACCCCACAGCCATTCTCTCCCAAAGCTAACCTACCAGCTGCTTACAAGTCGAGCACTCGCTCGCCCTTCGACCACGCATCACAGTGTAAGTCCGATCGATAGGGGATGAGGCGTTACGACATCTCTTCGCCGCTCGCTGCCCTTGCCCTTCTCCTCCTCATCTGCTTCTTCCACGACGCATCAGCCGCTCGCCTCCTGCCCGCCGCCGACGGCGTCAAGGCAGCCGCGGATGGCCTGGTGCTCCAGGAGGGCGACGGCGGTGAGGGCTCTGAGGTGAGAAGCAAAGCCTAACTTGATCGAGTTTGTACGACTTCCGCTTTGAGACATCCGTTCAAAAACAAGAGCCAGAGGCTTGAGGCGAGAGCTAGCTAATCTTCCTTCTTCTGGTCGTGCGATATGTGCAGCACATGGTGACGATGGGAGCAGCGGAGGAGGCGGCGTGCGAGGAGGGCAACGACGACGACTGCATGCAGAGGAGGCTGCTCCACGACGCGCACCTCGACTACATCTACACGCAGCACAAGGGCAAACCATGAGGAATCTTCCAGTCTAGCTTCCTCCGTTGATCTAGCTGGTCGGCCGGACAAGTACATGCTGGAGATTAAGTCGACACAAGCAATCATCTAATAACAATAATATATCTAATCTACCTGCTGTTTTGGCTATATCTGTGATCCCCATCCATCTAGGAATATATGCGTGCGTCACATCTGTCTGTACATCTCTAGTACTGATCTGATATACTGCATGGTATTGTCTTCTTCGAGTGTTTGCTTTGTTACTGTTCAGAGTGGAGTGTCAAGTGTAAGACGGTGAAGGTGATGAGGATTTCTCTCTAGCTAGCTAGCTATGTGAAGTTGTGAATGGACAAGCGTATAATACCAGTACGTTTCCTTGTTGTATTAAAGAGTTCTAGTGTGCAGACGCAGTTGCATTTGTTTTCTGCTGCATGTCTGTCTTGTCTGTGACCGCTGTCTGGAAACTCTAATGTCTGAATCCCTGACTTCGTTGCCTATAAACATTTCTCCCTTGCCTCTGCTTGTCCCCTATCTACTTTCTCGAAGAGAACAACCAATATTTCTATTAGTCCAAGAAAACAACCGCTGTGCTAGCTGGATCTGGCTACAATCTTTAATTATGGGCTGATTGCATCGATCGATCGTATCTGTTCTCTAGATTCCATATGACGGTGAGACGATGGCTACAGCTTGAAAAAGTCAACACCGTGCAGCTACAGTCCATTTGCAAGATAATTAGGCTTTTTTTTAAACGGACCGTTCTTTATAGGGGTGTACCTTCACAACTATCCAGAATTTTAGCTGTATATAACTAAGTATACATTGCTAGATATAAAAGCAAATGCGAATATTTTATAGATGAAATAAGAACCTAACGGCTAGAGTTTTACAAAAATTGCGGCTGACACCAGATACATTACAGAACACCCACAAAAAAGGCTTGAGCAGATAGATCAAGGCCTTCAAAACCAAATATCATTGCCTTCTACGGTCTTTTGGAATCCATCGTCTTCTTGGAAATCTAAGGGGGGGGGGGATTAGGAGCAAGGGTGAGTACACAATCGTACTCAACAAACCATATGGAAATTATAAATATTACATGCAGGATAAACAAAGGTAGGTACATGTTTTAAGTATTGTGGATGCAAGTTGTAAACATCAGTTTTATTTTACATTTGAAACACAAACCATAAATAAGGTAATACCATAGGGAGGGTTATTTGCAAAGTTCACATTTACGATAAATTCTATTTAAGAAAGCTATAGAGGCGCAGTTACAGAAATCATTCTAGATTAACTCAGCTTTATTAACCGGAAGCACGGCGTATTCGAATACCACTGATATCACTCTGCAGAGGTGCTCATCTTTACCCACAAGATTTCTACAGTCGTTATGCCACTCAAGATCAACATACAACTTAAATACATGCGGCCGGACTGAGATGAATTATAGCCTTTTGTTGAACTTTCTTTCTTTAGCTCATATCCAGTAGGTTACGTGGATCCCCAGTTGTAAGTTCAACATTCATTAGTTATGGTTTTGGTGTTAATGACAAATCTAATATTGAGATTATCCATTAATGTGATTTTGTTATTAATGACAAATCTTATATCGAGACTAACTTGTTGATTTAGAATATCTTTGATTAGTCTCATATGGAAAACCCAAGGTATGTTTGCATATTCATTCTAATATTAGTTGCATACTTTGGAGTCAAGTTAAAGTATGAATGTCCCCATGATATTAACCACAAACGTGCATCATGTTTCCCAATCCACACATTACATGGATGCACATATTTAGGGGGAGTTTGTAGTTTAACTTGAAAGTCTCTTTGTATTGATCTATTCTTTATTGACACATATAAGGATCAAGACAGAGAAACTAAATCCTTGAGTATATATTTTAATTGCCTAGTTATAAGTATACTCATGGTAATATAGGATATACTCCAATACGATCAATTTGAATATGTGCATATTATCTCCAAGTCAATCATATTTATGCACATATACATGTGGGGTGTATTCTATAGTTGATGATTTAGAGTAATGATCATTTCCATACAATTTACATATAATGTATCATTACTTTTCATCAACATGAGTATATGAAAACTTGTGTAGTTAATATATACTCATATCAATTTAAATGATAATTTAAATTGAGTTCATTTGTCTTAATTAATTATTAACGAACACTTCATCATGTGTTGATGGTGCTCCGTGATTAATTGAGGGCAAATGAATAGTTCTTAAGTATAGTAAAGCATGAGTTGCATTATTGTACTTAAAACACAATTAAATCATTTCAATTGATTTAGGTTGTGCTCAATTGATCTAGAGGCATCCATTATGTGTTAATGGAGTGCAAGAGATAATTGAGACAACCGTGCATCTTGGACTAACTATTTTATGAGTTGTGATTGAGTTAGGTCCAAAGATGGATGAGATGATGAGAAAGGGATAAAGACGGCATCATGAGTTGATGAGCGTCAAGAGTGGATCCCGAAGAGGAGTCGAGTGATGATCCCGGGGAAGTATCAAAGTGAAGATCATAAAGACCCCAAAGGAGATTGCTTGCGCACGGCGGCGAAGGTATAATTAGATAGGCTAAGGACTTTATAGTCTTTGAGTCTAAGGTTTTATCGCCGTGCTATTAAGAGGGGTCGTTCCCTAGCTTGAGCTTCATCATGTGTTGGTGATCTCAATCCGCGTTCACTCGAGCTCAAATCATTTGGATTTGGTTTTTGCATGAGGGTTAACTATTTGGCATGTGTTGCGAATGGGTTAAACTTATGCTTGGTTGTTATTTGTTTATGCTTTGATTTGCATGTGTTGCAAATAGGATTAGCTAATGCGTTGGCTTTTGCGTGAAGTTCACTTTTACATGTGTTGCATTAGTTGAAGCTTCATGCTTTGGTTTCGCAAAACATCTTTATAAAACCGTGTGGTTGCTTGGAGCTAAGTTTTGCATGTGTTGCAAAAGGAGAGAGCTCAAGCACGATTTGGTGTTTGTGTGTTTGTATGGAGCTAGAGGCTTGTATGTGTTGCGAGTAAAGAGCTCATACGTGTGATTTGGTTTTAGTTGAAGTTTGGTTTTGGTGTTGCATGGGACTAGAGAATTGCATGTGTTGCAATTAGAGAAGTTCATGCATCTTGATTTGATATTGCTTGGAGCTAGACTTTTGCATGTGTTGCAAAGAGTAGTGCTCAAGCATGAAAATGGTTTATTGCGTTATTTGCAAGTTCGTTGTGCGAAGAAACTAAGGTTTATGAGTCCGGAATCCCGAGAGCATGTGAGTGGGGCTTGCAACGGGTGTTGGCAAGTTGACCGGGTCTTGTGTTGACCTTCACATGGCTAGGGGATTAATCTCAGAACTCGAGTTTGATTTGCTTAATACGCTTTGCAAATAGTTCTTGAGTTGATTGCAAATGTGTTTTTGCAATTTGGTTGAAATTCTTTGAGCATGGGTTAAATTGGTGCAAATGTGTTTTGCACGTGTGTATGATCATGTGTTGATCATCCTTGAGGCTCAAAGAATTGCATTTGGTTTTTCGGAGAAAAGTTTATAAAATCCGAGTTTTCTCGCCAGGCGGTGTGATGACTGCCTGGTGATCTGACCGCCAAGGCGGTTGGACGGCCCAGTCCGGTCGAGACGGCAGGAGGTGCAAGTGGCACCGGGGTCGCCGGCTTGAATTTTCGAGAGGGTTGCTTTTGCGGCTTTTGTTGGGATCGGTGTGTCCCGTGTCGTCTGGACCGGACCGTGTCGCGACAGTGAATTGCGGTGTGATGCAAGTGGTAACTGGTCGGTTTTCCACCGATTGGCATGAGAGCCGACGGACGGCCGAGGCCCTTGGCCGGACCGGATTTTCTTGACTTTTGCCCGCTTTCGCCCCCAAACGGCTAGTTTTCTTGTGGGGCTATAAATACCCCTTAGGGGGCTTAGGCGGTGGTTGTTCTTTGTGTTTGAGGTTTTGGGTGAGGTGTTGCATGTGTTGCATACTCCCATTTGATTCTTGAGCTAAAAAGTGAGCACTAATCGCATGTATTGCAATTAGGAGTGGATTGAGTGATCTCTTGTGCATGTGTTGCACTTGTGTGAGGTCCTTGTGCATGTGTTGCACTTGGTGATCACCGGGAGCGCATTCGTTGTGCTCGGTGAAGTTCGAGCGAAGGAGCGGCTTATTACTCTTGGAGGTTGCCGACTCCTAGACGGCGTAGGCGTCGTGCGCGGGAGCTCTCGAGGTGTAAGATGCCCCGGCAAGTTTGTGAAGGTTCGGGTTGAGCCTACGCGCGAGCGTGAAAAACCACGACTAGTGGAAAGAGGCGGTGCTCGAGCGGGAGCCGGTCCAAGTGTGGGCTTGCCTCAACGTGGACTAGGGAGACCAAGCAAGTCTCCTAACACCACGGAAAAATATCGGTTGTCTCTTTTACTTTCAAGTATTTACATTTATTGTATATTGTTCAATTGCTTGATTGTAATTAGAATTGCTTAGTGTTAATTGATTGATCAACTTAGCAATTCTAGTTTAGAGACATAATTTAGTTAGTGCACCAAAGGAGCCTAGTTGATTTAGGCTTTAATTGTCAAAACCTATTTATCACTTCCGCATATATATTTGATTAGGTTTTGACATAGGGGTTGATTAGAGCGAATTGTTTAGTGAGCGATCGAATTTCAGAAAACGCCTGCTCACCCCCTCTAGGCGCATCCTCGACCCTACCCCAAAGGTCGGTGTTTCAGATAACCGCAAGTAAATTGTAAGTATAGGGATCACGCGCCTCTCCTCGAATGGTCGGACCAAAGAAGCCTCAGATTTATACTGGTTCGGGCTGAATGTCCCTACTTCCAGTTCGTGGTGGCGGTTTGAATTGCCCTGAGCTTGGAGAGCAAACAGAGATTACAAACGGAGGCTAAGGACAGGCCCTTAGCACTCGCTCGGGAAGAAGAAATCGGGAGGGCTTTCCTAAGCCTGGCGCCGACCCGGGTCGGAGGACCCTGAGCAACCTAAAGGGGCGGTGCCAGTGAGCGAACTCGCGTGAGAGCGTGTGAAGGAAGGAAAAATCTATCTATCCCCCTCCTCCAAGGGTCCTGCCTCCCTTTATATAGGCCGAGGAGGCAGGTTACACGAGGATTTGAAAAAGAGACAAGAGAATGCCCCGTCCGGGCATCCTAGTCTTCGGTCATGATGACGGGAAGGCTCTTCGCCTGGGCGACCTGGTCTTCGGTCATGATGACCCATGGCTCAGCAAGCGTCCCATACGGGTGGGTAGACACAAGGCGGCGCCCTTTTCGGAGGACGCATATCTACCCTCTCGAAGCACCACGACGCCGACGCCTTGAAAAGATGGGTGTTTAGCCGAGGCCGCCCTTTGGTTGCCTTTGAGAAGGAAATCGTCGCCTAATATTACTGCTAAGGCCAGCGGCAATGAGACGCCCGCTGGCGATCGCTGGCCGACGTGGCGGTAGACTGTGGGGCCGAGGCTTGTGGGGACCTCGGTCGGGTCTGGTCTGAGCTCTGTGGTGGTACTGATCGCGGGTCGGTCGGAGTAGGTGCTCACGAGGTGTCATACCTGGTCGGTCAAGGTACGGGTGCGTCCGACCCGAGATTCGATAGCAACCCCCTTCCAGTAAGGGACGAGGGCCATGTCGGTTTCACCTTTAGCCCGGACTCCGAGGCTAGATAATTCGGAGAAATGAGATCTTGAAATAGATGTATACTTTGCTGTGGGGTATCCCTGGTATGAGTATTCGTCACCCACTTCCAGACTCATCGCCAAGGCGGCGCGATCCGCCAATTGAGGATACATATCACTAGAGAACCAAATGAATGGCCACTCCATTTCCGTTCCACCCCGGTCACTTTGCGGACGATTCTCCTCCCAGAATGGTAGCTACCTCCTATAGGTATTCCAAAGGAAAGTACAATGTACTGTGCTATATTGGAACAGGTCAACAGGGCTAACCGACCCAACTTGTGGTTGAGCAGGAACTGAAGTTATTTATTTTGCCCAAAACATCGGTCCTTAAATACCAAAGACTCAGCCAAATAACATACCACAAACCGCTGATACCCACTGTACCACCACCACACCACATCCTGGCTTCGTCATCGATTGGGGGTTGAGCCAGCATCCACTTCCTATGATCCGCCCAACGCTGTCCTCCTAACCGTAGCAATTTTTGAAAATCACACGAGCCAACTCTCGGAGATTTTAAGCAGTTTAACTAAAGGTGAAATTATATTTATTGCTATTCTACGGAGGTTTAATATTTTATAGCCTAAGGTTAAAAGGAATTAGGGCATAATAACAAGTTTAACATTGGATTGTATCTAATCATGTCATTTGAAACTATCTCATTTTCTAGTTTTCTAAAATACCGAAAAATAATGCAGTATAGAAAATATACATATTACTGTAATGGAACTGGGTTCAACATGTTCAAGGAGTGTGGCTTGCCTTGCGGGGTCGAAGGTTTGCCTAAAGAGTAGTGGTCGATGTCGTGTCCGATCCCGTACGCCTCCTGCTCCGGCTCCAAGTACGGCTTCAAGGGCGGATCCAACGTCGGATCTAACGCGAGAAAACACAACAAGTAAATAAATGAATAAAAACAATAAAGAAAGAAGAACGGAAAAAGGAACAAAGGAGAAAATGGTCAAAATAGGGTTCAGGGGCATTTTGGAAATTTTTGGAACCTGGTTTGGCAGAACGGAGATCATTTTTGGACTCAGCGGCTTGAACTAGTTAAGAATATATATTTTTGGGTATTTTTGGATTTTTGAATTTTTTTTTTTGGAATTTTTATGGGATTTTTGGGAATTTTTTTGAATTTTTAATCAATTTTTGGATTTAAAAATAAATTTTAAATCTGAAAATCAAATCAAAAACCTGAAAATTAAATTTGGGCCACACAAGAATCAAAAGTGAAGATCATAAAGACCCCAAAGGAAGATTGCTTGCGCATTTGACGAAGGTATAATTAGATAGGCTAAGGACTTTTATAGTCTTTGAGTCTAAGGTTTTATCGCCGCGGTTATTAAGAGGGGTCGTTCCTAGCTTGAGCTTCATCATGTGTTGGTGATCTCAATCGCGTTCACTCGAGCTCAAATCATTTGGATTTGGTTTTTGCATGAGGGTTAACTATTTGGCATGTGTTGCGAATGGGTTAAACTTATGCTTGGTTGTTATTTGTTTATGCTTTGATTTGCATGTGTTGCAAATAGGATTAGCTAATCGTTGGCTTTTGCGTGAAGTTCACTTTTACATGTGTTGCATTAGTTGAAGCTTCATGCTTTGGTTTTGTAAAACATCTTTATAAAACCGTGTGGTTGCTTGGAGCTAAGTTTTGCATGTGTTGCAAAAGAGAGAGCTCAAGCCACGATTTGGTGTTTGTGTGTTTGTATGGAGCTAGAGGCTTGTATGTGTTCAGAGTAAAGAGCTCATACGTGTGATTTGGTTTTAGTTGAAGTTTGGTTTTTGGTGTTGCATGGGACTAGAGAATTGCATGTGTTGCAATTAGAAGTTCATGCATCTTGATTTGATATTGCTTGGAGCTAGACTTTTTGCATGTGTTGCAAAGAGTAGTGCTCAAGCATGAAAATGGTTTATTATGCGTTATTTGCAAGTTCGTTTATGCGAAGAAACTAAGGTTTATGAGTCAGGAATCCGAGGCATGGAGTGGGGCTTGCAACAGCGGTGTTGGCAAGTTGACCGGGTCTTGTGTTGACCTTCACATGGCTGGGGGATTAATCTCATAAACTTCGAGTTTGATTTGCTTAATCGTTTTTGCAAATAGTTCTTGGAGATTGATTAAAAATGTGTTTTTGCAATTTGGTTGAAATTCTTTGAGCATGGGTTAAATTGGTGCAAATGTGTTTTGCGTGTGTATGATCATGTGTTGATCATCCTTGAGGCTCAAAGAATTGCATTTTGGTTTTTCGGAGAAAAAGTTTATGAAAATCAAGGAGTTTTTCTCGCAAGGCGGTGGACTGGCCAAGCCTGGTGCTCTGACCGGCGAAGGTTAGGACCCGTGCCCGACGGTGATCGCAAGGCAAAAGTGCGTGAAGCATGTGATCGCCGCTTGACAATTTTCCAGAGAGGGTTGCTTTTGCGGAGAGGTGCTTATGCGGCTTTGATCACCGGTGTCCCGTCTGCCGGACCAGTGCATGCGACTAGTGAATCATGGTGTGGATGCCGCGCAATGTAGCAGTCGGTTTTCCGACCGCTGGCATGTGAGGCGTTTCCCGACTGCATGTGGTCTTATCGGACCGGATTTTACTTGACTTTTGCCCGTTACCTCAAACGGCTAGTTTTCTTGTGGGGCTATAAATACCCCTGGGGGGCTTAAGCAGTGGTTGTTCTTTGTGTTTGAGGTTTTGGGTGAGGTGTTGCATGTGTTGCATACTCCCATTTGATTCTTGAGCTAAAAGTGAGCACTAATCGCATGTATTGCAATTAGGAGTGGATTGAGGTGATCTCTTGTGCATATGTTGTACTTGTGAGGGGTCCTTGTGCATGTGTTGTACTTGGTGATCAATGAGCGCGATTCGTGTGCTTCCGTGAAGTTCGAGTTAAGGAAGCTTATTATTTTTGGAGGTTGCTGACCTTTAGACGGGTAAGCGTGTCGGCGCTGGAGCTCTTGAGGTGTAAGATGCCCCTGCAAGTTTGTGAAGGTTCGGGTTGAGCTTCGGCAGAAAGCGTGAAAAGACCAATGCATTTGTGGAAAGAGGCGGTGTGCTCAGCCGGAGCCCGGTCCAAGTGTGGATTTGCCTCAACGTGAACTAGGGAGACTGCAAGTCTCCCAGATTTTCACGGAAAAATGTCGATTGTCTCTTTTACTTTCAAGCATTTACATTTATTGTGTATTGTCTAATTGCTTGATTGTAATTAGAATTGCTTAGTGTTGTCTGCTGATTGATCAACTTAGCAATTCTAGTTTCAGAAGACATAATTTAGTTAGTGCACCGATGAGCCTAGTTGATTTAGGGCTTTAATTGTCAAAACCCATTTATCACTTCGCAGATATATATTTGATTAGGTTTTGACATAGGGGTTGATTAGAGCGAATTGTTTAGTGAGCGATCGAATTTCAGAAAATACTGCTCACCCCCTCTAGAAGCATCCTCGATCCCTACCCCGATGTCGGTGTTTGCGTAGAACCGGCAAGTAAATTGACAAGTATAGGGATCAGGCCTCTCCTCTCCTAGTCGAACTCAAAGAAGCCTCAGGTTATACACTGGTTCGGAATTCAATGTCCCTATTTCAGTTAAGTGGTGGCGGTTTGAATTGCCCCTGAGCTTGGAGAGGAATTGTAGAGATTATAAGCGGAGGTTAAGGACAGGCCCTTAGCACTCCGCTTTCGGGAAGAAGAAATCGGGAGAACTTTCTAAGTTCAAGCCGCAGAATGGTTTGAGAGGACCACGAGCAACGTCACTTATATGGACTATTCTCCTCCCAGAATGTTAGCTACCTCTTATAGGTATTCCAAAGGGAAATACAATGTACTGAGCTATGTTGGAACAGGTCAACAGGACGGGTTGAGCGGGAACTGAAGTTATTTACTTTGCTCAAGACATCGGTCTTTAAATGCCAAAGACTCAGCCAAATGACATACCACAAACCGCTGGTACCCACTGTACCACCACCATACCACTTCCTGGTTTCGTCATCGGTTGGGGGTTGGGCCAGCATCCACCTCCTGTGATCCGCCCAATGTTGTCCTCCTAACCGTAGCAATTTTTGAAAATCACCCGAGCCAACTCTCGGAGATTTTAAGCAATTTAACTAAAAGTAAAATTATATTTATTGCTATTCTACAGAGGTTTAATATTTTATAGCCTAAGGTTAAAAGGAATTAGGGCATAACGACAGGTTTAACATTGGATTGTATATAATCATATCATTCGAAACTATCTCCTTTTCTAGTTTTCTAAAATACCGGAAAATAATGCAGTACAGAAAATATACATATTATTGTAATGGAACTGGGTTCAACATGTTCAAGGAGTGTGGCTTGCCTTGCGGGGTCGAAGGTTCGCCTAAAAAGTAGTGGTCGATGTCGTGTCCGGCCTCAGAAGCCTCCGCTCCCGGCTCCAAGTACGGCTCCAACGTCGGATCTAATGCGAGAAAACGCAACAGGTAAATAAATGAATAAAAACAATAAAGAAAGAATAACGGAAAAAGGAACAAAGGAGAAAATGGCCGGAATGGGGTTCAGGGGCATTTTGGAAATTTTTGGAACTTGGTTTGGCAGAACGGAGATAATTTTTGGACTAAAATGCTCGAACTGGTCAAGAATATATATTTTTGGGTATTTTTGGATTTTTGGGAATTTTGGATTTTTGGGAATTTTTTGAATTTTAAATCAATTTTTGGATTTTAAAATAAATTTTAAATCTGAAAATCAAATCAAAAACCCAAAAATTAAATTTGGGCCACACAAAGAATCGCCTCACATCAGGCGCGCTCATGACGCTTGGCACCACCGACAAAGGGCCCGAGGAGGCGGAGGCTAACCAAGTGGGCCCTTTTGGCGGTGAGGCGAAGAGGGAGCTGACTGGTGGGACCGAGGTGACATAGAGACAGAAGGGGAACGCAAGGTGCGGGCAAGGGGAAGAAACCGGCCGGGAAGACGATTTGAAACAAATAAAGCAAATCGGGCTTTGGATGGCGAAAGAAGTAGCGAAAAGGGTAGAGCTCGACTGGGTGAGTTCGGGACGAGGTAAATGAGCCGCGGGGTGAGCTATTTATAGCCGGAACCGTGCATAAAACGACGAGGCTTGGCATCATGGCAACGACGACTCGGAGTGGAGAGAGGAGAGCTCGAGGCGAGGCGGGGAGTTGACGGGTGCGCGCGGCGAGACGGAGCGGTGCCAGGCAGTGACTTGATGGGGTGCAGAGGCGATGGGATGGGCGGCGCGGTGCTTGAGTACTGTAGCACAGGCGGCGAGGCGAGTAATGGCGACGGGACGGAGGAAGACGACAACGTTGGCGACGTGGGCAAAGCCTACCGAGGCGAGGCGCAGAGTGTGGGCAAGGAGGTGGTCTGGGCGCAAGTGCCCGAGGCGGCTGGGAAGAAGGTCGCAGGTGAGCGGGCTGGGAGGGAAGTTGGGCCGGCGAGCGCCATGGGCCGGAGGGAAAAGAGACGGCCCGAGCGGGGAGAAGGCGAACTGCCGAAATAGGAAAGCGCAAAGTCGGGTGGACTTCCCAAAAAGGAAAGGTTTCAAAAGAGAGCCAAAATAAACGAAATAAAATCCGGGAAATTCAGGAAAAACCAAATAAATCCACGAAACTTAAATAAACTCATTTTTGAAAATTTTGGGGTATTTCATTTTTTTTCCCCGCAAAGTTGCTGCTGTGGTAGCCGCGAAAGCCCTTGACTCCTTGAGACATGAGTAGCCAAAGTGATGAGATGACATGGGGACTATGGGAGTACCAATGCCAACACCAACGTTGCCAAACCTAGCTAGCCACTCGAGCAAAGACATCTACTGTCCGGTGATCCGATCGATTTCTAGCTAGCATCAGTCCAATTGCATTGCATTGCTGCATGCACGCGCACACTGACTGATGAACAGATATGGAAGCAGTTTCCACTAGGTTCAAGCTCTTCTTTTATCGATGTGTTTTGGTTTGCGCAGAGTGGACAATGGTGCCTACTCCATTATGATCTGACATCAAGCTAGCAAGTGATCAGTCCTGTGATCTTAGCTGCATCTGCTGCTAGCTAGCTACTGATGCAGTCCACCGTAGTGCGAGCGTGTGGGCTTTTCTTGTTAAAGCAGCGCGCGTGTCAGCTTCTCGCGCTGCATGATTTACAGAAACGCTCGCTTTATCTGCTTCTTTTTGCAGCAATACGGTGCGAAACGACGAGGAGGAAGGTAGGCCACTTCGATTGGAGGGAGGAGCACTTTTTGCCTGCACAACGACATGATCGTATGATCGACCGCCTCGTGAGCACACGTCTGCTTGCACCGGTACTCTCAGTTGACAACAGATCCTGGTTGCAATAAAGCCAAAATCTTTGAAACAGGCGTCTCTTTGATCCATCCTTGTTCAGACTTTCAGACAGCGCAGGTCTCATCTAGCTACTAGTTAGCTTGCTTTTCTGGCGTGGCTAGGTTGGACGCGGTTTAATTACGCTCTTTTTAGCTTTTATTGACTTCGACGGTGACCATACAAAATGTGTTATAATGTCAAAATAAATAATCAAACACATCAAGTGGCAGGCATGACGGTGTTCAAAAAGGAAAAGTTGCAGCTACGAAAGTACTAGACTCTGCAGTGAGAGCGCAGCGCCTGCATCAGAACGTAGAGTAGTCGTCAGCTCAGTTAGTTCTTCTTCCGTCTATAAACTTTTTCTGTCATACGTAGGAACAAGGTGTTGAAAATAACTAACTATGCCTAATTATTATCTATAAATATTATATTCAATATATATGTAGTAATAAATATTTATTAAGAGTATAAAGAAAGCATCACACTACGGTCGGCGTCTTTTGCGATCCTCGCGTGTGGAGAAAGGGAAGACGATGAAGATGCTAAAAGTTGAATGGAGACCGGAGAGTACATGCTCATTGCTATCGAGCACATGTATCGAGTCACTCTGCATGAGTATCCTACACTGGGTGTAAGGTTTTTAACGCGGTAGTAACTCTGAACCTGTTCAAGAATGAATAAAATTTAGTTCCTTTTCGTCCGATATTTATATCCACTGCCTCAGCTCCGTGTGTCTCTGGTTCATTTCCTCTTGTCACAATAGTGCAAATAGACCGGGTTTAGACTGGCACAACATAAAGCCGACACAAATTGCAAGTAGACCGTGTCTAGACTCACTGAAAACAAGCATAGCCGACACGGTGGACTGACCGGGCCATAACGGCACGATACGGTTTAGACAATGGATGAGTCTTGCTTTTGACTTGGTTAGGGTCAGACTAGTATCGTACAAGTACATACATCTTCTGGCCAGTATTTCTGCACATAATGTAACTGCTCCTACGAGCATGCCGCTAGCAGGCTAGCTCAGGTCAGTAGGCTAAAAAGGCTACGTATTAAAAGGAAATAATCTTCTATACATACATGGAATAAAATGGCTAATGTTACGGAATGTATCAATTCCACTGATCCGGTAGGATAGCTTGCGTGTGTGCATGCAATTCATGGTATGTTTTCCACATACTCTTTAACATTCCCTCGTAAACACAACATCGTTGTCGTGGAAGTCAGAGCAAGACGTAACGTCGTTGACGTTGAGACTGGATCGAAACTCATGGATGAGCGTCGTTGGTATAGTCCTTTGTTGAATATATCGGTGAACTAAGAAGACGATGGAACATGCAAAACATGCGCAGTAGCTACCAAGTGACACATTCTCACAGACGAAGTGGATGTCAAGCTCGATTTGTTTGGTACGACAATGTTGTACTAGGTTGGATGGGAGGTATGCTGTTGAAATGTTGTCGCATATGTGACCGTCGCTGTCTTGACCGGTTGGTGCAGCTGTTGAAGAAGCTGGCGCAACCAGCAGGTCTCAGCAATGGCATTGGCGATAGCATGGGACTCCGCCTTAGCGTTGTAGCGTGAAACAGTAATTTGACACTTGGAGGACCATGAGACTAGGTTGTCACCAAGAAATACACAATACCCTGAACTTCTGAAGTGAAGCAATGAGTGTCGGGACAATCAGCCCAATTGACGTCCGAGCAGGCGACAAGTTGTATAGAGGAGGACAAGTGAAGATGAAGACGGTAGTGATTGAATGGTGCCTCGTAGGTATTGAAGTATGCGCTTAATAAGCTGCATGTGAGGATCACGTACGAAGAGCA
The DNA here is from genome assembly GCA_036346375.1 of Guadua angustifolia. NCBI lineage: Eukaryota > Viridiplantae > Streptophyta > Magnoliopsida > Poales > Poaceae > Guadua > Guadua angustifolia. The sequence continues at coordinate 53,077,430 of CM070520.1, read as the reverse complement.
TGCATGTGCAAGCAAACTTGCTTCAGAGCATAGCATGTGCAAGCATATCATTTTATCAATTGCACTAAGCAAAATAGGGCATATGATCAAATCCATCAAAATAGGAAATATGCCAGTGGTTACAGGTATATATTGCAGTGCACTAGCGAGGTTGCAATAGAGAGGGGCATTCTCTGCCTATACGAGTATCTGCAGGGGTGTAACAAGGCTTGCAAGTACCAATGACGTTTGAATTACGTGACCGAACAGACTTTGCATTGCGGATCTAGGCAAATGCAATGCTCTGCTGCTCGCTTGCTTTGCTTCTTCATCAACAAAACGAAACCGAATCCGAGTCGTACCTTGCAGCCGGATTACCTAATCCAAATGGAAGCAGTGTCAGCTTACACCAGTGCGTAGGTCATCCATCCTAGCTATATAGATCGTTACGATATACACCTAAACTCTATACAACTATCCAGAACCACGGTTCGCCTCGAATAGAGAATACATGACATCGATCATGCAGCGTTACACAATAGGCAACGACTTGTGACATCGATTTTCATTGCTTGTTCATTCCAGCAATGGCCAGCGACGACGAGTGCATGGACGATAACAGCATGGTGGCGCACGGTTGCGTCGATGCTCTACACTGGTTGGTTTCGCCCCATCCCATTAGTAGCACCTCTGGTTTCTAGATGCAATGTCGTTGCAGCTTGGAGACAAAGAGCAGCTTCAGTGATCGTTCTTGTAGGATTTGGAGGCTTGTTTCCTGCATGGCTTCCTTGGCAACGACGAGGTTTCATAGGTCCTAGCAAGTTTGTTCCTTACCGACTTGTATGCATCATTCTGTAGGCCAAAAAAGTTCCATTGCAAATATCATAGCAAACATCTTTGTTAATCGAATATTATCTTACTCTAGATCATTTCCACTAATCATTTTTAGAATATAGCCATATGTTATACAATACATATTGTACAAGTTACAAAGACATCTGTGATGAAACATGGCGTATTTTTAGCAACTATTTGTGATATGGCATAGAGGTTTATATGTCGTAGCCATCTGTGATTAGTCAACTTGTCGCAGCCATCTGTGATTAGTCAACTTGTCACATATAGTTACGTTTTTTTGATAGTCTGTTTTGCATCACAGACGGTTTTTCCTTAGTCATCTTTGATGTGTCAACTTATCACAGTTGACTTAGTATCTAGAATGATTTATGATATTGCACAGACTGTTGTATGTTAGTAACCATCTGTAATATTACGACTTTATATCTAGATTTAGTTCACTGGTTCACTCGAACTCAACTCATTGGTTCACTCGAGCTCGGCTCTTCACACTCACAAGTTTGAGGCGATTTGGTAAAAAAATCAAGTGGTATCAAAAGGAGCTATTAAGGGTTTATATTTTGAACATGCAATGTTAGTATTTGATTCTAATGTGTTGCTTGCATACCTTCTTTAACCCTAGATGTAGTTGGGTAGAGAGAATACGGACTAGAGGAAGATCAATTAATATGTATTAATTACAGAGGAGAGTAGACATATCTTTTGATTAAGAATGAGAGCACAAAAAATAGGGAATACAAAGACATCATAATTGTTTAATTCACCTTAGTTATTTGGTTAGTTGGCTGTGTGAGATAAAATTAACTTTTTTATGTGCTTATGAATTAAATTAAAAATGGACCGAAGGTAGATGTATATTGAGAATCGTGTAACAAAGGAATACATAGAAAACATCTCCGCTTATAAAAGAGTTAACGAGCAAGTTACGGTGAATAAAGACTTAACATGTATGTATTGTCCATGCATAGATTGCAAGGATGTTGAAGATGAGGTAAAATATAATCAGTTCAATGACATGCCACCATTCGGTGACAGCATACAACTATATCTCGAAGATTCCGAGGAAACCAGTAATACCCACATTAATCATGAGGAAGGGTTATACTTCAAAGATAATCCACCTTTCACATCTCTTTGGTACCATAGGGTAGCTTATCGTACAATTTCCGCCTTTGTAGGTACATGTCAAGTGAAATAAAGCGGTCGAGAAGATGATTCTAACAATGTCGCAGCTCGTAAAATATTTAGAATTTAACAAAAACTACAACCTGAAAAAGTTCCATTTTGTTGTTCTCTAAGTGATTCATATATAATGCTTTATTTGTAACACCACCCATATGAAAACTACGGCATAATATCAAATTTAGCCAAATTACTCAAGCATTGTCTTTGTTAACAATAGGCATGAAAGAATATTACAGACAACTAATCTAAAAGACCGTCTGTGATATAACACTAACTTAGAGAGTTCAGCTGGTGTAGCCGTCTAGGATATGACCACTACTATAGGAATGTACATCACAATCGGTTATTTTTGTCATCACAGTCGGTTTTGGTGGTGATACAAAGTCATTAGACACTGAGGAGGATGCGCTATCACAATCGATTTTCACCTGATTGTAATAAATTATCATCAAAGTCGGTTCTAAGTAAGAACTGATTGTGATGTGAGCATCATCACAATCAGTTCTAGCTCAGAACCGATTGTAATATGGTGTTTGTTCTTTGTACATCCTCCCAAAAACAACACAGATTACATACAACATATATACACCAAAAACAGTACAGATTACATACTATATGCATATTACATTTACGATATATATAGAACACAAGCACTTTACAATACACGTATCACATTCACTCACAATAAGAACACAAACATACTTAACAGCCAGTGCACATATCACATTCATATGTTATAATATTGTTTACATATAAACTAGTAGGAGCCTGTCGGGTCTCCAAACCTACCATCCTCCGCTCTAATTTATGTTCAATACCACTAGCATATGTGATCTCGTAATTTGTTGATATCTTTATTTTGTAAGTTCTTGAGAGGGATATTGGTCTTCTGCAAAATAGAAATAAGTGCACTAATTTAAGTAATAAAATTTATATGTAAAAGACTAAGTGTTTTATTATACATGTACATATACCTTAGGGAAAATATATGAGCCGCCAACTAGGATCAGCATGTTATGCATGACGTAGAAGCCGCACAGGTCATCGCTCCCCTGTTGATGACACTATTAACAAAGAAAATCAAATTAAGAGATGAAGAATAGATATCAGAAAAAATTAATCCTATGATAGGCACTTGTATTTTGAAGCACTTCCACTCTAGTTGGTCGCTTCGTTTGTCATTGTGTCGCCCTCCTTCAGTAACGTAAGACAAGAAACCAGTACATACGTACATTGAAGAGATGCTATTTAGCAAAAAAAAATGAACGTAGTAAAATACAAAAAAGTGTTAGGTTAGAGGAATATATTTACTTCTGCAAAATAGGCTTGATCGTGTAAGCCATCGATCTCTTCTCAATCGAGTTAAAAGTGTAGACTTTCTTTTCACTAAGAGCTAGCAGGAGTAGAACCCAATGATTGCTTATTAGATAATATGCAGTGCAAGAAAATAAGTTCATATATGGTTTAAGTGCGTACAAATAATTAAAGGGTAAAGTAGTACTTACTCCTCGTGTTATGGGAATAGAATGAAGTCCTTTTTCATCTCAGCCTGCAATACCTGCTTGTTGTAGTTCACAAATACCATCTTGGAATCGATGAACCCAACTTGGTGTTGACTCGTCATAGCTCGCTGTCTCATTATCCTGCAACTCATGTCAAATCTTAAAAATATAATACAAAATCCTATAACAGTCATAGGCTCATGTTGTATGGTGCAATACTCGCAGCATTCATGATCGTATAGTGGAAATATCAATAATTTTCTGGATGTACAAATAGAACAGATCCTCAAAACTCATTGGGAATGTCCCATGCTCTTTACAGTGGAAATGTCCCCCTCAATACATCACATTGAAATCGATGTGATGCTCGGCCACATTCACCTTATCAATGTACCATCCATAAAGTAAGAGTGTGCACAGGCCTAGAGCATTTAATCCGTTGTTAGAAGCAAGGGACTTTCTATGTATGTACCCCTTATAATCTCGAGTGGGCTCTATGGCCTCTGTCAACTTTGCTTTCTGGATAGAAGGAGTCTTCAAGATCTTCTGTAGTTCTTTGGCTATCGTACTAGTCCATTTGCACACCAGCTCTGCACTCTATGCAGGAGACGACTTGGACGGAGAACTTATCATGGTGGTAGGAGCAGGAGCAAGTGTAGGTATGATAGAAACCTACAAAGCACATGCATATGTAACGTGTTGCAATACTAGAATGATCAAGAAAACACGGAGGATTTTTTTCTTGAGTAGTGCGACACTCGTTATAGGCTCCTTGATGAACGACATCCGTGCTTGCCCGAGAGTGGTGATATCTTCGTTCAGGGGGAAATCCAATACAGGAGATAGGAAGTCTTTGTGGACGTAGTCCACTTACAACCTCATGTAGCCTTTCTCCAAAGGGTTACCATGCACCGTGTCAGTCTCCTTGCATAGAAATGCAACCTTGCGTCAAGCCTCAACGGAAAATCCGTTTTCCATTACGATGAGTTAGCACTTGGCAGACACCTACAAGAAGTGCACAACTTGATAAAAAATATTGTTTAGCTTACTCTCATACCTTTAAGTTAGAAATTATTATTACTTTCAACTGAGGACCGGTTTATCATTTTTTAGAAGCGCAGCTGCTAGAGCAGGGCACATGCCTTTCTACGAGAGGCGAGGTCATCTAACTTTGACTTTGGGAGATCATCGTCATCATCTCGGCCCTCAGACACTCCTCACGTGCCATCATCTCCTCCCTCAACATGTCCTTGAGGCACTTCGCACTGCCTCCTACGATCATAATCTGGCACTGGCAGCGTTCTCTTAGAAGAAGAACCTCTTCGTATGCCCCACAACTACGGCAAGCACTTGGCCCTTATGGTCGGGCTTCTCGATCGCCGAAGACAGGATGTATTTTGACCCTTAGCTCTAAAAGGTCCCTTACTCTTTCTACTGGCTTACCTCCTCTAGCAAGAAATGAGTACAAGTTAATTGTAAAATACAATGAAAATGGTCAATTGCAATGTACTAAGTTAGATATCTTACGATGGTGGAGACGATCCACGCGGTCGTGGGGTTTGGAACTACAAGCCAACCGTTGAAGGTTTTCTTTATCCTCACTAATACCTTGACGTATGCCCGCTCTTCACATATGTGGAAGTAAGGCATCGGCATCTCGGAGTTCGCACACTCCTCAACTAGTCGTGCCCACTCTGCTTACTTTCCTTCATAGCCAGCGGAACCGAGATGGTGTGCATGTGTGTTCTGCCTCTAGATAGCGATATTCTTCTCTTTCAGCTCTTCTGCCTCGAGCATACTCTTTATCCTTATGAACTCCTCCCAAACATCGAGAATCACAAACGAATACCTCTTGAAGGGAGTACGGCCTTTCAGCATGTACTTACCATGTGTGATAACCTTGAACTGTCTCAAAGACACACCCATTCTCTTTAAGATGCACAGCCTCAAATTGCTTGTCTTGCTTTGGTATTATCCATTTCCCCTTAACTTCGTCCCACAGCCGATTTTTCTACTCGATGCTGGATTCCTTCCTTCAGTCCTTAACCATAATTAGCACTCTCTCCCCTCCAATTGATTGAGAAAAGATCGGCAGTGCCCCTTATACTTGGGAGGACCCATGTAAACCCCTGTGGCATTAAAGTGAAAAACCTATGCCGTTCTCCCTGTGACCCCTTCATTTGGTCCTTGGGCCTTTCTCACCTTGCTCGGTCTCTCAATATTTGGAATCTTACTCAACCCCTCAGCAGCACATTCTATTCTGTACAAATAGCATAATCTAACATCAAATAACATAATCCGACAAGTGATAATAACATAATCAGATCAGTTTTACAACAATAGCATAATCTGACACACATCTGAAGATGGTTCATTGGATCACAAGCTGAATACCGAACTAAACACATCATTGGATCACAAGCTGAATATCGAACTAAACAATCATACATCCATACATCGGAACAATACATCTCAAGTTAACAAAGAGTCTACACCTCACTCTATAAATTGTCTAGTACATTGAGATCAATAACCTTGCAAGAAATCATTGAAGAAATAACATAGCTTCGTGATTGCAAACCTGATATCCTCTGGCAGAATATTTCTGAGTGCAACAGGGAGCATTTGGGTCATCAAGACATGACAATCGTGGGACTTCATATCAATCAACTTCAAATCATTCATGGACACAAACTTTTTAATATTTGTGGAGTAGCCTGATGGAACTTTAATAAATTGGAGACACTTGTAGAGGTCTTTATTCTCTTTCTTGAACAAGGTGTACCATGCAGTGAGGATGTATGAACTTTTTCCATCCTACTCTATCACTGCAAGCTTGGGCCTGATTCCCATGTAGGCCATGTCGCAGCAAGCATTCACACCATCTTTGGTCTTTCCAGATATGTTCAACAAGATACTAATCAAATTATCACAAATATTCTTCTTAGCGTGCATGGCATCAATACAACGCCGGATATCTAACTCCTAGTGTGGTAAGTTCTAAAATATCGACCTCTTTTTTCAAATGGTTTTAGGATGAATAGATTTATAGCTCTTTCTGTACTGAATGTTGATATTCTCCACGTGTGAATATACTTGCCTTCCACTCATAGGCATCCCATTGCCTAATAAAGGTCATTCTTGAGCGCTACTAAAGGCGAGCCCTTTGGATGGCAACGATCCCAAGCAGCCTGTACCGGAGTCTGGTCCGAAAGTCCCCTTCTGGGCTGGACAGTTGTCTCCTTTCCTTTGCCCTGTCGAGCTGAAAAATAATCTCGTCAGCTATTGAGAATTGCAATTTAAGGTCCCCCACTATTTGACGACTCCATGCCCTGAGCGCTTGCGCTGTTCTTGATAGCTTGATATGAAACATGCGCCAAGGCATCAGGCGTATGCATAGTCCTATCCCAAGCCTGTTAAACAACCTGATGAAAGTTTGGCATCTTGATCCCAATGCTCTTGAACCTGAACCCACGGAATTTCGTAGGCTTGACCTGTCCTAGCAGTAGCATGGGACAGTGGTCCGACACAAGGGAGGATACTGCTTGAAGATTGCAATAAGGAAATAGGAGGTCCTATTCATTTGTGGTGAACATGCAATCTATCTTTGTTAGCATCAGATTTTCCCTATCATTCGCCCAAGTGAACATTATGCCAATTAGCCTAATCTCCTTGAGCTCTGCGTCATTAAGAACCTTAGAAAAAGCCCCATAAGTCTCCTATTTAGGATGGCATTGTTTTTGTTCGTCACCTAATAAATCATATAAAATCTCCTAGAATGATCCATTCTTGGCGTATGTGTTCCTTTAGGTCCGCTATTTCCTGCAAAAACAGTAGCTTATCACTTTCTCTCTATAGGCCATACACTCCTGTGCATGACCACTTGGTCCCATTATTTTCATTTGGACATTGTAGATAGGGGTGTACGCTCCTGTGTACACATCGGACAATCCGAAATGATCTGATGAGCACGTTAAAAGTATACCCCCTCTTGTATGTTGCGCCTGTAAGAAGCAAAAGTTGTCTGTGAAAGGTCCTCCCAGCAGTTCCCCCACGATGCGATTATCGACCAGTTTTGTTTCTTGAAGACATACAATGGTAGCTGATTTGAATAATAAGTTCTCTGATGACTGCCCTTTTAGCTAAGCTATTTTTTTAGATCAATAGGACATCCACCAAGTTGGATATCCCGGTTCCATTAATAGAAACCACAATAACATCTGTTTTGTGCACAGAACCTCACAGTATCACACACCTTAAAACTCACATGAAAGGACCAACACTAACAATACTCTCCAAACGATCAAACCTCCGGGCGTGCTGCTAAACCAAAGCGAACTCAAAATTCTTGGTCTCCAGAGAACTCACACCAGACATCACCGAAACCTTTTCAGCAACCAAAACGACCTCTAAAAATCTAACCATCACACATAGCCAGCAAACCAAACAACCAACACCAGAACGTCTCAAAACAAACAAACTCAGAAACTGCCTCCAATCCTATTACATTTAGTCATCAATCAGCTGACTAACAAAATCAAACACGAGCTTTCAGGATATGCAGTAGATCCATCATCTGGAGCGCCAATTTTCAGTTGCTCAAAGGTATCGGAGCTTGTAGTTTGCATTCCAGTGTCCTGCAGAATCGATCTATTGTATTCATCATATCTGCCTTGAACAGAGGTCTCTAATCCCTAAGAGAAATGAGCATTCTTCTCCAAATAGATTTCATACTTATCCAGCACTGAAAACGAAAAATCATATCATTTCTGTTACTTCTCCAAATAGCTGAGCTATTTAACCCTCGAACATTCCAATTTAACAGCCTTGTGTCCTGTTGAGACATATGGTGCCAATTGGCAACACTTTTGTGCCTTGAGTTGTCAGCAGCATAAAGTGCTGAAAAAAGGAGTAGTGATTTTGCATGCGACAGCAGAGCCTGGCAGTAGCAAATTCTTGAGCTTGGCTGACAGCAGAGCCTGGAAGCTGAGATTTCGTTGAGTTCAGGAAGGGCAAGACCCTGGCTTCTTCCCCCTGTCCCTGAACCTAGATTTCTCCCTTGTGGCTGGAAGAGAACTGCTGCCCATGCATCATTGAGATCGAGCCTCGTCTGCCATGGAAATGTAAGGAGCCAGGACCTCGAGCCACTCTGACTTAGGTTTGAGGCTACGGCATGGAAATATCTGTATTATACAGATGAAAATTTATGAAAATCTTTAAAAAAAATGTAAAACGGCCCGACATAGGTAGCCCAGCTCGAGATTTTGAGCTGGGCTGGCTCCGCCCCTGGCCATAGGGTCGTGCCTGCAGAGCATTGATTTTGCATATGAGAGCTTCCTCATCCGCCCCTGGCCATAGGATCGTGCCTGCAGAGCATTGATTTTGCATATGAGAGCTTCCTCATCGCTTGAGGATCCTATAGTCGTGCCATCCATCACACTGTCCTGAGCTGGTAGTGCACTGTAATGTTTCTTTTGCAAGCTAGGGAAGGCACAGGTAGTAGATGAACCTGCTGAATGGCGGCTTCTGTGGCCATATCAAATCGTCCTATAGGAGATCTTGTTCTCTTCCTGCCATGAACAGGATGAGGGCTGGAATTAAGGGTCTATTTGATAGAGCTCTAGATCTCAACTTCATCTGAAATCTGAAACTTATAGGCTGAAATAAAATGAATTAAGTTTATATTTTTGGTCTAAAATATAAACAAAATGATCCATTTAAACACTTTTAATGTACTCACAGCTCTAGCTCCACAGATTTGGTAGAGCTAAGAATACCTAGCTCCACTAGATCCACAAATCTAGTAAAACTGAAGCTCTACCAAACACGCCCTAAGCCACCTATACGTTCCTATCTCATAGTACCCTGTAGTCCTGCGGGACGGATTCCCACGGTCCTCCTGACTAGCTAGATTGTTGTCTCAGCTATGCCCCAGTCGGTTGTACATCCCAACCTGAACCTGAGATCCTCCTTCGCCTCCCGTCACCTCCTGGTGGCGAACAATCTCTAGCTCTGTACTGCAACCTGTAATTTTCCTTCACATGACGTTTCACTTAATGCAACAAGCCTAACCTTTATCGAAGCAACCCGTAAACACATGCATGCTTGATCAACCAATCAAATGAATCGAAGCGAGCTGCAGACTTTTAGCACTTAATTTTGATCTCCACCGATCAACTACAATCTATTAACAAGGATTTTTTGCAGCCTAGTACACAGTGTTTGCCAAGAAAAAAATTGATGTAAAAAAATAATTAAGTTGCATTCACTAACCAGTTCATCTAAAAACTTATGTCAATAAGGAAAAATAGATAATTCACTCATGCTTGAACAAAAACATGTTGCCGGTTTCGACCATCGAATCCTTTGAAGCTTCAAAAGGGATTTCATCTCAGCACCGGGGCAGCCGTCGTAGTGCTGCTGCTCATTCTGCTACTGATCGTTGTGAACAGCCAGCAAGCCAAGAATACTAAGGAACTTCATTATTCAGACACATCTTTTCATCGAACTTTCGTCGTGTTGGAGATAACTCAAATATATCTAACTACTATATCTTTTGGTTTTATTCAAATAGGTTATTAGTCCAACTCTTCTACAACTAATACTCTTTTGACTATATAAACCAACTCCAGTACTTATAATCTTTAAAGCATTATAGTGAAATGTTTCTCGTGGGTTTTTTTTCCGTAAGGGTTTTTCTACGTTAAATCTTTGTCTCCGTTATTTTAATGTGCTTCCAAACCTAACACGTGGTGTTAGAGTCCTAACAAGTGGTATCAGATCAAATCAATTTGTCTCCGATATTATTCCGTGCTGCCAACTAACAAGTAGGCCCTGACACATCATACATTCGTGCACTTTGTAATAAACCGAATCAGGTGGGAAGCGTGCCGAACTTGATTTGCCTTTGGAGATTAAATCGAGAATACTAAGAAAAAAATCCTACACAAAACAGGACAGTATCTACCAGTAATGTAAGGAAAAAAATCTAGAATGGTGCTTGCATCAATCAACTCCAGCAAATGAACAATAATCTCTGGCTAATCACACGTTTAACTGAAAGAAGCTTCTCTAAGGAAACACTAGCTCAGATCAACTAAATAGTTTGCATACATAATGGATCAATAATTACAAACTCCAATCTCCGTCTATGTCATGCCGTTGTTGTTGGTGCTGAAGAAGCTCGTGCCTGAACCATCATCGGCACCCAGTGCTCCAGGACCTTGCGCTGCCTGCAAGACAGTGAGGCCACGCCGGCCAGGCACGGAGAAGTCATCAATGGTCTCCGGCAGCTCAGAATCCAAGAAGAAATCGTTCATCACGGCGGAGGAGGAGCCTTGATCCGAAGGTGACGTCCCTACCGGCGTCGACAGAACTCAGCAGCTCATGTATATTCTTCGGAAGGGACGAAAAATCCGTCAAGGCTGACTGGCTGACGATCCTTGATCCGACGGCGTCGCCTCTGGCACTGCGCTTGCGGTAAGATCCGCTCCATCGTCATCGTCGACGAGATCCACCACCGCCACGGAAGGGGAAGCGGGCCGCGACGCTGACGGGCACTCCTCGAGCAGAGGAGCAGCCTCTGCCATCGCGCGGCGCGGCGCGCTCTCCAGCGTCGTCGCCGCCCGAATCTTGCGGCCCACTCTTACGTACGCTTCTTTCCGTGACCGCTGAATCGGATGCGGTACAGCCTCAGAGGCGAAGAGGCCAGCTCGGCCGGAGCCGTGACGGCGTACTCGTGCATGACCCAACCCGTGCTGCCCTTCTCGCCGGCGGCGTTGAAGTTGAGTGCGTACTTCCGCCGGCCGATCTCCGCGTGCTCAGTTTGAAAATAAATATCTCCAAAACCAAATTTACCCGACATCAGATGTCGATGAGCTAGTGCAATTGTTGAATATTTTCCCGGAAACTCTCTACCTTCCTCGAAAATATCTCGAGCCCCACACACTGCATATCTAAGATGAATTGAAATTCAACCACCGATTGACAAATGTGCGAAGGTTAGCCGGTAGAAAGGTAAATTTTTCCAAAGTCTAAGGAGACTCTTTGTCAAGGCCTGAAGCATTTCACAACCAATATATCATATGACGGTCTTCCAAAGACAAAATGGCTGATTCGACGATTGATAAATTGAGACGGCTTTTTGGAGCCGGAAAGAGCCGGAAATCAGACCGGACACTTCGATCAAGTGGCCGGTTACCTGCTTACCGAAAATCAAAGGGGGGCTAGGTATCAAAGATCTAGAGCGTTTCGCCAGGGCACTTAGAATCCGGTGGCTATGGTACAAATGGAAAAACCAAGAAAGGGCGTGGACGGGTCTGGATTTACCTTGTGATGAAACGGATGTAGCCCTCTTTAATGCCTCAACGGTTGTCACAATAGGAAACGGTAAATTAGCCGACTTTTGGAGATCAAGCTGGGTGCAAGGAAAAGCCCCAAAAAACATTGCGCCGAACCTTTTCCAAATAGCAAGAAGAAAGAATATTTCTGTTCATCAGGCATTGGAAAACAATTACTGGATCCGCTTCTGTACTCCGATTTCATCTCAAAGGGAAATCCGGGAGTTTGCAGACCTACATGAAGCAATGAGCCGAATCAACAGAGACGAAGAGAGGGATGATCAAATAATCTGGCGTTGGACATCTGATGGACAATACTCAGCAAAGAGCGCATACCTAATACAATTCAACGCTGTTTACTGTAAGATGAAGATCTCACCAATATGGAAGGCGAAAGCTCAACCTAAATGCCGTTTTTTCGCATGGACTCTGCTCCACAACAAAATTTTAACGGCTGATAATATGATCAAAAGGGGATGGCCATGTAACATGACCTGTAGTCTATGCAACGCGGCTCCGGAAACAACGATTCATCTTTGCAAAGATTGCTACTTCGCTAGACAAGTGTGGGATCATCTCCTGAAGTGGGGAAAGCTGGACCAGTGGAAGAATCTGAGTTATAATGGCTCGGTATACAAATGGTGGCGAAGGTTGAGAACTGCATGTGACAGAGACAAACGTCGTGATCTAGATGGGCTACTCATTTATTTCTAGTGGCATCTTTGGCTTGAGCGGAACCAGCAAATATTCCACGGGAAGGCGACAACTTCAGAAGAAGTGGCTACTTCGATCAAGAACGCGGTGCTAAATCATAGATTTGCATGGTCTATGAGGACTTCGGATTAGTTCGGATCTGTGGCGGGTAGCTTCCCGGGAGATGTGTGCTGTTAGTTTGGGTATTTTTTTAATGTTTTCTAAGGCTACCGTTGTGTGTGGTGGGTTATTGTGAGGTTTTTTCAGGCTCGGTTTTTTCCTTATAAAAATAGGGCCACCTAACTGTTTCCCTTCTTAATATATTTTGCGGCAATTCTCTTGCTGCTTTCAAAAAAAAAACTTTTAGCACTTAATTTTGATCTCCACCGATCAACTACAATTTATTAACAAGGATTTTTTGCAGCCTAGTACATAGTGTTTGCCAAGAAAAAAATTGATGCGAAAAAACTATTAAGTTGTATGTACCAATAAATTCATCTAAAAACTTAAGTTAATAAGGAAAAATAGATAATTCACTTATACTTCAACAAAAAAAAATATGTTGCCGGTTTCGACCATTGAATCGCTGCGGGGTGGCCGTCGTAGACTCGTAGTGCTGCTGCTCATAGAATACTAAGGAACTTCATTATTCAGACACATCTTTTCATCGAACTTTCGTCGTGTTGGAGATAACTCAAATATATCTAACTACTATATCTTTTGATTTTATCTAAATAGATTGTTAGTCCAAGTCTTTTACAACTAGTACTCTTTTGACTATATAAGCCAAACCCTTTACTTGTAATTTTTGAAGCATTATAGTAGAATATTTTTCGTAGGTTTTTTCAGCAAGGGTTTTTCTACATTAAATCTTTGTCTCTGTTATTTTAATGTGCTTCCAACCCTAATATGTGGTGTCAGGGCCCCTAGCAAGTGGTATCAGGTCAAATCGATTTGTCTCCAATATTATCCCGTGCCGCTAACCCCAAGTGGTATTAGAGCCCTAACACATCATACATTCGTGCACTTTGTAATAAACCGAATCGAGTGGGAAAACGTGTAGGAACTTGATTTGCCTTGGAATTAAATCGAGAATACTAACCAAAATCCCACACAAAACAGGACAGTATCTACCAGTAATGTAAGGAAAAAAAATCTAGAATGTTGCCTGCATTCAACTCAACAAATGAACAATAATCTCTGGCTAATCACACGTTTAACTGAAGAAGCATCTTAGGGTGCGTTTGGTTGGGTGTACGAGGGTGAACCGAACCGTTCCGTACAGGTTCTGGTTTTGCCTTTGCGTTTGGTTGGTTGAACGGAACCATTTGGTACAGGATGAGATGGTACAGATTCTTGGAATATTCTAAAAGATATCGCACCATCCTCGACGGAAATTTGGTGAACCAATCGATCCGGACGGATCGCTCACTCACACCATCCCTCAAACCAACCTCATCTCTCAATCCAATCTCATCCCTTCAACCAAACATCATCTCGTACCATCTTGTATCATTTCATTCAAGCAACCAAACAAAATCTTGTATCATTCCATTCAGGTAACCAAACACCTTCCCTGTACTATCTCATCTAGGATCATCCTATTCATCCTGTACCATCCTATCCCATTCATCCTTGTACACCTAACTAAACACACCCTTAAGGAAGCACTAGCTCAGATCAACTAAATAGTTTGCATACACATAATGGATCAATAATTACAAACTCCAATCTCCGTCTTGGTCATGTCGTTGTTGCGCTGAAGAAGCTCCTGCCTGAACCATCGGCATCCAGTGCTCCAGGACCTTGCGCTGCCTGCATGACAGTGAGGCCACGCCGGCCAGGCACGGAGAAGTCATCGAAGTTGAAGGTCTGCAGCAGCTCATCAATGGTTTCCGGCAGCTCAGAATCCAAGAAGAAATCGTTCATCACGGCGGAGGAGGAGCCTTGATCCGAAGGTGACGTCCCTACCGGCGTCGACAGAACTCAGCAGCTCATGTATATTCTCCGGAAGGGACGAAAAATCCGTCAAGGCTGACGATCCTTGATCCGACGGCGTCGCCTCCGGCACTGCGCTTGCGGCAAGATCCGCTCCATCGTCATCGTCGACGAGATCCACCACCGCCACGGAAGGGGAAGCGGGCCGCGACGCTGACGGGCACTCCTCGAGCAGAGGAGCAGCCTCTGCCAACGCGCGGCGCGGCGCGCTCCCCAGCGTCCATTTAAACAGGAAAGATTTCTGATAAAACAAACCAAAGCAAGAAAAAAATCTAAAAAAAGACTAAATGGTGTGGGACACTCTGTTTCTTTGTGTAGACTTGGGTTGATAACCCGAATTTACACGGTCCAACACACACCTACAATTTTAACAAAAATCTCAACTCCGCTCCCCCTCTCAAACCTAGAAAATTAGAATAACACTGTTAACCACGCCGCTCGCCGCGGAATAGAGTTCGACAAAATGGGGCTCAGCCCGATCGAGGAAAACAGCTCGCCGTGACCCCCCGAGGAGGCGGCGCCAGGCCCCCCCATGCCTTTTCCAGGCGAGCGCGGGCGCCCCCCTTCGGGATTCCGCCGCGGTCCCTTCCTCCACCCCCGCCTTCGCTCTCTCCGGAAAAGCCTCTCGTCGGGGGTCGCAGGGGGCCCGGGGGAACCCGATACCGCACTCCCTCGGGTTTGGTGTTTGAGGGGGAATCGTAAAATAAAGATTGTAGTTGAGATTTTTTTTAAAGAAAACTTTTTCAAAAAAAATTTAAATTTTAAAAGAAAAATAAAAGGAAAGTAAAGCCGCACACTTCGCTGCCACTAATCCCATTTCCCTGCGCATGCAGTGGATCACAGCCGAGAGCTACACCTCTCTCTGCATGTAACTGTACTGCCTATTTATTCTCCATCTGAATGAATGGTTCTGTGTGTAGGTGTCATCTCTTTCATGGTAATCAAAGCGCGTTCAGATCCTGCGCTTCTCTTGTCCCACCACACCTCTCCCCATGTCGACCTCCGTCATGCCCATGAGCTCGTCCTCGATGAGTTCTTCTTCCTCGGGGCCTCTTTCCTCGTCCAGTGCTGCCTCCTCCACTCTTGCCGTCGTTGCGCATTTCGTCAACATCACCAGCCTCGTCAGCATTCGCCATGACATGATGTCCACGGCATACCGGCGCTGGCGGCGGCTGTTTCATGTGGTCCTCGGCCGGTTCAATCTCCAACACCACGTGGATGGCACACCGGCTCGTCCGACCGATCCGGTTTGGCTGCAAGAAGATCTCACCGTCCTCATGTGGCTGCACGCCACACTCGCCGATGACCTCCTCGACATGGTCATGGATGATGACAACACCGCCCTCGCCATATAGAACACGATCGGCGACTTCTTCCTCAGCAATTGCGCGAGCCGTGCGGTCCACCTTGAACAGGAGCTGCACAACCTTCAACAGGCGATCGTCGTTCATTGCCGCCATCGCCATCGCCGAAGACACTCGCCGACGACTTGTCGATCGCGGATCAGCTGTCGGCGCGACCGCGCCCTCGTCCATCAACTCATCCGCGGACTCAATCCGAAGTAGCACGTCCTTCGCCAGCTGCTGTCGGCGATGCCCACCTTCCCCACGTTCATGGAAGCCCGCGACCAGCTCATCGTTGCCGAGAACACCAACAAGACAACCCCGGCGTCGACCGACATCGCCTCGCCGCCCGACACGCCCACCGATTCTCCAACTGAACCAAGCCGCCACGAGCCGGACCGCGTTTCCTATTTGTTCCTTGCCGGCGTGGCGCGCAAGAAAGGGTCCGCAACGTGGCCGCGGCCGTGGCCATGGCGGTCGCAGGTCATTCCCTGGCTGTGGACAGTAGCAGCAAACCCCGGCCTGGATGTAGCACCTCCCTCCGTGGGTTGCGTCCTGGCTCGCTTCTGGATCAGCCTGGCGTGCCCCGTGGACCGGTGCTACCGGGCCTGGCGTCCTTGGCCCTCGCCCACCGGCAGAACAAGCCTTCAACACCGGCCTCGTTCCACCGTCCACTCAATTTGCACCGGCGGCGCCTCCTTCGTTCGACACCAGTGGTCTGCTTCAGGCCCTTCAGGCGGCAAGTCTTCCCCAGTAGGCTCAACCCCATGAGTGGTACATGGACACAGGTGCCAGTGCCCACATGTCTAGCGATCCAGGTATTTTGCCCAGTTATTGTCCTACTGCAACGCGTAATTCCTCTCACATTGTCATTGGCAATGGATCCACTTTACCTATCCTTGGCACTGGTGACACCACCTTGTCCACGCCTAATGCTTCTTTCACTCTCTCCCGTGTCCTGCACACACCTAGTCTCATCAAGAATCTTATTTCTGTTCGCAAGTTTACTATTGATAACTCATGTTCCATTGAATTTGATCCATTTGGTTTTTCCATCAAGGATCTTCACAGCAAGAGAGAAATCATGAGGTCCATTAGCCATGGCGATCTCTACCCGTTCGATCCAAGGCAAGTCCTGTCCCTAGCAGCCACCTCCACTTCTTCTAGCAAGTGCGTCGGCGAGTGTCTTCAGGCGATGGTAGTAGGCGACGGCGGACAGATCGCCCTGTTGAAGGTTGTGCAGCTCCTGTTCAAGGTGGACCACACGGCTCGCACGATTGTCGAGGAAGAAGTCGCCGATCGTGTTCCATACTGTAACATCCCGAAAAATGCAATTAAGTAAAAATAAATATTTTAAATTTGAAAATATTTATTTCTGAGTTTCTTGACATTATTGGTTTTATTTGGATTTCCTTTGGAGTTTTGCATTGCATGAAAAATCAAATAAAGAGAATTAAAGAATGAAAAAGAGGAAAATGCAAAAATGTAAAAAGTAAAAATTTAGAAAATAGCCATGAGAACACTGGTCATTCAATTAAATCATTTTAGCCAGCAATTGAAATTTTATGCATAAAATAATGAAGAGATAAGATGAAAAGATAGCTTTTAAATCCAAATAAATGCATTGTCGGAATTTACATAAAATAATGGAATCACAAATGGAATTGAAAAATTTATAGAAGTATTCTGAGATCAAATACTTTTGAAAAACAAAGTTTCAAAAATAATATGCTTCAATTGATCTCAATCAAAAATTAGAATTCGAAACCGGAAATTGGTTAGTCACCGACGTAGGGCCAATCCGTTCTGGCCCTGCTCGTTAGCACATTGGTGAAGCTCTAGTCACTGACAATGGACCCAGGACCCTGCTTCCAGATTCTTCCCTCAACCCCCATTCTTCCCACTCAGTTCACTCCACTACCGAACTCTCCCGAAGCCGTTTGTTCCACTGAGGCGAGGTCTTCGAAGCTCTGCGCATGAAGCCAGCGATTGCCGCCACGAAGCCCACTCAATTGCTGCAATTCTTGGCTAGAAACCGACCGCAACGAGCCTCCTTCTCATTCCCCTCTGCCTTCCCTTGTTCTCTCCCAACCAGCGCAGGAATGCCCTCTTCCTTGCCGCCATTACCAAGCTCTGGAGCTCGGCTCAAACTCCATCGCAGCCAATCTACTCAGCTATTCTTCAATTAGCTTCGGCTATAGCTTCTTGCGACACTTACGATCAAAACCCCTCACAAAAATTTGGAGAGCTTCATATGAAATCAAGCCGCCACCGCAGCCCTTCTTCCTCAGCTCAGGCCGTCCGTGGGCGGAGCTCCTCCGGCCTTCTCCCTTCAGGTGAACTTCGAAAATGGACTCCTTGTGACTCCCTGATGCTATTAGTGCCATCGATTCGAGCTCTAATGCCCTGTTCTTCCTCCTCCACGAGCCGCCATTGAGCTCGCCCAAGCTCTTCGCCCTGCCTCTTCAAGGCTCCGGCCGAATCGGTTCCCCTCCCTGACTCGCCCAGGTGTCGGTTGATGCTCCCCTGTGCTCGCTGTCACGAGCATCGCCGAGCGCCCGCCATGGAGCCCTAGGAGCTCTCTGTTTCTCGTCACGCAGTGGGGGCCGTGGTCGAGTCGTGAGGTAGAAGAAGGCTGGGCCGAAATACATTTTCTCTGTGGATAAAGCGCCTTCTCCTTTTTGGCATTCAATTTCTTGCCCGAAATGCATTTAATTACTGATAGCTTGTGCATCCTTAGTTAGAAGCCAGCGAAAAGAATTTATATAATCATCTAACATCAGGATGAATCTAAATATACAAAAAGATTTAATGTTTGGAGTACAGGACTATTATTCAGATTAAACATTGACTATGGTGTTAATATGGTTGTTAATGAGATTTTGTGTATAATAAACCATGAAATGATGAAATCAGATTCCTTAGATGTTAGGATCGAATGTATTTAAATATACAAAAATACTTAATTGTAGAGTCACAAAACAATTAGTGAAATTCAATTTAGGAATAAACCTTATTAGGGATGTTGTTGTATTTAAAGAAATGTAATTCCAAAAATCATTACCTAAAGTTATATGTGTCCTGGGATCATAATAAGCTCAAACATGTATAGATGCTCAATTGATTGGATTAAGTTTATACTGCTTGCTTTGCCATCTTTAATGAACCCTATTATGGCCTTTAGCAAGATCATAGCTTAATGGCTCACAAAATGATAATGTAAATTTATATAAAGTTCCTAAAAACAAGTGAGGACATATGTGTATGAAAATAATTGGAATAAAGTTTAACTTGAATTCTTTTATCATAAGGAAATGGCAAATGTAATAATAATCAAATAGAAAACCTATTGCGCTTTAAGTTAAAACAATGTAGAACCAACTTTAAATCACTTCTAGGATTGTTTATCGCTAATGCCCGAAAAATGAACTAAAGATCATGTGTATTGGAGTTGCAATCACAATATAAAGTTGGCCGATTTAGCGATTCATCGTGATCATTTAGTCTACTTCAGACAGAGATAAAATAACTCGCCTAAATACTAAAATCAAGAAACTAGTTTAGTAACACTCTACAAAGTTTGTTCTACCAGATTCTAGAAAAATATTTCATTTTTAGCATGCTCTTCATCTAAATCTAGCTGGTCCAAAACCCTTAAGTGTTAACCTGTCATTTCCCTTTTTGGCCGATTTCGAATAACGTCAATTTGCAATGCCACTTAAGCCTTTTCAACAATGATTATAATGTATCAGCTAAAGCCTAAAATTTATGGAATTAGCTTAGGATTGTTATACAAAGTATAAATCATCTTAGTATAAAGAAATAACCATAATCCATCATGTTTTGCATATTAATCCTAATAGCTAAATAACCCTAAGTAATCACATTACTTTAGACCTTAATGTGAATGAATACACTTTAGGTAATAATGAAGGAAACCTATAGTTAAGTTATTTTTATCACCATAACCTTCTCAAATGTTATGAAAATAATCCCAAAGAGCCTAAATCAAAATCTAGCTTGCATGAAACTAATTTCAATGAAATCAATTAAAGGTAAAGAACTAATCCTTTATACTCTAACATGATCAACCAAGCCTTTTCATTAACTTGCAAAACAACTCATCCAAGTCTGAAATTAGTAAAGAATAGTCTAGAATTGATCTTTAGGTTATAATCTGTAGAAATCTAAGGAAATATTCTCATTTCGCCTTGTTTTGAATCCGAATCCTAATAGAGCAAAACTCGTAAGTATTGCGAGTTGGCAGAACTCTTTCTGTGAATAGTAAACCAACAAACATTGCAACTAATGATAAATTCTATTAATCTTAACCAATTTTTGCATCTTGAATTCGTAAAATAAGGCTAATAAATTCATAAAGAGCAATACCTGTTTCTTGTAAAGGGTTTATTTGTCTGGCTATCTATTTTCCTTTCGCTCTTATTGAAGTCTTTTATTTGCGTTGTTTCTATTGTTCGGCGAGTAGAACCCGACGTCCCTTTTCTGCGTCGTCGTCATCAACCGCAATTCCGACTTCATCGTAAGCAGTAATAAGCAAGGCAAGCATCCTTTGACCATATTGATCCCAGTATTTTATATTCCTTTTGTGCATCAAATTGTTTTATGCATGCGTTTACTTTATGTAAATTGCTATTTTGTGGATTTGGTAGTTATACCTGTTGTCTCGTGAATCTCCTTTGATGATTATGGAAATGTGAACCTTGATAACCATAGATTAAGGTTAGGCGTTACTAAATGTCATCATGGGTATATGCGTTTATTTTATTCATGCTTAGCCATGCTTTAGAATCAAAATAGCTGATGATCAAATCAATACTGGTTTCCTGAAAATATTGAAAATGGCACTGTTGGTTGTGGGTAATTTTGATTAAAAACCCAAAATGAAACTATGCTTTGATGCGGGCGATTATTGGCAATAGCCGGTTGTGCAGAAAGGAATTGCACGTAGTGTAGGGTGAAGTGTCGCCCGTATCACAACTAAGGACCGAACATCGTGTTGTATGATCCAAGAAAATCCGTACAAACCACGAGGGTGAGGATGGGTTAACCTTAGCCTATTAAATTGTTTAGACATGGCTTTGCTCATTGGTAGGCGGAGCTTGCACAGATTCCCTGCTTGAGTCCGGCTCGACGGGGTTTCTACTTGCTAATGCAACGGTGTACGCCCTGCCGTGGTTAGAAACGTTGTGTTGGTGTGTGAAAGTGGATCCACGGCTTGGGTGTGTGTTTCTAATTTCACGGCGGGAGTTAACGCCCCGGCCGGTGTAAAGCCTTGTCTAGGAATTTAATGGCTATGTATGGTTTTCCGGACGACACACCTAAGGAAGTGTGTCGGGCAAAGGTTGATCATTCCTTGTGGGTACTGATTGTACACCTCTGCAGAGTTTAAATCTAATAGATTAGCCGCATCTCGGTCATGGGTGTCTTGGTGAACTTGCACGAGTTAAATGTTTTATTGTTTCAAAAGGGTTTATTTTACAAGTTAGCTTACTTCCTACGATGACCCAATGCTATACCTCGTGTGGGCAAGTATTGAATCATTGCATGCGCTAATGTGGACAAAGAATCGATATATGCCATGCGATGGCAAGGTTTGATTCGTCGCTCACGCCATGGAGGACGGTGAGTGTTATTTATGCTTTACATATTTGCTATCAATTAAACTTGCTCTTTTAAATTCCGCTTTGCAAATAACTTGATTTACAATCGCAAATTCGCTTATGCAAATTAACCGTAGTAGCCTCCTTTGAAATGACTCGCATGTATTGTAGGTTTTGCTCAAGTCTTGCCGAGTATGTAAAATACTCACCCTTGCCTAATTATATTGTAGGTGTGTGCTAGCAAGCTTCGAGTCTCTTTTCGTCGCAGTTATGGATTTTTTTGAGCCAATCTTTCTAAGGAGTTATGCCTGGTCAGTTGCCTGCGGGATTGGATGGGCAAACTGCAAGTTATAGCTTCTTTTGCTGCTTTATTCTCTGACTTGTAATAGTTATTTGTATAATCGTTTCCGTTTAATTATTGTTTTGTATGGTTATGATTTCCAATTGTTGTAAACATGTGAGTGCTAGCTATCGATCCAGTGGAATAGCACAAGAATCACATGGAGGTTCCTGTCGTTTAACGGGTCTCACATACGGCGAGGGCGGTGTTGTCGTCATCCATGACCATGTCGAGGAGGTTGTCGGCGAGTGTGGCGTGCAGCCACATGAGGACGGTGAGATCTTCTTGCAGCCAAACCGGATCGGTCGGACGAGCTGGTGTGCCATCCACGTGGTGTCGGAGATTGAACCGGCCGAGGACCACATGAAACAACCGCCACCAGCGCCAGTATGCCGTGGACGTCATGTCATGGCGAATGCTGATGAGGCTGGTGATGTTGACGGACTGCACAGCGACAGCAAGAGTGGAGGAGGCAGCACTGGATGAGGAAAGTGTTGGGAATAGTCCCACATTGGTTGTGGAGAGGGCTTGAGCATGGTTTATAAGGGTGAGGGAGCACCCCCTCATGGAGCTAGCTTTTTGGGGGGAGATGACCCAAGAGACCTTGGCCCGCTGCTCCTGTTGGGCTGCGACCTTGGCGTGCGTGCTTGCATATTTGGTGGCATGAGGCGCTGTAGCTTGATCGTGTGGTGATCAGCCGACAATTGGTATCAGAGCCTGTAACCTGTGGTTCCCGGATAATCTCTACCGATGTGTGAGGGGAGATTGTTGGGAATAATCCCACATCGGTTGTGGAGACTACTGAGCACAGTTTATAAGGGTGAGGAGCACCCCTCATTGAGCTAGCTTTTGGGGGAGATGGCCCAAGAGACCTTGGCCCGCCGCCTGGTTGGGCTCTGCGACCAAGTGGCGTGTGCGCTTGCTTGTGGGTGGCGTGAGTGCGTCGTGGTGGCAATCCGGTTAACAATTGGTATCAGAGCCCAAGTAGCCCCATGTGGTTCCTAGATAATCTCGGCCCAATGTGTGAGGGGGAGATTGTTGGGAATAGTCCCACATTGGTTGTGGAGAGGGCTTGAGCATGGTTTATAAGAGTGAGGGAGCACCCCCTCATTGAGCTAGCTTTTTGGGGGGAGATGGCCCAAAGACCTTGGCCCGCCGCCTGGTTGGTCCTGTGGAGTGCGGACGGTGGGCTCGATCCGGACGCCAGGCGTGGCGGTCCCACGACAATTGGTATACCGATTGTTGGGAATAGTCCCACATCGGTTGTGGAGACTACCGAGCACGGTTTATAAGGGTGAGGAGCACCCCTCATTGAGCTAGCTTTTTGGGGGAGATGGCCCAAGAGACCTTGGCTCATTGCTTGGTTGGGTCTCATGAGTGTACTGTGCCCAACGGCACCGATCCGGACGCTAGGTGTGGCTGTCACGACAATTGGTATCAGAGCCTGTAACCTGTGGTTCCCAGATAATCTCGGCCCGATGTGTGAGGGGAGATTGTTGGGAATAGTCCCACATCGGTTGTGGAGACTACCGAGCACGCAGTTTATAAGGGTGAGGAGCACCCCTCATTGAGCTAGCTTTTTGGGGGAGATGGCCCAAGAGACCTTAGCATTGCTCTGGTTGGCCTCATGACCCAACAAGGTGTGTGTCTTGGCCAGCACTGGTGGCGTGAGTGCGTCGTGGTGGCAATCCGTTAACAATTGGTATCAGAGCCCAAGTGGCCCTGTGGTTCCTAGATAATCTCGGCCCAATGTGTGAGGGGGAGATTGTTGGGAATAGTCCCACATTGGTTGTGGAGAAGGCTTGAGCATGGTTTATAAGGGTGAGGGAGCACCCCCTCATGGAGCTAGCTTTTTGGGGGGAGATGACCCAAGAGACCTTGGCCCGCTGCCTGTTGGGCCTGCGACTCAATGGCAAGGCAGCGTGGCGCAAGACTGGTGGCGTGAGTGCGTCGTGTGCTGATCGTGTGGTGATCAGGCTGACAGAAGAGGCCCCGAGGAAGAAGAACTCATCGTGGAAGAACTCATCGAGGACGAGCTCATGGGCATGGCGGAGGTCGACATGGGAAGAGGTGTGGTGGGACAAGAGAAGCGCAGGATCTGAACGCGCTCTGATTACCATGAAAGAGATGACACCCACACACAGAACCATTCATTCAGATGGAGCCTAAATAGGCAGTACAGTTACATGCAGAGAGAGGCGTAGCTCTCGGCAGTGATCCACTGCATGCGCAGGGAAATGGGATTAGTGGCAGCGAAGTGTGCAGCTGTTTCGTTCATCCAGCTCCAATTTGCTTGCATTTTCGGATGCCGATTGGGCGGGCTGCCCGGACACATGGAGATCAACTTCCGGGTTTTGTGTCTTCTATGGTGACAATCTCATCTCGTGGTGTTCTAAACGCCAAACAACAGTATCTTGGTCAAGCGCGGAGGCCGAGTACAGAGGAGTGGCAAATGCAGTTTCAGAAACTTGTTGGCTGCACCGGCGACCGAGCAAATCTACCATTGTCTTCTGTGACAACGTTTCAGCAGTGTATATGTCCACTAATCCGGTTCAACACCAAAGGGCTAAACACATTGAAATTGATCTTCACTTTGTTCGGGACAAGGTAGCGCTCGGTGAGATCAAGGTTCTTCATGTGCCATCTACTTCACAGTATGCTAACATATTTACCAAAGGTCTACCGTTTACATTATTTCAAGACTTCAAGCACAGCCTTCACATCAGAGATCGTCCAGGCTGAGGGGGGCTATTGGCGAATATACATATGTATCTGTCTTGTATACACGGTAGCTGACTGAGTCTAGCATACAGCCGCACACTTCACTGCCACTAATCCCATTTCCCTGCGCATGCAGTGGATCACAGCCGAGAGCTACACCTCTCTTTGCATGTAACTGTACTGCCTATTTAGGCTCCATCTGAATGAATGGTTCTGTGTGTGGGTGTCATCTCTTTCAGTTGATTTAAGAGCATGTATAATAGGAGATACGGATGTTTTTTATATACTTCTTCGTGTCATCTGAAGATAAAATTAAAGATAATTTCTAGTGCAGTGCTTCAATGCTTTCACTCTTAATACAAGTTACACCAGTCTTAAAACAGACGAAGGGGTAAGAAATAATCATCTATCATTTATCCATACTTTAATATTTATGCAATTGTAAAAAAGAAAAGTATAGAAACACCTCTCTAATTTCTAGTCCCTTTGTTCTTAAATACATGTTATTCTAGCATTTAAATTTTGTTCCTAAATACATGTCATTCTACAAATTCGAGACAACTTTTAATTGTTTTTCCTTTGCATACCCCGATCATTCGTTACTCCGAATGTTATTTATTATCGTGGAACAAGTGAGATAATGAAGGGTGATTTGGTTATTTTTGAAGTGCAAAATCTTAAAACGTCTTCTATTCAGGAATGGTGGGAGTACAATAGATGGTATTTTAAGGTTGTCTCTATGATATCTTACGATCTTTTAGTTATAACAAAAAAAATTTATTATAAATAATAACTCGTACAATAGGGTTTTATGCTCTCATATGGTCGTCTCCTCATGAAGAAACATCTATGCTCTCTCCACCTTCCCTTTCCATCCATGTCAGCAAAAATCTTATTTGCCAAAGCATCACTCTTCTACATAAAATGTTTCATGGAACTCAAGATAAAGTCCACTTTTTATAGCATTATTCATGAATATACCTTTTTTACATATGAAAAAAGGTATTCAGCAAACATAAAGGGCTATGATGATTTTTTTCAACCATACAGGATTTAAGTATTTTAGACTTAGTATTTAAGTATATCAAAAGCCCTACAACGTTTACATCTATTATATATTAAAAGCTCATGAGAGTTGCTAAGAAAAAAAATATGATAGAAATTCTCACAAAAAGCAAAATATCTAGCCCTTAATCCGGTGGACCTTAATTATAACCACCA
Source organism: Guadua angustifolia (assembly GCA_036346375.1). NCBI lineage: Eukaryota > Viridiplantae > Streptophyta > Magnoliopsida > Poales > Poaceae > Guadua > Guadua angustifolia. The sequence continues at coordinate 53,051,630 of CM070520.1, read as the reverse complement.
TCAGATCTTTATAACAAAAAATAAACACAGTCATGTTTGATACTAGTAGCACATAGGAAGCCGTGCGCACGTCTTCAAGTTCGACAACAAGATGAACCTTGTCGACATCGGCAATGACATCGAGTTCTTTGCCCATCGTATTTTTACAACATGGTATATGTTATTGTTTCGTACTCTGGGACTCTCAATATGTCAAGAATCATAAAAAAATGGGCCTGGAGATAGTGTACATGGACTTGCAGCAAGTGAGCATGCATGGTGCTATTGGCTCAGAACTTCAATTTTCCCCGTTTTAGGCACACAACAAAAATATCCATCATGTGTAACATAATCTTTACATGTGTTCTACATCATTTGTAGTACTACCACCCTGTTTTCTTACCTTCTTCTTGAAATGTGATCGAGGTTTTCATTTTCATACATTTATGCTGATATTGATATACAGATGCAGCCCGAGCTAAGCTCATTTGCAGGATGACCCTAAGAGGATGCAAACTCAATCGTAGATTACTTGAAAATGCTCTGAGTAACGTCCCTCGATGGCTTCAGAAACGAAGTCTCTTTAAACTTGAGGTAATTGACTAATCTGCACTGATTGAAGTCTATCACTCAAAAGAATGTTGCTCTGTTTATTAATTGCCCAATACAAATCAGTCTATGAATTACTCATTTTAGTTTGTTTCGCATACTTATGTCCAAACTAAAAAGCAGCCTAACGGACCAGCACAAATTTGGTCCTTTTTGTAAGTCTCACAGTGTTTAAATTACCGAACGAAAGTATGTTTATTTTTTTTGTTATGCAAGTATTTGAGAAAGAAAGTTTGATCACATGTGGGATGTGGCAATTATTGGGAAACACAGTGAGCAATTTTTTCTCTTATAATATATAATATTAAAATATCACAAATAGAATTCTACAATGATCTATTTTCTAAAAAGTAAAATTATATACATATATTATCAAGTTATTTAAATATATTTTAAAGATAATGCCCATACAAGTGTGCGGGCCACCTTGCTAGCTTGTTTAAATGGTATCTCGAAAAGTGAGACTAAATACTGTCCGGAGTACGAAAAGACTTCACACACATATAAATGTGAGGCCCATCGACGGCCAGTAGAAGCCGAAGAGCATCCTGCTGAGTCGTCCGCTGGTGGTGATCACCAGCTCGTCGGCGACAGTGCAGATCTGCGCCGCCGGCTCACAGTGCAGATTCTGCACATAGTTTCATTTTCCGTTTAACGATGGCTCACCTTATTATAGAAGGTTCATCTAGATGAAATCTAAATGAAACTCGCATAATTTCTTGCCATGTCACTATTGCTTATGTGGCATAGTATTTTTCATATTTTCTCAAATGAAACTAGCACTGGGAATAGCCTAAGGCCATTCATAATGGGAGTTTCATTCTCATTAAATGATATGACACATCATCATGTTTGGTGACATGGCAAGGTAATTATGAAGAGAGAGATAGAGAGAGTTTCATGAGAGATGAGAGAGTTTCATCTAGATGAAACTCAAAATACACGGTTACCTAGATAAAAACTGATATGACACTTTTGAAAACTGGGAAATGAAATTATGCACTGGGAATAGCCGAGTGCTACATCAGCTTTTACCTCCCATGAAACTCTTTCTATCTCTCTCTTCATAATTACCTTGCCATGTCACCAAACATGATGATGTATCATGTCATTTAATGAGAATGAAACTCTCATTATGAATGGCTAAGTACTACTAGGAGCCTACGCAAGACGACCAGCATGAAGGACAGCCGGCGATTGGTCGACACCCTGCAAAAATGTATGGCGAACGCTGGGAGGCCGGGGACTCCTTCCCCTACAATATATGGTGTATAGGAGATTAGAGCTGCGGCAGGATGTATCTGCCATTCTGCCTTGAGGACTTCGGGATCGGCGACGATCTGAGGGTGATGCCGTGTTCGTACAGGTTTCATGAGATTTGCCTCGAGTAGTGGTCGGCGCACTGCCGTTTGGTGGCCTTACTGCCGCCATCCGCTGCCCAGCCAAGTGCAGCACGAACATAGCCAAGGAACAATGTTTGACTGGCTGTGTTTGCTTCGTCTGCCTGCCTCGTTAGTCACAGATTTGGCGTATAATGTGTAGTTAAATGATGTTCTTTCAATACGCGGTTTTGATCCGTCGTTGAAGTTTTGACATGGCAGAAATGAACTGCACGATCAACGCGACAGAACTGGTTGTCTGAACTTCCAGTGTTCTTCCACTGGTACAGAAACTGTTCCATTATGTTACGAGCCTACCAGTCTTGCGACCGAATTGTAGGATCCTTCAGTCGAATTTGGGGATGATTGGTAGAAGAGAAGAGGTTGGGGAATCGGTCGGGGATTTCTATTAGTTCTTTTCTGTCCCTGACGAAACACAGTGCTTACGCTTTACCATTAGCCCATATACTGAGCTCACGCGCACAGACCTGCTTCGAGCTCCGGGCTGTCGCCTACTCTTGACGCCACTCCACTGACGATCGGGCCCATCGTGGTCGCCGTCCGGTGATGGGTTCATTTGGTCAGATTCCTCCGCCTTCTCTGTCGATATCCCCAGGGGCCGAGTCAGTATGGGCTCAGATCTCGTGTCGGACTGTTGCTGATAGGCTATCTATTAGCTAGATCATTAATTTGGATTAGATTTTTCACAGTGTTTTAGTGTTAGGCCTCGGGCCAAGGCCCCAGTTGCCCGAGGCCTGACTCCGCCCTTGGATATCCTCCTCTGCTCCACTTCTGCTTCCATGGTTTGGCTGCTCGGGGCTAAGCCCGTGACACCTTAGGTCAAGGCTCAAGAGTAAGGATGTGTTTGGTAAAACTCCAGTTTCACCAGATCTGTGAATCTGGTGGAGCTGAGTATTTCTAGTTTCATCAGATCTATGAAGTTGAAGCTATGAGTAAGAGTGTTTAGATGGATCTTGTTTATATTTTAGACCAAAAATATAAACTTAATTCACTTTATTTTAGTCTACAAGTTTCAGATCTCAGGTGAAGCTAAGATCTGATGTCCTATCAAACAGACCTAAGAGTTACCTGTATACATCAGTAACAAAACTAACAGCATATCAATTTCTATATTCTGCGATTTAATAAACGGAGCCGGAATTCCTACAATCTTGCGACAGTCGATTGTGCAGACGGAAGGCACCTAATCAAACGTAGCTTATAGACTTGCATGGTTGAAGAAATATCCTGCGCAATTAAATATTTGGTGAAACCATTGTGTAATCCTACTAAAAAAAGTTTCAAATTTTTTGAAAAAATCAGATCAAGTTTGTCTTTTTTGTAACTTCTAGCACAGAATGAATTTGATCATGAAATTTTATATGTAGATGGGGTAAGCTGAGATATACATCCATGATTTTTTTCAGAATTTTTTGAAACTTTTTTTAGTAGAGTTGCACGATGGTTTTACCAAACATTTAATTGCACAGAATAGTTTGCCCGGTTGAAAAGGGGGGTTAAGTAAGTGGGGTTGACCTCAAAGCTGTTTTTTTCGAACTAATTATTTTATCTCGTGGAACATGGTTAGAACCATAAGGCCATTCTTCATATAAAGATCATCACTTCTTTTTTAGGCACATATAATGGTATGATGTCAGCTATCAATAAACTTTGCCAAGTAGGATTTTTTTTAATGACATAGAGAGGGAAAAGAAGAAGAGAGATTATAGCTAGCTGTTTATAGAGAGAAAATACAAACCCATAAATTTAGGGTATATGGACAACACAAAATATTATTGTTGTCGGGGATTGGATATACTGTACCAAGACGACCATCAAAGCCCGGCGCCAACCGACTATGCTCTTGCCCGGATGGTGCACGCAGGACCGACCTTCAGATGCGCCGCCCCGAAAGCAATCCACTCGGGCGCCCTGATAAAGACGACGTGGCATTTAATGCCGCCGCGAGATATCGACGCCGGATATACGCTGCCACGGTCCGCGCCGCCTTGGTCTGCGCTCACTATTCCCACGTCGCGAGGTACCCGGCGGATGGCGCGGCCACTATGCAGCAGACGTTCTCCACAGTAAAGCGCCTCCTGTAATAAATGATTTGTCTCCTGTAATTCCCTATAAATACCCCCTCCTACGGTGGACTGAGGGTTGGACCTTCTGTACTGCGCACATACTTACACATCTCGCTTGCTCACGGGAGTCCTTAGAGTCGTTCTGGGCCCCCCGGGCGAGCGCATTGTAACCCACTTTCGCATACTAGTGCAATCACTGGACGTAGGGTTATTATCTCCCCCGCGAGAGGTCCGAACCAGATAAAAAACGACCCCCTGTGCTTCACGTTTGTCCCGGATACCCTATTCTATTGCTCGGCATATTCTCGACGATAACCCTTGCGAAAAGGGGCCCCAAGTTGATCCTCATTCAGCAAGTAAGCTCGGCGGGGACCTGTCGAATCGTCGACGGTGGCGCCGTCGTGGGGATCGACCGAGTCCTTTCGCGAGAATCTCTCGAGGATGCCGAATTCTCAAGACAATTAAGACCTCTACGTCTTCGGCGACGTGGGGGACGACAACGTTTGCTACGTCGGCGAAGGCGTGGCCGGTGTGACTGATCCGGAAGGCCACACCGAGTCCATGTTCCACGCTAAGCATGTCCTTCACTTGGGCGCGAGTCTCCTCCCCCGGGCACGCGTTTCGCTCGGGGATCGTCCATGTCCCGCGCCGAGCACGTCCTCCGCTCGGGCGCGAGTCCCTTCCCTCGGGCACACGTTTTGCTCGGGGCTATCCATGTCCCACGCCGAGCACGTCCTCCGCTCGGGCGTGAGTCCCTTCCCCCAGGCACGCGTTTCGCTCGGGGACCGTCCATGTTCCGTGCCGAGCACGTCCCTCGCCGGCGCGAAGTCTCTTCGCGTCCGGGTTTCGCCCAGCGGCGGCGTGAGTCCTCTCGTGACCTGCTAGTTAGTTCCCCTGGACGTCCAGTCCACGTCCGGGACGCGGCAGTTCGAGCATGTCTCGTCTGTCAGTTCCTCGAGCATCTGACCCATGCTTGGGATGCGACAGTGCGAGTCTGCTCGCAATCTGCTAGTTGCCTTCTCCCTAAACATCTGATCTATGTCTAGTTCCCCTGTGCGTCTGATCCATGCACCGGATGCTGCAGTAGCATTTCGCTGCAAGATTCTTGTCCCCGAGCAAGCGCCGCTTGATGCCGCATAGCTCTTCGCCGCGAGACCACTCGCCCCGAGCAAGCGCCGCCGGATGCCGCAGATAGCTCTTGCCGCGAGATCGCCCCGAGCAAGCGCGCTCGGATGCCGAGTAGCTCTTCACTGCGAGACTGCCCCGAGCAAGCGCTGCTCGGATGCCGCAGTAGCTCTTCGCTGCGAGACGACTGTCCCCGAGCAAGCGCTGCTCGGATGCCGCAGTAGCTCTTCGCTGCGAGACCACTGTCCCCGAGCAAGCGCTGCTCGGATGCCGCAGTAGCTCTTCGCTGCGAGACGACCTGTCCCCGAGCAAGCGCCGCCGGATGCCGATAGCTCTTCGCCGCGAGACCACGTCCCGAGCAAGCGCCGCCGGATGCCGCAGAGCTCTTTCGCCGCGAGACTGCCCCCGAGCAAGCAAGCGCCGCCGGATGCCGCGATAGCTTTTTGCCGCGAGACCACATCCCCGAGCAAGCGCCGCCCGATGCCGCAGAGCTCTTCGCCGCGAGACCTATCCCCGAGCAAGCGCCGCCGGATGCCGCAGATAGCTCTTCGCCGCGAGACCTATCCCGAGCAAGCGCCGCTCGGATGCCGCAGGTAGCTCTTCGCCGCGAGACGACCTCCCCGAGCAAGCGCCGCTCGGATGCCGCAGATAGCTCTTCGCTGCGAGACTCGCCCCGAGCAAGCGCCGCCGGATGCGCGCAGAGCTCTTCGCCGCGAGACCACCGCTTCGAGCAAGCGCCGCCGGATGCCGCATAGCTCTTCGCCGCGAGACCACCCGCCCCGAGCAAGCGCCGCCGGATGCCGCGATAGCTCTTCGCCGCGAGACTGCCCCGAGCAAGCGCCGCCGGATGCCGCAGAGCTCTTCGCCGCGAGACGACTGCCCCCGAGCAAGCGCCGCCGGATGCGCGATAGCTCTTCGCCGCGAGACCACATCCCCGAGCAAGCGCCGCCGGATGCCGCAGTAGCTTTTCACCGCGAGACGACTGCCCCCGAGCAAGCGCTGTTCGGATGCCGCGGTAGCTCTTCGCTGCGAGACCTGTCCCGAGCAAGCGCCGGATCGGATGCCGCGGTAGCTCTTCGCGCTTGCTGCTCGGATGCCGCGGTAGCTCTTCACTGCGAGACGACCTGTCCCCGAGCAAGCGCTGCCGGATGTCGCGATAGCTCTTCGCCGCGAGACCACTGTCCCCGAGCAAGCGCCGCCGGATGCCGATAGCTCTTCGCCGCGAGACTGTCCCCGAGCAAGCGCCGCCGGATGCCATGAGAGCTCTTCGCCGCATGACTCCAATCCCTCTTTAAGAAGTCTAGAGGCTCAAGGCGGAGGCCTCAGCAAGGCCTTTTCCCCCTTTAGCCTCGGGGCTAGCCGTCGAGGATTGGATATCTTGCATCAAGACGACCATCAAAGCCCGGCGCCAACCAACTATGCTCTTGCCCGGATGGTGCACGCAGACCGACCAGACGCCCGCCCCGAGCAATCCAGCTCAGGCGCCCACGACAAGACGACGTGGCATTTAATGCCGCGAGATATATGCGACGCCGGGATATCTTGTTGCCACGGTCCGCGCCGCCTTGGTCTGCGCTCACTATTCCCACGTCGCGGGGTACCCGGCGGATGGCGCGGCCACTATGCAGCAGACGTTCTCCTGACAAGCGCCCCTCGTAATAAATGATTTGTCTCTGTAATTCCTATAAATACCCCCTCCTCGGTGGGTGGGGTTGGACCTTCAGATCGCGCACATACTTACACATCTCGCTTGCTCACGGAGTCCTTAGAGTCGCTTCAGGCCCCCAAGAGCGCGATTGTAACCCACTTTCGCATACTAGTGCAATCATCGGGCGTAGGATTATTATCTCCCCTGCGAGAGGTCCGAACCAGATAAAAAACGACCCCCTGTGCTTCACGTTTGTCCCGGATACCCTATTCTATTGCTCGGCATATTCTCAGACGTATAACCCTTGCGGAAAAGGGGCCCCAAGTTGATCCCTCATTCAACAAGTAAGCTCGGCGAGAGACCCTGTTCGAATCGTCGACAATTGTATAAGTTATTATCCATAACAGACACTTTACATACATACATATATACATACACACACACACATATATATATATATATATATATATATAGGAAGCCTTTTTCGTACTTCCGGGAGTACATACTCCCACCTCTAATATACCATTTAAATAAATGCTTTATACTCCTTTATCACTTTCGGTATACTCCAATAATAATTCTAAGATATTCCAATACAACATGATTAAAAAAAATTCATCAGACCCTTTATTTTTTTACTACATATCCTTTTCCATATGTATAAGGAATATGTAAACAAATTATGCTATAAAGGGTGGATTTTAATAAAATTTTTCATGGAACCCACTTTGGAGTATCTTATAATCAGATTAGAGTATACTCAAAATGATAAAATGATAAAGATATATATATATATACATATATATATATATATATATATATATATATATATATATATATATATATATATATATATATATATATATATATATGATTATCCTGCCTAAATATAATGCATTCGTTACAAAGGCGTTTAATAGATGAACAAATTTGCATCAAGATTTCCAAGAGAAAAAGGTTTGCAATGCACTACTAGCAGTATGTGCTCATTAGATCCTTATGACAGGTGACTGATAACTACTCGATCGTAAACTATTTGAGGAATATAGCACTCCTTTCAGCTCTATTCAAGCCCATTCAAGGTCAACGGCCGCGGGCACCTCCATAGGCATTCGCAAGCAAATTTATCGAAGTAAACGCATACACAAATCAAAGTTTTCACCAGTCAGCTACATGGACTGATGAACTGAAGGACTGTGACACTTGAATTTTTAACTATTGCTAACCTAATTGCTGCCCAGGAAGTAAGAACGAGCAGCAATCCACCAAGTACTATCATATGTTTCTCCACACTTACTACAGAAAGCCGTTCAACGGAGAGACAATAAAAATGCAGAAAGAGAGGGTTGACTTCTGGCCAGTTCAGAGCGAGTAGATTAGATGCAACTCGCAACTTGCAGATGATGCAAAGGTTGGGCTCATCCATGTTCATCTCGCCCACAAACTCAGCCATGTAATTTGCATTCTTTTATGTTATTTGCCATTGATTAATTACTACATGAGATCGACATGGAGCAGACCAAATGGAGGCAGGCACTGCCTGCATACACACCGGCCGTTGACCTTCGCATGATGTTACATATATGCACATACGCAGTATATGCTACTCTCTCCCATACATTTGACCTCTATCACGCTCATACTTCGCGATGAGGGAAGGTAAGGGTGATCCGGCGATCGCCGTCCTCCTCGCCGCGGTCTGCGTGGCATCGGCAGTAGTATTTCGTGTCGACGGAGCCGAGGGACAGGAGCTCGTGACGCAGCTGTTGAACGGCTTCACCGCGACGCATTCCGAGGGCGCCGCGGTGCAGTTCGAGCCGGTGCTGTACGCGCCCAACGGCGTCTTCGCCTTCGGCTTTCTCCGGGTTGATACGGCGTCCCTGGACCTCGCCGTGGTCCACCTCCCGTCCTCGTTCGCGCTCTGGCGAGCCATGCCGGCCCTCGTCGGGGACTGGTCGCGCCCGGCCACCCTCTCCTTCGACGGCCGCCTGGTTCTCATCGATTCCAACGCCAGAGTGCTGTGGCAGACCCTCAACGTCGTCGGTGATACCGTCGCGCTCCTCAACTCCTCTAACCTCGTTATCCGGCGCTTCGATGAGCAGGGTTCGCCGTGGCAGAGCTTCGACAACCCGTCCGACACGCTCGTCCTGGGCCAGAACTTCACCATGTCCTCGTCGCCGCTCATCTCCAAGAACCACCGCTTCGCGCTAAGCCTCGCCAAGACGTACATGGCACTGCACATGGAATTCTACGGCGGCCGCACGACCCCGATGTACTGGCAGCACACGGCTCTCATGGTCCAACCGGAGAACGCCACGCAGCCACCAATCTACGGTCGTGTGGATGACCGCGGCTTCTTCGGTCTGTACCTCGAGGGTGGCGGCCAGAAGGTCGACGTGCTCTCGTTCGACACGTTCGTGCAGAATCTCACCGGCGCCTTCCGGCGCATGACGCTGGACGACGACGGCAACCTCCGCGCGTACTACTGGACCAACGGCTCGAAGGCTTGGACCTCCGACTACAAGGCCATCTCGGAACCGTGCGACCTGCCGACCTCGTGCGGCGCCTACGGCCTGTGCGTTCCCGGGGTGTCCCAGTGCCAGTGCCTCATCAACAGCACCGGGACATCGCCGCCGTGCCACGCCAAGGAGACCACCGACCTCTGCGGCGGCGGCTTCCAGCTGTTCGACATGGTGCAGCGGAAGCAGGTGTCGGTGGCTTACAAGGAGCAGCTGCCGTTCGAGACGTACAAGACGGCGGAGGAGTGCGAGCTGGCGTGCGCGGCCAACTGCAGCTGCTGGGGCGCGGTGTACAACGGCGCGAGCGGCTACTGCTACCTCATCGACTTCCCCGTGGAGACGGTGGTGTACGAGGCAGACGACCGGAAGGTGGGCTACTTCAAGGTCAGGAAGGTGCAGAGCCCGGCACGGCCGGCCACGTCAGCGGGCGTGACCGCCGTAACGGTGGTGCTGTCGCTGATCCTGGCGAGCCTGGCCGTGGCTGGAGCGTACATAGGGTACCGGCTGTGGGAGAGGAGGCGGCGGCAACGGTCGGCCTGCGATCCGGGGATGGAGCAGGAGCTGACGCCGGGGCCGTACAAGGACCTCAAGTCCATGGGCAGCTCTAACAACTCGTTCAAGGCGTGATCCATGGAACGGTTGGTGTGACTGCATTGGGTGAATTGGGCAATGTGATCTGAGGGCTCTCCTCACTGTATTGCATAGTTTGGAGAAGAGAAATGTCTGCAAATTGCTCCGCTCCTTGCAGAATTACAGAATTTGCAGCAGAGAATGGCTGCAGATATATAGGAGGTTTGTCTGTGTAGCTACGCAAGTATACAGTTTTCCACTGCCTTTGATCTGTTTTCTGTTCGTCGGTATCAGGCATTCAGACTCAGAGCTATTTTTTTTCCTAGGCTTTGTGATTGCTGTTTGTCAACATGCATGTTCATTCAATAGTATAACTCTGTAAGTAGCTAGATTTGTGATCAAAATTCAAAATGTACTTTCAAAACCATTGATTTCATAACTTTGAATAGGTATACTAGTCTGTGCTGAGCATAGAGTAGGTTATTCTACGCAATAGCCATACATAGTCAGCATGCGCCATAGTTAGGTGTAGTTGTAAACTCTAATAACGCGACTAGTAATAAATTTGTCAGTACAATATAAATAATTTCATCTAGTTGTAAAATGGAATGTATCTGGTCGTAAATGTGGTTTCTATTTACTGTGGTTTTATTTACTGTTATCATCGTAGGGTCGGTATGTGCCACGGCTTGGTGTGACAATAAAAACTAACAATGCGTCAAATAAATTTGTCAGTAAGTATAAGTGGTTTCATTTGGACATAAATTTGAGAGACCATGTGGTAGTCCACCCATATTTGTGATGAGTATTTGATTGTATTTAAGCTTGTGGTACTGAGATTTGAACTTGAATTGAGTTTGCTTTTGATTTTGGGCAATTTGAGTTAAGGGTAGTACTACCAACGTGTTAAGAAGCGGTAGTATCGAAATTGTGGTACTATCGGGCTTTGAGAGGCAGTAGTTATTTTTCAGAGGGGTATTTTTCTAGTGTGAGCTTATGGCGGTAGTACCGGGTTTACGATATTACTAGCTTCTGTGTGGAGGTAGTACTGGTTTTACCAGGGTCTTTTGTTTGTCATTATGATTAAATATTTTGTTGAGCAACGCTACGTGACATTTTGCTTGTCTGTGATAGTTGCAAGGCTTCGATGCTAGGTCATAGTGAGGTGGAGAAGACTGAGACTAGGTTAGGAGAGCTGATGTCTAAACGGCTAAGGTAATGCTAGAATAAAATAAGGCCGGAGAGTTGTTGCAAGTCTAGGAAACTAGGAGCTGAAGCGTGAGCTACTGGTGATGGACATGGCAGGCTACAACAAGGTGGATCGAGACTATGCTCAGGGAGAAGTCAAGGTCCAGAAAGGTTAAGAAAACTGGGGCTGTCATGGTCAAGTGGACAAGAATATGTGCTGTGCCAGATGACTTGGATCCGTGTGCAAGCAAGGATGGTTTGGAGGATTCGAACATATGAGAGGCTTGGCAGCAAGTTATTGAGGTCACATAGAAGGTGACAGAGCATGGGTGACGCTTGAGGACAAAGGGATTGCGAAAAGACTGGTAAAGGAGCAATTGGTAATTTGCTTATTACCAGAAAGCTGCGACAGAAATCTAAGTGGTTTAGGTTAAGCCAAAGTAGATATAGACGTGATTTGGACTCGTGGAGCTAATTGAAGCATCATGGAGAAGGTCGCTTTGAGAAATGTGCATGTGAGTGCGTAAAACCCGTTATGTTGTTGGGTTAGCAGGTTAGCCCATGTTAAGTGTGGATGGAATCCACTTTGTATCTAGGTTAGAGTTTTTTTTGGGTTGCCTCGTCTATATAAGTGGTTGAGAGGTATAGAGGGAGGTAAGAAAAGAATTAGGGTTTTGGAGAGAAGTGACCTCCTAAAGAAAGAGAGGAGAGTCTTTTGGGAAAAAATATGTGTGTACTCTAGAAAGAGTACATCTCATTACCACCTACATATAAAATTTCATGATCAAATTCATCCAGTTACAAAAAGAGCATGGCAAGTGATTTTTACTGTTCATCACTATTCATTTTGCTGCTTGTTTTTTTGTAACCGCTAGTATAGGATGAATTTGATCATGAAATTTTATATGTAGGTGGGGTAAGTTGAGATGTACATCCATGATTTTTTCAGAATTTTTTAGAAGTGCACCGATATGTTGCCCTTTATGTGTGTGTACTCTAGAAAGAGTTTTGCCCTCCTTGGAGAGGCTTTGCAATCATTTCTCTGTGTTGAAGTATAAGTGAATTGTCCACACCTTTCCGATCAACTTAGCTTTTGAGTGAACTAGTTGGTGCATGTAACTCAATATGGTATCAGTGCCAAGAGGTCTCGAGTTCAAGACCCGGTTGGTGCAATAAAAAAATAATTGCAGCCCACTTCTATTTCACGTCCTAAGCCTAAGGGAGCCTATACGTGAGGGGGAGTGTTGAAATATAAGTGAATTGCCCACCTTTCCCTATCAGCTTAAGCTTTTGAGTGAACTGACTAGTGCATGCAACTCAATATGGTATCAGAGCCAAGAGATCTCAAGTTTAAGACCTGGATGGTGTAATTAAAAAATAATTGCAGCCCACTTCTATTCCACATCCTAGGCTTGAGGAAGCTTATACGTGAGGGGGAGTGTTGAAGTATAAGTGAATTGCTCACGACTTTCCTCACCAGCTTAAACTTTTGGGTGAACTGGTTGGTGCATTCAACTCAATACTCTGAAGAAGGAATAGAAATCCAATTCATGCTCAAGTTTTGGTCTTCCCTCCTTCTTGAACTTTTGATCTCTGTTTGGTTTCTTTTATTTCTTGATCTTGTGTTACAAAGGATGAATGATTGATGGATGAATCCTATTAGATGATATCTCAATAATCTAGGCAAGCTCTAACAAGATCTTCAAAGTTTTCCTCAAGAAATTGGTTTTTTAGCTTAAAAAGGAAGGATTCATGGTAAATCTTATTCTTGCTCATTTTAGGATTGTTTCCTTATTGTTCTTGTTTTCTGTGATATTTGGGAGAACATTTAAGACTATCTTAATCATCAAATCTCCACGAGCAATATCAGATTGAAGTTTGTAGTTTTACTCAATTTTGGTGCAACCTTCTCTATATTTCAAAAAGGTCAAAACTTGCCATCATTCTTTGTGATTGATAATTGGAATAGGTTCCTAACATCGATAGAAAGGCGTATACAAAGTTTCATAGAATTTGAGTCATCCGATCAAAAGTTACAATGATTCTTGGTTTTGAAATCGTGCTGATTTTACTGTTTATTCGGCAGTACCGAGCCCTGGGATACAGTAGTGCCGGTTTTACTATTTACTCTGATACTACCTGTTGAGGGAATACCTCTCATCCCCCATGGGCTCTCCTAGAGTCATGAGAGAAGGCTCCCTTACGCTCCGTGGGTGTACCCTCTAGGAATACCTTGCGGGAGGTCCCCTGTTGGACCTTAAGATCAGAGACTTACCCCTATGAGACGGTATGCATACTCCCAGGCAGTATCATGCGGGAGATCACCTCCTACTCCGCGGGCGTCTACGGGAGGCGCATCCTTACTCCGCAGGAGTCCACGGGAGGCCTCCTACTCCGCAGGTGTCTACAAGTGACTCTCTACTACTCTGCGGGAGTCTATGGGAGGTGCCCTCCTACTCCGCGGGAGTCTACGGGAGACCCCTTACTCTGCAGAGTCTCACGGAGGTGCCCCCACTCATGGAGTCTCACGGAGGCACCCCCTACTCCATGGCGCCTCACTGGAGCCCCCTACTCATGGGAATCTACGGGAGGTGCCCTCCTACTCCACAGGAGTCTACAGGAGGCGCCCCCTACTCCGTGCGAGTCTACGGGAGGAGCCCCCTACTCCGCATGAGTCTACGGGAGACCCCCTACTCGCGGGAGTCTACGGGAGGCGCCCCCCTACTCCGCGGGAGTCTACAGGAGCCCTCCTACTCCATGGGAGTCTACGGAAGGCGCCCCCTACTCCGTGGGAGTCTACGAGAGACCCCCTACTCCGCGGGAGTCCATTGGAGACCTCCTACTCTGCGGGAGGCGCCCCCTACTGCGCGGGAGTCTACGGGAGGTGCCCCCCTACTGCGTGGGAGTCTATGGGAGGAGCCCCCTACTCCGCATGAGTCTACGGGAGACCCCCTACTCCGCGGGAGTCTACGTGCGGCGCCCCCTACTCCGCGGGAGTCTGCGGGAGACCCCCTACTCCGTGGGAGTGCACGGAGTCACGGAGGTGCCCCCTCATGCTGGGAGTCTCACGGAGGCGCCCCTTCTTGTCAAGGAGAGTCACAGGAGACCCCTAATCCGCTGGAGTCACGGAGGCGCCCCTACTCCGCAGGGTCACAGAGACCCTCTACTCCGGGAGTCACGGAGGCGCCTCTACTCATGGGAGTCTCACGGAGACCCTTACTCCTGGGAGTCTCACTGGAGAGCCCTTACTCTGCAGGAGTCTACGGGAGGCGCCCCCTTACTCCGCGGGAGTCTACGGGAGGCGCCCTACTCTGCGGATGCTTACAGGAAGGCGGCTTCCTCAGATCCCTTCCGGGCTCTCTAGAGGAGGTGTCTGAGGAGTCATAAGTCCCCCAAGGGCTCACCAAAGCCCCCTTGGCTACAGGGCACTTGACAAGCCCCCTGGCCATAGGGCACTAGGTAAAGGCCCCGAGACACAGGGTACTTGGCAAGGGCCTCGAGACACAAGGCACTTGGTAAGGGCCCCTGGCCACAGGGTGCTTGGTAAAGGCTCCGGGCCACAGGGCGCTTGGTAAGGCCCCTGACCACAGGGCACTTGGTAAAAGCCCCGAGCCACAGGGCACTTGGCAAGAGTCCCTAGCCACAGGACGCTTGGTAAAGGCTCCTGATTCAAGAGGGTGCCCCCTAGAGCGCCCAGGAAAATGAGTGGTCCCCTTTGAGCTACCTAGGACTATCGCCAAGTGAGGGTCCGAAGTCTCCTATGAAGTCCCGGTGTCAAAGGTCTACCCCTCCGAAGTGATGACATGCGATCCACTACCTTCACCCGGGAATGACCAAGATGCCCTCGGTTAGGCTGCTGCGATAGGGGTAGGATGGTATTTTGTAATGAATGCTGGGCGCCTATAAAACCCCGTTGTAGCCCTTATATGTAAAGAGGACTATCTTTGAATGCAAAATTGAGCAACTGGTGTGTTCCTCGGGAGTCTGGATCAGGAGTCCCCCTCTCCCCTCGGGGAACACACCGACAGGAGTAGGGCGCTTCCTTAAGCGCTCGAACCTGTATAAATTCTTGTATCTATTTTGTCTCTTTTGGACGATGGCCCATAAGACGGCCAGCGTCCCCCTCTCTCTCGTGTCTTGTTCTTAAACATACAACACTACCAAACTCATAATTGTGGTAGTTCCACTCCTAGACTGATTTTCTCTAAAAATTTATTCTTTCACTCCTCTTTGACGAAGTGAGGTTTTGGTTGGTTCTTTTGGGAAAAATTGTTGTTGATCATTCACGCTCTTTTGATCGCCATTTTTGGCCCCACAAAAATGGAATGTATCTGGTTACAAATGTGGATTTTATTTTTTATTGCTGACTCCGGTGTGCAATCTGGTTGTGTGGTTCATCTTTGCTATAAGTTGGTATACATATGGACATAAATGTGTTTTCCTTTTTTTTACTATTGTCGTTACATGGATAGCATGCGCCATAGCTAGGTATGGTCGTAAACTTTAACGATGCATCTAATAAATTTGTCATTACAGTGTAAATAGTTTCATCTAGCCGTAAAATAGAATGTATCTGGTCTTAAGTGTGGTTTCTATTTTTACTTCCACCATCACATGATCAGCATGCACCACAACTATATGTGATAGTAAACTCTAACAACACGTCTAATAAATTCGTTGGTACATTGGTGTGGTGGTGGCAAAACTGCACGACATGCGTGGTGGTGATCGATTACTACCAATCAATGGGCACCCGCGCTAGTATGGTGGACAACCTTGTACCATTTTACTCTCGATTTTGTACGGCCCTGCTGTACGGTTGTACGGTCCGATGGAAGACAGGCGGTAGGGCCCGACACGGTGTAAGAGCAACCTCAACCCACCCCCTAAACCTCTCCTTATCCTAAATTAATTATAAGGAGACTTAGAAAAATATAAGTTCCAACCCAACCCATATTATAAACCCCTATTTTAGGAGGTACTCTCTCACCCCTACATCTAGGGGGCTTCTCTTTGCCCCTATTATTTTCTTTGGCGCTTTTTTATTCATTTTAAAATAATAATTCATGGGTGCAAAGTAATAATAATGTTTAGATAAATAATAGGGGTGAGTAATAGGGAGTGTGGGTTAGAGATAAATTTGATATAGAGTACCCTTAATTTTTATACCACCTCTAAATGAGTGATTTAGGGAGAAAATATAGGGGTTTGGGTTGAAGTTGC
Source organism: Guadua angustifolia (assembly GCA_036346375.1). Classification (NCBI taxonomy): domain Eukaryota; kingdom Viridiplantae; phylum Streptophyta; class Magnoliopsida; order Poales; family Poaceae; genus Guadua; species Guadua angustifolia. Next base: position 53,035,303 of record CM070520.1, on the reverse strand, counting down.
TCTAAGGTCAGGTAGGGTGGTGGTGAAAGATAGGCTCATGCAATTTTACGGGCGGTTACATGGGGTGCTTGGGATCACGCGTATGTGGGTCATGGTTGGATGCGTGGGGCATGGTCGGTGCCGTTTCCACGTCACCATCGATTTTTTTAACACACACATACATATATGTATGTATGTATGTATGTATGAAAATATATATCTTCGTAGAATTATAATTCTACCAAGCAAGAATGATTTCATCTAGAGAATCCGAGGATGTTTAAACTGCTGAACAAACCATGTAAAATAAGCTTCATATGATTGATCTTGCCAACCATGTTTTGTTAGTAAACTTTTATCCCATCACAAAAACCACTTATGATTATGCAATTGCCACACCAAGTTCATATTCTACCGTTTCATGTACCATGCTGAGTGGCACACCTGACACATGGCCAAGAATATTCGGAGGAAAGTATATTCCAAGGAAAAGAACAGTGTTAAATTATTCATTTACTTTATGATTGTTAGAGCATAATCCAAGCAATTACACGGCTGAGGACTTAGTCGACTAGTTACACTCTATCTCCACGAAATAAGACAAGAAAGAATTAACTCATGTTATTTTTTACGAGAGTTTTTATCATCTATTCCCACCAAATTACATTTAAAATATTAGTATCTCTATCCCTTAAATTTTTAGTACGGACAGATGCTAACTCAATAGATGATAAATCTCTATTTTTTATAGTTCATGACTGAACTCAAATTAAGTCAATTCACATTTAAAAGACCATCCGCAACGGCGTAAGACACATGTATGATCAATCGTCATAGTATCTGCTCCTTTTTGTTATAAATAGTTGTTGTTCGATATATATCCAAAACATATGCATGTTTGATCAGTAATTTCTATTATAATATATTTATAAAACTCAATAAAAGTATAATATTATCAAAATACTTTTTAAGATAAATATACATATAAGATTTTCATATATCCAATTTAAATATTTAAAAGAGCATATTTAAAAGCCTAGCTATACATATATCAAAAATTTGACTAGAGGAGAAAGTCTAAGCTAGTCAGTGCTGTAAACCTCAATACATTCAAAAGGACGCAAAAGTAATTTGGGTAATTAAGAGCACTACCATCTACAATTCAATTACCACTAATTAATGCTACTAGTATCTTTACCACAGCCAATTAATCCATCGGAGTCGGAGATAATCAAGAGACTCAGAGGAATTAATTATTTACCACAGATCACCAGTCGTGTGCTAGCTAGGGCCGACGAGGACGGGGAGTCGGGGTCGAGCGGCGGAGCGAGTAGGCGACGACGCAGACGCCGAGGGCGCCGCGCCGGCCGGCCGGCCGGTGGCCGTAGGCGGACGGACGACGGCGACTCGCACTCTCGTCTCTCGCAGACTGGAACGGAGGCGCGGAGCGCGGAAGGTCGATAAGAGTGTTTAGATAGATTTATGTTTGCATTTTAGACCAAAATAAACGCCAACTCAAGTGTCGTGCGCCACACGACAATCGATTGCAAGACATTGATTGCGAGCTGTATACGCCTTCAGGAGGAGAAGGCGTAATGTGAGGAATGCGCCACCTATGGTTTTCTCCGGCAAAATCTTCGCGGGAAACTTAACCCAAACCACACATAAGTAACCCATAACCGTCCAAAAAGAGGATAAAATCCCACCTTTCTCCACCCATGCTCCTCCTCGCTCCCACCCCGCCGCCGTCGCCGGCCGCTGCTCGCCGGAGATCCGGAGGCACCGCTATCCCATGCGTCCGCTGCTCGAGCGTGAGAGAGCTGGAGAGGTCAGCGAGCCCTCGTCCGGGCGCGGGGCTGCCGCCGCTGAGGGCGGCGAAGCGGGTGGTGCTGGTGCGGCACGGGCAGAGCACGTGGAACGAGGAGGGGCGCATCCAGGGGAGCTCCGACATCTCCGTGCTCACGCCCAAGGGCGAGTCCCAGGCCGAGACCTCCCGCCTCATGCTCCTCTCAGACTCCTTCGACGCCTGCTTCACCAGCCCGCTCGCCCGCTCCCGCCGCACCGCCGAGATCATCTGGGCCGAGCGCGACGAGGACCTCATCCCGGACTCCGACCTCCGCGAGATCGACCTCTACTCTTTCCAGGTCGGACGCTCTACCGTTTGTTGGGTTCTTCGTGCAGTGCTCGTAAGGTGTTCGTTGGAATTCCTGAGTGAATGTTGCGATCTGCAGGGTTTGTTGAAGCATGAAGGGAAGGAGAGGTATGGGGTTCTTTACCGGCAGTGGCAAAAGAACGCGGCCAACTTCAGCATTGACGGGCACTACCCAGTCCGGGAGCTGTGGGACCGCGCGCAGAGCTGCTGGGAGAGGATCCTGGCACACGAGGGCAAGTCGGTGCTTGTCGTCGCGCACAATGCAGTTAACCAGGCGCTTGTTGCCACTTCGTTGGGTAGGGGCTGTTAGGTTTTGATTTGGATTTTTAATGCCAAATTGCCAAGGGTGTGTTCAAAATTGATGTGTGGATCCTGGTGTTTGTGTTTAGGACTTGGCACAGAGTACTTTCGGATTCTGCTCCAGAGCAATTGTGGCGCTAGTGTGCTAGATTTCACCCCACAGACCAGTGGAGGCCCTCCAAGTGTATGCCTTAACCGCTTAAATCAGGTTAGTTTAACTTAGTTTGGATGATTGACTTTTGCTTTTTATGAGTAAGATATTCTTTCAAAATGGACCTACTCCTTGTTTGTTTGTAGTAGTGCAAGATATTGCTACTTTATATCAACTCTTGATTAAAGAAATTTCGAGACAGGACAGAAATGTAGTAATCAAACAATTAAAACATGGGATTTAATCTTTTCCCCATGTTTGTATTTGGTACAGACACCGAATTCTCCGGTTGTTGCGGGAAGTTCTGGAGGAAGAAAGACAAGCAAGAGGATCATTTTGGCTTGTCAAGGGGGTACACAGAACAGCCCTGAGGTATGGAATCCCATTGCGTGTGCACGTGTGCATGAACAAATTTGCACTTGTTCTATGGATCACACTAACTATTATTCTAGGATCTGATTTTGTAATTCCTGGGTTACCTTAGGAAATTCGAGAGAATCAATCCAATTTAATCTATTGTAACCTATGGCATGAAAAATTTGCAACTTAAATTTCCCTAAGAATTTGGGAATCGAGAAAACCACACAGTAAACCATTTTTAGGTTTTTGAGTTTTCTGTACATTTTTTCGAAACGGAATTATCTATATAATTTTCATTGCATTGAATTCCAGATTAGTTTAGCCAGAATGGGGTATGCACCACTGAACATGCTTGGGATTATACAGGTAATTCACCTTGTTTCTTACATCAACAATTTATTTTCAATACAACAACTGAGCTCAATTTTGGACAAATATTTTCAGTCTCAGAAGACTGCAGAACTACTTCTAGATCTGAAGGTGAACAGTATTCTGTGTAGCCCGCAAGTTGCAGCTGTTGATACTGCAACTACTATATGCGAGGTGACTATAATCTGAACTAACTGTGAAGTTCAGTTAATTGTGTTATGTTTTATTTCTACCTATTTTTCACTTGTCCAATCCAACCTGATCTCATGGAGTTATGTGCAGGTCCAAGAGGCTGCAGACTGCTTAGGTGCTGACTGCGTGCCCCGCTATGTGGAAATGAAGAAATTGTTAGAACTCGAAATTGATGATGCTTTTCAAACGAAGCAAAAGGTTAGACTATTTCCAATTTCTGTGGTTTATGATAAGCATCACACTAGCTTTATTAGCGCATAGATGATTTGAAGGTCTTTTATATATCTTGAAAATTCGCATTTGCATTGTGTAATTGCGACATCTGGAGTTCAAAATTACTATGAATGCATACCATATGTTTTGTTAAAGCTGTCTCATGTGCATACTGGCTGGTTACTTGGGAGCTTTTTATAACCTATTTGTTGCATTTTTGGATGGAAAATAACAATTCCTTGCCTCCTTTCTATAGAGCATTGGAGAAATAGTTCAGTCCGGTTGGTTGGGCAGCATGGAATACAGAGCACTAGAGGGATTATGGGCTCAATCAAAGGATGCATGGCAAGCTTTGCTAAATGAGTTGCCAGATGATCCTACATCTGATGGAATTCTTGTGGCCGTAGGCCATCCTGCCATTCACCTAGCACTAATTTGCCGGTGCCTTAATTTAACAATGGAGTACATGTCATCTTTTCATCTAGACGATGGCAGCATCAGTGTGATCGATTTTCCTGATGGACCAAAAGGAATAGGTGTTATCAGATGCACAAATTACACAGCCCATCTAGGAAGATGGTCAATACCCATTACAAGAACAACAGAAACTGATGAAGAATTCTAACTTCCTTGGAGGTAACCTCTTCTGTGTTATTGTGTACCACCCTTTCAGGAAATTCATGTATGTAAATACCATACACAGATGTTGATGTACATGTCATCTCAATATCTATGTATATAAAAAACATATTTTTTATATTATGTTAGTGCCCAATTGCCCAGCATTAATGTTTCGTAGCCATCTGTGATTAATCAACTTGTCACATACGGTTATATTTGTCCAACAGTCTGTTTTGCATAACAGATGATTTTATTCTTTAGCCATCTGCCGATCTCTGATATGTAAACCTTTTACAGTCGGTATAGTTTGTAGAACTGTCTATGATATTTTCACAGACTGTTGTTTGTTAGTAACTGTATGTAATATTAGGACTTTGGATCTAGATTTGGTCACCGGTTCGCTCGAGCTTAGCTCTTTACACTTACAGGTTGAAGGCTATTTGATTAAAAAAAAAAGACCAAAGAAATTCAACAGGTGTTATAGACGGCTATCTTGAAAAACCATATGTAATATAACACTAACATAGACGGTTCAACAGTTGTCGCTGCCTGGGATATGACATAGATGGTTGAACATATATAGGCGTCTAGGATACGACTCAGACGGTTTTTGCTTGATCAGACTCGGTTGGTATTTTGCTTGATGTGTTGATTGAGCACTATAGCGATATTGACACATGCACATCATTTGTGTTTAGCACATGTTTGATTTTTGAATTGAAACTTGCAAACTTTACTTTTATAGGGCTTTTATTTTCCAATTTTATTTTACCAGATGTGGTGATAAGTGATAATCGCTCTTCCTTAGACTAACTATTTCAACTGACACACGCTTATCATCAGATAAAGGCTGTACTGAGTGATTGAGCACTTGAGTGATATTGACATATGCACATTATGTAGGTAGATTCAAATACCAAACATAAACATAACACCAGTACTAGTCATAGCACGCAGAAAATTCAAATTTGAGAGTTATTTTGAATGCTGAGCACATGAAACATCGATACATATACAAATTTTATAGATATACATACCTATCTTGGATACATGTACATATCTATCTTGGATCATTACTCTCAAATTTGATAAGAGAGTATTACATTTCTAACGCTGGATACCTAGCTTGATATATAGCCTGTACATATGACCATCTGTTCGGTTATTTATTTGTGTAATAGTACATTTTATATATGATTCTTCCAACTGTAAATTAATTGTGTAAATTGTGAACATGTAATCCGTAATGTTATATCGTGGGTAATGTAAAATATGTACTTATATCTCTTATGTTATGTATATGTGTTTGTATTGTATGTCTTATGTTATCTGTACAGAGGTGTTGCTAGAGTGATTCTTGAGACTAGCTATAAAAAAAAAAAATTGAAAAAATGTAATATCACAGAAGTTCTATATCTATAGTCGTCCGTGATATGAATTATCACAAATAGTTATTCATAACGAACTATCTGTGATGTTTCTTATCACACATGATTCATAGCTAACTAATGTTAGTTTTTAGCATTGTTATCACGGTGCCCCAGCGAGACGAGTCGCTTTCGGGTCGCCTGGATGCCTAGGCGTCCGCATAAGCAACAATTAGGCGACCAAAGGCAGCAGCAGTAGCAACAAAATTCAGCAACACAGGCGACAATAGCAGTAGCAAAAGCATCATAGGCAACAACAGCAAGGGCAGCAGCAGCTGAGGCGACAACTGATGGGCAGCAGTAGTGGCTTCAGCAGAGGTAGCGGTAGCGGTAGAGGCAACGACGGCGATTGCGATGGCGGCGGCGCAATGCAGAGTAGTAGCGACTGGTGTAGAGGACAGCAGTGGAGGCGATGCAGAGCGGAGCCCGCGGAGGTGGCGGTGGAGAATTGAGCATCGAATCTTACCGATCTGCAGCCATTGGCGATGAAGGCGATAGAGGTGGCGGCGGCGCCAAGACGAAGCTCCCTTGTCCCTCTCCACGAGCTAGGTATGGCAACAAAGAGCAAACTCAGCCCAACTTGAGAGTCCCCAACTCATCGGCTCATCCCCTTATCCCCATCTCCTAGCGCCAAGTCGTGCCGCCCAAGCTCACCTTGTGATGCCTAGACACTCCGCACGACGCCTGGAATGTCTAGGCGTTCGCCTTTCCCCGGCCAGGCGAGGCGAGCGGCCACGGCGAGTGGCCATCAGCGCCTAGACACCTAGACGCCGACTTGATAACAATGGTTTTTAGGTAACAATTCCTTATTATAGCCAGCTAGTTTGTACTGACAATTTATATGATACTAGTCATGTGCCTGTGTGTTGCAACAAAAAATTTGTTTGCAAAGAGCACTAACCCTGTCTGAATGCTACTGTTCACTCTGAATATGCAATGGTTGAATGTTTAAATCAATTTATCGAAGCATACAAATTCCAAACACATATTTACAAACTCAAGCTTAAAATTATCTTTAATTTCACAATCTGAAGGCAAAAACGATAAATAGTAACAAGGTTATATAAAAATCTCATTTGAAATGCACGATTCTTTCATATGAAACAATGTAATTTCCAAACCGTACAATGAATATATCATCAAACATGATCCCAAACTGTATCATGAATATTAATTTTTTTGGCACATTTAGTAATATGGCTAGTAAATAAACTAAATCTTAAGCATTGATTAGGTGGACGTAACATGAAGCATGTGTAATCTAAGATTAAAAAACCTTTATGTCTCAATATCGTCCTGTGTTGATAGCTCAACTACTGGTTCACAACATCAGTGTTGTTCCCTACAGTATCACTTTGTGTAGCCTTGACACCAAGAATTAACTCACCATTCTCCACGAATATAGCACCAAGATATGTGTTCAGAAGGACATCAACAAATAATATAACCAGTAGAGATCTTTGATCCACATAACCTGATCTCCTCGCCTACGGGTGCGGACCCGCTCACCACCTGCTCACTGTGCTGCGGCAGAGGCGTGTACTGGTGAGGGGGTGGAAGCGCGTACTGCTGCAATGGCGAGGGCGCGTAGTGCGAAGGAAGCTGCTGCTGTGGCTAGCCCCACATCGCCGGTGGAGGAGTGTGGGGGACTGGCTAGTAATCTCATGGCGTGAATGATATATATGCGGTAGGGACACAAGACATCGGCAATGTGCATCGCGTCTCGTCTTCGGTGAGGCGGTTGTAGTTGCAAAACTCTAAGACCTAGGAGAGAGGAGATGAAAGAGGGTTTAGGGTTTCAACAACTCGATGCGTAGATACCGGAGAGAGAGGCGATGGTAGAAAGAGTGGAACAGGTTAAATTCTCTTCCATCTTAGCCGTGCATGTTAGATTTAATGGATCAAATACTTTGAAAGAGACCGTCACTAACTCTTAATTAGAAGTAGTAGAGATACCATCACCGTCGATGATGATCACTAATTACCACTGACTTTTTTCCAGGACGGTTTGATAGCCGTGACTGTTTTCGTCCGCTTGTGATGGGCTTTTGAATAGCAGTGTTATAAGGTGTTAGTAGTCATGAGCCTAACACGTGTTCACGTCGAGTAGCAACCCTCGAACCTCTCATGAGTTTGCTCCATTCCCCTTGAGTCCTACACTACAGCTTCTCTAATGGATTCGCGACCACACCACCCATCCAAATATCACCACCGCTACCCCTTCTCGTCGGCCGCAGCCTCCGGCGATGGCCTCGGCACCGGTCAGGGGTGTTAAATTATTTTAACATAATATGACTCATATAAATTATAAAATGGTTCTTATAATAAAAGGTCTAAGTGTGATAGTTGTTAGACTAAAAGATTAAGAATCATAGGGTTTAAAATCCCTCTCCTCTCCCTTCCAAATATTTAGTTGTGTACTAATTAGCGTTATTAAGTATAATGCTACAGGAGGGTGTATGGCAATGCAATGGCAATTAGTTTCCATGCATATATTAAAGTGCTAAGTTACAGTCAGTTTCATTAAGTTTTAAGTGCTGAATTAAAGTGTTAGTTTCATTGATTAAGCATTTGGAAACCGGCTTATTTACTGCATGGAAACTGACGTATTTAGTGCTTGAAATCGATGCATGTATTGGAAACTGACGTTCCTCTGAACTCTCTCCTTAGTTACAGAGGAACGTACCTTTCTCTTTGGCTATAAAAGGAGGAGGATCCTTCTGTACATCCTTTCGTACAACAAGTGCATAAAGAAAAAAAAACACAGGGGAATAATATACACATCAAAGAAAAGAAGAGAAATTTCTCTGACCATTGAGGAAAGTACAAAGATTAAGAAGGAAGAGAGGAGAGAAAAATTGATATGTAAGATATTGCTAATATGTTTCAAAGTGGATTTGTGTTTTTGTACATATAAAAAATAATTTATGCTTTTGCACGTATAAAAGTTACTTATTTTGTTGAATTAAATTGTACTAAATGATCTTATACCTTCTATATTTATGCTTACAAGGGCAGGCAAGAGAAATTTCGCTATTTGACACTCAATTCATTGGCCTCTCTCCGTTTAACACCTAATTCGTTTGCCTTTCGGTATTTGACACCGAAATCATCAATTTCTTCATTTCATGACACCCATCCATTTTTCTCAATTTTTATTTTTCTTTTCTCTTTTTGTAATATGTTTTTCATGTGCTAGGACCCAATTGCCCCTGCATGCATGGCACTGTGTGGTGGGATCCCCTGCATGGCGCTTCCTAACTAGTCCGTCTAGTTCCAATCCAAGAAGCCGCTTCATGTTCCTCGCGCACTGATGGATGTAGCCCAGTCCGGCGCCGCCGCAGCCCCTAGCCTGACCGGCGATGGCTCCTCTAGGCGCACCGCCGGCGCAGTCCCGCCGTCGCCGACGCCGACGCCGACGCCAACACAGCCGCCATGCATGGAAGCTGTCCCGCCCAGCGACGACTCCTCTAGGCGATGTAGCCCAGTCCGGCTAACCTCAGTCGCATAGAGTTTCAAAAGGGATGCCTTGAAAACCTACGTGACCTTGTTCTTCACATGTGCACCGAGCTAACTGAAACGCCCCGTGGCATGGAGGACCTCATGCTCCTCCAGAATTTGGAACTGTCTGGCATGCCAACAGAGTTTCTAGATAAGGCAGGAAGAGAAAGGTGATGGTGGATATTACATGCCTGCCAATTCAGAGTTTCTTGGGCACGGGAGATATTTGAGAAGGGTTAGAAGAAATAAGAGTGAGTCCATGACCTGTTCTAGCTCTTGTTAGTTATAATCTTGTTGTCGGTTCAGTTTACATATCTTCAACGTGTGGCTGTAAGTTGCAGTTTCAGTTGTGCGTCATATAGTATCTGGAGTCCAGAGTAGTAGCAGATAAAAACGAAAAGATCAGTTTGAGTCCAGTTTTGTTGTAACAAACAGATTTGATCTGTTAACTGACTATATATGAAATACAGAAAAGCTAGCCGCAACATCGCCAGGCAAAAAAAACAGAGATTTGTGCTTGCTCTGTTATGCGAAGGTTTTACCGGAGTAGTTTACTGTTTACTTTCCGGCAAAACTAATCGATGTTTTCTATTGTCATTAGCCTGTGCTGTGATTCAGGTCTTAGCGCCACAACTGCATATCAGATCTCTGTTTATGCTCTTAAGCGAAGTGCAGGTATCAGATTAGAGATTGCACGGGTATTGGCGTTTTGATCAAGCAAAGCTCTAAGCAAACTTCAGCATTCGACAACACTAGTTGTGTTTTTGCCGTAAGTTTGAAGTTATTTTCAGGTTGAAGTTTTGATCAAGCAAAGCAAGCTTCCATGCATGACGGCTGTGTTGGCGTCGGCGTCGGCGTCGGCGGGACTGCGCCGGCGGTGCGCCTGGAGGAGCCATCGCCGGTCAGGCTAGGGGCTGCGGCGGCGCCAGCGTGGGCTGCGGCGGCGCTGGACTGGGCTACATCCATCAGTGCGCGAGGAACACGAAGCGGCTTCTTGGATTGGAACTAGACGGACTAGTTAGGAAGCGCCATGCAGGGGATCCCACCACACAGTGCCATGCATGCAGGGGCAATTGGGTCCTAGCACATGAAAAACATATTACAAAAAGAGAAAAGAAAAATAAAAATTGAGAAAAATGGATGGGTGTCATGAAATGAAGAAATTGATGGTTTCGGTGTCAAATACCGAAAGGCAAACGAATTGGATGTCAAACGGAGATAGGCCAATGAATTGAGTGTCAAATAGCGAAATTTCCCGTCGGGGAGACCACCGACACCATCCTCTTCCTTGCCGTCCCGGCAGGCTGGCTCATCCGGCGGGCCGCCTTCCTCGGCGAGCAAATCGCCTCTGCCATATCCTCAGCCCTGTCTTTCCAATAGCCGTCCTCGTCGGTGATTTGCGTGCCGTTCCTGCAGCTGTCGTCTCTCTCGTTCGGCGCGCCGCCTTTGGCCTGCTCGCCGCGGCTTGCACCTTTGCGGCCCTCGTTGCCACGTTCGTCTTATCGGTGCTGCTTGGCTTTGTTCTTGTCCAGCACTGGGTTGAGAAGCCGGTGACCGTGACGCCGCCATTGTATTCTACTACATCGAGGCGCAGGTTGAAGCTCATGATGGCCCTCGGCGCTATTTGTCGAAAAAATTGACAACGGCAATACAGAAGGAAACAAAGGGTATGTTTAGTAGAGCTGGTATTTCTGACTCTACTAGATCAGTGGAGCTGGAGCTGTGAATACATTAAGGGGGTGTTTGGGACAGCTCCAGCTCCACCAAAATCTGTGGAGTTGGTGGAGCAGGGTACTTCTAGCTTCAGAAATTTATGGAGCTGAAGCTGTGAGTACATTAACAGTGTTTAGGTAGATCATTTTGTTTACATTTTAGACTAAAAATATAAACTTAATTTACTTTATTTTAGCCTATAAGTGTCAGATCTGAGCTAGAGCTGGGAAGTGTTTCGATGGATCATCTTGTTTATATTTTAGACTAAAAATATAAACTTAATTCACTTTATTTTAGCCTACAAGTTTCAGATCTTAGGTGAAGCTGAGATCTGGAGTTCTACCAAATAGGCCCAAAGTTTGCGCTTCCCAAACTTCTGTGGCTTTTCTGGTGATTTCCTTTCCTATTTGTACTCTCTACAAAGAAGATAGAAACTTACATGAAAACCGGCCAAAGATCACGGCCAAAATCAGAAGATTATCTCGGCTACTAAAAATAACTAAATATCCAAGTCTAATTGAATTCCGGTACTCCGGACCATTTCCGGAGACTTCAGATATGCAGAAACAAGAGAGACTGAACTAAAATAATTGAAGAAAAACAAAAAATGAAGAAACTCGTCTCTGATGAACATCAACCGTCTCAGAAGACACTTCCCAACCGTCTCTGATGACTTTAGCAAAGGGTCTCTGATGACAAATACTAGCAAGTGTCTCTGATGACATATACTCCAACAAGATTACATCTTCTGTCAACATTTCACCCCCAAATCTTGTTGTGCCTGAATCTGCACTAGTCCCAGCTTCTTTCTCAACTCCAGAAATCTGACTCGACTGAGTGGCTTTGTCAAAATATCTGCCAGTTGGTTTTCTGAACTTGTATGCTCCACTGTGATCTTCTTCTGATCGACGCATTCTCTTATAAAATGGTAGCTTGTTTCAATATGTTTGCTTCGATCATAAAGCACAGGATTCTTGCATAAGTTGATTGCTGACTTATTATCAATCCTGAGCACAGCACAACTGAGCTCTTCGTTCAACAGCTCCCCTATCAATCGTCCAAGCCAAATACCCTGACAAGCACCAGTTGTTGCTGCAATATATTCAGCTTCACATGATGAAAGAGCTACAATTTTTTGCTTCTTAGATTGCCAACAAACCAGGCTTCCTCCAAGCATAAATAATACTCCAGTCGTGCTTTTGAAATCATCCAAATCACCGGCCAAATCACTATCATTGTATCCAACCAAATTCAGAGTCTGATTTCCTTTTTCATATCTGCACCCAACTTCATGTGTTCCTGACACATAGTGCAGAATATGTTTAACAGCCTGCATATGTTCAGTAGTTGGAGCCTCCATGAAGCGACTCACATAGCCAACTGAAAATGCCAAATCTGGTCTTGTATTCACTAGATACCTTAGACTCCCAACTATACTTCTATACAGTGTACTGTCAACAAGTTTACCTGAGCCTTCTTTGCTCAACTTAAGCCGGGCTTCCATTGGAGCTTGAGTGGGATTACTGCCATACCTGACTTCTCAAGTATCTTCATTGCATATGCCGATTGACAAATATTCACAGCATCAGTAGTCTGAACTACTTCTATCCCCAAGTAGTAGCTCAACAGCTAGATCGCTCATACTGAATAAGCTTTGCATTTGCTTCTTGAACTTTGCAATCTAAGAAAATTTAGCTCCTATGATGATGAGATCATCCACATGTACTACAACAATCTGCCTTGAATCTCCAGATCCTCTAGTATACACTGCATGACCTGTAGCCGACCTGACAAACTCCAAAGAATTCAGACTGCTGTCCAACTTTGAGTTCCAAGCTCGGGGGGCCTGTCGCAGTCCATACAAGGCCGACGCATGATGAAGCCGGCGACGTGAAGTAGATCTGAAGCCGAGGAGACCGAGTGCGCGGAGAATGAGATGGCTAATGGTTGCGGAAGCCGTGCGGGTGCCGTGATTGAATCTTGAACCGAAGCTCTGATATTACTTGTTAGAGCTCTGATACCACTTGTTACGAATAGATGCACGATAAAATAACTGAAGACAGATTTAACGTGAAAAACTATCGCGGGAAAAAATAACGGGAAATAATTCACTATGATGCTTCAAAGATTACAAGTACAAGGGGTTGACTTATATAGCCAAATAGTCATAGTTGTAGATGACTTAGACTAATAAACTATTTGGATAGAACCAAAAAGTATGGTAGTTAGAGATATTAAGCTATCTCAACATGGACCATGTATACATGCTATCGCAGAACACATAAACATATGCCTACTGTGTCCTTTTCGTTGCCAACTAATGTCTTTTTGTAGCCAAAGATCCAAATCTCATCCTTTGTCCATCAGATACAAGATTAAATAGGGAATGCTTGTCTGAACATCTGCTAGCTAGACTCCTCTAGGTTGTATAATTAACTCTGAAGCATCATGGCTTTTACCGACGCATGCTTAGGTTCTGATGTCACTCAATTAGTTTAAGTAGTGTGTGCATGAACATTGGAAAGGAAATTTTGTCTCTCCTGTCTGGAAGGAACAGATTGAAGTGGTCCAAACCTAGGCATCAGTTTAACCTCATACTTCACTGAAGATTCAACATACATATGTGCAAAGATGCCTTTTTATGTCCGAGCTCGCCTCAGGAACTACAGATGTGCACAGTACTTATGCGTGTGATGAGCGTAATACTATATTTTCCTAGTGATTTAGCCATTTAGGTCAATTGACAAGCAAAGAAAAATGTTGTGCATGCATTGCGCGCATTTGGGGACCTATTCTCCGTCTACCTCCATGGTCGCCCGTCGTCCCCTTTTCTTGCCAGATCCGGCCTCGAGGACGAGCTGAGCTCCTCGGTGCCGGTGTGCAGCTGCAGTGCCGCTCCGCCTGCTCATCCTCACTGGTGCCGCCCTGAGGAACCGCTCCGCCGCTGCCTGATCACCGCCGTACGCCATCGAACAACATCTGCTCCTTCCCGCCTACGCCCCTGCCCCTGGAGGATGCGGATCGACGTCGTCGTCAGGGCGGCGTTGAGGAGCTCCTCGGCGCCTTGTGCTCGATGACGAGCTCCTTGGCACCGAGAAGCGCCTCTTCCTCATTGTGGTGCTCGCCGTGTGGAGCTGCGGCAGAGGCGGACCCAAGGGAGCGGGCTGAGGTAGGCTCTAGCCCCTCTAAGGCACCTGACAGGCTGGCACTCATATTGTATCATTGTTTACTCGTTGTATTGTGAATTGATGTTAATTTTATTTTTATATTTGATGTTGTTTTGTTGTAATTTATCTTTACTACTTTAAAAGAAGCTAGTGGTGGTTTGTCAGTATGTCTCACTTTTCCCCTCCTCTCAGGTAAGGATTACGTGGTGACATAAAGGCATTCCTAAAAAATCTCTAACAAAAAAAAATCAATACATCTATCTTCTCTACTCCCCTCGTATAAGAATTATATGCTGACATATGTGTCTTCCTAAAAACAATCTCTAACAAAAAAATATATATTAACAAACAAATGCAACCTCCTAAATTTTTTTCTATCAACGTGTGCCAATAGGTAGACCCAAATATCTATCCATAATAAATTCATAATAATATTACAATGTGGCCTATTTGTGTTCTATTGAAATGCACGAGCATTTAGCTAGTAATATTAAAGTATATGCTAGCTTATTTTCTTTATTAGCTATCCTAAAATTCTTAAGTAGTATGTCCATATGTTGTTTGATGATATGCCTATCTATCTATATCTATACTAATTGGTAGGGGTAGGCATTATTTTACCAAAACTGAAAAACCGAACCGATGTAGCACACGTTTTTGGAAGATTTAGGTTGTTTGTTCGCTCAATCTTACAGTCCATGTCTATATGGGCTGCTTAAGTTGCAGTCCCTATAGGGAAGACAGGTAAACCGTTTCCCACTATGTGCTATATTCTAAATATTCTTTCACTTTGCTTTCACCATTATTTTCAAATACAAACCTTTGTACTGTAAAGCTCCAAAATAAACGACTGTACATTAGGATAGCAAAATCGAACAAAATTTTGCAATCAATGATTTTGCTTAGCTAGTGATTTAATAAATTGAATGCATACATAGCAATGGAAGTGTATGGATTACCATTATATTATTAAGCAAACTGAATATTTCTTGATGAATAAAATAAGCATACAGATAATTGTTTGCTTGGCCATCTCCAAATCGATGCCAAATATGCTTGACTAAGTCTTTTTTTCAAATGGACACGCTTCGCTCTGTCACGAATAGAAGCATTTCTGTCCAATGACCTGTGAACTCATTGATTGGTCCATAGTTGAGTATTGCTAATGGTATTGGATCTATCCCCTTGTCATAGTTGAAGTCATATTGGCCTATGTATGAATCTCTCTCATCCTCAACTATTATATTATGCATTATAATCCAAGCATATATGATTTTACAAAGGGTTGCTCGTTGCCAAAATCAGGCCGAACCATGTAAAATGGCAAAATAAGATTGTTGAACTCAAAATGCCCACTCTACGTCTTTTCTTACCCCCTCCATCTATCCTTATCACATCGAGGGAGAGGGATCATTTTCACAAATGTGGCTCATTCTAGATATATTCCATCCACATGATAGTAGCCTATGTTATATTATCTTCCGTTGACTGTAAATTGAACTGGAGATGCTTTCCCTTGCAAGACGTTGGTGAACAACAGAGGTTGATTTAGCACATTGATGTCGTTGTTAAATGCAACATCAAAAAACGCATTCCATATCCATAGGTCTTGAGATGCCACTGTTTCAAGTATTATGGTAGTGACTCCATGATCACCACAGGTGAATTGGCCATGCCATGCAAGCGAGCAATTTTTTCATTCTCAATGCATGCAATCAAGGCTTCCCAACATGCTTGGAAAGCCACGAGCCTTGTCTATTTGAAGCAATCGATGAATGTCTTCAGTTGTAGGTTGCTGAAGATATTGTGGACCAAATACCACATGTACACCTTCAATGAAATCCTCCAGGCACTCTTAACTTTATCTCAATACCTATCTTCAATGAAATTTGAAGCAATGTTGATATGTCTCAAGCATGGGAACACGTCTATTTCAGGAGGAAAATCAACACTGATCCAGCGGAGGAATCGCGAAGAATTAGGATTCTATAGATAGTATTCTAATTATGGAAGGATTGTATTAGGAAATTATCAAGTAGAATTAGAATCGAACTCTGTAAAAAGACTACTATATATTTGTGCCGAAAGTAATAAGAGAGCAGCTGGAGTTTGCAAAAAACAATCTAGGCGGTGGCTCCGACTAACAGCCAACTCTACCGAGTTCCTAGTTGCTATCACCACGACGTCGTCCGGCGATTGTTCTGATCATCGGCCGGTGACTCGTTCGTTCGCGCAAAAGCATCCAACTTCGGTCCAACTCTGTTCGGGACTGGAGTTCGCTCTGTGGAGGTCAAGGAAGGAAGGGCGTATCAAGTTGGTATCAGATTCAACCGATTCCGTGGGGATGTCCACTTCGGCTTCCATAGAAGATCGTGTAACCAAAAGCTGGAGATCGTAGGAAAAGAAACGCACTGACTGTTGGATGAGGTGTTGAGACAACTCGAGGCTCAGCAGTTGGTGCTTCAACAAATCTCGTCAAGGAGTTTGAGAGACGAATCAAGACCAGAATCCAGTACGGTACAACACGATCATGGCGGAGATCAGAGGGGTCGTCCACCGGATGATCAAGGACCAGGAGTGGGACGCCCTCCAATTGGCAATCATCGACGTCTGGGCCAAGGGAGAGACCAAGATGAAGATGAGCGACGCTGGACACCGCGTCCCCCTAGATTTGAGTTGTCCGAATACAATGGCATAGAGGACCCTTTGGGATGGCTCAAGTTGTGCGAGTGCTTCTTTCGATTCCACCGTATTCCTGAATCCGAATACATGGAATTGGCGGGCATTCATTTACGCGGTGAAGCTTTGGAAGTATTAGACAACATGCAACAGGAGGATCCTTGGATGTCCTGGGAAGACTTTTATGACTCCTTCGTTTAGCGATTCACAAGACATTCCAGTATTGGACCGGGGATCTTGTTAATTTAAAATAGGGATCAACACGAGTGGACGAATACACACGGGAGTTTCAGCACTTACTCGCCCGGACTCACCGCATGAGGAGGCAAGATCAAATTGAAATGTTCACTGCAGGGTTGGCAACGACTTTGGCAGCAAAGGTGCGCTGGGAAAGACCACGTGACCTGGCAGAGGCAATTAGCTTTGCACAGGAAGTAGAGGTTCGAAGGGATCTCTGGTTAGCAGAGGCACGCCAAGGATCACCATCGGCGGCCCGCTCACGTTTGGCCTTCAGTAGGGGCACAACAACTTCCTTACCAGCTCCAGTAACACAACCGACAACAGGAGGGCACGGAGGAGAGAACAAACCAACATCCATAGTGGCACCAATACAACAGACGGATCGGATCGCATCAAGTGCTGCTAGCAAAATGGGCGGAACCAATTCTTATACACTAGTGTGTCGTCGTTTGACGGCAGATGAAATTGCCAATCGAAGAGCAAAAGGTCTATGTTATAACTGTGACGACATTTTCACTTGGGGACATCGTTGTAAGCGATTGTTTTTCTTGGAAGTGGCTGATGAGGACTTGACGCCGGAGGAGCCGGCAACAGAGATGGACCCATCCTTGTCAATGTTGGTAGTTTTGGGCCCTAAACAGGGTGATACAATGCAAATTGTTATCACTGCGCATGGTCGTCGGTTGCATGGCCTAGTCGACAGTGGTAGCGCCCATAATTTTGTGAGCAGTTATGTGGCCTCCTTGCTGAATTGGGAACAACAGCCATCATCATCGATACATGTTATGGTCACAGGAGGAGGACGATTGCCTTGCCTCGGGACAGTGCCGAACATCGAATTTTTGGTGAACGAGCACACCTTTGCGGTACTGTTCATTGTGATTCCATTGGAAGTTTTTGATGTGGTGTTGGGTGTGCAGTGGCTACGTTCTTTGGGAGAAATCAAGTGGAATTTTGAAGATCTCACCATGTCATTTTCCCACCACGGAGTACCAGTAAAGCTTACAGGGATGCTGCGAGAAAGACGTTCCCAACTGATGTATACGCAATTGTTGGAAAGGTCGCGTCTCCGACACTTACTTGATGCTTACGGTGACATCTTGGAAGACCCACAGGGCTTACCTCCACAACATTGTTGTGATCACCGTATTTGCTTGCAGGAGGGTACAAACCCGATTGTCGTTCGGCCTTACCGTTACCCCTTTAAGCAAAAGGATGAAATTGAGAAGCAATGTGACATGATGATGAAACAAGGTATAATTTGCCCTAGTAGATCACCCTTTTCTTCTCCTGTGCTTCTCGTGAAAAAGGCCGATGGCACTTGGCGCTTCTGTGTGGATTATCGGGAACTAAATGCTCACACTATCAAAGATAAATTTCCCATTCCTGTGGTGGAGGAACTATTGGACGAATTAAGAGGCGCGACATTCTTCACCAAGTTGGACCTTAAGTCGGGATATCATCAAATTCGTATGTGCGAGGAAGATATTTTTAAAACGGCCTTTCGAACACATCATGGGAACTATGAATTTTTGGTAATGCCGTTTGGGTTGTCAAATGCACCCTCAACCTTTCAATCTTTGATGAATGAGGTGTTCCAGGAGTTTCTCAGAAAATTTGTCTTGGTATTCTTTGATGACATCTTAATTTACAGTTGAACGGAAGGGCGTATCAAATGTATTTATTCTTCGTTATTTTTTCCTACTTATCTTTATCTCAACATATTTATCTTTGCTCTTAGTTCTGACTCTGATTAGTATTGAACCAATGTAGAAAACTGTTGGCTTGTCCTCTTTCTGGCTCCCTCCTGGCTCATATCTTCCTGTCTCAAGTCATCATGGTCTCTGGCTCCAAGCACACTCAGAGTAGTTTTATGAATACAAGCATTAACAATGGTGTACAAATCTGAAGAAAACTTTTATTTTGGAATGTAAACATTAACCAGGGAGTACAAAAGTACACTTTTATTTGTTGAATGCTATTTTGATACGCTAATAGAATTTATTTAAGCAAAATAAAGGAATGTGAAAAGCTAAAGTGCGAAGATCATTATTAGTTGGTGCTACTTGCTCCAAATAATTTATCACTGAAATATTGTAATGCTCTCTCATGCTCCATCCTCTGAAACTCAAACAGGCAAGTAGTGTTGAACATTTAGTGTTTGTTAATACTTCTTTGCCATTGCCATTCTCTCTTTTGCTAGTGTTGCTTCAAGCTTCTCTTTTGAGAGTATACGTTGCATGTCTACCATCTTATTTGCTGTTGAAGCTCATAAAGCATGTGTATCGTAGTACAATTTAACATTGTCATGTGATATACTACCAAAAGAAGCATCCTCTATGGCTTACCTTTTTTTTTTTTTTGCTTTCGCAGCTTTTGTACATGGTGGTCGAGTTTCTTGTGTAATATGCCTCTGGACCGACTCATTTCTTTTGGTTGACCTCTTCGTTGTACATTTCATGAGTTTTGCCCATGAGTAAGCCATCTGATTGCTTACTAACATCCACCTCTTTTTGCCTGCACCAAATACCATTAAAACAGACAACCTTTTTGTTGGTCTTTTCCTAGTGATCTTTGCAATGTTTGCCTAGTCTTTTTCGATTGGGCAAACTATTCTTGTTGTAGTCTTCGATAACTTTCTTCCAATAGACTTCTCCCTTCTTGCAATTCCCATCAATAGGATTGATTGAATTAGTTAGCTAAGCACTAAAATACATACATAGAACAACTAACTTGTACATGTTTCTTTAAACCCAGCAATAGCAAAAGAAAATACATAAAAGAAGTGCAAACCAGTCTTATGTTGTCCTCTTTGCTCTAGGACATGCATCGACCTCTATTTTCTTTGCATCATCATCGTCGCCACTGTTGTCATCACTTTCCCCATCACTAACATTGCGTGGATTTATTAGTGTAGAATTTGTAGCACTGGAATGTTCTTTGTTTCTTGGCATGAATTTGTGATTTCGTGGATACTCGTATCGTGCAGTGTAACTGGTAGAACAAAAATTATGTGATAATTGATTGGACATTTAGGGTTGAGACAAGTTTGTTGAAAATTGCGAGTGTGGATAATTTCCTAGATCGTATGGGTAACCGGGAGAACTTAACCAATTTATAAAGCTTGGATCCATTTGGAATGCTATAGCAAAAGACAGATCCTGCTTGCGCACTAAACTAGGTCACTGTATGTATATATATATAGAACAAAAAGGAAGCTCCTTTCCCAACAGCGATACCGCCTCAACCAACAATTAGTTAGCTATCGTTACATGCAAAAGTATGACTGCCTCAACTAAATCACCAAGGAGCTAGTTAGCTATAATTAATTACATGTAGGACTCAACTAAATCACCAACCGTTCCATGACCAACCAACCATTCGCCCCAACCCTAGGGTTGGTCTCCTCTCCAAACAGTGCAGCCGACACATGTGCATGCCATGCTGTACGTCCACGGTGGCAAGGTGAGACAGTTTTTTTTTTTTTTGCCTGGGCGCCTGATACAAGCACCGCGTTGTATACGGCCTTAGGGGACTCAGAGTGCTCCTAGTTAGCCATTTCTAAGGATGAGCCATATAGGATAAAGAGTGATGTGTTGGAGGGGTAGTTAAAGAGGGAAGAGAAGGAAGCTGTATCTTATGCAAAATATAGTCTATTCGAGAGGATCAAGGAGTTAAAAACAACTTTGAAACTGCACTATAGATTGAGCCGTTTCAATTTTACTCGTTTTGTGGTTCTGTATGGATCATTTGTGTCATTTAAGAGGATCAAGAAGCTAGCCACATAGAAAAATGGGTTACAATTGATCTTTTTTCACATGCAACAATAAATAATCCTGTTATCCCTATGGACACAATTTATACTTACTATGCATTGGGATAGTTGTATCTAAGCATCTATTTAATGTGTTATCTCACCTCCTATAAACAACTTTAGAAACAATGCACTGGGAGTGTGGTTGCCACAAAAGAGAAAGGAATTGTAATGATGAAAGCCTTAAAACATGTGCTTAGTAGTATGAGAAGTACCGTGTTCCAAACAATGCCAGTGTGTGTGACTCAGTGATCATGAGTCATCTTGATTTCATTGACAATTTAAGCAAGGCAGTACAGAATCATGTTGCTGTAGAAGGAGTCTTCAACATCAAGCCGTTGCGTGCTAAACTAGGACCAACTGGGCTCATGATGTAGTTGAAACTTCTTGTGTTGATCAGCAGGTTTATATTATTTTGAGCAGTTGCAACTTGAAGCTAGCATGGGGCCATTCCAACTACACCTAGCATAAGAGTTCATTTCCAATTGGGAAATCTGAATTTGCATGCAATGGTGATGTTTCTCTTCCTTCTAGTTTGGTAAGAGCATAGAAGGTTTTGTACCCTATTCTCAACTGCCCTGCTGCTGTCAGTTAGAGTAATATATTTTCTCCCCAATTGCGCAATGTTATCTTGTCAGCTGGTTCCATAGTTGATTAGAACAGAAAGGCCTCTTTTGTCAACTTGTGTTTGCTTCGTTTATAAAAACTGCAGTGTCAACTTGCTCTGGTTTAGAGAGAGAGAGAGAGAGAGAGACCATGTCCAGTGTGCATAATTCATCCACCTGTTGCTCAAACATACAAGTATACGTGCACAGCAGCATACTATTTGCCAACCGGATTAAATCATGTAGACCCTTAATTCTGTTTGAAGACCCACATTATCTGGTCTAGTATAAGAAGGAGCTAGCTAATTTGCAGTATTAACATTGGATTTCTGCTTTTGCCTGTTGTTGAAAGCTAAAGAGTTGCTGTCTATTGTTTTCAGGCGAGTGTCCCATTTCTGCTTAAGCAAGTATACAGTATGGGAGAACTATTTTTTCCCCCGCTCGAATCTAAAAAACAAAGTCAACAAAGCATGCACTGATTTTATAATGCATCTGGGATCAAGTGCCTGGTATTGCCGATGCATGAATCACACACTCACCTCTCAGAGAAGAATGCTCCAGATTCAAGTTAGTATATTCAGCCGAGCATTTTTTTATAGCTATATTTCACATTCTCGCCTGTCAGATCAGATCGATTCAGCATGCAGGGACCAATTCATGGACCATGAGCTTGTGCAGAGTGTGCAGCTGCAGCAGGTGAGTCCCATTGCTCTGCTGCCTATCACCTAACCTGGCACATTCTATCTGTCAGTTAACACAACGAACTGGGCAAATCTTATGAGATTACGGTCGCATTTACGTGAGACACACTTCATCTGACATGTGTTTGTTGGAGTTTTGCAACCTAAGAGAGATTAGCACAGTGCTGATACCTTAAATGCCGAGTCACCTCGCAATGGCGACATGAGCCGCTTTCAAGAAAAATGGAGACGCTAGGCCAAATGACAGGGTAGCTTGTTTTTGCTTCGTTCCTAATCCTTTAATTGCTTTCTTGCTGCTGTTCATCCATTTGTTAATCCCCAATCATTGAGTGGTGAAGCATTTCGACATATGATTAAAATTTCTAGGTAACAAGGCGACAACCCTGCCATTGAATTCCACTGGATTTGTTTTTTTTTTGAAAGAAAAGGCAGGAGCTCTGCCAAATGCGTTAAGAGAGGGTAATAACACAGAACAGTTCACAGAAAGGAGAGAAGAGACAGGAACGAAATAACCTAAAAGGAAAGAAAGGAAAAAACATTCCCGGTAGTAAACCGGGGATCCGGCCTAGAAGCACTTAGATAGAACAGTTCACAATTCCACTGGATTTGTGATCCTGGGAGTTGTTGGAGTTCACACATGCTTCGATGGGGGACCGTAACAGAGGCATGTACCCATCCTGTTTGTTCATCGTGTACTTGCCATGGGATCATGGGTGATCCCTCTCCGTATTTGATAGATTTTTTACCATCCTTCAAAAGATACTAAAATTTACAATAAGCTAGCACCGAGAAATTTTTTAGATAAATGATTAAAATCCGGCATCTGCAATTGCACACAACCGAGTTTTTACAAATATTACATCCGTATATCATTATTATAAAAAAAAAGAGACAAAGAGAGTGTAAAATTAAAAGCAAATTCTATAATTGCTTCTCCATCCATTCTTTGAAAAATTTCCAACGCCACAACCTCCAATACATTGCAAACCAGTCGAATATACCAAAAGTTAATATATCGATCCTTTAAAATTTTTGAACCTCTTGATACTGTCTCGATTTAAATTTAAATTTAGTACCTCACAGAGATGGTAAAAGTTTTCCCTTTTTTATCGGCGAGCTCGTGGAGACACGCATGGCGGATGCGTTGCTGCTGTCCGTCTTGCTTGAACAGTTCTCCCATGACTCCGCCCCTCAGCTCGTCGCCTCTCAACTGCTCCTGACTGCAGCCGGATGGCGACGCCGGTAGCATGGCCTGAGGCTGGGCCCCAAGGAGGATCAATCCACGAACTCAAAAACAACTAAAAAGAAGAGAAATCTTCATCCAGGAAGTGCACTCTTTAGCTCTAGAATCACCTTTTAGAAAGAAGAGCACGCAACTCAAAACGACTAAAAAGAAGAGAAATCTTCGTCCAGGATGTGCCCTCTTAGCTCTAGAATCACCTTTTAGGAAGAAGAGCACGCACTCAGCGATGTAGCTAAGATTGATGCTGTGTTGGTAGGATCAGGATCGTCGTATCATCGTGGGATCATACTTACGAAGTCGTGTTTACAAAGATTACGAGAGCATGTTGGAGTGGAGAAGTTTTATAAATAGCAGTTCGATTACCACGCAAATCTAGGACTGGGCAATCGAGCTTGTTTCCAAATTGATATAGTAAGTGGCGTATCTAGAAACTTAGAAAGGAGGGTTAAAATTAAGACCTCTAAACTAATATATAATATATTAATATATATAGTATTTTTTCAGAGCATATAACATGATAGAATGATATATATAATATAAAAATACCAACACTTATCTAACAGTCGCATATAATATAAGTACGTAACATTACAAAGAAAAAAATCATACCGATCATTGCTTCTTAAGAGTTGATAGTTGATATGTACAGTTTTTTATGTTTTGAAAACGTTATAAAATATCTTCCATGTCTATCTTGAAAAATATGTCTCGTTCGATGTAGTATACCATGAGATCATTTAATCAGTCATCACTTATCTTATTACGCAAATCTGTTTCGATAATCTTCATTGCCGAGAAAGCCTTTTCAACTATACCTGTACCCACAGGTAAAACTAATACTAATTCAATAAACCTATAAACTAATGGATAAACAACATGCTTTTTTGCTTCAACCATCATCACCGCGAGACTAGTAAGATCATCACAACTTGAAAATTCTTCTCTTCTCAAGTCATCAATGAATAAGTCAAGTTGTGCTTCCAAAACCACACGATCATATGATGAGAAATCATCTGAATAAATCTCTGAAAGTCGAAGAAACCTACCATGTTCAAAATTTGCAAATGAATCTCTTGGGTCTAGATAAGTAATGCATCTCAAAAGCTCTATCGAAAATTCACTGAATCGATTGTTTAACTCGGTAACTTCTCTAAATTTGTAGATGAATTTTTCTTAAATTTATCTAACTTAGGGGGGGAGGGGGGCGCGGGTGGGGCTCCAGCCCACCTACGCCCCCCTGGTGCATACGCCACTGGATATAGTTCGATATAAACTATTTTACTAGTCATGTGCCCATGCGTTGCAACGAAAACTCAATTTGCGACAAAAAAGTTTATTTGCAAAGAGTACTAACAGTGGCAAAGGTGGGTAATTAAAGAGTAATGGTAAATGTGGGTAATTAAGAGCACTAACAGTAGCAAATGTGGGTAATTAAAGAGCAGTGGCAAAGGTGGATAATTTTGATGAAGTGACATAGGAAGAAATTCTCACTTTATATAGTATAAAGATTTACTATTTAATTTATTTTAAATACGAGCTAACGAGCCACCGTCGAGCCAATCCTCGTTAACCTTTTTCCGATTGAAAATTTTGAACCTGCTATAATGAGAGTAATTTTGATTCGAGACTAAGGAGCTTTTTTTTTTCGAGTCCAACACAAATCCATGAATATTCCCGTATTCATTGGATCAAGAACGGAATGGTTTGATAGGATCGTAGAACTGTGAGATCCTACCATTCCATTCACCTTCACCTTTCTAGGTTTAAAAAAATATCACCTTCACCTTCACGCTTTCTTGTATGATCGGACGGTTCATGTATCCTCGTTCATTATCCAACGGTCAGCTCCCTTCTCCTCTCCCTCGTCTTAACTCCTCTCCTTCCCTGCGCAGCACAGATCTCCCTCTCGCAGCAATGGTGAGCGCGTCCAGCCTCCTGCTGCGCTCCTCCATACGCGACTTGGCCTCCTGCATCGGCGATGGCGCCGTCCGCGTCACCGACGTCGCCGCATGCACCACCCACTCCTCCACCTCCACCTCCACCTCCACCTCCTCCAATTCCGCCTCCCCCTCCACGCTCTCCGTCACCGCCTCCTACCGCGCCACCCCGCTCTCCTCCAACTCCCGGCCCCTCGTCCTCCGCCTCACCTGGGTCCACTCCCCGCTCGGCCCCAACCTCTCCTTCTCCCCCTCCGCCTCCGCCCCGGCGCTCCTCATCCGCAGGCGCAGGGGCACCAGCTCCGTCCCGTCGGACTCCTCATCCGACGACGACCCCGGCTCTCCTCCTCCTCTCGCCCTGTTCTGGGACCTCACCGCCGCGCGCTACGACCCCGCGGCCTCCCCGGAGCCTCTCTCCGGGTACTACTTCGTCGCCGTCGCCAACGCTGAGGTCGTGCTCGCCGTGGGCGACCTGGCCGCCGAGTTCGTCAAGACCAAGGTTGAGGGCCAGATCCCCAAGGCCCGCGTCCTGCCGCTCGCGCGCATGGAGCGCGTCGTGGTGTCCGACACGGCGGCAATGCACACCGCGCACGTCCGCTTCGCGGAGGGCGGGCCCGAGCACGAGGTTGGCGTCGGCTGCGCGACGAGCTCTGGGGGTGGGGAGGAGCTCTGGGTGAGCATCGACGGCAAGCGGGCCGTGCAGGCCCGGCTGCCGCGGTGGAACTTCAGGGGCAACCAGACCGTGTTCGTCGACGGCGCGCCCGTTGACGTCATGTGGGACCTCCACGGCTGGTGGTTTCGGGAGCCGCCGGGCTGCGCGGTGGTGCTGCTCCGAGCACGCAGCGCGCTCGAGAGCCGGCTATGGCTGGAGGAGGAGGCCGCCGCGCCGGGCTTCACCCTCGTCGTGCAGGCCTTCAAGAGCCCGCCTTGATGGTCTTGGATTGATGAAGTCTCGTTTGCTAACTGCTCTGCCTTATGCAAACCAAGAAAGCAATGGTTGGTGCGGTGTTTTACAGTTAGAATCCAGAATTTTCTTTATGAGGGATAAAATAAGTTTGGGAAGAAACAAAATCATGAACAGGTGGTATACAGAGAGATGTATGTTGTGAGTGTAGGATCCTCCTCTCCTTGATTTCTTTTGTCTTCCTCTTTTCTGAATCTTTTTTAGTTATGTGTGCCCATACAGTAAACGAACAACAAGGAAATATTTCACTCTCATGTCCAAGTTTATAAGGCGGTTTTTTAACGGTCTATATATATGGTATATTTTATATTTTAATATAAAATTAATGTGATATTCTCTCTATATCCTCTAATAAAAATCCAGCTTTACTTTATTTTCTAGATGCATACATTGAATATAGTGATTAATGATAGTAATGAAGGGTAATCAAGTCATTTTCATTTTTTTGATCTATATGCTAAGAAAAAATTAGTCTTATAAACTTAGAGGTAGGGAGTAGCTTATTTTGATTCTACCGTGTTGTATGAGGTGGTGTATATATGATATGGGGATACTGGTTTCTGCTCCTTGTACAATAGAAATCAATGTCAACCTCTTCCATTGGCTTTACTCTTTCCTGTTCTCAATGCAGCAGTAACAGTGATACTAGTGATTCTTGCACGGTTGCACCATTTTATACCGGTGCCATCTGTCTATTTACTATTTAATGCAATCAATATGGCAATGTCTGCATAAATTCCTGCACTGTACCATAAAAATCCATTGCGAAGTTCATCTGTATACTGCTCCTATGCTACAATCCATCTCTCTAGTACTGAGTCCTGAGATCCACCACTAGTACTGAGTCCTGAGATCCACCACATGTTTACAGACAGTATCATCCTATAGTTTCATTGTCATGTCTTGCATCATGCATATGCTGTTCTTGAGTAAACGCTACCTATTTCCATCATGTCACTCTTAAGCCATGTTATTTCTACAGTTTAATTGTTGTCCCAGTAGTAATTTGTCGTCGCACCACTGCATCTCTGGTGCGGTACATGCTCTTCTTCTACATTGGTACAGTAATATAGGTGTAAATGTAATGGCGTTGGTTGATCTCGCCTTGGTCCCAGCTCTCCCAGCATGCAGGTAGAGCAGAGGTAGTACTGTTTGGTGGTTGCCTCCCCTCTCGCCGAGTACAGCTCGTGAGAGCTTCGCCTTTTCTGCTCCTGCTGTTGCTTCTCACCAGAGCATGGGTTGTCTTGGATTCTGCATTCCTTGGTTGTTATGTTTCTCTCAGGGATTCTGTTCTGCTTTTCCATTCGATGCCAGATTGCCAGTAGATGTGTTGGAGAGAGAGACTGATGCTGACATCAGTCACCCCACATGTGAGGTGTTGTCTGATGCCTCCTCCATCAACTCTACACCAACTCTGTTTGCTTGCCAACAAGCAGAAGTGTTGGTACATTGCGACAAATTTGCCGCTTCTTTTATGTCCTGTTTTTCTTTCCCTCGTATGCTTGCTGCATTACTGTGCAACTTTACATGACCAGACATGTTGGTTTCCCTGTTGTGGAGACATTTCCATCGTTGCAAGCATCTGATCAGGACATGGCTTTGGAAGTATCTTCTACTTCGTTTCTGGCTCAACACAGCTTAGCCAGGCCGGCACGGCACGGCACGTCGTCGGCGCTGATCACTGGAATGGACTCAACTCCGGCTGGCCGGTCTCATCCTGGTATTGAGCTGTGACTTTGATTGGAGGTTGGCTAAATTTAGTATTGCTTTCATGGCATGCAGCGTATAGGTTGATGAATGGTGACCCGATGGATAGATGCATGATGGTATGATCAAGCTGCTGAAAGTGTTGGCACTGTTTCAGCGATATCTGACCTCGATGTTTACCTTAAAGCAGCGGGTCCATCATTTGATTCTTCATTGCTGCACGTCTTGAGAGAATTTATAATTTTGAGCATCGAGGAAACTAAGGATCTGTTTATTTTAGCTTTGGATTTTCTAAAAGCTGATTTTGGATTGTGGTTGTAAAGAAGCTGATTCTTTAAAAGCTGGAATCTAGAAGCACATACGAAGTGGATTGTGGATTCTAATGTATATGGGTAGGCTGGATTATGAGAATCGGATTCTAGAATCAAGTTATTTATTTCTGATTCTGCTTTTGAGGCAGAATCCAGAATCAAAAGCTAAAACAAACAGGGCCTATGTCTGATAAGGTTTAAGCTTGCAAGTCTTGTAAACCTCCAGTTTTATATGGGTATGATGGTGATTGGTGACTGTTGAGAAGCTGAAAGAAACGGGGCTCACTCTTTCACCTGATCGCTCTCTGAAGTCTATCTTGCATTCTCTACGTGGTCTGTTCCAATTCTACAAGTCGGCAATCTTACTGGTTACACATTCCTATCGCTGCAGGAATGGTTCAATGGAAGAAACTGGAACGTAGAAGAACTATCAAATCACCGACCGTGATATCTATAGATAGTAGATTGTAGTACGCATCTCTTAACTAGTGGCATATATTTTATCAACCAGGGGCAATTCCTTATATGCCATTGAAAGTTAACTAAGCAGTGCTTCAATGCTTTCCTTTTCAATACAAGCTACACAAATCTTAAGCAAGTGAAAGGATAAGTAATCACCACTTACCCTTCATTTATACTTTAATATTTATGTAACTGTTAAAAAAAAGTATGGAAGCACCTCTTAAGTTAACCCTCTTCGTTATATGCTATTTATTGTGTCACTAACATGGATAATCCTATATTATCTCACACTCGTCATGGTCGTCATCTCATGTCATTCAAATATCCAATGGCCCGTGGATTTTCCGTCATGATCGCGACAGTATATATCGTATAAGAGAGACACTATGATCGTCAGGTTTCAGTATTTCACATGCTAGCGCGCACTTGGCCCCCTTTTGGCTTCTTCTTAATTTCCATTCGTGCGTATATATATTATGAGAAATCTTCAGATGCTTCCTATGAAGGCTAGAAAGAGAGCACTGCAACATGCCCCTAAAAGGAAAAGAAAGAAAGATAGCAACGCTCCTCTTCGAACGTACATAATTTAAATGCCAATGTAAATGCCTTCACAGGAAAGTACTGAGACATCTCACTTACCAATGTACGATTAACCACCAAACTTAATCACACAGCTTAAGCAATACAGTACTCACTCCATCTAAGTTTACAAGACGTATTTTTTAAATGATATTGTTCACAAAGCGTATTTTATTTTCTAATACAAAATTAACATGATGTTACCTCTATAACCATAATAAACATCCATCTTTGCTTTATATTCTTTATATGCATGCGTTGAATACAGTGCTTAATGATAATAATTTGAGGTAATATAGTTATTTTCAATATATTATTGATCTATGTGCTAAGAAGAAATACGCCTTGTGAGCTCCAAAGAGAAAAGGGAGGAAGTAACAGCAACCAGAAAGATGGCCGAAATTTATTTCAAGGATAACCAAACAACCTTTGAACGGGATGCACGGCATATATAGAGCTGCATTACAGTCTTACAGCTAGCTACACCAGCTCAACACTGAAGTAGCAGAAATAGCAAGAAGGACGAGGCCTAGGTACATTATCCATACATCGATCACAACTGCATACAGATGAATACCTGAAAAAGGAAACCATGCGATGGTCGATCGGCAGATGCTCGCCGGACACTCGATCTGGTCATGCCGCCAGCTGTGGCTTGACGACGACGACGGGGAAATCGATGACCGCGACCTTGTCGAGTGCGGCCATGAACTTGCCAGCAAACGCGGCGTGCTTCTCATGGCTCATGCAGCTCGCCAGATCTTCAGCGCTCGCAAACGTCATCGAGAAGACATGGGTGAAGCCCTGCGTCAGCGCCTCCTGGTTCAGCATGTCTTTTCCCCTTCAACACGAGGAACAATATATGAGTACAGCAAAAAGAGCTGAATCACAAATGTTTAAAGTTGCAGTTCGATGGCTATTCTTTGAGCTACTGATGCTCCTGACCCTGGGCATGGCTCTATGTGATAATTATGTAGCGAGGTCTTCAGTAAAGGAACAGTCTTTGGAGAGGTTGGACATCTGTGTGCTGAAGTGCCGTACAAAGTTGAACGACATTGATACTTTTTTCTCGATCTTACTGCATTCTAGCTTATATTTCTGCCTCGAAATGTCAGAATATACTGAACTTAGTTTTAGAGCAGAAAAGGAAGTGCAAAGACAACGCATCGATGTTATACCACTCGAGGGATTTCACCGTGTCAAGCTCTGCAGCAAGCTTGGTCAGCTCTTGCAGAATGTCGTCCACCACGACGCCCTCCTTGAACTTCACCAGGCACAAGTGCTTGACTTCCGCCATGGCTGAAAAGCGCAAAGCTTAAATCTCTCTTCTCCGGTGGCTTTGCAGAGAGTGCGATCGTCACGCCATGATGCTCACCATTTTAAGGGCAGAGGGAGCTATGCTCCGGTGAGGGCCACCACCGCCGACAAGAATAACTGTAGACCTTGTTTGTTAAGGATGTAGCTTTTCTGAAAAGTAGATTTCAACTAGGCTGAAGGGTTATGGGGTCATATCCTATGCAATCACTCATATGTGTGCAAGCGTGCAATCAAACGATCTGGAGCACCCAATCTATATCCAACGCTGACTGCTAGCAGGGGTGTTCAAAGAATTTCGATGGCGAGGAGAGAAGAGATGGAGGTGAGGTGGGAGGGTTTAAACGTAAAAACAAAGACCGGCGTTGGATATAGATTGGGTGCTCCAGATCGCCTGATTGCACGCTTGCACACATATAGGTGATTGCACAGGATATTTCTCCAAGGGTTATACGGCTCAATGGCTAGCCTGAAGAGGTTTAGTGTGTAGCAGTCTTGTTTTTAGGTGTGAGGAGTGCGAATAGGGAATGATGGCAAGAGGGGTAGAGTTTAGGATTTTATACTTGGTAGGGGAGGGTAATTTTCTTTGACTCTAGTAGCAAAGTCAGAACTCCAATCCATCGAAGCCGTGGGAAGCTACTCCAGATCAGCTTTCGACTTTCAGCTTCTCCTAGTACAAATATACTGTTGTCTTTTGGTTTTTAGTTGTGGAGAAACCAACCGTCTAGAACAGCTTCTGGTTTCCAGAGTGGAGAAGCCAAAGCTAAGGCCATCCACATGGCCTAAAGCTTACTACGGCTTTTTCTTGACAGTACATTTGATTGAATTATTTCAGCAGAGCCCCCCCGGGGCACTATTACAGGAGGGGAAGCCAAACCATGCTGCGGCAGCTGCTTGCTTTCAGCACACAGTTAGATCCAGCATGAGGCATGACTGGGACCCGACCGACGTCGACACCGGTGTGTGGGCAAAGCATAGGCTGTTCTGATGACTCAGGAGGCCCCTCCAGAATCTGCTTTCAGAAGAGATATCATAGTCTTAACTTGATCTTGGGTCAATTATTTAGCATTGTGCTGGTTCCCACCAATGTAGATCATGCTTGGTCAGTTAACCTCAGATTCAGATCAATTGGATTGGTTCGTCCTGTAATGGTGAAATCAATCATGAAACTTGACAAAACTGGACGTTGGAGACACATGGTGCTGCAGCAGGCATACGAGGAGCACTGTGCGATGTCTGACTAAGCGCTTCCAAGTATACGCAACAAGATGGCAGCCAATCTTGCTGCTGTTCAGGAAGAATTTTCGCATGGCCGCATGAGTGAGACAACTGCATTTTTTATCATCAGTTAGTCTGCAGTACAAGCATCATTCTCGTTTCAAATGCTTAGATCAATGAACTAATTAATCCAGATTCTCTTCTCCATCCTGTTTCTGAGGGCATTGACAGGTACTTCCCTTTGGCAGATGTACTGTTTCTGTAACAACAATGCCTCAGTGGGCTACCAAGTGGGATAAGTTATTGAATACAATCAATTGTTTTGAGTGTGATTAACAAATAAATGTGGTTTTTTAACAAGAAACCCAAATGGTTTCTCATATTTACATCAAACCCCAAAAGCTAACTACAACAGCCATCCAACCACATGGCACATGTGTAGATGGTTCTAGTTTTACAGGTCGTTCACCCTGAAGACAGCACAAAAGAAACTCCAGGCAGCAACTTGCAGGCTTCTAGCTGGGTAGATCACGACCTGTCGAGAATACGAGAACTCTCCATGTGCTATTTTACTGTTTGGCTACTGTCACTAGGAGAGTTAACCTCAGGTAATGTCAGGTTGTTTCCTCCATTCATTGATGGACCCTGCATTATCTGATTCGCCTGGTCGGGTTCATATCTGACAACCTCTGATGTCCTTGGCGAATGCCCTGTGCTGACAAATGGGCAATGGCATGGATCTGATTTTGATGCTTCAGGGGAACAGGGAGGTATTACAACGGCAGTTGGTAGAGGAGGCACGGCATGCTTTTTATCAGGGTAGTCACACAATGAAATTCTGCAAACTGGGCATGTTGAGTGCTGCTTTAGCCAAACATCTATGCAGGCCACATGGAAATCATGACCACAGTAAGGAAGAACACGGAGTACATCTTTATCTTCGTATTCTGCAAGACAGACGACACACCTGCCAATGATGACGCAAACAGTTCAGAGTCTAGGTCCAGTGTAATCAGGAACAATTGTTAAAAAACATCAACACAAAACAGAAATGACAACAGTGTGTCACCATTTTTAATTGAGATGCAATAAAAGGATGTCAAACATAGTTACTCTTGTTTAGCATAACACATTCACAAGAAAACATACCACTTCACCAGGATCAACACAAGGATCTTTAATTATGCCTTAGATGAGAAACTGTTTTTTCATCCACCTTTACCATTTGATTAACTGCTATTCTTTAGTGAAATCTCATCAAAACTATAAAAAGGCACATATGTATGATAACCAACTTGTTTATATAGAAAAAAAGCACTCAGCTGAAACTTGGGATGAAATATCTAGTGTTTAATGCTTATGATGTCAAATTTTCAAATTCAAGCTTCATGATTATGGACACAAAGTGATTCATGCAATTACGTTCGAGCACAATTTAGTAACTTCTTCAGCTAAGTCCAGTGCAACAGACAACCAAGCTAATCCCTACTTCCCTGTCATCAAGCATAGGTGAGGATCTAACCTACTTGATGACAGTGCCACATCATTCCTCTCTACCATCTTTTTCAGGAGCAGTTAAATATATGTACTCCATTACGATGTGATTGATAGAGTGGCAGTAACAATGCAAGATCCAGGACCTCATGGTTCAATCATCAATCCCCATCGAACACAGCAACTTCAGTACCAAAAAAGTCACACCGTCTCTCTTGAGCACCAAGGTACTAAAAATTCTATCTCCCAATGTGGTGCTGTGAGTTTTCTGTAACATTCTATGGATGAGCCTTGCCCTGATCGGATACGCACAACATTGGGATTGATTAGAAGCAAGCACACACTTGCCAAAGATTAAGATGGAAAATGTTGGGGAAACACTTTTAGGCAATAAGTAGAGATTAAATAATAGCGAGTGAGGGTCAATCATTATTTCTCCCTATATTTAGGTCAGTCACTACAATCACTAATAACATGCACTTCTATATGATGAGAACCAGTAGGACTCATAAAGCTCATTCCGTTTAACTAAATTCCACATTCAACATTTTTTAACTGAACCATGTCATAATCCCAGATCCAACCCAAGAATCATACAACTACGTATAACAAAAGCATTTACCGCATATGTAAAGATCCAGTACCCTGCAGAGAACACAGAACTAGTATCCAGAACAATCCAACTAAACATTGATAATGACATCTGCTTAAAAATCTAAATCTAATCTTATTTTGTAATGGGAGAGAGATCCCCTTTTCCCCACTCATCTGACAGCGCCTTCACAACTACAAGCTCCTAATTGCAGCGTCGGTTCCCCACAAAAATCGACCTAACCATACCAACTAAGCTGTGAGCGATTGAGCCTGAAAATTCCATTCAAACAGCAATTCCACTGCAATCCTAGCGATCAACTCACCGACTGAACAACCGATTCCTCCCCAATGCGATCGCCAACTCAAACGCAACGAACGCTAAACAGAAGCACCGCCACACGGTAAACACGGTAAATGCCAAGATTAGATGGCGCGCAGTGCTACAGGCCTACAGTGCGAAGGAGTAACGTACCACACAGGCACAGATTGGAATCGTCAACTGACAACTCAGTTGCAATGAACCGCAATCGGTACAGGCAAATCGGCAAGCACTCACTGTGTGGCGGCGTCCGCCGGGTCGGAGGAGACCGAGCCGCGGGGACCACTGGCGGAGAAGGCGCGGGTCGGGAAGGCGGCGACGGTGGCGGGGTCGAGCCCGCCGCCGGCCGCGGGGTGGCCCTGGCGGTCGACCTGGATGGCGAACGAGTAGCTGGCGGGGAGGGGCGGGAAGCGGGGGAGCAGGGAGGAGCGGGAGCGGCGGCGGATGAGGGCGCAGACGAGGCGGGAGCAGACGAAAACGATGAAGAGGACGCTGCCGCAGAAGCCCAGCAGCGTGAGCACCATGCTCGTCGACACGCCGGACGCCATCAAGGCCTGCGGCTGCGGCGGATGGGAGTGGAGCGCGGCCTCTCTCTCTCTCTCTCTCACACACACACACACACACACAGAGTTTATATGGGCTCTGCGCCTCTGCCTGTATTGCGCGCTCGCCATTTGGGATGGAAAGCGCTTTCCATTTGTAGCAATGAGTACCGTAGTTAGCCTTACAATTTTTTTTTTAAAATCTACCTATCTTCCGAACACAAGGGTAAAACTAAGCTCAATCTTAACAAAAAAAAAAGCACCGACAGATAGCATACGTTACCTGTCATGCTCCTATACCGTAAAAGATAGATCGGTAGTTATGGTGGCTTGTAGAGCTTGGTAACTCCTTCTGCAGTGTAAGAGTGCTATAGGTGACACATATTATTTATTAACGCTTTCGTAGTTAGGATAAAATTATTTTTATAATTATGTTTGAAAGGAAAAAGAAAAGCAATGATTTCATGCATGCCCACTGGTTGCCTCTCCGGGCCTCTCCTGTCTTGGTGGTGGCGCGGAAGCTGGGGCATATTTGGATTCTTCGCATTTTTTTCATCCTTGGTCTCCTCGCGGAAGCATTAGAGGGGACACGTAACAGGTTATTGACGTCGCACCCGCCGTAGTAAACGAGCTACCACGGGACCGAGCTCAGCAAAACAAGGTACCATGATAACTAAACTCGGTAGATATCTGCGATAGAGTTTTGAGGTGATACCCAAACATGGCAAATTTTGAAAAGGTAAGGCTCACCATCTAGCACAACTTGCTTGTTGGGGAGCTATCGTGATGGTGCAAAAAAGCGGAGACTTCTGAATTAGCTACATGTGGGCACGATTCATAGCTTTAAGTGATGGTGATTAAATGATCTCATGGTATGCTACATCGAGTAAGACATATTTTTCAAGATAGACATGAAAGATATTTTACAACGTTTTCAAAATATAAAAACCCGTAAATATCAACTATCAACTCTTAAGAAGTTATGATCGGTACGTTTTTTTTTCTTTGTAATGTTACGTATTTATATTATATACGACTGTTAGATAAGTGTTGGTATTTTTATATTATACATATCATTTTGTCATGTTCTATGTTCTAAAAAAATACTATATATATATTAGTTTGGGTGTCTCAATTTTAGCGCCCTTCTTTCTAAGTTTCTGGACACGCCACTGTCTGCTATGGTAGAGAAACACAGTAGGCGATATGTGTTGCTTACAGGTTCTTTCCTTATCAAGAACGACATTAAATTCACCATTTTGTTCCGGAGAAAATCCAAGATGAAAAAGAAAATATACAAGAGACAGTACACGAGGCTTTTGTGACGCGATGAACGACCTTCGGATTTTATCTCTTGGTGGGGACTGATGCGACGCCAACCGCCGCCGCGCCGCTGCGCTGATCGGCCGCTGAATTTTATGACTCATTCATGGCTGCGACGGACGGAGCGGCGGCAGCAGAGGTCACGCACTTGCATGGGAGCTGGAGGAAGGACCGAAGGAGAGAGATACCATGTCGGAAGCTCGAATACGCAGAGCGGAAGACAAAAGAACGTCTCACTCGATAGCGCGTGAAGGACTGGAGGGGTATGAGTTTGATTGGATGCGAGCTAGCATGGAAAACAAATCAGCGTCTCTCGTCGAGTCTAAACATTCTAGCGTGCAAAACAAATGAACGTCTGTATTCATGTTTTAACATTGGAGTTCGGAGTTATTTACGGAGGGAATTGATTACATACCCTTGCGCGCATCTTTCTTCCCGGTGTAATTAATAATTTATCCCTTCTAGTTAGGGTAAAAACAGGCCGATATTTTCCGCCCGATCTAGAACTGGATCCGATCAGAATCAGATTTAAGACCGGATTTAACTATTCGGTCAGATCCGGATTCAAGATCGGATACAGAGCATCTAGTATCCGGTAAATACAGGGCGAGATTCGGATATTCGGATCGGATATTTAGATATCAGCAAGGCCTAACTCATTTGCATCATATTTTTTTCCATGACAGCTCATTTATATTAACAATTAGTTAGTTTTATTGATCCTCAAGTAGCATATTCTTTCTACGACATTTATTGAGTTTGATTGATATATAACTTATTACTGTAGTCATGTACTCGTATGATTTAAATTCAATATATATTACTCTATATATGTGTGCATTATTCGTATATCTTTATCCGTTTCTGACCCGAATCCGTCACATATCCATCCCATATCCGTATCCGAATATTGGGAATATCCGTATCGGATCTATATCCAAAAAAAATATGAGTTAGAATCTGAAAATAGTAATAGCCCGTACCTAATGAAGCGCAGCATATAGTGAATATATTAGACGAAAAAAATATACAAGAGAATTTTAGAAGACCGCACCCAAGAGCAGGGAAAAAGAGCAAAGCAAGGGGGAGGGGGGAGGGAAAGAGGGCTTTGACTAGAGGCTTTCATATTTTTCATACTTTTAGTTTAGATACCTAAGAATATAAGTACTATTGTGATTGAATTGACCATATTACCCCTCCTTGCTCTTCTTCCTCCTAAATCCTTCTTCTTGTGAGATGGGATTTCTAAATCTATACCATGTAACATATCTAGCTCTTAGACCTAGAGTTATGTGAAATAGTTTCTAAGACATGTAGTTTTCCGGTGGTTTGTACAACGAATACGTAGTTTTACGAAATTTACTCTCTTTCCATATTTACTATGTAAAAATTGACTATATTAGCCTTTGGTTGGCAATAGCTGACCTATTACCTCTCACATGTGGTGAGAGGAATATCAACCCTTGGATCATTCACAATGGACGGTTCAGATGAACATGGATGTACCGTAACAGAAATCCAAAGATCATACAGATGTGAACCAATCCAGCAATGGAGACAGGGGAGCCGCCTTCCTCCCGAGCGGCGGCGGCGGCGGCGGTGCCAACCAGGCCATGGTACTTGGCGTGGTTGCGAAACAAATCAACTAAGAGCTAAATGCACACATAAAACTAACCTAAAATCCAAAGCAACGAACAACGGAACATGGAGATCCTCAGGAACTACAAGTTCCACAACCCTAGAATAGAATGTGATTTCACAAATCAGGTAGAGCTCGACCTAGATTGAAGCAATCTCACAGCACTAGAAACAAGAAGGAACACCAAAGTTGAGCCCAAAATGCACACCTGAAACCATTAGAACTCTGTTGATGCAGCCGCTTGCCTTTGATATACATCCAATCCGACTGAAGAAACCAACAGCAGCAACGACAAGAGCTCTCGTCGAACTTCCGTGCTCGCCTCTGGGCTGCTCGCCGTCGCAAAGCGGCACCGCCTGTCCTGAATCTGCTGGTCTCTATCCCTCCTCGAGTCACAGAGGATGGGCTGTCGGAACAAAGAAGTAACGGATCAGGTTTGGCTAAAACAATCAGCCACGCCCAAGAGTCTGTTAAGCCGAGGCACGCAGCTCACACATCTCAGTGTGATCTAATGCCAATGCAATTGACGGAAAGATGGCTTTTTTTTTTTGGAAAAACAGCAAATTTTCAGACAACTGAAATTAGCAAACGGAACTGCAAATTTGAGACGAACTATCGTTGTGACATGTAGCAACATTTTGTTCCTTCCTCCACTTCCCTCTACCTTTAAAAGCTCCATAGTACTGACACTTGGTGGCATGCCTTTCATCCCATTTTCCTCCCCATTTGCCCCGATACTACTATGCATTTCATCATCTCCTCCTCTTCCTCATCTTCGTCGATGTCATCATCACACTCCAACATTTCACTTCATCTTGCCTCGTCATATGGTCCACCAACTCCAATTGATCAACAATTTGCTCGATTCCTCCTTCATCTGCCCGAGCCTTCGCGTGTCTTTGCATCCTGTTATCATCTTCATTGCTACCTCCGCCACCACTACTGAAATTGTTCATTTGTGGCCGACGTTTGCTTTAGCCCACGTCGCTAATAATCACCTCTTCTCTAGAGCACTTTGCTGACATTACACATTCAAGGCTAGATCCCTTGCACCACCTTAACCATTTTCGCCACAAGTACGTCCGATCCATTTTCTTCAACTCCCACAGGCGGGTCACCCTTACTACGCGTGAATACGACTTAAATGGTAACAGAGTAAACACTTGCATCCAATGAAAAATATTTGGTCAACCAAAGCTTTATATCACGGATGCTAACTCTATCGGACATAAGTGTTCCGCCATTGTGCTCAAATCAACACCATTACGCCCAATTTTATTTCACCATCGCCATAATATACCCTAAATTTCACTTGCATCCGACATTCTTTATGACGACATAAACAAAATTAATTTCTATATCACCACTAACGTTTAATATCACTAGCTAAACAAAATTAATTTTTATATTGCATCAATATCTAAATTAACGATTCCTCCTAAATAAGAAAATTATCATGCGGCATTTTGTGCGAACAATCTAAAATCGCTATATTGCATCAAAATCTAAATTCTCTAATATTGCATCTAAAATTTCTAATATCGATATTGCATCAATATCTAAACTCTCTAATATTGCATCAATATCTAAAATCTCTAGTATCGACATTGCATTAATATCTAAAATTTCTAATATTGCATAAACATCGATATTGTATCAATATCTAATATTTCTATTATCTCAAAATTCTAATATCTAAAATCTCTAATATCTAACATTTCTAAATTCTTAATTTTCTAATATCTCAAATTCCTAAAATTTCTAAAATCTACAATTTCTAAAATCCTAAAATTTCTAAAATTTTCTAATATCTAAATTCCTAAAATTTCTAACATTTTCTAATATCTAAAATTTCTACATTTCCTAATATGACAAAATATCTAAATTATTTTGCACTACACAAATTTAATAACAAAATTAAAAAAATACTTTTTTCTTTTTCTTCCTTTTCTTCCTCCTTCTCTCCTCCTCTCTCGGCGATCTCTCTCTCTCCCTCCAGCGATGGCTCTCCCTCTCTCTCCCTCTCCCTCAACTCTCTCTCTCCCTCTCCCGCCTCTCTCTCCTCCCTCTCCCTCTTCCTCTCCTTCCCATATTTTCTGTTGCCGCGCTCCTTTTCTTCGTTTGGCGGCAGCAGCTTGGCTTTACCGTTCGCTGAAACAGATGTTCAGCGATGGTCGCCACTTGCGACTCTTGAGTAGTCGCCATAGCTCGGCGACTCTTGAGTAGTATTATTAAGAGCTAGTTCATGCTAACATACGGATTGCCAGCTAGTTGTTTGTAATTATAGTATGTATAATAGTAGAGATGACTGATATCTATATACTCATCCATATCATTTAAAGACAAAACTAAAAATAGCTTATACAATAGATGACATCTTAATGTTATCTTTCTATATTCTACAATCTTTTTAATTATAGCATGAAATAGTGTTTATTATAGACAACAACCTATGTAATTGTGTTTTATGTTATCTGTATAGTCGCCTCTTAACGAAGAGATAGTTATAATCTCTCTCCTCATTCTCTCCTTTTCATATCAACAAAACTCTTTTGTAGTAAAATATATAAATGAATGACATTATATCATTGTACATGATCTTAGTAAACAGAAGATTCTAGACTGTACATCCGATTGATTCTTCCTCTACCCATCCTACTGTCCTGTTGTCTCGCGAAGGTAAGCGGCCTCGTCGGTGATATTGTTGCTTAGCCTGTCTATTCAGGAGTTACATTCGAATCCTTGGAGTTCAGTTCGAATTTGAAATAATTCCAAAATTCTCAAATGATTCCTCCTGTCATCTAAAACACCCCCATAAACCTAAAGCGTTCCCTTGTCAAAACTTGGGATTGAGATTGTAATTTTATGGGGCCTTCTTGTGATTTGGGTGCTTGGAGTCTTCTGCTGCTATGTGCCATATTGGATTCAATCAGCCAACAGCCATGTTATGGACTTGCGAGTTTTTGGCCTTCTCGGGCCAGGGTTAACAAAACCAAAATTCAAAACCGAGTCCGATTTTTGCGGTACGGTTTTCGGAAAAACCACTCGAAAACCGTCAAAATCCGAAAGGTTAAAAAATAAAAAAAAATTGAAAAACAAAAACCGTGGTTTTTCACGCAAAACCGCTCGGTTTTTCACGAAAAACCAACGAAAACCGACCCGCCCATTTGAATGTTCTTCAAAAACGGTTTTAAGCGTTTTTTCAACGAAAACCGTGGTTTTTCAACGATTTTCGAACACATAAATTTTTTCAAAATTTTTAGTTCTTTTAATTCTTTTTTTAATTAGACCGGTTTACCGAGCGGTCTTAGATCTCAAATCAGAACGGTAAAATCGAAAACCGCGGTTTTCGTCGATTTTGTTAAGCCTGTCTCGGGCTGAATTACTCGGTTAACTGATCCCGAGGGAATGCACATCTCGCGAGCAATCGTTCTGACTACCTGTCTAGAAGTTGTGGCTGTTTTCTGGTTCAGGCTTCGAGTGCTTCAAGTGCTACCTGCATTGCATCGACGGGCATTGCAGGAGATGCCGCATGTCTCTACTGTTACGTACAAAACCATGGATTTTAACTGCTGGAAGCACTGACTTTCAGTCCCAAACATGTTCATCGTTGTGAGCTAGGTGACTGCTGGTCTCGTCTACCGGCACGAATGCTCTCTCAGCTGGCCTCTCTTTCTGTACTCATGGGGTCCTACGACTTGATGGTGTCCCCCTGAATCCCCTGGAAGAGGAATGCATTATACATGTCTGGCTGAAACCGACCTCTTATCATACAACTGATTGAGCCAACCCGGCACCTCCATCCTAATATGGGTCCCTTGAGATTCAGATTACTGTAGCCTCATCATAAAAAGGCTGGCACTGCATGCAACTGGAAGAAGCTCGCAGCTTCATCTTGATCCCCACAGGAGAAGAGCCTCTGCTCACCTAGAGATCGAGTTAGGGTTTGAGTCTAGACTTAAATCTAAGCTTGGTTTGGTCCAAACCTAACTCGGCTTGAGTAAGGCCCTATAATAATTAACAATTCAACAATAAAAAAACTTGAGCTCGAGCTCGACTCAAGTAACCTCGATGAGGGTTAACATACGAAAACACTCGACAAATGATCAACAAAATATACTAAATTTATCGAGACCTGATCAGTTGTTCAAGCTCGGTTCGTCGAAGCATGCGAGCGTGAGCTCCTCGAACAGCTAACGAACTTTTTTTTACAGGCCTTGTCCTGGCTATACTTGGGCGTACGCGTTCACATCACGGCAGGCCCATCTGTGTGAAAATGGCTCCGGCTCGTTTCGGTTCTGTCATTCGTCCCACTGCTGCATGTAATGCCTCTTAGCAAGTAGACAGCGAGACCCTAAACATTATGCTACTGTGCCCTCTTGTTTCAGTTTTTAAATTATGGATTCTAGATTATAAGAGAAACTATTTTTGATTGTAAGAGAATTAGATCGGGTCAACTGTGACTTCTAAGTTCCAGACCAGACCAACGAGAATCAGATTTCAGTTGGATTCTGATTTATATGTAGAGGACAGCTTCTGATTGTAGGAGACGCTATCTATAATCTTCTCGTTCGATAGCCAATTTATTTATTTTTAAG
The DNA here is from genome assembly GCA_036346375.1 of Guadua angustifolia. NCBI lineage: Eukaryota > Viridiplantae > Streptophyta > Magnoliopsida > Poales > Poaceae > Guadua > Guadua angustifolia. The sequence goes on along the minus strand of CM070520.1, from coordinate 52,992,875 downwards.
TAGAAGTTATACAGAAACTGAACTAAAACAAAGGGGCTATGATGTGTTTCCAGGCACTAACGTCCAATCCCGAAATTAATGGGGCGTTGCCTGAGTATTTTCATGCGATGCGAGATGAGGGAGTCGCGAGATAAACTTGCCAGGCAGTCGCCGCCGCCGCTGCTGTCGCTGATTGATTCGAATGGACGCAACGCGGATCAAGCTTACTGCACAGCGAATCATCCCTTTTTCGAGCCGTGAATCACTGAATCACTGGTCTAGCCATTACGTGAAACTCGCCGATGTGAGGAAAGCAGTGGCAATCTTCAGGAAGGATCTAACAAAGTCAAGCGCGCTGTAATCGTAATCACCTAGGAATTAATGTTCCATGCATATAGGCTATCCATGGAAAGAAAGAACAATACTCCATGCTAATAGATACTAGCCACGTACCCGTGCATTGCAACGGAAACTCAATTTGCGATAAAAAGTTTATTTGCAAAGAGCACTAACAGTGACAAATATGGATAATTAAAAAACAGTGGCAAAAATAGATAGTTTTGATGAAGTGGCGTGGGAAGAGATTCTTACTTTATATAGTAGAGATTATCCTATATTGCTCTACTTTTACAAAAACAAATCTATAAAATACTGTATTATCTCTCTTCGTTGTTTTTTTAGATTGTATATAGTAGTAACACTGAAAATAGTAGGTTTTTTGCGTGGCTCTTTGTGCGAGATAGATTCTCACGCGACAAAGCTCGCGAGGAGGGGTGGCCGATTTCAACGCTTATGCTTCTTTGCGCACTGATCTTTAAACTTCCAACCATTTGTCGTTGCTCGTCCATTAACGACATTCACGCAGGTCAAGTATGGCGGCGCGGCGGATCACCGATAACGTTACTTGGTGGACAAGCACTCGCGACAAATTCCACGCATACAGCGGAAGAACTTTGATGGGGCCGCTATAGCCTATGGAACATTTGGAAAGAGAGAAATAACAGATTTTTGAGAATTCCTACGTGAGAACGGCAACAAGTGGTCGACGGTCATGACATTCGCAATGCCGATGGCTTTCGAGATGACCTAGTGCCTCCTAGAGATTTCTATTTCGCTAGGTGTTCCTTGTTTGCGCCGGTTTTGTAGGGGGGTTGTATCTTCTCTCTCTTCCTTGCTTCGCTTCTCAGACGAAAATTATCTTTGTGTTTTTTTTCCTATCTTAATGCATTTGGCAGAGCTCCTGCCTTCTCTTCAAAAAAAAAACACTGAAAATAGCTAAAGAGACAATGTATCCAAAGAAAAAATTGTACAAAGTCACAACAAAATTATAAAATGCCATGTATTCAAAATAATTTAAAAGCTCGCGTATTCAAACAGAGCAGTAAAAAAATAAAAATATCGCCCGGAATTCCAAACGTCAAAAATTAAAGGAAAAAAAAAAGAAGGTATAAAAATCCACAGGGCTCGTTTCGGGCTGACCGCCTGACCCTACCAAACGTGGCCAAAAGAGAACAAGGGGTTTTCGGCCCGGCCCGGCCCGGCCCATTACCATCCGTCAACCTCCCTCCTCTCCCCTTCAAATTAAAAAGCCATCGCCCCTCCTGTCGCCCTCCCCCGTCTCCGATTGCGCAGCCCGCAATTCCGTCTCCCAGCTCGGCTCCTCTCTCTTCGCCGCGAGTGCGATGCCTCCCGACGGCGACGCCGGCCTTGCAGCAGACGAACTCGAGAGCCTCAGCTTCGGCTCCTCCGAGCGCTCCCGCTCCGCCTCCACCGCCACCGCCTCCTGCTCCACCTCCTCCTCCGGACCCCTCCCCCCTCGCGCCACCACCCCCTCCGCCGCCGTCCCGCTCCTCGGAACCGTCGCGCTCTCCGACATCCGCTTCGTGCGCCGCCTCGGCGCGGGGGACATCGGCAGCGTCTACCTGGCCGAGGTCAAGGGGAAGGGGGACAGCACCGCGAGCGCGCTGGTGGCGGCCAAGGTGATGGACAGGAAGGAGCTCGAGGGGAGGAACAAGGAGGGACGCGCGCGCACGGAGCGCGAGATCCTCGAGGCCGTCGACCACCCCTTCCTCCCGCGCCTCTACGGCGTCGCCGAGGACGACCGCTCATCCTGCCTCCTCACCGAGTTCTGCCCCGGCGGCGACCTCCACGTCCTCCGCCAGCGCCAGCAGCACCGCCGATTCTCAGAGGCCGCCGTCAGGTACGTGACATCGATTTCTCCATCACCACCTCGTTCGCATATGCTGTTCATGTACCGCTTGAAACCAAACGTTTCCGGTGTTAAAACCCACTTTTCGTTTTGTAAAATGCTTAACCAATTCTTCCATGCCGTACAGTTACAACTTACAAACATGCAATTTTACGACGCTTGCAAGTTTTGATGCGATTTTGGGCGTCAACCGTGAAGTAGCTACTAAGCTAGTGATCATAGCCTTTTTGGAGAAGAATGCGCGGTGGCTGGTTTCCTGCGTTCTAGTTGGCTTTGGTGTTTTTGGGTGCTTTTTTATGTTTCCTTCACGTACAGTACACATATTTTAAGGGTCTAGGATTTCTAGTGGATGCAGCTCTGTTGCTCTGTGCATGGTTTGGCCCCATGTGTCTTCTGTTAGGCATTGCATCTATCCATTTCCATTTGTTTAGCCGGAAACTCGGAACGACTGTCATCCTGAAAACACACTGCGTGATATCAGATTGCTGCTTTTTGGATGCATCCTTGACCAAAAGGATACCAGGGACCTTCCAAAACAATACTATTTGGTTCTTAAATCGTCGATTAAGCATCGCTTAAGCGGTAATGTGGTCCAGGGCTGCGCCACGCTGTTGCCTTGTCAAAGAAAGGTACGGTGTCCGCCTTACAGCCATGGCTTCTCCAGGGCATCGCTGAGATGTCGTATGGCATTGTGATAGGCTAAGGCGGACGACGTGCTTGCGCTAAGTAAGGGAGAGGCCGAGAGGATGATGTACATCCTGGGCCAGCCGCAGCACAAATGAAGATTGAGAGGAGAGCGGGATGGCTCGGAAAACCTAGCACGATAGCGCCGCCACCCAGGGGCGGAGCTGGGCCTCGGGCCACCGGGGCCCGGGCCCGAGGCCCAGCTCAAAAACTGGAGTGGCTTCTGTGAGCAATTGCAATCGAGGGCCGCGCACGGAGTGAGTCCATCAGTTGTAACTGCGAAGGACAATCGCAAGAGGGAGACTCGAGCCCTGTGCACGGCCCAAGCCGACTCGCCGCCGCCACCCATTGCTCAGACTGCACTGCGCCGCCTTCTCTGCTCCAGAGGCTAGATCCAGCCATCAGGTATGGTTTCCCACCGCCGCCAGACTCTCTTGTCTCGTCCCCTCGTCTCCCTCGTCGGCCTCCCCCTTATCTTTGGTGTCTAGATCCGCCTCTCTCCCCTTGTCTTCCCCGCTGGCCGCCCCTCCCTTCTTTAGCTGCTATGCTCCTGCTCTGCCGTGCAGTTATTGTGTTACTGTGTTGGTGTGCTATTGGTAACTACTTAGTGCTCTCAATTATGCTGCTATATTAGGTTCGATGTGTGTCGCCACACGCTTTAAGCATTTTGGCGGTAAAAAAATGGTGAGTTGCGTTGCCTTATCACGTTAATACGTTGGACGAAGATCACCTGCCGTCCCTATGGGTGTAGGTGCGGATCATCATACTGGAGCATCGAATGGTCCAGATGAGCCCTCTCGTGTTGCTACAGTAACACTACAGTGAAAAAATCGGCATGTTGTTTTCGCAATACAATCCGAAGATCCAGATCGTAGATTTTTATCGAACTGATCTATAAAAACTACTTAAGTTATAGTCCTCACTATACTGTGGACAGACGAGGAAGAGAACATTTTGCGAACCAAGCCACGGAGCAATTGTTAAACATCTTTCTCTGCTTCTTCTCGAAATGCATTCACGTGGTAGCGATAGGATAGGATTAATGGGCGTCCTTCACGCGTCGGCCTCTCAGTTCTCACTGTCACAATACAGATTTCTTGGTTTTGAGCCGTGCTGAAGCGGATGCACGCAGTAAGTCACACAGTCGCACGCCTATATCACCTTCCAATCACTATTCTGGAGGTGTTTGCATGTGGGCACCTACAGGGGTGCCCCCCTGAAGCCAAGCCTGTCCATAGAGAAGTAAAGCTGTGCTAGCTTGTCATATGCAATTGCAGGCTTAGGCTCTGTTTGGGGAGCTACGGCTGGACTGAAAAGTTGCTGGTTTATTTGCTATAAAGTTAACAGAGGTGGCAGTGGCATGGCTATGGCTTTTCTTGTTATCTGATTTGGCAAACTCAAGTCATTGCATTATAGCTTTGGGGGCCAACCGAGCGGGAGAGTAATAACATAATAAGACAGCGGCATCCGAGTAGGGAGGTGACGTGGTGGTGGCAAGGCGGGGTGGAGGAGGTCGAGAAGGCAGAGTGATTGAGGTAGGAGGTAGTCAAGTGAAACCACAGCTGAAAAACTCCTCCTCAGCAACTTCAGTTTTTAGAGGTGCTTTTGCTGTGACTTAACTTCCCAGCTGCTTTGTAGCCATACTGTTTGGGAGAACTTTTGATCCAAAACTGAAGCAAAACTAAAGCACAGCTCCCCAGACAGACCCTTAATTTGCTCCTTCCAGGAATTTAGGCATCCTCCTGCAGCACCTGCACCACACATCTAAGATCTTTTTCTTGCCTTATCTCTGTGGACGATCACTGCCACCCAAAATTATCTTCCCATTTACACGGACAGTTTTATTTCCTTCCGGAAGAAACTTCAAAAAGCATTAATCTCCGCCGTATTTCCCTGTGGAATATCAGGACGTATGGCATACCCGAGATTAATGGGCAAAATACGTCCACTTCACTAAACTGTACAGATAGGGAAACAGTGGTAGCATTACTGGCTACGTTTGCTCCATTACAGCATCCATCGTTATGTGTGGCTCTCTTTTCGTTTAGGAAGGAACCAAGGATACAGCACTACAGACTCCGGCCATAGCATTCACTTGTAGAGTTTTAGTCAACTCAACCTACACAAGCTGCCGGTGTATCACCGGTGACAATTGCCAGGAGTTAGTAATAAGCTTTTTTTCATTTTTAAAACGTAGAAATGAGGTTAGATCAACTAACAAAAATACCAGTAGCATTAGGTCTATAGGCTGCAGACTAACAAATGTTGAAGCTATTGACAGTACAAGTGCCTGCCAAGTAGTTAATTAGTGCCTGTTGCTTAAACTTTGTGGAAAGAAAGAAAGAAACAAACCATGAATTCACGGAACAGCGATAAAATATGTCTATATATAAGCTTTTGGCGAACTCCAAACACAGCGTTGTCTGGTGTGGATTCCAAGTCTCCAACCCAAAAGATTAATCAATCCTCGTTTCATGGTGTAATTGTTAGAATAACGAGGTGCAAAACAAATGAAGAAGATCAAACCACAAAGAACAAAAGATACAGATTTAACGTGGAAAACCCTTGCGGGAAAAAAACCACGGGCGCCGGCCGGCAAGAACTTCACTATTTTCTGAAGGTGTTACAAAACGCTGGGAACAAATCGCCTCAAACGGCTTACAAAAAGGAAATATATAGATAGTGGTGACTTAGGTCAATAACTGATCAATATGCTCCGGCAGAAGTTGATCATATATCTAAATTTGGATCATAATTTAACAGTAATAGTGCTACTGGGTCCTTGCTTGCATTGTAATGGCGTTGTGAATTGTGATGGTTCACCACCGTCGGACCAGAGCCTAGCGCCTAATCGCTGATTAGACGAACTACATGATCAGACGGTATAAATCGGCTAGACAGGTTAGACGGGAGGGCGGAGTACGTCCAGCGGCGCATAAGGAAACACTGGCCCATACGGCCATACCTGCCTACGACCAACTACAATGCCATCAGCGCACGGTAAAGTCGGTTGTGCGCTTGTGCTAATACTGGTGAGACACGAGCCAAATCTCTTGTGCTACGGCGCTAGACCCGCTTGGAGAACATGACTTTATATTACTATCATTATCATGTATACAGATCGATGCCATTGGTCAAGGAGGCTTTTACTAACCCCCATGTGATGGGTAAGCTCTGAAACACATACACCTCGGCCTATGGCTGTTAAGAATGAATTTAGTCGAGATCAACATAGGGTACTTGTTGTAAGGATTATTCTAATTAACCCAAGGAAGGAATTATCATTTGAGTTGCACACATGAGGCCTCCAACGTGCAACGACATCAATGATGCACTAATTCGTGTACTGTCTGTTGCCTGTTTCCTCTGCTCCTTGTGACTTTTGCTTGGTACTGGAGCGCACAGCGGCATCCACGGATCCACCATGCGGCATAAGGTACATACGTAGGTTGTGTTTTTTAAGTATGACACGGAGACACACAACTCACCTACACCGCATGTTTGCACGTCCAGTATATAGGCTATTGAATTAATTGAAGGCTCTATAGTCTCTAGAGCATGGGTTAATTGGAGGCTCTATAATCTCTGAAGCGTAGGTACATAGCGTCTCATTTAACATGCATGTATGGTTTATGCTTATTTTTTATTTGGTGAGCACCGGTGTTAAACCGAAGCTCGAATAAGGGTGGTCTGAAGGCAACCACACTCTAGTAGCCAACTGAGCTACAGTTGGTTCTCATGTGTAGGTTGTTTTGGTTACATGTCAATAAAGTCAATGGATGCACTCGAAGCATTTCTATACTTTTGTACTATGCAATAACTTTGTTTTTGTAAGATTGCAAATAACACTTGCAAGTTCTAACTTCTAACCACTTGTAGATGAATGCTGATCCAACATTCAATGTCGGTGCAACATCTGTGACGAAATGCATACTCTTTTATGTGCATCTTGCACGACCAGCTTAATTGTTTTACAGATTTGATTTTATGAATAAGTTCATTTTACACTCCTAAACTATCAGAAAAGTCCAGATAACCTTCTAATTTATAAAACTACTTATTTAACCCTCTCAATTTCCAATACTGGTGCAAATAATCCCCTTACCCTGGTTTTGCTAGTGGTTTTGCCAAGCTAGCTGCCAAGCCATCTTCTTTTTCCTCTATTATCTATGGGATTTGATAAACATCAACCGGATGTTTTTTTTGTTGAAATCATTCAAATCTAGAACCATTGGATCATTGTTGAGATTCGGGAGTATCGATTACATCCGATCCTATGATTTGATCTAACGGTCTGGTGAATTTGGATGTTAGATCCAACGGCCCACATCCGATCCTATGATTTGATCCAACGGCCCGGTGAATTTGGATGTTAGTTAAGACAAAAATATCCGGATGATACCTATACATTCCTATGTCTGGTAGATCTCATGAGTGGGCAGGCGCCACCGTGGCCGGCAATGGCGCGGGCAATGCCACGTGATATGTATAGGCGCTGCAGCAAGATGACGGACTTCTCACGGGCCATGAGGCTGCCGGAGTCGGCCAACCGGACGAGCGGCGGCAGCGCGCCCTCTGACACGAGCATCCCCTTGCAGCTGCCCGATTCAGCGAGCTGGCATATGATATGACCGTGGTGGCCTTCTCCTGCACCTTGGGCGAGGACGCCGTGAGCAGCTGCACCAGCGCGGAGACATTGGCGCGGCTGAGCACCGAGAGGATGCCTCTTTCGTCCTTATTGAGAGCCTCAAGAAGTCCGTCGACCGCTCCGGTAGTCGGTTCTTCGCCTCAGTGTGCCCGATCTGCAGCCTCACGAGCAGCTCCCAGAAGTCCGGCTGCCCCGCCATCGCCGTCGACCCCGACGTAGCCTCGGCTGGAGGAGGCGGGACCAAGGCATTAGACAGCACGCCAGTCTTGACAACCAGAGCACAGTCCCAGAGGTTGAGGTCCAGCTTACCGGCGAGCGCGTCGATAGCGCTATGCGTCTGTAGCCTTGGCTTTCGGCGGCTCCCTGCACCGCCCCGCAAGCTCGGCCACCGATTGCAGCAGCTCGTAGCAAAGCGCATTCTTGGTGAAGCAAGGATGGCTGGACAAGGGGCCTGGCCCCCCTAACGAAATTTTTTTTAATATGCAGTAATGAGTAATTAGCTAATATTAATAAACAGTAAATAAAGGTCCAATCCACTATTCTTATTGACTTGACAAGTGGATTATATAAAACAAGTAAAGCTTTTTTTTCTCAACTTAATGTATGCAATGCTTGATATTTCTTGCTAACTTAACAATTAGACTATATAAAACAGGTAAAGTTTCCCATTATTTAATAGTTGATAGGCTGTTACGATTGGTCATAACTCTTTCGGTGTTAACAGTAACCACAGAGCGAGCATTTTCAGTTATAAAACTTATCAAGACCCGCATTCGAAATAAAATAGAAGATGACTTTTTTCGATATTGTACGATAGTTTACATTGAAAAATAACTAGCAGCGAAAATTAGTTCAAATGAACTTATTGACTTATACGATCTTCTAGTTAGTTATAGAACTAAATTTAAGTTAATAGAGATGTAGGTTTCTTATTCTAAAAATATGTCATATTTTACTTATATGGTCATGTGGTTGTACTATATTTAAATTTAAATGCATCGATATTGCTATGATAATTTTATAGATGTGACAATAATTTTTAATTGGTCTATGTGGCCCCCCTCAACCTAAAATCCTGGCTCCGCCCTTGGCCGGATAGCACCGTAGGCTCATTTCTTGCGAACTGTGACACCAGTGCTCGTGATCTGGAGTGGTTGAGAGAGCTCGCAGCTTGGAGAAAAGGGGCTTAGAGAAATAGAGGAGAGAGATAATAGAGGAAGCAGAAGATGATTCATAGCCAGCTTGGTAAAACCACCGCTAAAACCAGGGTAAGGGGATTATTTGCACCGGTAAAGTTGAGTGTGTTAGAAAAATCAACACGCAAAACAAATGAAGCAGATCAAATAAAAAAGAATAAGAGATACAAATTTAACATGAAAAACTTTTGCGGGAAAAATTCACGAGCGCCGTCTAACAAATCTTCACTATTTTCTGGAGAGTTACAAAACGTAGGGTTCAAATTCCTCCGTGCAACTTACAAGAAGTTATATATGGATGGTGACGACCTAGGGCGTCCGCTACGCTCCGTCAAACTTGGTCTTCTGATTCATAATTTGAATCATATATCAATAGAGAGGGTTAACTAGCTGGTTTTATAGATTGAGGAGTTATTTGCACTTTTCTGATAATTTGTGAGTGTGAAATGGACTTATTCCTCGATTATATGAAACCAGCTGCTAAATCAATCATGGTTTTTTGGAGCTGCAAAATGATGATGGCGATCGACACATTGACACTGTTATTCACTGCGGCAGGTTCTATGCGGCGGAGGTGGTGGCCGCGTTGGAGTACATCCACATGATAGACATCGTGTACCGCGACCTCAAGCCGAGAACGTTTCGTCGCGCCGACGGCCACATCATGCTCACCGACTTTGACCTCTCCTCAAGTGCGACCCCACGGCCCCGACGCCGGCGCACGTCATCTCCGACCGCATCTCCCTCACCGGACACTCCTCGACGTCCACGTCGTGCATCATCCCGTCCTGCATTGTCCCCGCGGTGTCGTGCTTCCAGTTCTTTCCCGGCCGTGGCCGCCGGCGCCGGCGCCGCAAGAAGCCCTCAAGTGGTGGTAACAGTAGCTTCCCCACCGGGGGGCTCGACCTGGAGTTCGTGGCCGAGCCGGTGGAGCTCCGGTCAATGTCCTTCGTCGGCACGCACGAGTACCTCGCCCCTGAGATCGTCTCCGGCGAGGGCCATGGCTGCTCCGTCGATTGGTGGACGCTGGGAATCTTCATCTTCGAGCTGCTCCACGGCGTTACACCGTTCAAGGGCTACGACAACGAGATGACCCTGGCGAACATCGTCGCGCGCGCCCTCGAGTTCCCCAAGGAGCCGTCCGTGTCGTCTGCCGCCAAGGACCTGGTCACCGCGCTCCTCACCAAGGACCCGACGCGGCGGCTCGGGGCTACGATGCCGGCGGCGGCGTTATCAAGCGGCACCCGTTCTTCAACGGCGTGAATCTGGCGCTGCTTCCGGCGCCACGCCGCTTATACGTGTTTCGCTGTTCATTGCCGCAAGAATTGTCAATGCCGCACCGGCAAAGAACGCCAACGATTTACATGTCGGACGACACTTGTCCCGGCACGCCCGTGGAGTACTACTAGACAAACCAAGGAAGCTCCCATGTACGTGCAAAAAGATGCTGCCATTGCCATTGCCGGGGGTCCAGGCCGCTCGTGGCGGGGACAACCAACCGCCGGGCCGGGGAGCATGGCCCGCGGCCTCTGCGCTGTCGCGTCAAATAGTTGGCGGCTGCGTGTCTCCGAGGAGAGCTAGCTCGCGCCATGACAAGCGACAACGGACACACCGTTCCAATAACTTATCGGGAGGTGTTTACATGCTTTTCTTTCTTACAGTTGCATAAATATTAAAGCATAAATGAATGGTAAATAGTGATTATTTATTCATTCGTTTGTTTTAAGATTTATACAACTTATATTAAGAAGAAAAGCATTAAAGTACTGCTCTAAATTATCGCTCTTCTTTTGCCTGTCAACACAATGTATAGCTTCATGTTATGATCTTCCAAAAAGAGAGACAGGGAAAGATATAGGGGAAGAGGCAAAAGAGGGAAGAACGGGAGAAAGAACAAGATGGGGAATAGTTTTTAGCTTTCTTCTTTCTCAAGTCTATAGTTCTCCAGCACAGGGCTTATATATCACCCGCAACACCACTTACAAGTGGACCCCACCATTCACAGATTACATCTCAGCCACACACAACTCACGCCACCACACCACCAGCACACTTCTGAAGACTCCTCTGCTCTTATATTCGACACCACCCTGTAGCCCATCCGACAACATGACATTACCGCCCCGTCAAAGCATGGCTTGACCCCAAGCCGGTGCAGAGGGAAACTGGGATTTGATAGCAGCAGCATTCTCCCAAGTTGAGAAGGAAATAGGTAAGCCCGACCACTGAACCCGAATTGACTGAATGACATGATCGCCCTGCTTGATCAACCTGGAGGCCAATATGTCGACAGGAACATGAGCAGTGTTGGTCTGAAGGTAAAAGAGCTCTGCATCATCAGTGACAGAAGTAGCAGGAGGCAAATAACGCTTGAGTTGAGAGACATGAACGACAGAATGAATCTTGCTGTCAGGTGGTAATGCCAATCTGTACGCCACAGCACCAATTCTCTCCAGAATAGTGTAAGGACCATAGAAGCGAAAACATAATTTGTGATTGCTGCGAGTGGCGACTGTCATTTGAGCATACGGCTGCAACTTGAGGTAGACTTTATCGCCAACTTGAAAAACTCGTTCAGATCTGCCTTTGTCTGCTTGAGCCTTCATACGCACCGAGGCACGATCCAAATGGTATTTCAATAACTGATTGATCTGTTCCCTGGATTGCACCCACTCTTGAACATCGGCAGTGGCTGTGACATTTAAGTTGGAGATACCGAAATGCCGTGGTGCATGACCATACAGCACCTCAAAAGGAGTTTTTCCAATGGCAGTTTGATATGCAGTATTATACCAAAATTCAGCTAGAGGAAGCCAATCCGCCCATTTCTTCGGACAGGCATGAACAAAACAGCGCAAATATGTTTCCAAGCATTGATTAAGACGCTCCGTCTGCCCGTCAGTTTGAGGATGATACGCAGAACTCATATTCAGTTTAGTATCAGACAAACGAAACAATTCTTGCCAGAATGTGCTAGTGAAAACTTTGTCTCGGTCAGAAACAATGACTTGAGGTAAACCATGCAGTTTATATATATGAGTGAAAAAGAGTTGAGCAATATGAACTGCGGTATAGGGATGAGCCAGTGGAACAAAATGCGCATATTTTGAGAACTTATCAATGACCACTAAGATGGTGGTATATTTGTGAGATAAGGGAAGACCTTCAATAAAGTCCATGCAAATCACCATCCATGCTTGTGTGGGTACCGGTAAAGGCTGGAGGAGACCAGGTAACTTCACATGTTCAATTTTGGCTTGCTGACAAATTTGACAAGTCTTGACAAACTGCTCCACCGATTGTTTTAATTTAGGCCATGCAAACAACGCTTTAATGCGATGATATGTAGCATGTATGCCCGAATGGCCACCGATGCCACTGTGATGGAGAGATTGCAATATATGTTGTTGAGCCAAAGAATTGTTACCAATCCAAATTTTTCCCTTTGAATCGAATGACCCCATCTTGAAGGGTGAAACCTTTCCCATCAGAGCCGGTAACACTAAGGCCAGTCAAGAGTTCCTTCGTGTCTTCATCATCCTGATAGCCTGCTATCAAATTCTCCAGCCATGCAGGCACTGATGCTGAAATCGCCTGAAGCTCAGCATTCTGTGGTCGCCGAGACAGAGCATCTGCGGCGGCATTAGTGATACCTTTCTTGTATTGAATGCAAAATTGTAACCCCAGCAATTTGACAAAGGCTTTCTGTTGAATGCCAGTGAGTAATCGCTGATCAGTCAGATGCAACAATGCCTTTTGATCAGTTTTAATGACAAATTCTCTGTGCTGTAAATACGAACGCCATTTGGAGACAGCCAATATAATGGCTAAACATTCTTTTTCATACGTTGAGAGAGCCTGATTAGTGGGACTCAAAGACTTACTCAAAAAGGCAATAGGGTGACCTCCCCGATCAAGATCAGCGCTTATGCCATGTTGCAAAAGCGTCCGCCTCAAAGACAAAGGTTTTCGCAAAATCAGGTAAGGCTAATGTCGGGGCATGCACCAGCGCCTGCTGAAGTTCACGGAACGCAGTTGCTTCGACTGGTGTCCAACAAAACAGCATGCCCTTCTTTAGGAGAGTTGTAAGCGGCTTGCAAATGATGCCATAATTTTTGATGAACTTCCTGTAATAGCCAGTTAAACCAAGAAATCCCCGTAATTCCTTAACATTTTTCGGTATGGGCCAATCCAATATAGCCTGAGTCTTCATTTGATCAGTGGCAACTCCATTGGGAGTGATGATATGGCCCAAATACTCGAGGCGTTGTTGACCAAAGGAACATTTCTCCCTCTTGACAAATAATTGATGTTGTTGTAAGAGGAGAAACACTGCACGAAGATGTTTGATATGATCTTCCATTGTACTGCTATAAATCAGGATATCATCCACAAAAACTAATACACCACGGCGCAGCAAGGAAGCGAATATTTGATTCATCACACTCTGAAAGGTTGCTGGAGCATTCGTGAGACCAAAAGGCATCACACAAAATTCATAATGCCCATGATGAGTACGAAATGCTGTTTTGTATTCTTCATTTGCAGCCACACGGATTTGATGATATCCAGAACGAAAATCCAACTTAGTGAACCAACATGCTCCTGAGAGTTCATCTAATAATTCATCTATCACCGGCAAGGGGTGTTTGTTCTTCACAGTAATAGCATTCAATCTCCTGAAATCCACACAGAAACGCCATGGTCCGTCCTTTTTCTTCACTAAAATGACCGGGGACGCAAAAGGGCTCACACTTTGTTGGATCATTCCTTTCGACAGCATATCTTCCACTTGGCGTTCTATTTCATCCTTCTATTGTGGCGAATAACGATATGCTCGGATATTGACTGGTGTAGCTCCTGGAACTAAGGGAATCTGATGATCATAAGTCCGGCGAGGAGGCAACTGCTTTGGTTCTTGGAACAAATGTTCAAACTGCTGCACTACCTTTGAGATTTCAGCTGGAATTGGGGTATGGAACCGTTCTGTTAGTGATGGCGGTACATTAACAGAACACTGATACAATTGTACCATATGAGTCACAACCCCTCTTTTCAACAAACCGCGCAAGTCTTTAGCCTTAATACTACGACGGTTCTCTGGAGTGTCTTGAACACCTTGCAACTGAATCATACGCCCCTTATGTGGAAATTTCATACATTTACTGCCCCAATGAACCCACATGGGACTAGGGTTGAAAACGGATCGGATAATTTCCGACCGATCCGGATATTTTCGGATACGGATTCTGTCGGATCGGATATTTTTCGGATAGTATCGGATCGGATACGGATACGGATATTTTTTGCTCTGACACGGACACGGATTCTAGAGCTCATTATCCGTCGGATACGGATACGGATTCGGATAATCCGGATAATAGTGGGTCGGATATCCGGATAGCATATGGGCTGGGCCAAGACTACTCTTTTGGCCCAAAAAGATTTTTTAATTTTAGAATTGTTTTCTAATTTAGTTAATCTCTAAAGAAAGTTTTAATTATTAAAATTAGCAAACCAACTCTAAAAATTATGAAATTTTTTTGAGAAAGTTCTAGTAACAATATAACATTTAAAAAATTATTTTCAAGATTTTATCAGATTTTCATTTTTCTCAAAAATTCAAAAATCTCCTATTCTTGATAGAAAAATATATTAAATAAGTAGCTAAAATGCACAAAAACTCATAAATACATAATTTGTTATTTTAAACATAATTCAACTAAGATTATAAATCTTGAGTCATTACATGTAATTGTTATATACTTTTCCTAGAGATATGATATCTAAGTATTATCAAACATTTAGTATGTTATGTGTTTGCTTCTATTTGTATCTCGAGCAAAGATTACCTTTATTTTGTATTTTAATCTATGTGTATGATGAACTAATCATATGTGTGTGATTAACTAAACCTTATATAATTTTGTTTATGATATGGTATCTAACTATTGTCTAAGTGAATGAAAATGCTTATATTTGTTCAATTTTAATAATATTTTGATCAAATCAATTAGTTATGTGTTTCGTTAATTTTTTATGTACAATTTAAGGGTTATCATGTTCGATAAATATTCAAACCGTGATCCGATTCGATTCAGATTCGATCAGATCCAGATTCGATACTATCCAGATCAGATTCAGATCCGACTATCCGTGATCCGTATCCGTGATCCGAGAAAAAATATGAAAACAAATATGGTAGAGCTATTATCCGTCCGTATCCGATCCGTTTTCACCCCTACATGGGACTATGTGCCTCGAGCCAATCAGCCCCCAAAATCATATCATAACAGCCCAAAGACAATACCCTGACATCCTGTTGGAATGAATGGCCTTGGATCCACCAAGCCAAAGAGGGTATGATTTTGTCACACAGTACAGTTCGTCCATCAGCAATGGTCAACTGAACTGGCTCTGTACTTGTGACTTCAGATGGCAATGCGGATAGCAAGTTTGCATTAACAAAAGAGTATGTGCTTCCTGAATCTACCAAAATCAACACCTCTTGCTTGCCAATCAAACCTTGTAGTCGCAAGGTTTTCCTCTTGATTTTGCCCGATCCGGGTCGAGCAGTGACAGACAATAATTCCTCCTCATCTGGATTTTCAATCTCCTCACCCCCCGACTCCAGAGTTGATTGTGCCTGAAATGCCTCCAGAAGTTCTTCAATGACATGGATT
Source organism: Guadua angustifolia (assembly GCA_036346375.1). NCBI lineage: Eukaryota > Viridiplantae > Streptophyta > Magnoliopsida > Poales > Poaceae > Guadua > Guadua angustifolia. The sequence goes on along the minus strand of CM070520.1, from coordinate 52,977,476 downwards.
GGCACCTGGTCAGGACATTTGTGGCCTTTACCCCACTTCTCTCCACAGGTGAAACACAACCCGTGAGTTTTCCGGTGAGTCTTCAGGGCTTCTAACTTGTCATTCCAACGGTGAGTAACAGGTTTTCGCTGTTTCTCCACTCTTTTGTTATCCTGCACCTTATGCATAGGTTTGAACTTTTCAGAGTATTTGCTGCTTCCTTTGAAATACGGCTTCCTTCTGGAATTATCAAGTTCCTCTTCCTGTATGAGTGCCAAAGCTACTGCAGTATCCACATCCACAGGATTATGGAGAATAATAGCTGCTCTTATATCTTCCTTTAATCCGCCCAAAAAGTGTGTGACAAAAAATGTGTCATCCTGAGCCGGATTATACAGTAATATATAATGCTGCAATCTTTCGAACCTTTCAAGATACTCACCACAAGACAGCTTTGTCGCAGATTTATCAACCGTTCATCGACGTCAGATAAATTCTTGCTAAACCGTCTATCAACTGCTTCGCACAAAACTTCCCAGTCTTCAAACTTTCCTTTTGCTTCAACACTTTGTAACCATAGTGCAGCAATACCAGTAAAATGCAAAGCAGCCAAACGAGTGTATAGACTGGGGTGGACACCTAATACCTCAAAATAGGTCTCACAGTTGTCCTTCCACAGTCTCGGATTGTCTCCGTCGAACTTCGGAAATTCCAGTTTTGGCACAGGTGGCCGAAGTTGCCCCATATTACCACCATGTAGTCCATACCCATTCCTTTCTTCACTAGTCTGCACCCCCGGTGCCCATTCAACCTTTCCCTTGATTGGTGGGCTTCCCAAAATGCTTTTAGGTAACACTTTCGGTGGCTCCAATCCTCCGAACTGAGAATTAGCTATCGATGCAACCGGATGAGTGGAAGAGGTGGTAGCAGTATTACCTTGGTTCACCGCCAATAATCCAGCCGGAGGTTGTGCTTCCAACACCTCTACTCGTCCCTTGACCGCTTCTACCACAGATCGAACCTCTCCGACTTCCGATTTGACGCCATGCACGTCATCCAGGATTTGCCTCAACAACGCATTAATTCCTTCAAATTGCGTCTCCACCGAAGTCATCGTGGCTTCCATTTTTACTTCCCACTGCGTCTGTCTCTTACGGGGCGCCAGTGCTTGGATTTGATCGATCAGCCGCCAAAGATCTTCGACGCCTACGATCAAGCGCCACCAACCGTGACTTCAGAATCAAGAAGGTTTATGCGGAGGTTTTCAGGATCGTTGCCCAATCCCAAATACCCCCAACCCTCGTCTGGATTGTTTTACAACTTAGCCGACATGATCGGAACAAGGCTCTGATACCATATGTTATGATCTTCCAAAAAGAGAGACAGGGAAAGATACAGGGGAAGAGGCAGAAGAGGGAAGAACGGGAGAAAGAACAAGATGGGGAATAGTTTTTAGCTTTCTTCTTTCTCAAGTCTATAGTTCTCCAGCACAGGGCTTATATATCACCCGCAACACCACTTACAAGTGGACCCCACCATTCACAGATTACATCTCAGCCACACACAACTCACGCCACCACACCACCAGCACACTTCTGAAGACTCCTCTGCTCTTATATTCGACACCACCCTGTAGCCCATCCGACAACATGACACTTCAGCGTAGGGCCATAATATATAGTAGAGTTATGTTATGTTGCTAAAATCTCAACACACTGCTCCGAGTTCTTCATTGCAAGGATGCGAAGCTTTTGATTGACGAGCTATTTTTGGGATGGAAATGGAATAATGAGATGGTAGGAGAGGGACATGGCTATTGATATGTAGTACTCCCACCCTCAAGGTTACAGGGCGTTCTATCTTTTGGCACATAGGCTAAGGAGATTAAAAATAAGTATCCTACCCTTAATTGTTATCTCTAAGTAATATATTCTAACATGCACGTAGAGAATATCATGTAAATCTAGATGTTTATTAGTGGCATAAAGGAAACAATATACTAATTTGCATTGAAAAATAAAATACATCATATATTTATAGATATAACTATTTAAATCATATGACCTATAAACTTGGACAGAGAGAATCACGGACTCACCGTCCACAGTACTTCTAGATGCAATGGCGCATGATCGCCCTGCACGTTTCTACGGTAGCTTCGCTGTAATCCTTCAGGCTATAATGGAGAAGAGGCAGGCAGGGGAGCATATGCTGCAAACAAGTAAACACTACTACAGAAATCATCATCACAGACGGTTCAGAACGTTATCGAGACGGTTTTGTGAACCGTCAGTAACAATAAGTCTGTGATAAAGGAGATCATCAGAGACGGTTTTCCATCCGCTCGAGAAAATATATATCATGACGGTTCTATTAATAAACCGCGGTGATATTTAATTATCACAGACGGTTTTAATTTAGAACCGCTCGTGATAATTAAATATCACATACGGTTTCAAATCGTAACCGCTCAGTGATATTAACTTATCACGCATTTGTTATAAATAAGAACCGTCTGTGATGACCTTTTTTTCCCACACCCCAGCAGAACCTCCATTATTTATGGTGTTGTTCGAAATTTCCATCAATATTTCTACAACGATATTTATAAGGCACAACCAGTTATAGATTTTGTAATTGAACATCTACACTTCCTATATGCATTGTGGCAACAGTTTGTCTGATCAGGATAGACTTAAAGTATAAACATTTGTAGCGCTTTTTCTCCCTTTTATGATAATGTTGATGGAACTCGACTAATAAAATCAACCAAGATCTCGCAGGAAGCATGGCGAGGTGACGGCCACCATAGAATGCTTGATCGAACCTGACACACTGGAGTGTGTAATTTGCTTCATGCCATATGAAGTGGCCTTGCAGCCACCACCGTCGTACACGTGCAGTAGTACCTTGACGACATGCTCGACGTTAACACACCGCCGTGCTACATGGGGAGAACATGGTACTTTGAAAAATTATAGATGTACTTCGTAGATTACTCTAGGTAGGGTAATTAAAGATTAAACAAATGTGATTGCAAGTCGGGTGTTCCATGTCCCCGACGGTAACGCTGCACAAGGCCACTTCGTATGTCATGAAGCAAATCACACACTCCAAAGGTGTCAGATCGATCAAGCATTCTATGGTTGCCGTCACCTCGCCATGTCGCTATGGTCTTGGTTGATTTATTAGTCGAGTTCCATCAACATTATCATAAGAAGGAGAAAAAGCGCTACAAATGTTTATATTTTAAGTCTATCCCGATCGGACAAATCATGCTACAATGCATATAGGAAGTGTAGATGTTCAATTACAAAATCTATAATCTGGTCGTGGTCTCAGAATATTGATGCAGAATATCTAAGTAGATAGAAATTTTGAACTACAATCCATAAATAATGGAGGTTCTCACGAGGGTGTAGGAAAACATGTAGTTCCAACAAGCAAGACACTGTTAATTGTTGTTGCATTCAAGATGAGCAAATATGTATTAAGGATAATATCATGTGACGATACAATGAATCGCATAAACAAGAATAACCGCAAGTTTTTGACATATTTTCTCAATTAATGAATACCATTTGACAATTGTACAACTTCGTGGTTATCACCGCATGGAACGCTACTTTTTATGTATTACTTGGTGAGCAGTGAAGAAACAAACTCTCCTCTAATGTTGCTCAAATGGTTCTCACCAACGCAGCTTTTAACCGCATCGCTATTTTTTGTATCGACGATGGTTTGCATGTTGTAGCAAACATAAAATCCACATAGGTTATTTCCGCACCTTGCCGGTGGCATCGCAAATAAAACCTACGGTTAGTTCTAGAGTCACTATTACGGGTTTGATATAGGATTATTGTGTATAGCGGATACCGAAAGTTGAAATCATGTTGTAGTTTAGTCCAATCCTTCACGCTTTTGAACGTTCTACAAGATTGCAAAAGGTTAGCCTAAGCCATTCCAATAGCAATATAAACTCGAACAACTTACACGACCATGTACGTTATGTACGGAGGAAACGTGATTACCGCCGAGTAATTTTGCGATAGGTACTAAGTCGTGGTTTCCGCCACGTCCGAATCAAGGTACTTAACCCGTTTGTGGCTGGTTCAATTACAATTAGAACCCAAAGGATACCTACACGTATATCACAATGGACAATGAACTAAACAGAGTTGTGTGCACAAGATGCACAAAGTATAGCATGTGGTAGCACTTACCTCGGGTTATGGGGTATAAGTATGAATTCTTTATCTTTTATGCTAGCAATGCCTCTATCACGTATTTCTCGACCATGTTTATATCCTCATCCATTGTTTGCTTTGAGACTATATGTGGGTCGAGGAAAACGATCGATAGTTTCTTCCGTGTCGCTTGAAGTATCATGTATCTATATATACAAAGGCTAATTATATATATATTGGAGGACATTTATCACTATTAGATTTAATGTAGACCGTGATAGCACACACTTACAAGGTCCAAAGATCTTATGAGTGCGCGCCAAGGGCGCCGAGGTTGTAGAGATGGAACAAGTCCGTAAAATCGACCGTGAAGAAGCCCCCACGAAGTCGTTGAATAGATGTTCATACTTGAACATAACGCCGATACTTGTTGTACGCTCACGCCTCGCTTTCCAAATTTGTTGGGTGTACCAATTATGCAATTGTTGGCAAGGTATACTAAGTGAAGTTACGCTGCCTTTCGTTAGTAACGGCTCTCCTAGCTTGTATTTTTTAGCCAACTCAGCAGATGGATAGTCGACTTGTTGTTGCCTTTCTTTCTTCTGTTTGCCCTTGCCTTTCTTTGTTTTGTATGAACCCTTCACGGGAGAGGAATGGGCAGGAAAGAGGTCAACATTATGTACATCAAGTGGAGTCTGCTCTACGACTGCTGATTTGGTAGCCAACTGATCAGACGATACAATAGGTGAATCAGATCGTCGCGGTTGTTGCATGACAGAAGGGACGACCAGGGAGATGTCGCTGCTAGGCCATTGGATGAATGTGCCAATGGCATCCCCAGCCACGATCTCGCTGTTTGGCGGCTTCTGTAGATCGACAATCTTGAAACTATCAAACACCCCGTCCACATTGACCTTGGTGAAACCTGGCGCTATCATGGTACCGTGCACCATGGTCCCCTTAGTGGATGGATACGCCATGCCCCAAGCAGCCGTCAGAGGAACGGTGCCATTGTTAATTCTCACTTGGAGATTGCACCGCGTAGCCTCCTTAATGTCACATACAGGATAAGTCCCGCTATGTTCATCTATGTCACTTGGAGGAACGGATGCACAGCTGCTCTTACGGGCAGTGGGGCTGACTTGCGGACATACGTCTGGGGCTTGTACAGTATTTCTTTCTTGATTGGTGAGCCTTTCCTCGAGGATTCTTATCCTTTCATAAAATTCTTCTCTCGCCTCCCTCGACTCTTCTCTCAACTCTCCTCTCAACTTGTCCTCCAAATCCTTTATAAGATTTGACTCGCGGCCGCTCTAGTTCTCTTGTTATTTCGGTATATGTGGAAGTCGTCTGGGAATCCAGCTTTTCCATGGAACAAAAACCCTTTGCCTCTTGTACGACTGTGGTGTTCTTGTTTCCCAAGGCCATGGATGGTGCATCTTTCTCCTCGTCGGGGAAAAAGAGCCATCGCCTGATTGTGTACTCAACGCCACCGCAAGATCCGGACAAGTTATTTCACTTATGAAGTCATGGACTAATTACGAAATTGGTAATTCGATTATATATTACCAGCGCTGGCAAACTTCCTCGTCTGCTGGGTTTACAAAGGAGACGGTTATGAGGATGTGGCGCTGACCTCGCTCTTAGCCGCCTCGCACGTTGATATGTGATCGATGCAAATGGCGCGATACCCTCCTCGTCCTCCCCTGTCCCATTGCGCTCTCTTCCAGAGCCAGCAGCGCAGCGAAGTCTGTGGGGGTGAGTGTTCTTGCTCAGAAGCCTTATTTGCTTCACTTTGACGCACGAATTCATCTGCTGCCTTCATCTCAACAAAACGCCGCCACGTGTCCAAGATCAATGAACCCATACTTAGAGTATGGATCTATATCCTTCTTGACGTAGTCTACGAAAAGCGATGCTTGAAGGTCTTCCATGCCTTTCTCGCCGCTAGCAAAGGCATACCGTCGCACTAGGGGAACGGATTCTTCCGAATGTTGAACGATGCACCAATTTCCGCCAAGAAGGCATCGCTAGCCTCAATAGTCAGCAACCTCCAGAAGATAGCGTGATCGAACCCGCTCCTTGCTACTATCCCGACATATTCAAATGCATTCGCCGCCTTTTTTGGCTTTCTAGGGCCCATCCTTTGGATCGATCTCGTAATGATATATCGGTCTGTTGGCCTTTTGTTTGGTCCTCTTGCAGCGCGGGTCGATTCTTCTTTTGAGGGCACATCATGTCCTTCAGACGATGGATTAGAGGACGACATCTTCTTCATAAGTTAAAATAGTTTCAAAGTAACTAAAAGAGAAGAACAAATAAAATCAAATTAGAGTGAATAAGTTTGTGGATACCATGGCTTGTTATTAGCCTTTTAAAAGAACTAGCCTAAATGGCTTGTTATTAGCCTTTTAGCAAAAGAAGTTTAACTAGGAGGTTACCGAACTTAATAAAAATTTCGCAAAGACACTCCCCTAAAACTAGGACATCCACACAAGCAGCAAGCGTAAATAAGTGCGAGTATAAGAGCAAGACTTTGTTTATTATTCCTCTTAAGCATATATATGAGAATACATAATTCACACACAAGAGGTATGACATAAACAAGATAACACAAAGGACTAGCTTATAAGCAACTTTGTTCTCAGATTATCTAAATTGATGGGTTGCTCTTAAAGAACCCTCCAACATCAATTTCAACAATATATCACAGGTATACAAATCGAGATTAGTGAATCTACTTAATTCAAAGATCGTTAAGAAAATTGACTCACTAGAACTCAATTATGGACTATGAAAAGCTATGAACAAAGAGATAAGCGAACTAGGAGGTTGCCGAACTTAATAAAAATTTCGCAAAGACTCTCCCTAAAACTAGGACATCCACACAAAGACACAAGCGTAAATAAGTGCGAGTATAAGAGCAAGACTTTGTTTATTATTCCTCTTAAGCATATATATGAGAATACATAATTCACACACAAAAGGTATGACATAAACAAGATAACACAAAGGACTAGCTTATAAGCAACTTTGTTCTCAGATTATCTAAATTGATGGGTTGCTCTTAAAGAACCCTCCAACATCAATTTCAACAATATATCACAGGTATACAAATATGAGATTAGTGAATCTACTAATTCAAAGATCGTTAAGAAAATTGACTCACTAGAACTCAACTATGGACTATGAAAAGCTATGAACAAAGCAGACAAGCGAACTAGAAGGTTGCGAACTTAATAAAATTTCGCAAAGACCTCCCCTAAAACTAGGACATCCACACAAAGACACAAGGTAAATAAGTGCGAGTATAAGAGCTGAATCACGCATGTGATAGCATATCACATATACAAAGAAGAACACCCACCAAGTTGAATTCTAGACACAATGATCTAAACAAAGGTTGAATCACGTATGAACTCACTAACTAGCAGATCAATATAGCCTCATTTAATTGAATCATCATCGAGCAAAGAGTAGAGAAAAAATCGAGCCTCCAGACGAGAACGGCCTCTAGCTCGATGGCTAGTCCCCGAAATACTCGATCGGTTCATCGATACTCATAGAGCAGTACCAATCACCCACAACCAACAGAAAGAGAGGCCAGGCACGACGATGGGGAGCACGTCGCTGCGAGGGAGGTCAACGCCGTGGGGAGGTCACCGAGGGGAGGACACCGAGGGGAGCACGCCGCTATGGGGAGGACGACGATGGGGGAGGTCACCGATGGGGAGCACGTCGCTGCAGGGGAGGACGACGATGGGGAGCACGTCAATGCCGGGGAGGATGCCGAGGGGGAGGCCGCCGAGGAAGCACGTACGCCGATAGGGAGGCCGCCGCGGGAGACAAAATGTCACAAAGGGTTAGGGTTTGGCGCACTGTGAATGAGGCCTGCGCGTGGGAGATATAAATAGGAGAGCACATCACAGACGGTTCTAAAATATAACGGTCTGTGATGTATTATCACAGACGATTCTATAACATAACAGTCTATGATGTTGAGATATCACAGACGGTCATATAATAGAACTGTCTGTGATGTTAAGATACCACGGACGGTTATATAATAGAACCGTCTGTGATAAAAAACATCACAGACGGTTATGTTAAAGAACCGTCTGTGATATATACTGTTCACTGACATTCACTTGTCTGTTCGGTTCAGTCGACTCTTGTCTGTGCCACTTTGTTGTATCTTCTGGGAAAGTTGTCTTTAACAGAATATAGACTGTACTATGGTTGAAATGGAGATTCTAATCCTCAATTCAAACCCTAAAATCTGAGAGCAATCACATACAACTATTTCCATATTGCCAAAGTAGACATGATTCTGTTCTTGTTTGCCATAGTCTACATAATTTATTTCTTCTCATCAATTATGTCTGAATGGCCATCTTTGAATCATGTATTTGAAATCATATTGATATTAAGGAATGAATACTTGCTCTTATACTTGCATCTTTTCCATCAATCCAGATGCTTCAAGCTACTTACAAAGATCATCACAATCCTATATACATAATTAATTCAGATGCTTCACAAGCTACTTACAAAGATCATCTTTACAATAGCATTAATGTAATATTATTACACATGAAAATTAGTAAACATGACGACAATGCACCCTTCTCATAACTACGCCACCACATGCTTATTCTTTTGTATGAAAATTAGCCCTTCATGATGATCGACGCGTGTGTAGCTTGCTTCCTCATGTTGTTCTTCTAGGACCAGGATGTCATTTCCGATAGGTGGCAACTCATCAAATTGATTGTACTCTTCCTCATCTACTACATCCTCAACTCCGACAATTCTCCTTTTTCCTCAAGAACTACGTGGCGCTTCTTGTTGGACGGGTCGGTTACATAGAAGACTTGAACAACTTGGTTAGCGAGTACGTAATGGTTCATCTTGGTATCCGACACGCTCGAGGTCCACAAGAGTGATGCCATTCTTGTCAACCTTCACGGCCGGAGGTGGACCCAACGGCACCAAATAGGGAATCTTGAAAAGCACGTAGTCGAGCTCCCATATCTCCTCTATGAACCCATAGTAGGAGCTCCTCGTCAACCCAGCAGTATTATTGAATGCATCTATGCGACACCGCTGCTCGGTTTGTGTTCTTCATATCCCGATCTCTCGTGTAAAATGTGTACCCATTTAAGTCATATCCTTTCCATGTGACAACCGTAAAAGTTGGTCCTTTGCCAACCATGTCGGCGTGTCATCCGACGAGCTCCCAAAGGATAGGTCACTCCTTCAACTATTTGTTGAATCAAGATTATGCTGCCTCGTGATCCAAGACTCGCTGCCCCGGATTCATTGTTTTAGCCATTGCTTGTGCTCGACGATATAGGCGGACACTACTGACCATGTGTTGCAAAACCGTGAAATGGGCTCGAGCATACGCAATCGAATCAGCGTGATTGCTTTCTTCCGATGGTCCCGACACTCGAGCTTCCTCATGGCGAGATCGAGGCACACCTATCGGTTCGACCGGGCCATGTAATCGACGCAGAACTCGACGGCCTCTTCGTTGTATAACCTTCGATAATGCTACCCTCGACGAGATCGATTCCGACGTAAGACTTGAGAATTCCCATGTACCTCTTTAACGGGTACATGCTACGAGGAACACCGCCCGCATATCTTTATCTCTGTCACAAGGTGAACAATAAGATGGACCATGATATCGAAAAATGATGGAGGGAAATACATCTCAAGATTACATAGAGTCATCACCGCCTCGACTTGCAGAGCATCTAGTCCTTCGATCGATGACCTTCGAGCGATTGTGTTAAAGAAATAACACAAACCTAATGATTGTCTCTGACCTTGACCGCAAAATACTTCTAATTGCGATAGGAGCATCTGTGTCATCAAGACATGACAATCATGAGACTTCATGCGGTTAATTTCAAATCTTCCAACTAAACAAGTCTCTTCATGTTGAGGAGTAACCGGACGGAACTTTCACACCATGCAAGCATCGCACAGCTTCAGTTCTTTCGCCTTTGACAGAGTATAACAAGGTGTTCCAAGTACGCACGGCCTTTATTAGTCTCTTTTCGTGCTAACTCGTGTCTTATGCCCATATCGACCAAGTCAAGCCGCGCTGATACCATCCTTTGTTTTACCCTTAATGTTGAGTAAGAGACCAATCACGCCGCCACGCACATTCTTCTCTCGCATGACATCGATGCGTTGGCGAACTTCTAGGTGCTCTCAAGAAGGTAGGTCCCGAATATTGATCTCTTCTTCCACATGCTCTTTTCACGGGTACTTGATTTACGCCCTTTCCATACGCAACATCCAAATCCTTAACAATGTCATGAACATCTCTCCCGCCAAACGCCTTTGAGCTGAACCATTTTCGCTCCTTCCGTCGAAAAATTGCTTCATCTTGCAATATGGGTGATTCCTCCAAGGAACCTACGGTGACGCATGTACATGATTTTGTGGGAGTGATTCACCATAAACTCTCGGTATCATCTAAGCAAAGGAGTGCGTGCTTTGGTTCCTTTTGTACTGCCCACAAAGTTAGCAAGGGCAGGGTAATCATTTATGGTGCAGAACAACAAGCAGTGCAAAGTAAAGTTCTCTCGTTTGTACGCATCCCATACGTGTACCCCGGAACCCAACAGTGTTTTTAGATCTTCCACCAATGGAGCTAGGTACACATCAATATCGTTCCCAGGTTGTTTCGGTCCTTGGATAAGCACAGACAACAAAATGTACTTCCGCTTCATACACAACCAAGGAGGAAGGTTGTAGATACAGAGATTTACGGGCCAAGTGCTATGCCGACTGCTCATGTTACCGAAAGGATTCATTCCATCTGTACTCAATCCAAACCTTATATTTCTCGGATCCGCACCGAATTCTTGAAAGCTCCTGCCGATGTTTCTCCACCGATGGAATCAGCAGGTGCCTTAGCATTCCATCATTCTTACGCCTCAAAGTGCCAACGCACAGCTTTTGCCTCCTTTTGGTTCGCAAACAAACGCTTCAAACGGGAATTACAGCAGATACCATGCCACCTTAGCAGAGGACCTTTTTCACCTCAATGCTCTCGCCATCATCATCTGAATGACTCTTACGCTTGTACCGGATGCGTTGCACACGGACATATATGCAAGTTTGTGTACTCTTTGCATGACAGATACAACTGCTTGGACATGTATGTATTCTTTCTACTTCCATTCCCAAGGGACAAAGAACATTCTTGGCTTTGTAGGTGGTTGTCGGCAACTCGCTTCTCTCGAAGCATGTCCGCCAATAGACGAATAAATATTTGTGAAACTCTTGTCGGACCAACCGCTGCTTGCCTTCAATTTGAGTAGTTCAAGCCACGATGCTAACCTTGTGTATTTCAACTTGCACCTCGCGAACAAAGGTTTCTCCGAGTCCTCCATTAATCCTCGAACTTTCCATATTCCCCGTCATGAAGGTTTCTTCGCATCGCGAGCATCCGATCCAAATTGTCATCGGTAACTTTGTCCTCATCGGAAGCACAATCGATATGATCATCCGACATATCATTGACTTCGTCGACGATATTAACACTACTTGTCGCTTCTCAGATATTATGCTCTTCGCCATGACCGGTCCAACATGTATAGCCCTTTTGAAACCCCTTCAATCAAGTGTGCTTCGATCCATACCGAAGTTTCAAACATCTTCATATTTTCGCAATCAATGCACGGACATGACATGAATTGCACCCCCTTATTAAACATATCCTCCTCTGCAGCTCTTTTGAAAGTGGAGACGCCATTAAGGTACTCAATACTCGTACGGTTCTCAACGTACATCCCGCTTCGATCCATCTACGCTACACATGTAACACTTAGTGTTAAATATTAAGTGCACCAGGTGTAGTGCGTATGCACATTCTTAAACTAATTATGCAATTACATACCTTAATTACATCACAAAGAAATAATTAACACAATTCAAATTAATCTTCAATATAATAATGAAATTAGAACCCATTACTAACCTTAGATCACCAAAAGACCTGAATTGATCTATATATAAGCTAGATCTAAACAATCTTTAAATTCTATCCTTAACAAGCTAGCTAGCTACATCATGATCGAATATTATATTATGCAAATAGAACTATTACTAGCTAACCTTATAGATCAAACAACCAACACATGGTTCTACAAGCTAGATCTACAAAAATCGTCAAATTCCTTCCTTATCAAGATAGATGTTGAATATAATGCAATTAAAACACATTACTAACCAAATATCACAACAACATATGGATCCAGCTACAATTAAGCTAGATCTAATCAAACAATCTTTAAATTAATTCTCCTAACCAACCTTGATATTGAATTGATGCATGCAATTAGAGAACTCATTACTAACCTTAGATCACTAAAATCAAATGAATCTAATATCACCCTTCAAATCAATGGCTTTTTTCAAAAATCGCCTCACTTCCACGGTACCGCCACTTAGGATTGAAACCAAACCCTATAAACGAAGTGGATGGATCGAGGATCTGTTTTACTGGCCGAGACGGTTTTATCACAGACGGTTTTATATTACGTACCGCCCGTGTAATGACTATCGTAATATTACGACGGTTGTATTATATAATCAGATAGGAAATCACTGACGGTTTTGCTTTGAAACCGCTCGTAATGAGAATCGAGCTATCACGCAGGCGGTTGTATTTAGAAACCGCTCTGTGATATTTCTTGCATCATGCATTTATCGTAATATAAAACCGTCAGGATATCCTCATCGACGGTTTGAGTACATAACCGTCTCGTGATGTTCCTGATATTACGAGACGGTTTTTCAAAACCGCTGCGTGATCGTAAGGCTCGATATAAACCTCGTTTGTAGTAGTGAAAGATACTGTTATATGCATTGAAAGTGGAGTAGATGATGGTAAAGGGTTCACAGACTGCAGTTACAATGATCATGCCATGCGCCATCAAATGCAAGCCAACCAACCATTGAAAGAAGATGGCAAACCATATATACGCTTCACCGAAGAGTGCTGCTAACCCACGCTATACCATTGCATTCTAACGGTACAACAGTTTCACCTGGTTTTATAAGATTTATGCACATTTAATCAGGTTTCAAAAAGAGATTAAAACGTGTTTCAATAAATTTTAATGGATTTTAAAGATTGAACTATAATTTTCATCCAATGTTGAATCTGAAACTTGATTAAAGATGACTTTTGGAAGAATTTTAAAAGACAAAGTTTAAAGTTTTAGAGCGCTTTCACAAGTTTTGTCAAGTTACAAAAAAAATCAAATGAGTCTCACAAGGTTTCATGATGTTTCAACAAAACATTTTGTTGGGTTTCAAATATGAACCTATAAGTTTTGTCCAATTTCAGATCTAAAACTTGATTAAAGGAATGTGTTTAAGAAGAATTTTAACTAAGATTCAAAAGACAAACTCCAAAGTTTCATAGTGCGTTTCATACATCCAAATTCAACACCATAAACACTGACATTGCATATTTGATCCAAGCCTTATGAAAATCATGATCGCATATTAGATATTACCAAGCAAGGTTTTTGTTGAGGTAAGTTAGCATTTCGTCGAACAACTGAGAGGTGTGGAGACACGCTGGAAGCACATAAGAGAACTACCGGCCATTGTTTGCGTAGAGGTTGCTGTGAGGATGCGCGCGTGTGGATAGGTCGCCGGCGAGGTCGTGGTGAGCGCTTGGGCGGGGACGTCGCGAGGCATTGTCGCCGAAGAGCTCATGCCACTGAAGCTTTATAATTAATGCAGTCAGGTTTAATCTAACAGTAATAACCTATTCCGTCAAATGAGTTGCCGACGGTATTACCATTTCGTAGACATTCTGTTAATCGAAAGGAGCAGACTGTCCTTCGACCATCTTGGTCTAAATCTCAAGTGAAAACTTCAGCCATACACCACAAACACAGATATCTTGCAAAACAACTCAGCATCAACCACGAGGTTTTGGACGGTAAAACATACGTATGAAGTATATACAACAGTAAAGAACGGAGATGAGGAGCAGCCGAATTTTTTTTTTGAAAGACAGCAAGGCTGTAATTTATATTAAAAAGGGGGCAGAAAATTAGAGGAGTACAAGGCGCAGGATGCTGCATCTAGAGAGTTTTACAAGAGGAGGGATAAGAGGAGAAAAAGAAAGAGAGGAAAAAAGGAAGGGGAAAAAGAGGAGAAGAGGTTCAAGTTCGTCGATTAATCAGATTTTTTAGGTGATCCGCGTTAGCGCTAATCCAGTTCGCCGTCTCATCTTTGATGGATTGTAGGATATCTTCAATAACTTTGCATTCGTTCCGGAAGACTCTGTTATTTCGTTCTTTCCACCACTTCCAACAAATTAATATGGTGAGAGTTGCAGCGCCTTTTCGAAACTCTATGTGGCTGTTTATCCGATGCTGGTTCCAATCTTGGAAGGATACATTTTTGTCCTAACAGTCCGGAAGGAGAGACGGTAGTCATATCCATCTTGCAACAGCTGTTCATAATTGCTGAACTTTGGGGCATTCAATGAACAGTTGTTTCAAGGAGCAGCCGAAATTAGAGTATACTTTTTCAGGGATCAGCAGGTATGCATGCATTTGATGCAGGTATGTGCTGCCAAAGTAGAGCAGGTCCGACAGTAACAAACAAATGATCACATAAGGAATTCTCTGGGAGCCAATGCTGCTGCTGCAAAAGTTGATGCAGAGTCCACAATCATGGAGGCAACATGATGATATAACGCTAATAACAAGAAGAAAACAATGCCACAATCCCAGATATAAAGATTTTTGTTAATCAAGGACTTCAGAAAAGACACTTAGCCAGAGATTAATATGCGATAGAAAGTATACGTGAAAGGAAGTCTTTATGTGAAACGCTCCAATCGAAAACATAGCAGAAACTGCATTCACCTCATTGGAGGTTACAGCAAAGGAATGACACTTGGGGTTGTTTGGTTGCCTGGTTCCACGCGGCCAGACTCGCGGGAGCCAAGGAACCAGTGTTTAGTTATTCGTTGTATCGCGTGAGCCTGCACCCACGTATGCAAGATGGCTGTTTGGTTACGCACATGGTACGGATGCCAGGCTAGCACGATGCACAAAGCACTCTCAGCTAGGCTCGTGGGATACGAGCTCCATGACCGTTTCCCCAGAGCCAGGCTGAGGCGGTGCAGGCTCCCGTGACCAGGCTCGTGTGAGACGATAACCAAACAGATGGTCCAAACTAAACCAAACCCTCCTAAAATGCCTCTGCGGTTTCATATTTAACTTCAATGCACGTTCTGATAGATCTGCACTCAACAAACTCAAATAAGATAGACCGAAGCCCATACCCTGCACAAAGTCAAAGAAAACAACGAAGGGAAGATGGTTAGTTCACTAAGGGCACCATATTTTTTGTCGATGATTTGACAATGTGAAGTACAGATCAAGCCTTCTTCCAGAGACTTCAGTAATGAGCATTACAACGGATTGATAGAATATCCTGTTAACCTAAACAATTAAAAGAGAGTCATATTTATTGGCCATGGAATAATCAGTAAAGTAAAAATAGAAACCTATGGAGAAATTCCTCAACAACCCTGTTAACTTAAACGACTATTGCGTGTCAAGGAATCATCAGTCAAAACTCCTATGGGTTTTGATGGGTCACCGTCGGGACAGCTTGATAATGTGTCCTGGTGGACAAACTCACGGCGGCAGCTTCCTCGATGCAGGCGGAAGGATTTTGATGGGGCTGTCGCATATAGCCTCTGGAACATTTGGAAAGAGAGAAACAATAGGATTTTCAATAACTCCTACTGCACGGTGCAACAGTGGCGGCGCCATCACTCAGACATCAGAACCGCCAAGTCGCCGGTGTCGAGTGTTTTGTAACCGGTTCTCTCTAGTTGCTTCTAAGCCGGTTCCCCAGTTTTCAACCGGGGAGATCTTTTCCTTTCCATCCTTTTAGGTTGTTTGTTTCTTGTCTGGATCTTCTCCCCCTTTTATGAACGGATCTGTGTTCTATCCTCTCTTAATGCATTTGGCAGAGCTCCTGTCTTTTCTTTCAAAAAAAAACTCCTATGGGTAATTTGTTTTTTTAAGATCAAAAGGTAGTGATGTCCCAGTTCCATTACTGCAACTGACAAAGTTGATACATAACACAGTTTTAGCACCTAGTGGTACTTGACAACATCAATATGGGTAAATTCTTCAACTACCCTGTTAACCTGAACGACTATTGAGACCTGAGAGCAAGAAATAAAAGAGCGAGGTATCATGAAATAGGATATTCATCCGAATTCTCACATCATCCGACTCTTCCTTCTCCTCCAAATTGAAGCAGAGCGCCACAAAGAAGCAGTACATACGCCGCAACACCACCACTACAAGCAAAGGGCGGCTTTAATTAAAATAGAGGTGGGCTCAAAGCCTCATATGAATAAACTAAATTGAGATAAACATAGCAAGTATAGTATTGTACAATTAAAATTCATTCATAAAGAAAGGAAAAGCATAGAAAAAGCAAAAAAAAGCAATGAAAGTACCTCACGAACTAAAAGGTGTCCCAGAAATATATGAATATGCATCCAATCCGGCGATCTCAGATATCAAAATTTGCAAATTTAATGATACAATAATAATTTATAAATGATTATGAACAATCAAAATGAAAGAAATATACCACTAATATGCTAGCTTGAATCACGAGGCAAATTCATTCTACGAAGTTTTCATGTCTTGAAAACGTTTTATGATTCTAGCATCATCAATGCTTCTAAATATCTCTCTCTCAAGATAGCATACCATTAAGTCGTTACCATCATCGCTACCTTGTTGCGCTAAATCTGTTTTGATAATCTTCATTGCTGAAAATATTCTCTCAACAGATGCCGCTGTAACCTAAGAATCAATGTCAACTCAATAAGACGATATACCAATGGGAACATTCTATCTTTTTTTGTTTCAACCATCAGTTGAGCAAGCTTTGAAATATCATGGCATCCATGAAATTGCTCACTTCTAATATTGAGAATGAAGGTCTGAAGCTGACTTCTTAACAAGAACCGGTTAGCTACCGTGAAATCATTAGCATAAATCTTAGCAAGTCGAACAAGTTTATCAACATCAAACTTAGAGAATGACTCACTTGGATCAAGACAAGACATGCATACTAATAACTCCGAGGAAACTTCATTAAAGCGATGATTCATCTTATTCATAGTTGCATCAAGAGCAGCATTAAAAATATCAACTTTGTAATAATGATGTTGAGTCACTGTATGCTTCCGACGTATAGATTTACCCATAACTCCAATAGAATCATCCATATTTGGCACAACAATCCCATAAGTCTCACAAAAGTTTTTGACTTGGTTGAACAATGGTTCCCACCCATTATCTCTCATATCTTGCAAACATTCTTTCACATCTTGTATTAAGCCCATAGCTTCAACAATATCTTGATGCTTTCTTTGCAAAGCAATTGATAGCTCATTTGTAATACTCAACAAGGTTATTAAGAAATGCATGATGAATACAAATTCAAAGCATTCCATCTTTTTTAGCAAACATGCTGCTCCACCATGACTTGAGTTCTGGCAAGCATCTTCACTTATAAGCTCTAGCACATCCACTACTGCCTCCCACATTTGGTATATACGAAGTAAGGTTTTGAGGTGTGAGCCCCACCAAGTATCTCTAGGTCTAGCTAGACTAGTTTCTTGATGAAAGCCTGTCCCAGCTGAAATCAAACCATTCTCCAACTTCTCCACCAAGACATCATGATGCTTTTCAATCAAAGCTTCTTTTCTTTTGCAAGAAGCACTCACAGCAATTACTATTAGGGGAACATAGTTGAAAAAATTCGCAATAGCTCTACTAGAACTTGCGACAGTGACAACTACTAATTGTAACTGATGAGCAAAGTAATGAACATAGAAAGCCGATGGATTCTCATCTTAAATAAGTTTTTGCAAACCATTAAATTCACCTCTCATATTAGAAGCTCCATCATAACCCTGTCCCCTTAGCCTAGAAATAGGTAAATCATGTAGACCAAGCACACCAACTAAAGCTTCCTTCAATGCTGAAGATGTGCAATTTGTGATATGCTTAATGGCAAGAAACCTTTCCATGACCTCTCCTTGATTGTTGACAAATCTACATGGTACAAATTTTACAAAGTTAAAACAACACAACAATGCATAAATGTTATAATTATACTTTTGTGAAATTTACTCCTAAAAAAATAAGATGCACGGCTAACCTCACAATAACTGCCATTTGCTCCTTTATTGATACATCTCGAGATTCATTAATAAGCACTGCGAAATTCCTATCTCCAATCTCACTCTTAATCACTTCTATGACCTCTTGTGCACAACATTTCGAAAGCTCTTTTTGAATATCTGGAGAAATCATAACTGCATGCCCTGGAGCTGTATCAAATGCCTCCTTCACTTCCTCCTTCTTATCTTTGTACCAATCCAACAACTCTCTGAAATTTCCCTTGTTAATGGAAGTAGAGGTTTCATCATGTCCACGAAAAGCTTCACCTTGCGCTATGAGATATCTTGCACAATCTAAAGATGCGGTCAAACGAATTTTGTATGCAATTTCTGCCTCTTTATTGTAAGTATTCATTTTACTGGACACACTTGACCGTTGATTTTTGAAATCTTCACACTCACCTCTTGCAATATTATGGAAACTATTTGGACCACCAACATGTTTATTGAAGGCATCTAAAGCTGTCTTCCAACGAGAGAACCTAACTTTTGTAAATACATCATTCCCAAATGTATGAGGTTGTGATGATTTCTTGAAAAGAAAACAATATAACAAAATGCGGCATCTTTTTCCACACTATATTCCAACCAATCAAATTTATTAAACCAATGTTCTTGAAAAGATCTCCAGGTTTTTCCATCCAATGTCTTTGGAAAGGTATGTCCAATTAGTTGAGTTGGACCATTCAACAAATATGCCCTCCTCACTTGATCTCTAATTTCGTTGGCATAATCTTCTATTGGCATGCGAAGCGCCGGATCGGCAATAATTTCATTCGTATTCAATTCCATACATGCTAAGCAGCGATTCCTCGATTCCTCCACCTCCAGTGCTCCATGCGGCTGCTCTCCTAGCGCCAAGGGTCACTGACCGCACCAAATACCACTTTCTTCACACAGACCTTATGCGGCTATGCTGCTGTCTGGCCGCCACCGGTTCCTCAGACCTCAGGTGCTCTCTCAGTCTCTTGTGCTAATTGAATCGGAGAGGATTGGAGATTTCTGGTTGGAATCAGATTAGGGATTGGGGAATGGGGAATTAACTGGTAGCGGTGGTGGGAGTGAGACCACAGATGGGCCTTGTCGTGTGGGGGGATGGGGGGTTTCCGGGAACAGTGGAGGGTAGGCTCGGGCCTGATGGAGCCCACCCCTTGGATTCGCTCCTGACCACAAGGTACTGAAGCAAGCTTTTCCCTTCCAGCGGCAATCAGTTCAGTAACATCTCTACCGTTAACTTCAGCAAGAAGAAATTCTATTCTCTCCTTCTCAGCCTCAGCTCCAACTCCTCAGAACAAATAGCTAATTGGAAAATGGCATGATACTATAGATTCAAGTAGTATGACAACACACTATAATGTTAAATAGCTATGAACAGTAAGCATTCACATATCTAAAGCTAATACAAACAAACAAAAGTCAGAGACTAGTTGAAAGAGAGTAAAAGTGCTAAAAAGACTGTATGTTTTAGAATTTTCACGTGCCAGCCTCACGCATGAGTGAAACGAAAAATAGGGGTTTGTGAGGCTGCTACATGGACTCATGCTATCAAACACGTTACAAAAAAAACAGTCAGTTCTAAAACCTATAAACCTATAGATTTGTAAAATAAAAACTAAAATCTATAACTTTTGATAGTTTATAAAAATAAATTATAATTTTGTGAAATTTAGGGCCTGTTTGGTATTGTTCCAGATTCCAGCTTCACCTGAAATCTGAAACTTGTAGGCTAAAATAAAATGAATTAATTTTTTATTTTTGGTCTAAAATGTAAACAAGATGATCCATCTAAACACTCTTAGAGTGTGTTTGGTAGGGCTCCAGCTCCACCAAATCCGTGGATCTGGTAGAGCTGGATATTTTTAGCTTCACAGATCCGTGGAGCTGAAGCTGTGAGCACATTAAGAGTGTTTAAATGAATCATCTTGTTTATATTTTAGATCAAAAATATAAACTTAATTCACTTTATTTTAGTCTACAAGTTTCAGATCTCATGTGAAGCTAGAATTTGGAGCTCTACCAAACAGGCGTTTAATGTACTCACAGCTTCAGATTCACAAATCTGAAGAAGCTAAATCCCTGCCAAACACACCCTTAGGGCTAGGGGTGGAAAACGAGCCAGTTGGGCTTTTTTTCGAGCTTTCTTCGACACTGATTTATTCTTATTTATTATAGTCTCCTGTATTGTTTGAGACCCAACTTCGAACCGAACCTAACGAGCCGAGCCTAACGAGCCGAGCCTAACGAGCCGAGCTGAAATTGACCCTTGTTCCAAATCAACAAACTTTTATTTTAAAAGAAAAATGAATGTAATTGGAGCAATTTTGAAACGAGCCACCGAGCCAGCTCAACGAGCTTTTTTTCCAGCCCTACTTAGGGCAGTCCCAACCCTCCACCTCAGTTGGTGTCCATAGAATTAATTACGCTGCCAACTAAGCAAAAATCTGATGTGGCATAGGAATTAAGGAAGGGAGAGAAGGAAAAACAAAGAAACCGTATCTCATGCAAGAAACTGGGTCGGCACGGGCACTAAAACGCAATAAACGAGCAAAATCAGGGTTGGACGTTTCTGCGCGCTTATCAAACTGTGTTTGTAGTGCATGCATTGATTTATTATTTTCTCTCTTTTCTAGACACTGCTCATAAAAATCATAGGTCGGGACTGCGCTTGCTCAAAGCCATCTATCGCGGGCTCTCCGCTAGGATTCATCTCAAATGTGAAGCCGTATTGGGCCTTCTTGTGGAATTAGACCAATATCTTTCGTGGGTTGATATTGGGCCTGGGCTAGCCTAATCCGGCCCATTTCCATCCCCGTTGGACCCGACGCTGTCGTCTTTTTTTCCCCGATTTGTCCGAGATTCCGAGGCACTTCTCATTCCTCTTCTTCCCGTTCCCCGCGGAGCCCTAAAACTTCTCCGGTTCTCCCCCACCCCATCCAGGCAGCGATAGAAGCTGTAAGTAGTGCTATCTTACTCCTCTGATTCTTATAGTTTTCGCAGATGCGCATGTGTATGCACCGCGGTGGTGAATTTCTGTCGTTTCCGCTCGTTCTGATTCGGTGTATAGTGTGAAGAACGAGGGTCCTGGACTTTGATTTGTTCGTAGAATTAGATCAGGTTCATTCTTGGTAAAAGTGGATGATATAGAGTATTTTGGTGAGGTTTAACTTCGATTTTTGATGCGTTCTTTCATAACATCCTTTTCTTTTTTTTTGAAAGAGTTGGAGGAAAACCCCCTCCGATTTCCATGAATAGAACCCACAGAAACTACAGAGTTTGAATAGAAAGTAGAAACTACTCTTGACGGCTCAACTGTACTGATGAGTTTGATGCTGCCTGTTCATATTTTCCTGCAATATATGTAAATGTCCATGCGGATAAATACTGCTAGTAGTGATTTGATTTGGTTGCGGTTAAGCCTGAAACACTTTTTGGCTACAGTGTCATTATCATGCTATAGTCCACTTTTACCAGTCCACTCCCCAATTTTTCTGCACTGTAGATTTGTGATTTTCTTGCCTTATCCAGCAGAAGAACCACCATGCCTAAGATAAAAACGAGCGGTGTAAAATACCCTGATGGGTGGGAGCTTATAGAGCCCACATTGTTGGAGCTTCAGGCTAAGATGAGGGAAGGTCAGTCTAGTCATCCATAATCTCATCAGAAGTCTATGAACTGTTGAAGTGCTAGCGATGACGATGCGTTGCTGTTGTCGCGGTTTGTTGCAGCTGAGAACGATCCTCATGATGGGAAGAGGAAGTGTGAGGCACTGTGGCCCATCTTCAAGATCAATCACCAGAGGAGCAGATACTTGTATGATCTTTACTACAGTAGGAAGGATATATCGCAGGAGCTGTACGAGTTCTGCCTTGACCAGGGCCATGCTGACCGTAGCCTCATTGCCAAGTGGAAGAAGGTATACATTTTGTTCTCTTCAGAAGATGCTTATGTGCTACATTAATTTTTGGGCTTCTTTAAGTACAACTGATCCAAAACAATCCATAAAAGATTATTCCCCTATGGCCGGAAATTCAAATCAATTCGCAATTGATTGGGGAACTGTACTTACTGTTATTTCTAATAGCTGGAATCCAAATTAGTGAAGTCTAAGATGATTGTCAGCATCTCGCAGTAGGATTAGGATTTGAGTGCACTTTTTCTCAACAATTTATTCTGCAGTACAGCAGACGTATAGCTGATGTGAGTTTTTTTCAACAGTCCAGTTGGACGCTGTGTATTTTCTGGTATAACTTGAATTCCCAATTGATGGGTATTTTGCATTGAATCATTGCAGCCAGGCTATGAACGTCTGTGCTGCTTGCACTGTATCCAGACGCGAGACCACAACTTTGCGACTACATGTGTTTGTAGGGTTCCTAAACACCTGAGGGAAGAGCAGATCATAGAGTGTGTTCACTGTGGATGCAAGGGCTGCGCTAGTGGTGACTAAGTAGTTAGTGACTAGTGTGATCGCTTCAAAATTATGTCAGGTGTACGTTGATGAATGTAAACTGATGTGGTGACAGACATCCCTGATGTACTTGGAAAAATGTGTAGCTTGTTTTGACTCTTTAATTCCAGTAAAACCATTTGTGCCTGTAAGATGCTGCATCTGGAAATGCAGAAAAAAAATCGAGTTTGTTACCACGCTGTTTCTTATGTCAATTCCTTCTTTTTCGGTTGATGCATCTGTGGTAGAATTTGATAGCAGTCACCAGCTTGCTAGGGTATTTGATTCTTTGCTACTTACTATTGCTGAGTGCTGGGCCACGTGTCCATTCAGAAAGGCACTTCCTCTCCCTGTTGCATCATCAATCATGTCTTCTAGGTTTTGTCCCTGAATCTTTCCTGACTGTCGCAACCAAACATCCTATCATATGCGCTGCAAGCAGTCCTGACTATGAGAGACAGGAAATTCTGTGCTGAGGCTATTTCTGCGATTTCTGCAATAGCTAAATCCGGCACACAAAGCGGCAGCGAATATCGCTGATTTCAAACAACTTTGAAAAGTTATACTATAACACACTCGGCAAATCATTTGAGGCATAAATGGATAGACAGAACATTGGAAAAGCAGCAACCACGAACCACGTGTCTGATCTTTGCATTCTGGACCAAGCATGGCGATGCAGCACTGACAATGACGATACTACTACAGGCGTGTTTGGCAGGAATTCAGCTTCACCAGATTGAATCTGGTGAAGCTGAAAATTCGTCGTGAAGCTGGAGTTGTGAGTACATTAAGAGTGTTTAGATAGATCATTTTGTTTATATTTTAGATCAAAAATATAAACTTAATTCACTTTATTTTAGCCTATAAGTTTCAGATTTCAGGTGAAGCTGGAATCTGGAGCTCTACCAAACAGGCCCTACACCGTCTCTAGCTGCTGTGCACGCAAGTTTACATAGTAGCTATTCTAACCTGGCCTGCATTGGTGCGAGCGGAGATGTAGGTAAGGTGGGCGAGAGGCGTGCCGGTAGACTCCTCGAGGTCGAAGGAGTTGATGCCCTTGGTGAGAGGTCTACCATCTCCAGTGCTTGCATTCTGAGCTCCATTGGGTAATCCCTAACACATCCAATTCTTGGACCAGCCCCAGTGCTCCATTTCAGGGACAGCCTATGGCCAAGCTGGTAGGACAGAGACTCCCTCTTGGATCTCACCCTCTCGAGAATTGCCTTCCGTGGGACATCGGCAGCTCTAGGGCTTTGCAGGCCACCTGACAAGGTTCTTTGGATGGCTTGCTCTGTAGGAACATTGTCGCCTTCGTCGCCTTCATCGCCTTCGGTTCGTGGAGATGGCCCAGATTCCTTGTCTTCTTTAACCATGTTTGGAGGGAGAATCATTTGTGGAGGATTGAACGCCTTGATGGCAGCACTAAGGTTCTGTGTGCTATTGGGCAGTGGATCTTCGTAGTAGTCCTCGTTGGTGGATGAACGCACCTGAAAATGCAGAACAAGCTCATTAAATGAAACCATCCTATATCTGGTAACATAGGAATATTGTTAGGTAGTGCTGGTCTGAAAATGTTGTACCTCAACTTCTTTCAGATCAACCCCATTCTCTTCAAGGAAGTTCATGAAGTTGCTGAGGTTTTCTGCACTTGGTTTATAGTGACCACTATAGGCCCAGATGGACTAGAATCAGAACATACGATCATAGGTTAGCAGAATGCACCCAATAAACAGGCACAAGAACAAGACATAAGGAAAGTATCAAATGATTATCATGTGCTCGCAATCAGGAAGTAGAATCCATGATCTAATACTCTAAATAATGTCCTCATAACTTGCATATTGGCCAAAGCATGATAAGTATATGGCAAAATTGGCTACATGACACCCAACTTTTGTGGTTTTTACTCTTGGACATTGGCTTTTTGTCTCTTTGCTGAAAGACACTAAATTTTGGTGGCTCTTTGCTATAGGACACTCCACCCATTAAAATATAATATCCGACTGAAAGAGGAGAGAGAAGGTGGGTTAAATGTCTGTTTTACCCCTAACTCCCCCTTCTCCCTCCTCTTCTCTCCTTCCTCATCTTCTCCTCTTCTCCTACCAGGCCGCGAGCAGACATGTTCAAATAAATTTTCATAGCAGTCTATGAAACACAGAAGAACAGTTTCAAGTTGAAGGACAATATAGTGATAAACTCCTGGACAATAATCAATCTTTTAGGTCACAGATGCAGCATTAAGGAACAATATAAGCAGTCAAGTCATATCAGGGAAGCAAAATACTATGCGTAAATAGTAACATTTCAGTGGGGCATGGTTTTCAACAATACCTTGATAACCCCATTTTCTGCAATAAACCTTCCAGCAGCTATGGTAGCACCTCCTGCTAAAAAGCTGGAGTGCTGGAAAACACCTTTCTCTTTCTGGGTGGAGAAATCAGCTTATGAGTAAGAGATTAAGCGATGCTAAACTGCCAAAATATGACATAATATTGTTCAGCAGCGATGAGAGAGCAGAATCCTTGTAAGAGTTGGCAAACTACCTTGCCAGCATAAAGTCTCTTTGCTGTGCTCATAACAAAAATCCATTTCTTCTCTTTAGGACCTTGACTTGTATCAAGTTGTTCTCTAGACTGTTTATGGATAATCTTTCCCTCTGTGATGATGTATTCATAATGCTCACGCTCTTGCTGCAAAACATTGTAAAGTTGTTAGAACCATCTGGTCGGCTTAGCTGCAGCAGAATATCATGTGACATTTTTAAAATACTTTCATGTGACAATTTTGTAGGATTTTGGACACAAGGGCTTGTGCTAGTTATTCTTGCAGTTATCATTAGCAATCGAAAAAAAGATGTGAATGGAGGTGGGTGAGGGCATGTTAGAACCTATTAAGTATACTTGTGGACCTTTGGTTGTGTAAAATATAGCTCAAATATGCAGTGAATTAATAACAAGGACATCAAAATATATAAAACACATGTTTTCGATTTGAGAACAAAAACACAATAGGAACATGAGGTGAAAAATCGTACAAGATCAGTATTATTTAATCATGATTAAGGCTTGACGAAACAAAATTGAGTTTAGGATTAATGAAGTTAATACTATTAAGTCCTAATGCAGCTCTTCTCAGAATATTTTTAACAAGATAAATGATCTTGAATAAGGATAGGCAGCTATTACAGAACATAATCTTACAGGACCAAGATATTTTATGCATTGCTTCTTCAGGAGAGCTCTTGGACACACTAGAAGATCAACATCCTTTCCTTCCCCAATATCAAGCCTACATATGCAAAAAAGAGAGACTGAAATTTCTGGTATAGCCGCACAACACTGAACATAGGGTATTTGGAAGCAGCGCAATGACCGGATTTTTAGATCCATGTCTGTTAGTTTTCTCGCTTGGAAGGACGGGTTTTTAGACGAAATTCGCCTTCAATCTCATAGGGTTGATGTTAATCTTAGAGAATCTTTTTTAGTTTGGGGTCTCAGACTTGCCTAATTTTGTTTTCTTTTTTCCCTTTGGATGGTTTCTCACCGGCCGGACTTCTGTTCTTTCTTGGTTCGGTTAATTTAGCTTCCCAGCAGGGGTTTCCCCTGTTGTTTCGTGCTTCAAAAACACTGAACATACCCTTACCTTACCATGCAAATCTCAATTGTCAATACACTTTGCCCCGATTTGTTCCAATAACAGAATTTACAGAATGGGAAAAATAATACAGACGGCGGTAAAGTTCTTACCAGTAGAAGAACGGCTGGCCGGCCTGGCTTTCGCACCAAACATCATAGTAAAATGCAGATTGTGCCCATATCTATGCCGTGGGTCAATCTATACAGCAACAAATGAACAACCGTGTCACGATTACATCGAAAATTCTGCAGACGAAAATACAGCAAGAATGGACAGAAACTTGTACGACGCCAAGCTGTGGACCTTTTATGATCAAAGTTCACACCTGACTGAAAGCCCAAGTGAACGGATACCGGAAAGTAGCTTCTTTTCACACACATGGCTACATGAGCAAAGCAGCAATATCCAAAGAAAATACTAAAAAAACAGTGGATTTTGTACTCACAGCCTCGATCCAGTGCTGGAAAGCCAGCTTCAGAGCCTTGCCGTCTCTGGATAAACCCTGGCCCACCTGTATCGAGCTCACAAACAACAGCAACTTGTTGCAACATTGGAGGATTCCAACCAAACAAAAAATAGCTTTCTTGAGGATTTCTGGTAGCAATTGATGCACAGAAGACAGAAGGGCAAGACCTTGGATGCATTGAGGCTGACGCGGTTCCAGCGCGAGGTGGCTGTCTCTGGTTTGGGGTCGTCGAAGAAGGAAACGGTGCTGTGGCTGAGCCGCGCGAAGTCGAGCGCTTGCCACCTTCATCAGTGATCACCACGAACTCTCTCAATTAAAATTGATGTCGGTACCCGTAACCATCAAGAAGAACCAAATCATAATCATTTGGGACAGCAAAATCTCCAAGAAAGGAGCCATCTTTTCATGGAAGCCAACTCATGGCACACCAAGAATCAAGAAAAGCGAAGCAATTCCAAGAAAGGGGTCGCTTTTTCTTTACCAAATTTAACGGAGCAAACAGACGGAACAAATCGGGAACCGAGGAGCTTAAAAAAGGAAAGAAAAAAAGGAAAAAGCTGGTGTAGGATCTGGCTACCAGAGCTCCTCGACGACGACGGCGGAGTCGGCGAGCTTGCGCCTGGTCCGGTAGCTCCGGTACACCTTCTGCAGCTTGGTCGCCGCACCATTCACGCAGCCACCGCCGCTTCCCGCCACCGGTGAGGAGGCTTCGAAAAGATTTGACTCCGAACTGGAAGAGTCCGTGTGATCCAAGCTGGCCGGAGCACGCGCCGCCGTCCCCACCCCCATTCTTGAGGTTCAAAGAGGTTCTCAAGACGAGAAAGACTAGTTAGTAATGGCTGCAGCCTTATTGGGGAGGTAGCACCCGGTATTTAGGCATTCGTGTCGCCGTAACACGCCAAAATTGGAGAATAATTAAAGGCGTTTATTCTATTCTACGCTGATCGCGGGAAATGTAGAGGGACAAATACAAGACGAGCGTGCAGCAAAAGCAGAAAGAAAAACATTACTACGGCGAGTCGACCTACCAACCCATGACATCACGCAGGGGTGAAAAGAAGGGTACGATATGGACAGATGTTATTTATATTATATCTTAGTTTATTTTTTATCTTAATTCAGAGTCCGGTATGGTTAGATCGGATATAGATATGAATTCATAGCATTCGGGATGTAGATACGGTGCGAATACAATATGAGTTTGAATCGGAAATGAATAAAATATGAGAATAGTACACGCACATAGAAAAAATGTTAAATGCATAGTATCATCACTTCAACACGAATACATAATATAAGTTCTACACGTATTAAATTTTCATGCACTGGGATAAGAATAATGTATAAAGAACCTAGAAAATTTAATGTGTGAAGGAGTGACAATAATTTTCCTAATTAGTTCCAAATAATAATCATTTCTACAATATTAGTAAGAAATAAGTAGTCAATTCGAATTTGGTGTGTATGCTACCTTAAATTCGTAGTTTCGTACACACTGTGTGTGCATACGTTCCATATTACTTTTCGATAGTAGCATAGCTTAAAATGGGTTTTCTCAACCCAACCTAATACGGATATCCAGATAGAATTTAGTCTGATATCTTAGTCCCGATTCAAATCCGGTAGATATCATGTCCTCTAAATCCGATTCCAAATCCAAATTGACCTATTTAGATCTGGTCCTAAATTCGATTGGTACACAAAATATGTTTCTAAATCCAGTTCTAATAGGATCCGTTCCTAGATCGAACCAAATATGTCACACCCATTTTCACTTTTCACCCTACATTCAATGGCCATGGCAGGTTGAGGTGGCTGGCTACGGGGAGACTGATTTGGTGTTTGCGATTTTGCATTGGAAATTGACAGGGATTGATATCGCTGGCATGAGGACGACGAGACGCTACGTGGTACACTAACTATTGTTAGTCGGCAGGTCTCTCTACATGCCGGATCATCCATCCTGTATGAACCGCGCAATCACGCACAATACCGGACGTTTTTGCATCGGATTTATGTCTTACATCATCGTATGTATCACGTATCGTCTGATAGCGTCTAGTAAATTTATAATTTCGTTCGAAAAAATTATAGATCTAAAAAAATTCATAGAGATTTTCGCTTTGCGCGGAATTAAACCACATGCTCCACCGCGCATACGGGAGAACAAAATACACACGGAGGCTTCACCGGTCAACGCAGGTCTCTCTCCACGCCGGATCGTTGATCGTGTATGGACCGGATCGCTCGTGCATAGTACGGTGCGGGGCGTGCGTTGACTTTGACATTTTGAGTCCATTACACGCTGTTTCGTAGCTCCTAGACGAATGGTGTCGGGTAGGTACACGCCTTTTGTTTTATCTGGCCGTTTCAACTAGGCCTGATTACAAATTGCCCAGCTGGCTAGGCAAGATAGCCTAACCAAGTGTGCCATGAGAATTGATCACTTTTATTATTTCACTTTTTTTTTAAAAAAATAGCTTTCTTCTCTTTCCAAGCGAAATTATAAATCTTCTATACTCCTTTACCGCGGAAATATCTCCTGCACTCCCTCTTTGCGGCAGGCTTTCTCCCGCGCTCGCCGGCCTCGGCATCTCTGCTCCCGCGCACGCTTGTGTGGGAGCTCCGGTTCCTCCCACGCTCCGGAGGCATAGTAGCTGCTTGCTACCACGCTCTTTGAACGCAGTAGGTGTTGCCTGTCATATCTTTTACGGCAAGAAAAAAAGATTAGATTCACAAATTCGTTCAGCAGCTCAGCCAAATTTGAAAGGAAAAAACGGAAAGAGAGGACGGCTAGAAAAGTTATCATCTCGAGCCATGATGCGCTGTGATTATGTGATTGTCTGTGACAATCTTTACCAGCTTTTAGCAAGATTTTGATATTATGGCTCTAAACTGGATGCTACCATCTGAATTGTTATTCAAATTGTAGTAGGTAGCTAGGCAGGCCAATGCAACACCAAACGGAACCTACCAAGAAATGCAGAGAGTGTGTGCAGCTATCCAAGCCATGAGCTGGGGTCGTTATTTTACTGCTTAGCGGGCGTTTGAATTAGGAGTATTTTATTAAAATGTTTGAAAATATAGTTTAAATTTGAACTAAATCCTAAAACTTTTTAAAAAATTATCACTCATCCATACAGATCTTAACATTATACACTCAAAAACGTGGAAGAAGAAATGGAGGCCAAATATACCCATTTAGCTTCGACTGCTGTACTAGCTAGCGCGTAACATAACGTATGCCGACATGCACCTTGACAAGAAGACACGCATGGGCTAGCTCTTCTCAGTCGTAAACACATGTATAGTAGACGTACGTGTTCACGTGTCCATGAATGCAACCACTGTTGTATCATGTATTCATGTGTGGAAGATTTTGAGCTCATTTATTTTGCAAAAAAGCCCTTCAAGAATTCCGAAATCGCGAACAGATCCTTCCACCGGTTATTTTGTGAAAAAGGTTCCAGAAATTCTAAAATTACGAACAGGTCCTTTCATGGTAAATTAGAAATCGCGAGCGGATCCCTCTACAGGTTATTTTGCAAAAAAGACCCTGTACTCCGGTTCTTTCGACCTGGGAGATTTAAAAAAAATTGCAATCGCGAACAGGTCCTTTCGCCGATTATTTTGCGAAAAGGGCCCCATAGTTCCGCAAATTCGACGCGGTCGCCGGTTCTTTCGGTCCGGAAAATTTTAAAAAAAATTGGGATCACGAGCAGGTCTTTCAGTTGGTTCTTTCGATCCAGAAGATTTAAAATGCTGTTTCTTTTGATCCGGAAGATTCAAAAATCGTGAACAAGTCCTTTCGCTAGTTATTTTGCAAAAAATACCCCTTAATTCCGCAAATTTAGCACGGGTGCCGATTCTTTCGACACAAAAGATTGGAATTATATTACGAAAATTCACCGATGACTCCTAGCTAGCCAATTTTTTTTTAAAAAAAACACCGCCGAGAAAAATAGAATTTCATTTTTTGTAGAAAAATTTGGGTCAGATTTTTTCGCCGAGCGCGGCATCACGCGCCATTCTACCTAGTTCTCCATACTGCTCGATCCCCCGCATCTTTAAGCATGCATATGACCTGAAATTGAGCAAAATGAATAGGACAAGCTAGATATAATGTAATTTAGGACAGGGGTACGTTGTGAACTTGTGATGGATTGCTTCATTTAGTAGGCTGTTAAGCACGTGTACATAACTTCTTTTCTTGAAGAAATGGCTACAAAAGTGGTTGTGCTGTGTGGGCCTGTGCAGAACTTTGAACCCAGCTTAAGGTCCTGTTTGCGTGTGATTGTAGTTTTTCCAAAAAGTAGTTTTTAATTGAGTTGCATGACCAAAAAGCTGCACGGCCGAACAATTGGGCTAAAGAGGTTTGTTGATTGGCAGTTTAGCTTTTATTTTGTCTTTTAGGTGTGAGGGTGTGGATCGGGAATAAGGGTGAGAGGAGTGGGGTTTAGGGTTTTATACTAGGCAGGACCGTATGAGGGGGTAAGTCTCTTTTAACTTAGTGGCAAACTTAGGGTATGTTTGTTTAGGCTTGAGCTTGAGTTTATTTAGCTTCTAGACCTCTATAAGTCATAAGCCAAAATAAACAGTATTTTTCTAGCCAGATGGAGAGAAGAAGCTCCAACCCAATTTGCACTACGTGAGAGAAGCAAGGAAAACGATGCTCTCTGATGGGCCGAGCTCAAAATCCAACTTGGTACCCTTACAACTTAACTATTATTTACGAAAAATTGCCATCCTCATCCAGCTCCAGCGGGTCAAATAGTTTCTTCCAGCTCCAGCAACTTCTCCTCCAGCACCAGCCTAAACAAACACAACCTTAGAACCCTAACTTATGGAAGCCATGGAAGCTATCCATCTTTTGGTTCTATTTCGAACTTCTGGTTCAACTTCTTCCCTCTGGAATCCAGAAGCTATTCCAAACATTTGGCTTCTTCGTAGCCGAAAGCCAAAAGCTAATAATCCATTTGTATTAGGAGAAACTGGAAATCGAAAGCTAGTCTGGGATATCTTCCTACGGATTCGGTGGGTTAGGATTTTGTCGTATGTTCGGAAATAAGACACAAGAATGAAAGCGGACGCCGGCCGTTTCACGGGCTGCTGTCCAAAAGAGAGAGAGTAGGCACATGGGTTTATACAGGTTCGGACACTAAGCAATCACTCTACTCCTATCGGTGTGTTCCCTGGGGGAGTAGAGAGGGGTCTCTTGGTTCAGGCTCGCAGAGGACACACCAGTTGTATAGTTTGTATTCAGTGAGAGTCCAGGTCTCAAGTATGGGTTACAGTGGGCTTTTATAGGTGCCCAGTCTGTTACACAAAGTACAATCCTACCCCTACAGGTGCAACTCAAGTGGGGGTATCTTGGTCTTTCTAGCGAGAAGGTAGTGGATCACACGTCATAGTCCTGTAGGAGTAGGCCTCTGACTCTACGGCCCCAAAGGGGACTAAGGGGACCCCACTCCGCAGTTGAGCGCAAGTGGCTCGAGAGTGCCCACTCATCTTTATAGGCGTCTGGGGTCACTCTCTTGGACTGGGTGTCTTATTAAGTGCCCTGCGGTCAGGAGCGCAAGGTGAGACCCTTTGGAGGATTGAAGACCCCCTGGATACCTCCTCTAAAGAGCCCGCGGGGATATGAGAAAGCCTCCGTAGTATGCCCACGGAACCATGAGGGAGCTTCCTGGAACACATTCGTGGGGCAGGAGAGAGCCTCGCGTGGCACTCCCACAGGGGCATGAGGGAGTCTTTCGTGCGACCAATACCCACGGAGTAGGAGCGGACCCTCCGAGGAGTATGCCCCTAGGGCATGCTCATGGTGCATGAAGGGGACCTCTCCCTTGACCTTTTAGGAGAGTTCTTAAGGTACGTCCCAGGGTATTAGGAGATTGCCTCTAGGACCTGAGGAGACCCCCTCGCGAAGTTGGTCCGCAGGGGAGTGAGTGAACCTCCCATGGGGTACGAGGGGACCT
This sequence comes from Guadua angustifolia, assembly GCA_036346375.1. Taxonomy (NCBI): domain Eukaryota; kingdom Viridiplantae; phylum Streptophyta; class Magnoliopsida; order Poales; family Poaceae; genus Guadua; species Guadua angustifolia. The sequence continues at coordinate 52,944,502 of CM070520.1, read as the reverse complement.
CCCCTCCCAACCCTCTTGGGGAGCCTATAGGGTATGAGGGAGCTTTTCATGGCGTGTCCGTAAAATTATGAGGGAGTCTCCTGTGGCATGCTCGTGGGGCATGGGGGAGCCTCCCGTGACATGCCCACGTGTAGGATCAAGAATAACCGACTAGAAGAGGGTGAATAGGAGGTTTCTAAATTTTTCGACTCTAATTGCAATTAATTAAATTACTAGGCTAGAATTGCAATAATGGTGATTTACAACTATATTCTCTAATGACCACCAAGCACTCTAGCAAATCAAGTATGAGCAATAAAAGATTCTAAGCACAAATAATATACTCAAATTTCTAGAAATATAAATTGAGTAAAAGAATGATAAAACAAATAACAAGAGAATGAGACACAAGATTTTTATCCCATGGTCTCGGAGACTTGCCGATCTCCCTAATCCACATTGAGATGACTTGAACAACTTCAAACGGGCTCCAATCTCTTGAGCGTTCCTCGATCACTATGGTAGTTCTTTCCCACTCCAGGTAGTTGAACTCCGGCCTTCACACGTTGAGGAAGCCTCCGTGGCATGCCCACGGGGCATAAGAGAGCGGTAGGGATGGCAATGGGCCCCGATCCCCGTTTCCCCGCGGGGAATTTCCTTGTTAGGAGACGGGGACGGAGGAAAATCTCTCCCCGTAGGGAGTTTATCGAGGAAAATATTGCCCCTGTCGGAGATCGCGGGGACAGGGACCTTCCACCGTTCCCCGTCCCCGATCCCCGTCCCCATCCCCGCGTTATCACTAATAAGCTGTTGACTTTTGATTTCTAGCTACCAAGGAACTAGCTATTTGAAATAGCTTTCGACTTTTAGAAGAAAGAAGTCAAAACAGAAACTACTCCAAATAAAGCCTAATTGGACGGCTAACATTTCTGCTTTTGCAATTCGCAAACTAAATACATGGTTCTTCGCTCATCCAAGCAAAACGCATAAGCAGCCAGCGTCGAGCTGGCCCGGCCGGAAAATCTGCGAGGATACTTCGAACGTACGTGCATGCCTGTAGCTGGTATAACCTGAATTTAGGATAATAATAATAATAAGGGTGTGTCTAGGAATCACTTGAATGTTTTTTCAAAAAAATCAGCTAAATTTTTGGATGTTACACGCATTGAAAAAAATATTGTGCACGTAGAAAAAAAATGTTGCAACGTGTCTGAAATTTGGAAGCCTCTTGCAACATTTTTTTCCGATGCGTTGTAACATTTTTCCTCTACGGATGCAACATTTTTTTTCCAACGCGTGCAACATTTTCGTTTGACAACAGTAGAAATGCGGTACAGTAAACATATGTTGCAAGCGTTGAAAAAAATGTTGCACGCGTTGGAAAAAAATATTGCAAGCGTTGAACAAAAATGTTGTAAAAGGCTCTCAAATTTAGGTGATTTTAGCAAACAAAATATCCGGGTGATGTTTATCAAAACCCTAATAATAAAGCTTCACATACGCATTGATCCAAGCATGCAATGTGTCTACACATCTCCGGATGTTTTGTATAAAAAAAATCCAAATTTTAGATCATAGGATCAGAAAACCCAGCCGTCAGAAGACAAAATCCCATCTCGACTTGGAATTGTTCACTATTTTAGCCTTTTAAAATTTTCTTATAGAACTAGTTCTGGTGAAATTTTTATTTATAGAAATGCTCTTGACCTGCGCATTCCATGCACGAAGAGCACGGAAATCACTACGGCGCGACATGTGATGTATTTCCGTGGCAACAAAACGCGAGAATTCGAATTACCGTAGAATAGAGGCACGGAAAATCGTCGGCGGGGAAACCAGCCGCGGCCATAGCAGCAGGGAAATTCAAAGAGATAGAACAGTGAACAATTCTCTACTTGAGCTTTACTCAGTTAGTGGGTCCGCCCAAATGAAGTAGACCTAGATTCGAGACCCGTTAACGGGCCTGTTTGTCTAAGACTGGGCGCAAATAATCACAGTGGGCTGAAAACGATAACACAACGTACCTTGGACCCCGCATGCCATACAAAAAAGGAACTTGAGGGAGGTGATCGACAACGATCTATGAACGACAAAAGAAAAGGAAGAAGAAACATTTAGAATCATGGATAATCAGCTCAGAAAAGAGACACTGTCATGTTTCTCTCTTCCATTTGATTGCTATGTTCCTGCTTGCTGCTCCTCTCCCATGGGTTCTGTCTTGCTCTTCAATCAGAACTCCATTGACCACGTTGCAGCTTCATGCTCTCCCATGGTTTCTCTGCTGCGCAAGCAGAAGTTGCACTCGTAGAAAGAAGGGGCGAGCAGGAAAACCCATGAAGAAAAGAAAGGCGGAAGTTCAGAATTTTCAGGGGAAAAGACAATTGAAAAGAGGCAGCGCGTCTTTATTTAGGTGTCAAATGTAAACAAAAAAAAGAAATAAAGAAATACTGGCAGTTCAGTCGGAAGTAGGGATAGTAATCTCACCTAATTATTCGTATATCCCTATACCCGCAGATAAAAACTCTAATAGAGATAAGTATATTCTTTTTTATTATCCACGGGCATGTTTATGGAGGTTAAATTTTACCCTACGGACAAACGGGTATAGGTATAGAAGAACTTCACCCGTACCTGTTCTGTCCGATTACCGTAACTTTCTATTGATATATAGACTAGAATAAGTGCCCCGTTGCCCCTGATATTCAATTTGTGATACCTCATATCAGTAATTGTTGAACTTTAATATCTGTGTGTTACTTATCTGCATGTGTCGTTTTGATTCTTATTTCTAGGTACATTTGAAATTTTGAATCATTGATAATAATTCTTCAATCCATAGAATGTAATTGATTCCCATAATTTCATTAAAAGGATTGTATTAGTATTGTTGATGGTGGCGGGTAAACAGATATACCTGAGAGTATCAGGTACCCGCGGGCGACGGGTATAGACGAGATTCTTCGCCCGCGACCCCTCGCGGATATACCCGTAGAGGAGATTTTAGTTTTATGGATATGACCGAGCACTACTCGTAGTCATCGCACCCGATTGCCATCTCTAGTTGGAAGCTTATATATGTATGTATGTATTGCTGAAGAGAAGTAGTACTATTTGGAAGATACATACTTCTTCAATTTCTCCGCCGCAGTGTTCGCCTAGGTGCCGCCTAGTCGCTCGGCGGCCTGCCTCCGCCCCGATTGTGGCATAATCGGCTGGCTAGGCGGGGGTAACGCCTAGGCGGCGCCTAGTCGGTCCTAGGCGGCGGTAGGCGAGGCGGTCCTCGGCGGCCAAATCGGTACATTACTTCGACTCTCGGCCAGCGAGACTCGGCAGTCGGCACACGAAACTTGGCCGGTGGCACATAGGGTTCTCCCGCGCCGCCGGTAGCCTCGACATCAACGCTGGCCGCTGGCCCAGCCTCCGCTGCTCCCGCCGGCCGCCGGTCCAGCCCTCCGCCGGACCATTGTCAATTAAGCTAGCTCCGGTGCCGCTGCTCCAACCCTCAGCTTCTCCGCTAGTCCGGCGCCGCTGCTCGAGAGTCCAGCCTCCGGTACTGCTTTGTAGTTTGTACTCAGCTAGTCAGGTAACTATACTACTATAGTGCTTAGCCTCTGATCTGCTATGTGGTATTGTGGAATCGTTCAAGTTGGATGGAACTTGGAACTTGAAGTCTTGAACCATTTGCTTGGCAGCTATCTGATATTCTGATATTAGTACATCACACAAACTGTTAGTGTGATGAAATGAAAAGGAGAATGCAACCACTTTCAATACTAATACTAGTATATCACACAGCATGTTGTAGGAGACAGAGTTGTGTTCCTGATAATTCGTCCCTGTTCCTTTTGTCTCACAAAATGCTTCCTCAGAACTAATATATCTTTGAATTTCATTCAGAAAGCAGCCTTCCAGTGGGTGAAAAGAGAACACATCTTGATATCCATCATTCTGATGTAGCTAGCTTATCCAACCCAATGCAGTGACAGGCAAAAGGCTAGCAGCTAGCTTGTTTAACTCATATAGCTAAATGAAAGACTGCAGTGTTGAACCAATGTGCATTTGACTCCAATCATTGTATCTTTGTTAAATGACTGATTCTACTAGAATCCTAATTATATATTTTGATTTGTTTTCAAACAGAGAAACTCCCAGAAGTCAGTGAGTGACCAACTTGTAGGATGTCATCCATGGCGTTTGCCACGCTGGAGGCTATGAACAAGGACAGCCTTAAGCCGGAAGTCAGAGGACATAGGGTGGGAGTATTAGGTGTTGGTTGATCCAAACAACTTGAATAAAATGAAGTGCAAGCTGTGTAACAAGATTGTTTCTGGAGGAGTGTATAGGTTAAAACAACATATTGGTCACATCAAGGGCAATGTTGCTAGATGCCCACTCTTCACTAAGGAAGATAAAGAAAAGTGCAAGAAATCCATGGAGGATGCACAAAAAGCGAGGAAGGCCAAGAAAGATAGGGATGAAGAGGTTAGAAATGAAGTGACTATTGAAGAGGATGCCACATGTGAAGATCTCGAACTTGAAAAAGGTGGTAGCTCGGCTTGTCAGAAGTTGGGACCCATGGATAAGTTTACAATGCCTATTGATTCAAGTACTATGACCTTCCAAGAGTTGCGGCAACAAAATATTAGTGAAGCACTTTGGAAGGGGAGAACCCATAAAATGAGGCAATATGTTGCGAGGTGGATTTATGAATCAGGTGTGCCTTGCTTGTGCTGATGGCATGGCATCTGCTACTACACTTGTGAAGTTTGTGCAAGAGAAATGCACATGTTGCTTTCCCTGATGGTTCCTTTTGAGCTTACAGACAGGCATATTTATCATCTAGATGATTGGAATGTACCTGCAATTTTTTCTAATACATGGGTTCTAAATGGAATTATGTGCACCACTGATACATAAATATTTTTTGTTGAAAGTCTTCAATTTAATTCCATCTGCAGTGCTCATGTTTGAGATTTTGAGTTTGATGAGTTGCTCCTCTTGATTGTAGGGTGAATTGGTGACAGAGTTTGCTAACAATGAGAGCAAGATAACCTGTGGTAAGTTTATGTTACAGAAATTGCTGCCTCTTTTGTATTTCTGATCGCATAGATTGTTATATCGTCATGCTCTGCTTTAATATTATTGGAGTAAATTTCACAAAACTGTAGTTTTGTGATACAAGTTCTTCTAAAACATATAGTTTTGTGATACAAGTAATCTTAAAATCTGTAGTTTTGTGAAATAGAATATAAAATTTGTAGTTTTCTGATAATTTGTACAAGAAACCTGTAGTTTGTGAAACAAATTCTTCTAAAATTTGTAGTTTTGTGAAATAGAAGCTAAAATGTAGTTTTCTGATTGTTTATACAAGAAACTCGTAGTTTTGTGAAATTTACTCATATTATTGGATCAACATATTGGAATCGATATATTTTCACTGTTATATTTTAAAATTTACAAAATGTTTTGAGATTACTACTTAGTCAAAGGTATCCTATTGGTAAAAGGGCATGCTCACCAACATAAAATAGCTGAACTGCGCTGTCTCTGTTCACCCGACTAGGCGGCGCCTAGGTGGCCTAAGCGCTAGGCGGCCTGCCACCGCCCGCCTACCGCCAAGGATAACACTGTTCTCCGGTGATTATGTTTACCTGGAATGTGTACCCATGTGACCAGTTTGATCTTTTTGGACTCCATTCGCTAAATGATTTACTGCCCCATGTAAGTCATCTTCAGAACCCATATAAAACACAACCAATTAGAAAAGAAATCATTTCATTTTTTGGATTCATACAATAGCTATAAAATTATTTGGAAGAAATTGAATATTCAGGAGTTGCACGCCTATTCTGAGTGCAAATTATCAGCTACGGAGGGGTAAATGCAAGTACATTTTTCATTGTAGCATCCAAACTTTCTTCTGATTTATACCATCAGGAATACAAATCAACCAAGAAACATTCTGGTCAAACTCCTGCTTGTACGCAAGAAGGTCGGAGCAGCAAAAAGGTTGTTTAGCTTGGAAACTAAAACCAACAGAAAGATTGTACTGAAAGTCTGAAACCAACGTGCTCAAAAAAAGAATTTAGGGCCTGACATGTAACTGCGTGCATCTTCCGAACCATAATGGCTTCAAGTTTAAATTCCTTATCGGAGTAAGGATCCAATATACCATAAGGCAAAATAATTGATCCTAGCAACAGGTTTTTCAGGCACCTTAACAATAGCTCTTTCCGACACCTCATAATCTCATATTGCACTGGACTATTGGAGACACGATCAATGTTCCAGCAACAATTGAAAACCAGCTCCTAGATGTCCCCAGAAATAAATCATTAGAAAAGCATAACTGTACCATATTTCTTGAACTAACAAAAATATCTGACAAAACTATGCTTCCACAATTCCATTCTGTACATTGAACTGACAAAAGCAAATGCAACTTGTAACCTCAACTATATCTTGAGCAAGAATCTCTAGAACTGACATCATGACAACGTTGGTTGTTGATTAGACAAAAATTATTGAGTTGGATGATTTAGACATCAAGTAGCAAATCTAAGCTTCCACTGACAAAAATAGTATGGCTTATTCAACCTAACAAAACCATTATGAAAACAGAATGACCAGATTTAGTAAACCCAACATAACATCACTAATCCAAAAGAGTTTCAATAACCAAACATTACTGCAATTCTAGAAAATCTAACAACAATAGGTGTAAATAAAGAACTATTAAAAGCGAGTAGAGACGGAAATCATCACTTTTTTAACTACATATGATTTTTTTTGGTAAATTTGGCCCCTTAGGAATGCAATTTGTAAAAATAGCATCATTTTCGACTGCGAAAGTGTCGAAAGGTGACACTTGTCACCTTCCAAGCTACCGCACCACGAAAGCACCTACGTATCATGCTCTGGGAACGCGGCAATTTTGGTGGCTTGCCACATCCCTATAGCACGATAAGTGCTTCTATGGTGCGGGAGCCCAAAAAGTAACACCTATCACCTTCTGGCCCTTATGCGGTTAGGAATAGAGCTATTTTGTAATTACGTTCAAAAGAGATTAGATTTAAAAAAACAAATAATTACACATAAGGCTAGAAAGGTGATGATTCTTAGCGAGGCAGTGCCAGCAGCATGGCGAGTATATATATATATATATAGAGAGAGAGAGAGTGTGACACTGGATCGAATGGTACAGAGGGAGCTGATCTAATGGTCCAAAACCAGCTCATTTAACGAGCAGTAAAATGCATTTTCATGTACTCCATCTTAGCCGAACACGAAATTGATGAAAGCTTGTTTTGGTTTTCTAGGTCCAAACAAAGTAATCAAATAAATCCACCCTAACAGAATAACAACTTATAACCAGTTTTTACTAAAAAGCCTCCTAAAACTTGTTTTTTTCTAAAAACCTATTTCTAATTTCTTTGATTCAAACAACCATTTAATGTATGATATTCATATTCTCCTGCACCAAAATAAATTCGCAAATTGTGCTGCTTAGAAGTTTCGGTGATATATGTATGCATCCTACAAAGCCCATTAGCACACGACGGCGGCCCAGTAAGGTTGGCCCAAATGCCCAAGTAGCCCAACGACCCATTCCATCGAACGAATCCGCACCGTCCACTCCCCATCAAACACAGACCCTAGCACCACACCCGCACTATATATTCCCTCCCACCACACTACCCCGCCGCCTCCGCACACTCCGTCGCCCACCTAAAACCCTAGCCGCCGCCGCCGCCGCCGACATGAAGCGCAACCCCCGCGTCACGAGCTCCCGCCGGAAGTGCCGCAAGGCGCACTTCACGGCCCCCTCCTCCGTCCGCCGAGTGCTCATGTCCGCGGCGCTGTCGTCGGAGCTCCGCCACAAGTACAACGTGCGCTCCGTCCCGGTCCGCAAGGACGACGAGGTCCAGGTGGTGCGCGGCACCTACAAGGGCCGCGAGGGCAAGGTCGTGCAGGTCTACCGCCGCCGCTGGGTCATCCACGTCGAGCGGATCACCAGGGAGAAGGTGAACGGCTCCACCGTCAACGTCGGCATCCACCCCTCCAAGGTCATCGTCACCAAGCTCAAGCTCGACAAGGACCGCAAGGCCCTCCTCGACCGCAAGGCGAGCGGCCGCGCCGCCGACAAGGCCAAGGGCAAGTTCACGGCCGACGACGTCGCTGCCGCCGCCTCCACTGGCGCCTCGCTCCAGGAGATCGATTAGATTGGCGGATCTGCTGGTGGTCGTACTGTCTCTCCCTATCTAGTTTTGATTACCGCCGCTTCTGTTAGGAGTTTATGCTACTTGAAAACTGCTTCCTGCTTTATCCTTGATTGAGATGTGTTGATGAAAGTTTTGGAACCTTATGTGGATCTATCAATATCTATGATGTTGTTGTGTCTTGATTTTGAGGTATGAACATCACATTATATGTTTAGTTACTAATGCTTTAGTTGCCGTTCAGATCTACTAAATGACTTGATTTATTGTTTTGCTATTATGTCTGTATGTGTATGCACTGGTTCATCTGTTATATCTGCCTTAGTAATGCACCAACTGTGACTCGTCTACTAAGTGATGGGTGCTGCAATTATAATCTAGTGCTGATCCATTTCTAATTGAAGGCGCGCGGAGGCAGTTGTAATGCACCCACTGTGACTCTTGAGTCATCTATTTGTCTAGATGTTATGATGGTTCAGTAGTTGTAAATTTGTAATGTGTGTCAAACATCAAGCATCATTTTGCTGCTATTTCGGTTATGTTGGAAATTTATTCTTCCATTAGTTTTAGTGCAATTGATCTCTCCATGTACTTGTGAATGATACTGAATGGTGTCAGCTTGTGCGCTTTTGAGTGATGAGTAGCTGCAGAATGTGATGCTACTTGGTTGCTGCCGGCAATACAAGAACATGTAAAAGAAGAGCAGTATCAGGTCTTTTCTTTGTTTGATCTGGTTAGTGTGCTGTTTAGTCCCTGTTGTCAGTGGTATACAATACTGGTGCTGCTGATTTTTGTTGTCAGAATGTTTTTTTTTTGGTTTATACAATAGTGTTTGCAGATCACTGGAAAGGAAAGATTTTGCAACAGATAAGCAGCAAACTTATCAACCTTAGTTGGTCAGCTTAATATTGTTTCTACCCAACCAATCTGAGCTATGCTTAAAAGCTTAACTGCGAAATCTAACTATGTTCAAAATATTTGTTTTAAAAAAAATGTGCTTTGGGTGCTTTGATTTAGTGGTAATTTTTTTTGACAGCGATCAAGGGTTTTGATCACTCAACCCGATTACCTTTTGACATTCCAATGCTATTTTTATCTACTCTCTTTGATTTGTCTCCTTCGCTGTCAATCAGTCATTGATCTTTATTTGATCACCTATCATGGATTGTACGCCTGTTTTGCCCCCCAAAAGAATATATCATTGTCTGAAAAACAAAGTGACAATTGCATCAGAGCTAGCAATAGACCTATATCCACCTTAGTTTGTCGGGTCAATATTGCTCTTACTACTGAAGCAACCTGACCTGCGAGGCTTAACTGCATGCTTCGAATTATGCTCGTTTTTTTTAGTTACGCTTCGGTATTTTGGTTGCCTTCAGTTACCCATCTTTGCAATTGTCCAATTTTAGTGCTAGCAACTGGAAGCGTCTTGTCCTACAACATAGTAAAAATGACGCACATCAGATCAGTAGCATCATTTGAGCTTAAATGGAGCTTTTTGGATGGCAGTATCAAAAGGATTATCTTTCTTTCAAAAGCATCGTTGGTTGAACGCTTGTTCTATCTGGGTGAAAGGCTGAAATTTTTGCTGTTGATGAATTGTATCTCGTTCTATCGGCTTCTACAGGGATCTTGCAAGTGAAGGACTAAGAGCTTACATCACAGAGGAAACAACAAACAAGTCATCTGAACGCAAATACAGATACAAAAAACAAGTTGAAGAAACACATTTCAAGTGAGAGGGAGACCATGCGATGGGTTGTACGCGCCAACTCCACGTCCCGGCCTGACTTGAGGTGGGCATCCATGAATGCTTCCGCACCCCGCCGCAACCTTACAATGCGCGCCCACCGGCCGACGGCGATGCCGGTGCGTGGGCGCAGTCGCGTGCAGATCACAACACTGAATCCATCCATGACTGACGACGATTTCGGCCGGTGAGAGCTCAGCTCGGTGCACGTACAAACACACGAGGCATAAGATTTAACATGAAAAAACCTTTATACGAAAAAATACGGGAAACAATTCACTATTATCGTTCCAATAATTACAAGTATTGAGGGTGAGCTATACAACCAAAGAGTTTGAATTGTAGATGATTTGATTCCTAATAAACTAGAGATAAAACCAAAAAAATATAGTAGATATTTGAGTTATCTCTAACTAGTTCATACAACATGAGCCTTTAACATTTTTGAAAGGTCTCATAAAACTTGCGAAACTTTTGATACATCTCGATACTTACATTGCTTGGGAGACTCGTTTCTAATCAGGATCCACGTGGATGAATCGAAATTTTAATTCAAATTCCAACAAAACAAGATCTCAGTGTATATTTTGGCACCTCGCATTAATGGAAAAGTCCTTAGACTGGTAGACGTGTCGTCCCGTCTTGTTGACTCGTGCCATACCAACCAAGTTGATTCAGATGGTGGTAAGGCCATGCATGAATGGCATGAACACGCGACAAGTAACCAGCTGCTCTTCGCTGCTTCGACGTTAGGACCGTGTGCGAGCGCGATGACGATGGTCTTGTGTGATCGTAAGTTCAAAAGAGAATCAGGGGCTGTTTGAGAGGCTGTGTTTGAGTTTTGTTTCAGTTTTGAATTAAAAGCTTTTTTAAATAGTATGTTGTAAAGTAGTTGGAAAGTTAAGCCATAGCTGAAGCACTCCCAAGAGCTAAAACTGTTGGGAGGAGCTTTTTAGCTGTGGTTTCGCTTGACTACCTCCCACCTCGGTCGCTCTGCCTTCTCGACCTCTGTCACCCTACCTCGCTGCCTTCACGTCACTTTCCCACTCGAACGCTATTATACTTCACTATGTTGCTACCTCCCCGTTCAGTTGGCCTCTAAAACTACAATGCAAAGTTTGCCACAAACAAGATAACAAAAAAATCACAAATGCCAACTACAAACATGCTTTATAAATGTAATAAACCAAAATAACTTTTCAATCTAGCCATAACTCCTCTAAACATAGGGGTGTAAATGGGAATAATACCCAATTCGCATTCGCATCCGGATGCAAAATTACCCTAATGGAAAACTATTTTACACTACCCGCCAGTACGGTGCACGGCACGGGTAGTACCCGGTAGGTTAGGTTCGGGTTCGGTAGGGTACGGATCGCAATACCCGGCGGGTACGGGTCGGGTACGGGTACCCGGATAATTTTCACGATTCGGGTACCCGGCGGGTACTACTAATTCCTGAAATTTTGACGAACTTGTATTGATCAAAACATACATCAAACGATGTCGAAAAATTTTGAAATTTTTTTTGAAGGTTCCTGACACATCATATATGTTCTCATTAAATTTTCAGGTGATTATCAAATCTGAGAAATTTTTAAAAATTCAAACATTGGTACTATCCGATAAAACGCCGACCGCAAGTTTGAACCGAATGAAAATTAGAACAAACGAGGTTATTAAATTTTGAAATTTTTTGTGGATGGTCCTGACATATCTATAATATTGTCATAAAATTTTTAGATGATGATCAAATGTCATGAAGTTTTAAAAATTCGAACAGTACTACTGTCCTGTTAAAAGGCTTATCGGCAAATTTGAACGAAATGAAAAATTATCCAAACTATGTTATAAAATTTTTAAAATTTTATATAATGATACTGATGAAATTAGTAATCTCTTATAAAAATTTGAGATCATGATTACACTCAAGAAAATTTATAAAATTCTGACAAGTTAAATGTCTCAATTATGTTCTACTTACTATCAACCTAAACAAGAGAAGCACATGACCTGGTTTCCTAGACTACAGATGCTTGTGATTTCACGTTGTTCAAAACTATTATCATTACCTCCTATTCCTTTGGGATTGACCCAAGTTCCTCTCCTCCAATTCAACTATGTGTTAAACTATGTATGTGAATTTCACTTTATGTATTGGACTTTGTGTTATGTGATGTACTAGTGTGATAGTTGGATTGTTTTCATCGCATGTTTCGATTCTAGGTATTTCGTGCACTACCCGATGAAGTACCCGTTATCTGTATTATACCCGTCCGCACACTACCCGGAACCCGATTTCTACCCGTCCGTAGAAAATGCTACCTGTTATCTGCATTCTACCCGATTTTTACTACCGCGTCTGCATTCGCATTCCGAGAGAAAAATATTAGGGTAGGGTATAGGATGACCTACTACCGCCCGAACCCGACCCGCTTACACCCCTATCTAAACATACCTTTAAAATGGCTTGCTGCTGCACACCGCACTCGTGCGGAGAGAGCTCCAAGAATATTCCCTTTAAGAAAAGGAAATCCAAATTTCACGTAGCACCGTACAGATCGATGCCAGTTAAGTTAGTACTGCAGCTACCGCATGCATATTTTGCTCGTGCTTTCGAATGGCAGCGAGGAAAAAGAGCTCAAGATGGTCGGAAAATCAAATCAAAACTCTCGCCAAGCTACGAAAGTAAAGCTCTTGCCCTATAATCTATCATTCTATCTATCTATCTATCTATCTATCTATAATAATTAGGCATTCTGAGAAAATTTTCACGTTAACCAGAAAGATCTGATCATTTATTTAGATGATAACGGTTCACGTTAACCAGAAAGATCTGATCATCTATTTGGATGATAACGACTCAGATGAACTCCACAAAGATGAATCTTTCACGTTAAACAGAAAGATCTGGCCATCTATCTGGTGGGTCCCAATTATAAAGGTTCAGATCAACTCCAAAAACACTGTAATGGGATCTGGCCATCTATCTGGTAGGTCTAAATTATAATGGTTCAGATCAACTCCAAAAACACTCTAACGGCCCAGATGGACTCCTGATTCAAGTTAACTCCCCAAAAAAATTCCAAATCAATTAGGTACTGATCGCACTATTTTTTTAAAAAATTTTACCAGCATACTAACATCCAGTTCATTAGGAAAGTATCAACCATGCGACCTATCATAATCATCGTCATTTCAGGACACATGGCAGCAACCTTTCTCTCCCATTACTTGCAGGCGCAGCATCTTCATCCTCTGGTATAGTAAATTAAATATGGATTATTTCTTGTCTTCGAATCCACTGGACCGCGCGACTTGCATGGCCAAATACAAATAACCGCATCTCCTCGCAGCGTTTCATGGCGGATTCGATCGTTGCCTTCTTCCCAAGGTGCGTGCATGGCGATTGGCGAGGCGGCGAACGGATGGGTCGCGGTCAAACTGCGCCCGTGACGGCCACGAATAGGGGCGGGAAAAAAATGCTTGTGCGGTTTGTTGGCACGGTTTAAAATTATTCTAATCAATCTTGTTCATGTTAAACATTGAAATTAATCAAGTTCGAATGAAATTGGATTTTACTTTGGCTCGACTCGTTACCTTGATTCTAAAAATATTTTTGAACTATAAATAAAATGATATTAAATTAAACTATGTTAATTTCGAAAAAAAAAACTCGAAAAGATGAGAACTTGCTCGATATCCATCCCTAGCCAGGATGTCCACATCTAGCCCTGAATTTGGCACAAAGCGGTGGAGATACCTGAATCAATTAGCTTGTTCATGTAATCTGTCACAAAATTTGCCCGTGCGTGCAGGGCCGCGGAAGGAGACAGCCCGCCGTCAGCGGCGGAAGTCAAAGATTTTCAAGGAAAAAAATGTATATCTCACGCGTCACGACTCTATAACTTTATATAATAATAGTCTCATAACATCATAAATTAAAGATGATTTTTTCTAGGTTTTTCAAATAGAAACCGGCACCTGGATCCGCCCATGCCGGCCGGGACGTGAACATGTACGCATGTGGCCATGTGCTTCGTGTTCGTGCGTGCGTGTTTGTTTCAACGAGGCTGCGCGTACGTCTCAACAGATACATATATATGGATGTATCAGCACGTATGTCGGTAGGTCTGGTCTAGTCGATATGTCGACAGATCAACTAATCTAAGGGCATATTTGGATCCATTAGCACTAACAATTAGCTGCTAAAATTAGCTGTAGTGGATCCAAACATGCCAGCTAATAATGCAGCTAATAATTAGCCAACATCCTAGCTAATGGTTATTTCATTAGCTGGTAGATCCCTGCTAATTGGTGCTAATAGATGGTGAAAAGTCATATTTACTCTTGGCCATCCACCGCAGCCCCTTGTCTGCAGCACGCGAATAGCCTCCAAAGCCCCTGAAGCGAAGCCTCCCGAAAGGAAGAAGGCACTGTCACACTGCCATTCTTCTTTGATGCCTGTCTTTTCGCTTCCTTCTTGTATAGGAATCCTAATTCAAAGCATTGCTTGATTTGCATGCGAACACATTTTTCTTTTGAGATAGATGATAGGTTAACCATCTGTTTTTTTACTACCGTTGGTAGGTTTTTAGAATTTCTACTGTTGGTTGTTATGCATTTTACTTCCTGCAAATTTTTTGGTTGTTATGCTTAATGTTCGTGCAATTTAGAAGCTCAATTATAAATTTACAAAAGCAGCTATCCTATCTAGTCTTCATTTATTAGTGAACTAAACGGCTGAGATGTTCCATGAAGAACCCTTCTTGCGTAGATCGATCACTTGAGATGTTGAGGAGGAAGACGTGCGCCCGTACGTGCTCTGGATGGGGTTTTGAGGAATTAACCAGCAGTTAATGCAAGGGCACAATAGACAATTGCATCCACAACCAAATTTTTAACCACCTATTAGCTAGTAGATCCAAACAGCCCCCAACTAATAATTAGTTAGCTAATAGTTAGCTAGCTATTAGCCATTAGCTAGCTAATTGTTAGTGCTAATGGATCCAAACATACCCTAAATCTCGTTCACATGACGCATGGTCACAGGATTATTATGGGTGTGTATCAGCTGTACTTCATGTGACACGTCAGTAGCAGCGGAACTTGAAGAATTTTGACACATATAACCTTATGGTTTTGTATAATAATTTTTATAATATCGAAAATCCAACACATATATTTCAAATTTGTTAAAAGTGCAGCACAAATAATTCTAAGGTCTTAGAAACCTCAAACCATCGAAATCAAAACCAATTGAATCAGTAAAATTAATTAGCCTATTAATTAAAGAGGTAAATCTGTAGTGTTTTTCGGAGTTTTGGAATGCATCTCTAGGTCCGTCACCTGCAGTCAGCCAGTCACTCTAGTTCACAGTGACGTACATTTCCATGCATTTCAAAATTTGCAACGCATATCTTGATACGGCGCTTGATGCAAGAGCATCTCTAACAGTGTCTAAAATCCATTCCTAAAATCTGATTTTGGGCTTAATTGCAAAAAAAAGTACTCCAACAGTTTCTCTTTCTAGCTCCTCAAATTTTGGTACGCCCAAAAACAGCACCCCGACTCCTCATTTTTGTGCGCTCTGTCCGCGCTCCCAATCAACATTATTTCGCGCCCAGGATGGCCCACCGGACCAATTCAAAGATGTTTTTGGGAGAAAATATAGGAACTGTTGGATAACAAGGTATTTTGTAGACCCAAAATTTTTTTGGGAAGGTCCCAATCTAAGAATATTGGGAGTCTAAATATTAGGAACTGTTGGAGATGCTCTAAGGGCCCAAGTAACTAGCACGCATATCTTGGAATCTTTTTTCCATGCAGTCGAAAATGTGCAATGCACACAACATGTTGCATATGCGTGGCGTAAAAGGATATACTTTCTTGTACGCTATGATAATTTTATTATATATTAGATGTTAGTGTTATGAGTTTGTAGTGACCTTGGCAACCCGGTGGTGTCCTCTAATGTAGTTCATATAGTTCTTTTAGTATATAAGTATATAATAATTTTATTATAAATTATATGTTAGTGTTATGAGTTTATAAGCAATCCGGTGATGTCCTGTCTTAGTTCCCTCCATGCTAGCCAGGAAGCACTTTTCCCTGCCAAATTATGTATGTCCCTGCCTGAACTACTTGTCAATCTAGAAGTTGTGATGTTAGACTGAAACTACTACTCCATTGTAAAGTATTTTCAGTTTTTTTAAATCATGATATATAGTTTTTGGAGTACCATGTTTGCTGTAGTAGGTTACTGTGCCCGAGCTATTTCCACTGCCTATATATGCATAGATTCCATGCTACTGAAACTTTTATGAATATCTTATTCTGACCTTGGACATATATATAGTGAAATCCGGCTAAGTATTACTAGGACCCGAAGTTTTCAGAAGATGTAGGGAGGGTGTGTTTTATATCTCTGCGTAATTTTAATAATAAGCTGGATTGCATTTACAAGGTACGGAAATGATAAATTCTGCATGAACAATGATTTTGCACCGTTAATGTGTAATTTGTTCGTTTCATATCCTAAAATTGCAAGCAGTTTGGTCTTGAAATTTTGCATGGCTACAGAACACACACCCTTCTCTGCATCTGACTTTTTGAAGTTCTTTTCTTTGACTTCCACGGCTTGGGTTTTCTAGGTTTTCAATACCTAGCTACATTTGATTAATTATACTTAGTTTTCATTTCCACATTGAAAAATCAGATCTAGTTATATCTCACACGTGCCAATGTGCCATGGAGGTACTATTCAAAGGATTTGGATATCGGTGGCAACTCGAGTTGGGTACAGCAGAGAGACTAACTACATGGTTGACTAGTTACTAGCCGGCCAGTTGGCAAATTAATACCTAGCTAGTATGACTAAATCATCAGTGAATAGTGATGTCGGTCAGTGCATCTTATCCAGTTAACTCCTGCTAAGTATATTCCTACGGGCTTGACAAAATTAGCAGCCCCAAGAACAGATCAGCCAACGCTACAAACGCTTAGGAGCAAAGCAAATCAAATCTCTCCAACTTGATCTAAACAATGATACAAACGCATCTATTGTAGGATTCTAGAATCACAATTCACATGAGACAACCTAAGATGCTATCTATTGTAGAATCTATATTTAATTTTGTCTTTAGATGATATGGAGAAATATATATATATAGACAACAGTCATCTCTACTACTCCTACATGCTTATGGTGAGTAGTGTCTAGAGATACGATCTTCCGGGATTTGATATTATCACTTGCCCTTTGAATATATAGTTAGCGTGTGATCCCGTCTAGCCCGCACAACCGTAATTACGTATTCTTTCCGTAGCGTTTTATACCTTGTGATGTAACACTCTTGTACACTTGCTATTTAATTGAAGGAATGCAATCGCCCCATTGTGGCGTCTTTCCCAAACCTCTCATCACGTCAGCTTATGTTCGCGTGTGTGTATGGAATCTATTTAAAGAGTTACGTTGTTAAGTGAACAAGGAATAAGAGCTACAACTGACTCTGTTTTCGTCATACGCAGCCTCTTGAATTTAGCTTTGAGAGTATGTACTTTTGCCTCCTTCACATGATCTACGCCAAGATGTACCATCTTCAACACCGGTCAAAGTCTTTTTCGGCCGGTAGGAAGAGCGTTTCCTCCAAGATGCCTCCATAGATGTCCGCCAAAGCTATCTAATCCTTGCACACATCGGTATTACCATCCTCAGTCGTGTCCCATAGTCTTTGAGCCCTCATATACGCTTTCATCTTGATTGCCCATACTGCATAATTACTCTTCATTAGCATCAGATAATATAGCGAGATGGCGAACTCTCCTTGCCATCACACACGACGTCGTTTTATCACCGGTGACACCACTTTTGGAGAGCGTGGCATGATCTTGGACATATATGGATCAAGAACTCAGGCTCTGGTACCCATGGTTGGGATCAAAATGCACTAACGCACACAATTCACCGTGGACACTCTCACACGATTCACTGGGAGAAGATGATTACGGAAGAAAGAACGAGCGCACGAAAGCATGGCACTGACTTCTTCTTCTTTCTGTTATTCCACTCTCTCGACTAACAAACTGATTACAAGCCATATATAGGCATTAAAGTGGCGCGGCCAGCAACAAATTAACTCCATCACACTCAACTATATAACATGCAAACTCAAACTAACTAACTAACAGCACACGCATGACATGCGCAGCCGAAACTAACAAATACGCTAACAACGAATCAAAGTCAAGGTTATATCTGACACCCTAGACCGGCCAGCCTACAAGCAAGGGCACCCTTGCTTTGTGGTGCAACAGGCCTACAACAACATGCATACCTTCGTGCCTGTGTACTCGTACGTCGTCCCCTACACCCTCGACTCCATGAATTCCTCTCTGATTTTGGATCAGTTCGATCGGCGTGATTGTGGCGATGAACAACCTCTCGATACACGACGGACCGACCCCAAGCGATTGGTGTTGGAACAGAAGCTAAAAAATTTTGGGATAATTTTCTCTTATATTTATTCTCATTCTGTTCGCTTTTACAACTAGGGCTTACCCCTATATTTATACCCAAAACTTCAGCCCACACAAACGGAATAGGATTCCACCTCCTTATCCTAATCGGACTCCTTATCCTAAATGGACTCTTAATCAAACTTTCCAAACTAAAACTTTCCTATTACAAACTCTCCAACTAAATATGTCAAGATTAGTATCCAACATTCACCCCTCTAATCTTGACATACCTCTCTTACCCATTAAGGCAATCGGTCTCAACTACAATTTGCCCAACTCACACTCGACATAGGATGGAGAACACATATTCTCAACATCCCGGACGCATCTACGACAGACTTGACTTTAGACGGCGAACACACCTCTTCAATGCCCCGGAGTCAATTTTGACGGACTTGACTTTGGACGGTGAACGCATCGTCTTCGACGCCTCCCACGCATCTTTGGCCGTCTCCTTTTCGGCCAATAGGAAGAGCGTTTCCTCGGGGATGCCTCCGTAGATGGCTGCCAAAGCCATCTGATCTTTGCGCTCATTGACATTGCCGTCCTCGATCGCGTCCCACAGTCCTTGAGCCCTCAGGTACACCTTCATCTTGATTGCCCATGCTGTATAATTGCTCTTCGAGAGCATCGGATATTGCAGCGAGATAGCGGAACTCTCCTTCGCCATCGCCTCGGGCAAACAGATCAAGATCTGGCTCTGATCAAGAACTCAAGCTCTAATACCAATTGTTGGAACAGAACGCTAAAAAGCTTTGGGACAATTTTCTCTTATATTCCTTTTCACTCTGTTCGCTTTTACAACTGGGGCTTACCTCCATATTTATACCCAAAACTTCAGCCCACACAAACGGAATAGGATTCCACCCCCTTATCCTAATCGGACTCCTTATCCTAAATGGACTCTTAATCAAACTTTCCAAACTAAAACTTTCCTATTACAATCCAACTAAATATGTCAAGATTAGTATCCAACAATTGGGTCATGGAATCCGGTGTTCGATCCACCCCTTTATCCACCTCCGATGTCACGAGTAGGAATGGCTCCACTGTTCGTATCATCTCCACCGGGCACTCATCACTAGCTCCCCCACTCCTTCTGGCTCCTTTCGATCTTTTTCGTAATATTCTTATTGTTCCTCACCTGATCGAAAACCTCATTTCCTTTTGCAAAGTCACGCGTGACAATTCCTGCTCCGTTGAGAGAGATTTTTCTGTTGCAAGGCTGGCTCACCCGGAGGGAGATTTTTCACTGCAACAGTGAGGGAGACCTCTACGCTGTTGGTCGAGCGATGCAGTTGACTCATTAGGACTATGGCACCTCCTACGGGTACGTGTTGCCTCCCCGCGAGAGTCACCCGGTTTAGCGGTATAGCCCTTCAGATTACGGGCAGACGCGACCGTCCCAGGAACTTCACACACGACCTATGGACGATGCACCTACTTCAGCACGTAGGACAAAGAGAGGTCGTGCTATGGGTAGGAGTTAGGGTCCACCTTAGGGGGTGCCGAGAGTTAGTACCTCATTGTTAGACTGTCATCCTATCCATGTTTTATACTTTCTCACTTTATGTATGTTTTACTATTTCACACCGTTAATTATGTTGTTGTCGCTTTTTTTTACTTCATTCGTTGTTGCCAAAATGTAATTTACTTTCTCAAACTATGTCACAACACAACACTGGACGCCGATGCGATCTGTAACCTTTTCAGACTACGTGATATAACATAGCAGAATACTGCCACACACTCCTTGAAGTATTTTACCAGTCTAAAATGACCCCTCACTGCACACAATATAGTCTGTCGTGACTTCACTGCACGCTACAAAGTCCCATCAGTACACTTAGTACGCACTAACTGCACACTGCACAGTCCGAAGTGACCACTCACTACCTACTTTTAACTCTAAAGTGACTACTTATTGCACAATATATTTGTCAATACTGACATTTTGCATGCATGACTGTCTTTTCAACACAACTTAACTACACACTCTAGCGTTTTGCTATCCATCTCCACGTTTGAATCTTACATTCCAATATTTAGTCCATACACCACCTCTTCGAGACTATAAAAGGCCAAACCGCAATCACACATAAACAACTCCCACTCACATTTCACCATAGCTGGATCCTTTAGCAGAGCATTCTCATGGATACCTGATACGAGTAGTGTAGTCCTTCATTACACGTTAAAGGTCACGCGTAATGGGAAGGATGATCCATTCAAGGAGGAGAACCTGAGTAAAGTGGTATCCAAATTGTAAGAGTGGCGTCCGACATTGTTGAGACATAAGGTGACAACCTCTGACCTGAACCTTGTGACCTCCGACGACCTCAAGGCGCACTTGTAAGGGTGGCATCAAAAGTATTTCAGGGTGTGCGACCTAACCGACCACTCTTCTACTACAAGTTTCTCTATGAGACTTTATAGGGTAATGATGTTGCCCGATCAGTATGCAGAGTATATTAATATTAGTTATTTCCTATTTGTTCACCCTATTGATGTTTTTAGCATTATCCATAAGTTCACTAATTCGTATGCTCGTCTTGTGTGTTAGTCATTCCCGGGAGATAAAGAGTTGCCGAACAAAGATATCCAGAATTCCTAGCGATGTATATACTCTTCGGCAAGGGTGTGATGCCTAGTTTGCGCAGAAGACGCAGAAGAGGATCTAACTGGAGGAGTAGAGTTCCATCTAGTACTGTTGCAGTAGAAAGTTTCAAGAGGACGTTCAACCACTACCGAAGGAGGGTTTGATCCTAACTTTATAAATAACGATGACGATGATAACGACGATTTCATGTCACCTAGAGGATCTAACTGGAGGAGTAGAGTTCCATCCAGTACAGTAACTGACAAACAATTTTATAAAATACTACATGAATTATAACCGACTAATATAAATTTTCTGAATTTATTGAACCCTGGTTTTAACTCTAAAATTATAGCAATTGTCAAAATAACACTGAATTTCAACAGTTAATGCTCACAAGTTACAACGAATTTTCGAATAAAATCAGTGCAAAAATGACTCTCATAAATTTAATTTCCTCAAAAAAATTATATTTTTTATAATTTATCTTGTGTCCATACTCTATATGAAGCCTAGTTGTCGCCGTACAGTGTAGTAGCAACTTATTGTTGCCATATGATTAGGCGACAAACTGTTGTCGCCACACGGTATGACGTCAACAGACACGTGTCACAATTTGCTCTGATGGCACTGTCGATGCAACGCTAATTGCCGGATAAACCAACTGTTGCCATATGGTATGGCAAAAATAGGGTGTTCGTTCACCCATCTGATGACTACATCTATTTCGCTACACTGTTCGGCGATCGAGAATTATTTTTGTAATTTTTCTGTTACGTGTATTAATATTGTAATTCTTTTTACGAAATGCATTATTAAAAAAAATTCTTTTGCAGGCCATGCACGTCTGAAAACAATCATATTTTGCAGGCCACGTCTGAAAACAACCCAAGGAGTTGTGAACGAGTATCCAACTCCATCACTAGGAGAGGGAGTGTCTTCCCTTGTTCCTCATACGACTGGACACAAAACGAGAGAAACAATTGGGCAACTAACGAGTGCTATAGCAAGCACACATGCCATCCAGCTAAGCATATATACGTCATTTTCTTTCGACATCTTCTGCAACAACCAATTGAAAACTGACGATGACGCAGATGTGCTCAGTTGGAACAAGGTGTGTCCAGTGGGAGGTGAAAGAGGACAGGTACCGAAAAAAGATGACACGAATATCACTAACACTGGGAATCCCGTAAGAACACTCGGAGGCATAGGCAAGGCCAACTCCATGCAGCTCAAACAGCCCATACATGGCTCATATGCCCCTCCCTCTATCTCCTTCCATATATGCTTAAAAAAGAAAGGAAAGAAACATGAAAGAAGGAAGGAGAAGGAAGAAAAGGAGGAGAAATTCAGCCAACTTCAAAAAACAAAAAAAAAAGAGAGAGAGAAGAGATCACTATGCCATAGAGAGAAGAGATTGTTTCCAACTAGGTAAGCACTCCATATGGTAAGTTTTTGTTTGAGTACTGTAGCACATGTACTGCTTATGGGCTCATATGTGAGTACTGTTCATCACGGAAACTATTCACACCCCCTTTCATATGTGTATATATATGTGCGTACTCCTTTCATTGTAAAGACAACTATGAATTTTCAGATTAAAGACATATTCTTGATTCTATGGCTTGTGCTCTAATACCCCATTAAAAAAGGGAGCTCCAATCTAAAATTATCACCACTGTTCTTTCAACTTTTTCGGTCTCTATCGCTTTTTTCGAAGAACCGATAGAGATGATGAGTTCATCTCTATCATTTTCTTTCGAAGAACCGATAGAGATGATGATTTCATCTCTATCATTTTCTTGTAGGAACCGATAGAGATGTAAACATTATCTCTATCATTTCTTACAAAAAACCGATAGAGATGACAATGTTATCTCTATCATTTTCTTGTGAGAACCGATAGAGATGAAGGGTGTGCTACTTTCCAATTGACCCTCCAATCAGCACATATTTCACACAATATATATATGCACATATCACAAACATACAAAGATGTATATCACATTCACATTCACAGTAAAATGAATACAACTCATTCACGTAAAATGAATACTTTAATTGTTACAACAAATACATATCACATTCAGAAAATGAATACTTTGTTACAACCGACACATGCTTAACCATCATGTACACATGTAATCCCATTCAGATTTGTAATATTGTTCACATATAGCCTAGTACGAGCTTTGGGATCTCTAAACCGTCTGGCCCTCCACCATACATTCCATCCAAGACCACCGCATAAGTGGTCCCTTATCTTGTTGAGCGAAAAGGTCTATACTCTTCGGGGATATTGAGAGTCTGCAAAATAGAAACGAGTGTTTTAATTTAAGTTTTGAAATTTATATGTGAAAGGCTACTTGTATTATTATGCATGTACATATATACCGGGGAAACGGTCCGAGAGGCTAATCAAGATCAAGATGTGATGCATGACGACAAACCGCAAATGGTCGCCGCGCTCTGTTGATGGCAATGTGAAGAAAGAAAAGAAATTAAGAGACGAAGAAAATATGTCAGAAATCTAAATCTTATATAGGGAACGCCACTTGTACCTTGAAGCGCACATACCCAAAGCTTGGAGCCCTTTTTCGATCGTATCCTCCTTCGCGACGAGTCGAGAAACCCCTATATACATTGGAGAGACGTCATAGTACAAAATAATGAATGTACGTAGTTAAATACGTAAAGTGTTACATAAGAGTAGTGCACTTATCGCTCCAAAGGAGGCTTGATCGCAGAGGCCATCGGTCTCTTCTCAATGGAATTAAAAGTGTAGACCACGTTGTTACTCGGAATCATCACGAGTAGGACCCAATGGTTGCTTATTAAATGGTATGCAAATGAAGGAAATAAGTTCACATACGGTTGAAGTGCGTATAAGTAATTGAAGGGTGTAGTAGTACTTACTCCTCGTGGTACGGAATAGAATGAAGTCCTTCTTGGCCTCATTTTCAACGCACCCTTGATGTAGCCTAAGCAAGCCATTGCGGTTGAAGCCTCAGCCATCGCTATGACGGACACCGGTGGTCGATTTAACCCAATTAGTTGTCGATTCGTCACGACTTCATTGCCTCATTGCCCCGCAACTCGTATTGAATGTTACGAAGCATAATGCAAAATCCTATGGAAGTTCTAAGGTCATGCTACGTGGTGCGATACTCACAAAGGTCCAGATCGCACAAAGGAAACGCCGATGGAGATCATTTGGTAGAGACGAACAGATCCTCAAAATTGACCGAAATGTCCCGTCGTCCTCACGGTGGAAATGTCCTTTTGTACCTAACATTGAAGTCGACCCAATGCTCGCTCCTTTCACTTTGTCAATGTACCATCCATGGAGCCGCCGAGTCCACATGCCTAAAGTATTCAATTTCGCAGGAGGCGTAGGGGCTTTCCATGTTCATACGCTTTAAAATTATAGGGCTTCTTCAGGGCTCGTGGCCGCTCTCCTTTCTCGGGTCAAGGAGTCTCCGAGGCGGGGTTGGAGGCTTTTCTGTACACTGAGAGGGCACTGTGGTCTGTGTGAGCCTTGGCTTTTAGCGGAGGCCTCCAGTGGTTCTGCGGGTCTCGTGGTAGCCCTTTTATGCACCACCAAGATTGCGGTGACTCGTCCCATCGTGGGAGGAGGCGCAGTACGGGAGGAACCTACAAAGCACGCGTATGAACAACTTGTTGCAATACTACCGAATGGTATGAAGAAGCGAGGTTTTTACCTTGACCAAGACGACGCTCGCCGTGGGCCATTTGATGAACAACATGTGCGCTTGCCGAGAGTGGTGATCTCTTCGTTGGGGGGAACTCGAGCACATGTGATAAGAAGGCTTCAGGACGAGTCCACCGACCTCATGTAGCCCTTCCCCAAAGGTGACCATGCACAGTGTCGGTCTCGTTGCATGGAAATGCAACCCGCTGCAACCTCAACAGAAATCCGCCTTCGTCGTCGTGAGTCGGCACTTCAGAGGCGCCGCAAGAGGTGCGAACTTAAGAGAAAATATTGGGGGTTACCTCGCACCTCGGCCATGCAAAATTAACTATTACCTTTAGTCATGACCACCTTATCGCTTTTAGACCCGCATTGCTGGGTCGCAGACAGTTTCAGACGGAGGCGGGGTCATCCGCTCGACTGGAGAACATCGCCATCATCTCGCCCTCAAGCGGTCCATCTCTACCCTCATCTCCCGCTCACACGCCGTCATCTCCCCTCATCTCCTCCTTGATCTCCTCCCGAGCGTGTCCTTCATGCGCCCGTGCGTGCCTCCCATGATCTTGCCCCGCACTCCTAACCTCGTCTTGCACGCCTTCTTCAGATACCCGCCCCACGGCAAGTACCCGCCCTTATGGTCGGACTTCCCGATCGCGGAGGACAAGATGTCATTTGACCCTTGGCTAACAAAGGTCCCTCGCTCTTTCCTTCTGGTGACCTCCTCCTGCAAGAGGGGAGTACGAATTAGATCTCAAATACAACAGAATGGTTGATCGCAATGTAGTAAGTTTGTCGACTTACGATGGTGGAGACGACTTGCGCGATAGCGGGTTTGGTACTACCGGCTGCCCGTCCATGATTTCTTTGTCTCGCTAATACCCTATCACGTGCCGCGCCTCACATATGTGGGAGTAAGGCAATCGTTGTCCGAGTTCGCAAGACTCCTCGGTTACTCGCGCCCATTCGCTTTCTTCCTTCAGAGTCATCAACCGAGGTGGTGCGGTACGGTTTTGCCTCTCGATACCAATGTTCTTCTGTCTCGGCTCCTCGGCGCTCAGGCGTACCCTTGATCCTCGTGAACTCCTCCCAAACATCGAGTCACGAACGGATACCTCTCGAATGGTGTACGGCCTTTCAGCACGTACTTACTATGCATGTAGACCCTGAAGTGCCTCAAAGCCACACCCATCCTCTTCATGGCGTACCGCCTGGCATTGTTTTCATCCTCCTCTTCTATAATCCATTTGCCCTTCACCTCGTCCCACAGCCGGTTCTTCTGCTCGGCGCTGACCTCCTTTCTCCAGCCTTAACTGTTATGGCAACCTCTCCTCACCAATTGGCCGAGGAATGAGCGGTATCGCCTTGTACTTACGAGGACCCGTGCAAACCCCGTGGCATTGAATCGAGAACTGCGGTGTTCTCCTATGGCCCCTTTACTCGGTCCTCGGCCTTCTCACCTTACTCGGCCCCTCGACACTTGGAAGTTGGCTCGGCTCGACACTTGAAGTTCGCCGCCCTCGACACTTGGAAGTTGGCTCGGCTCGACACTTGAAGTTCGCCGCCCTCAGAGCAGAGATAATTCGGTTCGTTCGCGATGAGTCGATGCTCTCTAGTTGCGACATTTTCAGTTTTCTTATCGACATGGTCATATATTTGACATGAGATAAAGCAACCAGTAGCAATTATGTGAAGTTGACAATAAATCATGTAAAGCAACAGCTCATTGACAACAAACAGAGAAACGAATGATCTTCAACGATGACTCCTAACCTCTAAATAGGTTTGGTCCTAATCCCATTCGAGGATAGTAAGCAAGTTCTAAGCCGTTGTATTACTCGGAGAAAATTTGGCAAGATCTTCGCATTGTTCTCCAGATACACATCTCGACAACAAGTCAAGAGGGTGTGTATCAGGAGAACAATTGGGAGACGCTATCAAATCTACTCGTGAGTTGTACAACACTCAGAACTTGCCCGAACCACATATCCTCGAACTGTCCAAAAACGTGGACAATTCGAGATCGTTTGCTTATAAATATGCTATTCCAAAGATATTTATAATTACACTCTCGAACGGGAGACGAGGTTACGCAACCTAAACTCTAACATATGCCGAGATAAAAAAGTAATATGCAATTAAGATTGAAATAACTATACCATCGCATACTCAAAAGTTGCTACAAGCCATCATTGATATATAAACAAGCAATCAATGATATGGAAAGATTATGCTATATAGAAATGTATGAATACTTTTGCAAGGTTAACTTTGTAAAATACCGTGACTATCCAAGAGATACACCAAGCATAGAGAAAAATCAATTCGTAATCATATAAGGACAAATAAGACCATATATGTTGCGCTTGTTAAAACTAAGACAACAAGATAAGGTAATCCACTATATAGCAACAACACATATACGCTTAACATCGTGTTTTGGTAGTTTGCAAACCGTTGGTATCGTAAGTCCACTTTTGCTAAACTAAACTCGTAATTGAAGTTTGGAAATTGAAGATCCCGAAGAAAAGTCCAAGACAATCTACCAAAGTGATTGGTGCAGGTAAATGTACACTGATTGGTGCACATATGTGTTGATGTACAGAAAGCATTCATATTGATAATAGAAGAGTCTTCATTTAGTCTCTTAATCTGCAGGGTGATTTTTAATTGTCATGACCTCTCCTTTTCCTTGGTACTTTTCTTAACTAACAATATCTCGAACTCAGAACCCCTATTTTCTTGAACCATCTTCAACTTTATGTTCGTCTAGTTTGCGCTTGTATCATTTGTTGATGGCGGATCCAGGACATTGTGTTAGGAGGAGCACAATGAAAGAGAGCAATTTGAGCAACTTTAGCTATTTATAATTTGCTATTAGAACTTCAAAATCAGAAAGTGTGATAAATCATTCTTCTAAAATCTGTAAGGAACATGTTTCTAAAATCCGCAGCTCTGCCTTGCCTGCCTGCCTATATGCTTGTTCTTGATTTTTTCCTTCGAAGATGTTCTTCTTACCTCTTCTTTCGATCGTTTTGATTAGGAGTAGTAGACTAATACTTAGAAATTTGAGAGTTAGGGGGAAATGGATTTGTATCAGATAATTACAGCATACCTGGAGTGGGGCGGGGCGACTTGGCGGCGCTGGGAGGAGTCGACGTGGGGAAGAAGAGTCACATGGGGAGGAGTCGGCGTGGGGCGACTTCGGCGTGGGGAAGAGTCGGCGGCGTGGGGAAGAGTCGGCGTCGAGGACTCGACGGCGTGGGAAGAAGAGTCGGTGGGGAGGAGTCGGCGTGGGAAGCGACTCGGCGTGGGGAAGAGTCGACGGCGTGGGAAGAGTCGGCACGGGGAGGAGTCGACGGCGGGGCGATTCACAAGGGGAAGGAGTGCACGGCGTGAGGAGGAGAGGGAGCGTGGAGGCTTGCGACGTTGGCGGTGGAGGCGAAGAAATCGTGGTCGCGGAGCAATTCAAGCGCATGGAGCTAGGGCAAAAATGGAGGAGCGCTGCTGTAATATTGTTCACTCTCCTCATTACTATCGGTTTTCCAAAAACCGATAGAAATACTTGTACTAAGGAAAACCCTAGGAGGCATATTCCTATCGGTTTTCAACTAAAACCGATACAATGATAGTATCTCTATCGGTTTGTAAATGAAAACCGATAGAAATACTTGTACTAAGGAAAACCCTAGGAGTGATATTTCTATCGGTTCTAAAGTAAAACCGATACAATCAAGGATAGTATTACTATCAGTTTTATTATAAAACCGATACAAATGATTATGTATATGTGTTGCTTTTAATAAGAACCGATACAAATATAGGCACTGTTTGTTTTCCTGACAAACCATAAAGTCTGAATTTACAGAGATATCTGATCAAAGAGTGAAAAGGCCATATCTTTTGCACACATAGTTGGAATTATTTGAAAGTTTGCAGAAACATACTTTGTGATACTACAGATCTTTTCTAAAAAGGATTTTGGCAAAATGAGTAAGCATTGAAAACAGAAGCCCAAATTCACTTTGTAGGCATACTTTTTGGTCAAAGAGTAGAAAAGTCAAATCTTTCTCAAATAAAGTCCAAGTATTCTGAAAATTCCCAGAAATGATTTGATGTAGAGTGCCTTCTTTTTATTCCATTAAGTAGCTACATACCACAATGCATTGACAAAATTTGTGAAAGTTTCATACGTACACATAACCTTTGCAAACACATATCAACTGATACAATGATGTACTCCTTTTATTTACAATATAACCCTTCTTGATGATCTACACGCATATAATTTCTTCCATGTGTGTCGTTGTCACCGCTAAGACAGGCCCCATCCGCAAACGGAGGTATTTCATCGAATTGGTCGTATTCTTCTTCATCTATGATATTTTCGACACCAACGATCCGCCGCTTACCATAAAGGACGATGTGCAACCTCGGATTGGTCGGATCACGCACATAGAAGACTTGATTTGCTTGCTTCGCAAGTACGAATGGGTCATCTTTATAGGCGAGTCTGTTGAGATCCACAAGAGTAAAACCTCTCTTGTCGACCTTCACTCCATGTGGAAGTCCCACCCACTTACATCGGAACAATGGAATTTGGTATATTCCGTAATCGAGCTTCCAAATTTCTTCGATCACCCCGTAATAAGAGTTCATTGCCATTGAGGATCCTCCTTTCAGTTGATGTTCATCTGACAAAGCATCTATCTCGACACCGCTGTTTTGAACAAGTACTCAGATCATCGACTTTCAAATGTAAAAGGTGTACCCATTAATATCGTACCCTCGCCATGTCTCAGACATTAAATCTAGGTCCGTCACCAACCATTTGATAGTATCACTAACAGAGACCTCGCCTCTGCTTGAACCATGTTAGAAATCTATCGTTGTGTTCTCGCATGATGGAAAGCTCATCCATATGTGGATTCTCTTCTCGTAAAATCGACTTGTGCTGCTCGATATACCCTGCAACTTCTGTGCTGTGCTGCAAGACTGTCAGATGCGCTTTGCAATACATATCAAACTGTGGCCTCGTTAGTTTCGCCCCAACAGTTCCTTTGCCAGATAGTCTGCCCTCATGGCGAGATAGAGGAACACCGATTGCTTGTCTTCTCCCGAGATAGTCCACGCAGAACTCAATAACCTCTTCAGTCCCATAACCTTCCACAATACTACCCTCAGGTTTCGACCGATTCCTCACGTAGGACTTTAATATACCCATGTACCTCTCGAACGGATACATGTAACGTAAGAATGCGGGGCCACATATCTTAATCTCTCTGACAAGGTGAACAACAAGATGGACCATGACGTCGAAGAACGATGGTGGGAAATGCATCTCAAGCTGACATAGAGTCTGCACCACCTCACTCTGTAAGTTGTCTAGCATATCAGGGTCAATAACTTTGCAGGAGATCGCATTGAAGAAATAATGAGCTTCGTGATTGCAAACCCGACATCCTCAAAGTGAGAATATTTCGATAGCAACCGGAGCATTTGGGTCATCAAGACATGGCGATCGTGGGACTTCATGCCCAACAACTTCAAATCATCCATGGACACCAAACTTCTTAATGTTTGCGGAGTAGCCGATGGAACTTTAATACCTTGGAGACATTTGCAGAGATCTTCTTTCTCCTTCTTGGACAGGTGTAGCATGCAATGGGATGTACGGACCTTTCCCATCCTCCTCTATCACCGCAAGCCTGGGCCCGATTCCCATGTAGGCCATGTCGCGACGAGCATTCACACCATCCTTGGTCTTCCTGTATGTTCAGCAGATACCAACCAAATTGTCGCAGACATTCTTCTCAACGCATGACATCAATACAATGTCGGACATCTAACTCCTTCAAAGACGGCAAGTCCCAAAATATGGACCTCTTCTTCCAAATTGTCCTAGTACGAACAGATTTACGACTCTTTCCGCATCAAGTTCAATATCCTCCACACGTGAATATACTTGCCTTCCACTCATAGGTGCGGGGCGAACGGACTTCCTCTTCCCATCAAATTTGTCATCCATTTTACTAGATCGATGACTTCGAGGTAGAAACCTACGGTGACCCATATACACGGTTTTCTTGGAATTCGGTAGCCATAGGCTCTCGGTCTCCTCTTCACGAGATAGGACACGCTTTAGCTCCTTTCAGATCTGTACTCGCCAAATTACCAAGCCGGAAATCATTTATGGTACAAAATACCATAGCTCGAGGGTGAAATACTCTCTTTGTATGCATCCCACACCACGACCCCCTCATTCCACAATTGTACCAAATCCTCGATCAATGGTGCAAGGTACACATCAATATCATTTCCTACTGCTTGGGTCCCGAGATTAGCAAGGACATCATGATATACTTCCGCTTCATGCACAACCAAGGAGGAGGTTGTAGATACACAACAGAATCGCCACGTCTTTGTGACGCCGCTCATGTTACCAAACGGATTCATTCCATCGGTACTCAACCCAAACCTTATGTTCCTCATTTCGCACCAAACTCCTCATGTTTCCAATCGATGTTTCTCCATTGAGCCGAATCAGCGAGGTGTCTCACTTGCCATCTTCCTTTCGAGACTCATAATGCCAACACAACAATTTTGCCTCTCGATTTGCAAACAACCGCCAAGACGGGAATGATGGGCAAGTACCACAATACCTTGGCCGGTGCACCTTTAGTGACCTCTTCACCATCGTTGTTTCGCTCTTACGCTTCTTGTCGTTACGCTTCTCCTTTTGTTTGTACCGGGCACACCGACAAACGTGCAGCCCCCGATATGCGTTAGGTACAAGATGCAATCATTAGGACATGCATGTATCCTTTCTATTTCCATTCCCATGGGACACATGAGCTTCTTCGCTTCATAAATGCTTGTTGGCAACTCGCTTCTTCTCGAAGCACATCCGATAGAAGAATTAGAAGTGCATTGAAACTTGTATCCGTCTAACGGTGTTTTGCCTTCATTCAACAATGCAAGGACCGAACCCAACTTGGTGTATTCCGCTTTGCAACCTCGTGAACAACGGTTTGGCATCGTCTTCCATCAAGCTTTTAAACTTTTCAACTCTCTTTCCGTAATTACCTCCACATCCCGCAACATTTGCTCCAAATTCTCATCCTCAAACATATCATGCTGCAACTCGTCATCCGGTTCCACCGTATCTTCGCGTTACACCGGAAGGGTACCACATTGCCTCGCCGTGATGGATCCAACACGTAATTCCTCACAAAGCCACGCCGAATCGTGGTCCTCGATTTGAGCCGAGTTGTTAAATCTTCTCAGATTGGTGCAATCAATGCAAGGACAATATATGAAGTTTACACCTCCTCACAATGTCCTCTTCGCAATTTTTTGAACTCCTTAACACCCTCTCAAATTCAGCACTAAACGACTTTTTCGATACATCCATTCCTTACGGTCCATCTCAGTAATTAAACTTCGCACAATAAATATTGAGACACCTAGCTAGCTATTTGAAATATTGAGACATCATTTCAAGTTAATATTACCTTTATGTAAATAGAGGATGAGTTCCAAGATATATAAAATATGTACTCGATCGATATCTAGATTCTTCTCCGGTTTAGTGCTTTCAATTCCTTACATAGGAGACCTACATTTTTAACATCAACAATGATATCAAATAATCTAATTATATAGCTACTGTAGTACTTGCAAATCTTTTGACTACAACAAAACAAAACAAGGGTACCAACGATGACTCCTAATCTCTAAATAGGTTAGGTCCTAATCCCATTCGAGGATATGTGGTTGAAAGTTCTTGTTGTTGTACAACTCAGAAAATTTGGCAAGATCTTCATTGTTCTCCATATACACGCCTCGACAACAGTCAAGAGGGTGTGTATATGGAGAACACCAGGAGACGCTACCAAATCTACTCGAGTTGTACAACACACCAGAACTTGCCCAAACCACATATCCTCGAATCGCCCAATTAAAAACGTGGACAATTCGAGATCGCCACTTATAAATATGCCATTTTGTTCGCATATTTATAAACAAGCATCCTCGAACAGAGACGAGGTTCCATGCCTAAACTCTAGCATTTATCACATGATAGAAATTAACAATAATTCCATATTAACAAGAGCACTACAATAATTAAATAGATGTGTGCTTGACAAATTAATAGAGAGTGTGAACTGATAGCATATACTCAATTCCAAAGGTAACTTAAACTTTATTCACGATGTATCAAAATTACCTAGTGCAAAATTGAAGGGTTTAATTTAAAGGCCGATTGCTCACATTTTGAAGAAAAACAAGAAACGAGGGTAAAAAGAAGGAATCACCTCAAGATAAGGCTTCAAATTTGCCCTCTTAACACCTATCCTTGAGGACTTCAAATTTTATCATCCAAGTATTGCTTCCAAGCACGTAATATGAGCTGTTGATCGGCGGTGAGAAATCTCCTCCGAACAACAACAGAGATCTTGTTCCCGAGTGGTATATATAACCTAGCGAGGACATCACAATCGGTTCTCAACTCAAAAGCGATAGTGATTTTCACGTTATCACTATCGGTTCTTTCCATAAAGCGATAGTGATGATCACGTGAACATCACTATCGCTTTTTCTTGGAACCGATAGTGATGTATACCCACATTACTATCACTTCTATAAAAAGAACCGATAGTGATATATACGTGATCATCACTATCTCTTATTTTCTTGGAACCGATAGAGATGACAGTCCATATCATTATCGCTTGTTAGTTGAGAACCGATTGGGATATGTCGAGTCCATATCACAATCACTATAATCTCAGAACCGATAGTGATTATTACTAACACCCCGTCCGAAGTTATCTATCACAATCGTTTTTTCCTGAAAACTTAAGAACCGACACAGATAAAGCGATAGTAATGTGCCGTTCTGTAGTAGTGAGGCGAGAATCGAAACGTGTTCTTAGATGGATTCACGTGTCGCATGTTGCCGTATCGAGACAATGGTTGGCGCCAGTATTCGTCAGGATTCATGGATCGAAGTTATCATATTCGTAGTTGCAAGATCGGACCACACCCCCTGTCAGACAATCTCTTGTCCATTTATATATATGGACTGTGCGATGCAGTTTGTCCCCTAATTTCCTCCCGATGCTTGCCGTCCTGCAATACCAAGATGACTACGCACGTTGCACAAGCAGAACATCAAGTTGTCAGATTGGGAACCAACTGGGATCAGATTTAGCGTTAAATGTTGACGTCCTGCCACCATTGTGTTTCTCTAATTCCATCAATGACTCATTGTGTCGGAAGCAAGGTATAAAATAGAAATGGAGGCATCAGGTTTGCGTAGACGATGAGCTGTGAGTGACGCAGCTGATGAAGGACGAGCTGTTAAATTAACTAAAAGAATCGACCTCGCCTGTATTATCAGCCTTCATCTCAGTTTGAAATTTTAGTTGTACATCATTTATTCTTTTCGATTTAATAGATCATATTAGCTAGTATTTATTTGTACTTCCTCTTATAGCAGAGTGATAGGAATACTCTCAACAAATCAATAGGTAGATCTGATTTCTACTACCTATCATATGTTATTGGTACAATGTATTGAAGATTTCTCTTAAATTTCCTTCGAATTTAAGGTATGCATGAGCGAATGACTTAGTAATCTACTGTTTGAAATTGGAAGAGTCAGGAGGATTGAAGACGAAGGTTAGATACAAATAATACAAATGCAAATGACTCATGGAAAAGGTAGAAATGGAAATGCAGGCGTCGACGAGGATAGTGACATAGTGTACTGCATATATCATCTTTTCAGCACGTTTAAGGTACATTTGTTGGCTTATCCATTAGAGCACTAACTGAACTCTTTTGGTGTGCGACTATTCTTTGACTGGACAACGAGAAAGTGTTGGTAAACTGATGAAACCACTTCAGATCAACAAAAAAAAATTAGCATCATCTAATGAGACCTATCAAGCATTACATCTGATGAGAGATGGACACAAATACAGGAACCCATTGTTAACACCATCATCATCTCTGCAACTGCAGACAAAGTTCATGCCAACTTCTGAATCCACTTCACTTGTCGGTACTCTATAGATAAATTTATG
This sequence comes from Guadua angustifolia, assembly GCA_036346375.1. Lineage (NCBI taxonomy): Eukaryota > Viridiplantae > Streptophyta > Magnoliopsida > Poales > Poaceae > Guadua > Guadua angustifolia. The sequence goes on along the minus strand of CM070520.1, from coordinate 52,909,629 downwards.
TGCAGAAACACACACTCAACAACAGCCACTACAGGTTCCCACTTGCTTCTGGTGGACGGCGTTCGAGGCTGTTTAGCCAACAGTGCATCAGGCTGGTCTGAAACTGCAATTCCTGGTCTGAAACAGCCTCTGCATTTTGCGTTGAAGTATAAGTGAATTGCCCGTCTTTCTTCATCAGCTTAAGTTTTTGAGTGAACTGGCTGGTGCATATAACTCAATATAGTATCGGAATCAAGAGGTCTTGAGTTCAAAACCCGGTTGGCGCAATTAAAAAATAATAATTGTAACCCACTTCTATTCCACGTCCTAGACTTAAGGGAGTCTGTACGTTGGAGGGGTGTTGAAGTATAAGTGAATTGTCCATCTTTTCTCGTCAGCTCAAGTTTTTGGGTAAATTGGCTGGTGCATGCAACTCACTATTTTGGATTAAGCATCCAAGCAGAGCACAGGGAGATAGCACATGCAGGAGACGAGGGTTCACAATATCGAAATCACGATTTTCGAACGATATTTGGTTTTCAATTATCGGTAAAAACCGGTCAAAAATCACTAGAAATCGAATGGTTAAGAAATCAATTTTTTTGAAAAAATAATAAAAAATTGACCGTTTTCACCAATAATCAAATGATTTTGATCAAAAACAGATTGATATTCACTAAAAATCGATGGCTAATTGAATGTTTCTTTTAACCGATTTTTGAGCGATTTTCGCTCGATTTTCACCGATTATCGACCAATTTAAGTCGTATAATTTTTTAAAATTTTGAAATTTTTTAATTTTATTTTTAAATTAGACCGATTTACCGACCGGTTTCAAATACTGAGCCAGCTCGATACGGCCGATAATGATGATATTCGAGCTATTATTGACGATATTGTGAACCTGCAGGAGACCATAGCTGGTTAAAGGTGAACTGCAGGACGATTTCTTTACAGCATGTTTGACCAGCACATAGAAAATAAGGAACATGCAAGATGATTGTAAAAGAAACAAACTTAGCAGTCAGTAACAACATCAGTAAATGTACTCCTTGTTGGAACAGTAATGAGCTGAGGTAAATTTCTGCCCAAAGTACATGCCCGCCAACGGACTAGGTTCATGTGCACAGTTAGCAACGGCAACTTAAACAGTTACAACTGTAGCGCTCAGCACTGCAGAACGTAGATCTAAGCCGTTGGCTCTGAAAATGGACGGCTAGATGAGCAGTTGCAGTAACCGCACCTGGTCCCTGTCCCCCACCATCTCCATGCCACACCATAAAACAAAGACCGGAGGAATAATTTTCAGATATCAATGTGCTAAATATGGAAACAAATTCTGTAGAGGAGTTATGCAAAATTAATCATGTCCCACTCCGATGGATGCCACGTGTCCATCTAGCTAAATCTCAACTTCACCCCACCAACAGTATTATTAATTGGAGGAGTGAGAAATCAAGAGTATTATTAATGGGAGGAGTGAGAAATTAAATGAATGGTTGAGATTGGCAAGATGAACACGTGGTATCTATCGGAGTGGGGATGTACAGAGTTAAATTTGTATACCTCCTCTGCGCAATGCTCCCGATCAAATTATCAAAAAATGATCATCTGCACCGATTACCAAAAATTAATTTGTGGAGTTCAAGTCCAATCAATATCAAATTTGCAGAATAACAAAAAAAAAAAAGGTTGGAAAGCAAGAAGAAAACAGATGGATGCAATTTCTGTTTGTCTCGTTAGAAACAACTTTCCTATTGATTTTGCGTCTTGTTTCTATGCACAATTTGCTCATACAGAAACAAATTAAAAGTCCACTAGCTGGCTAAACGCGCCTGACCCTCACTGGGAGCCCGCCGCTGATGGAAGCGGTGAGCCCCGGCACAAACTTCGGCGCGCAGGCACCGCCCCCATTCTCTCCGACCACCTCTACGTCGAATGCTCTCACCACCGCCACGCTGACGGCCTTCATCTCGGTGACGGCGAGCTCCTTGCCGAGGCACACGCGGAGGCCGCCCTGGAACACCGGATACTTGTACGGGCTCTCCGGCAAGAACGATCCGCCGGGGCCGTTGAGCCACCGCTCCGGCCGGAACACGTCGTAGTCGGCGCCCCAGATGCGCGGCATGCGGCCCATGGCGTAGGGGTGGTACATCACGCGCGCTTCGCTCGCGACGTAGGTGCCGTCCGGGAGAACGTCGGCTTCGGCACAGAACTTGGAGTCGAATTGCACAGGTGGGAAGAGCCGCATGTTCTCGTACATCACCGCGTGAGTGTAGTGCAGGCCTTTGAGGTGCTCGTAGGTGACCGGCCTCTTGCCGCCGGCCTCCGCGCGCATGGCGGCCGCGACCGCGGGGTTCTTGGACAGGAGCATGAAGAGCGTGGTGAGCGCGGAGGACACCGTGTCCCGCCCGGCGAGGAGGAAGCTGACGACGATGTCGCGGAGGTACTTGTCTTCCATGGCATGCACGTGATCTCCAGCCGAGGCGGCCATGAACCTGGACAGGAGGTCGTGGCTGTTGGCGACACCCAGCTTCCTGCGCTCCCGGATAATCACCGCCGCGAGCCCATCGACGAGCTTGATGGCCTTCTTGAGCTCCCTCTCGGATCCGATGTTAAGCAGCCGCTTCATCTTCCACAACAACGGCAACGCAGCACCGGCCCGCATGGCGGATAGCCGCGACGCGGTGTCAAACGCGTTGGCCAGCTCCGACATGGGCATTTCCTGGTCGAGGCAGCCCGGGTCCAGCCCAAACGAAATCTTGCAGATGGTGTCGAAAGCGAAGCGCCGGAACAAGTCCTGGAGGTCGACCACCGTGCCTTTGTCGGCGGCGTCGGCCAGGATCGGCGTGAGGCGGGTCTCCACCTCCTGGGCGACGATCTTGTAGGCGTAGGAGCGCACGGTGACGCTGCCGAGCTCGAGGCTGGCCATCTTGCGCTGGTTGCGCCAGGCGTCGCCGTCGACGTTGAAGATGCCGCTACCGAGGAGGTCGCTCAGGAGCGCGGCGAAGGGCTTGCCCTTGGGGAAGTTGTCGAAGCGGGTCCTGAGCATGTACTCGACGTTGGCCGGGTTGGCGGTGATGGTGCAGCCGAGGACGTGGACGTGAACGGTGCCCGTCGCCGACTGGCGGAGCAGGTGCGCGTACCAGTCGCCAAGGTTGGTGAAGTCCCTCGCCCACGACCCCGTCAGGTACGCGCGGCACACACGGCAGCTGCACCACGGCCACCGCCGCACGACCAGGAGCGCCGCGCCGAGCGCCACCAAGCAGAGGGAGAAGCCAAAGAACGCCAGTCCCGCACACCGTGCGCCCCATGAAAGCTCCGTGGCATCCATGGCTAGCTCTAGCTTGAGTTAGTTACTGACAAAAGGGAAAATCGGAGCAGGTTCGAGCGAGAGGAGGGGAAAAAAAATGCGAGTTTGTGTGGGGAGACTCAAGGAGGCCCTGCCTATATATATATATATATATAATGCGTGCGGGTCGACGGGGAAGAAATTAAAGCACATGGGGCACGTGCGCTAAAGCCTAAGCTACGTTTCTCCTGCATGCCGCCGGCTTACTTTTGCGTGTACCCAGCTCATGTCCCCGTCATTTTGCATAGTGTATGACAGCTGGGTCCAAATGCACGAGAGAGGAGCACAACGAGACACGGGAGGAGGTTGCCGGCCGGCGCCTCCGTCGCAGGCCACCTCCCACGGGTTTCGCCATTGCAAGCTCGCCGCACCTCACGGAGCTCCGCCGCCGCCGGTATTGGAGGTGGATGGTTTGCTTGGGAATTGTTACAGGGATTTGTGAGAAGGATATGAACATACGACTGACTGTTGGATTAATCGCAGCAGCTAATAGAAGTTAGTTTTTTTTTTTTGAAGACGGCAGCCGCCGTGGTTATATCAGCCGCTAATAGAAGTTAGTTTTTTTTAAAAAAAAACTAAAATAGCCAAAAACGCTTACATTTTATTAAAAGAGAAGAACAACAACGAGCTATAAACGCATACCTATACACCCCCTCCCACAGACGCACATACTCGGCTTCGCGTAACGTCCGCACGTGGGCGGGCTGCGTGCACCTGAGCGCATCGAGCCAACCGAGCAAGGTTCGGCTCTCAAAACTTCTGAAAGAAGTTAGTTTTACAAGTTGAAAATTTAGCCAAATATTTACTCAGTTGTTATAAGTGGTAAAGTAAGTTGTCGTACTACCAAAACTGGGGATGGGAACAATTTTTAAAATCAGCTCTAAGCTGTTGGGATTCCATCGTGCAAAATATGCGTATTTGGACGCTGTGCCTGTTAGCATCTATAATTTTTTTTTCTCGACCTTGCTGTGGTCCTCTCCTCTATTCTTTCCATGGTCCAGACCCCATTTGCTAACCGCTCCGATCATGCACACGGTGACACGTACTAGCAAAAAACTTATACATGTGACGGCAGATCGCCCTGTCCAAGGCAGCTCAAACGCGTGTGCCGACGTCTGGGCGCTTTAGCATTCCAAGTACAACGATGTGCATGCGGCTAGTTTAGACATGGCGATGCGTGTGCAGCTACGCATACAACGCGCGCGTGTAGCGCTCATGTCTGCATATCACCTGCCACGGTCTGATTGTCCAGAAGGTATGGCAGGTGGCACGATCTAGACTGCTATAGAGCTCCTGTGGCTCGAAAAAAAGGTACCGAGCTTAGTGTGCTTTGTAGGATGTCGTGTTTGGTCGGCTAGTACTTCCCATGATGTGGGTGCTTGCAAGGCGTGGCGTGGCGTCTTGTCGTTGTTGGGTGTGGCGCTGCCCTGATAGCAACCTTCAGAGCTGCCGTTGTTCGACAGAAAGTCCCTGGCACGGCAGGCCACTGCCTCCCTCGCTCCACCGATCGCTTTTGCTCTCGCCTGACGTGTCGCACTGCAGCCCTTCTTCCTAGTATCCCTAGCACGGCAGAGACACGTATTGTCTCTTGCGCTTTCCACTCTAATAAAAGAAATCAATTTTGCAATTTCAACCCATAGAAGGCTAATTTTATATATCGAGAATACAATTTAGGGGCCAGAAAATCGAACACCTCTTTATAGCTGGGTTGTCCTTTTGTTGTGAGTTGATCGAGGAAGTGACTTGTGTGGTTTACGGCTGCACAGCAAAGCTAGGCATGCTCCTTGGTCTACGCACGAGTTTTGATCTTGTCATCAAGCATCCATTTAACTATTTAATTAAGTATCCAACCCTGTACCCAAACCACCTCTTCTTCAAGTGGTCGATCATATGCTCACAGGAACAAGAGTCCATGTGAAGCCAAAACCACGTCGCCCGCGCAGCCGGTCGCTAATTCCATGAACTCCGACCGCCTTTTTTCCATTGATGGTCCGTGTGCCGGTGGTCCGGCAAGGCACAGCCGTACCGTACCGCCTGCATCGACGTTGGTTGGCAGTCTATATCACCGCAGCTCGAAAGCGTACCGTTTCCCCGACATCCATAGGCAAGCGTACGTACGTACCAAGCTCCTGAGGCCACATCACGGTGCATGTATAACTTTTAGATAGCGTCTGGTTAGCCGGATAAGGTCGATAGGGTATGGCCATTTGTGGATCTGGAGTTATTTAATTGTTGGGATAAATAGATAGATAGGATATGATCATCTAAGGTGTGTTTGGTAAGACTTCAGCTTCACGAGATCTGGTGAAGCTGGGTATTTTTAGCTCCACCAAATCCGTGAAGCTGGAGCTGTGAGTACATTAAGAGTGTTTAGATGGATCATCTTATTTACTTTTAAGACTAAAAATATAAAGTTAATTTACTTTATTTTAGCCTACAAGTTTCAGATCTCATGTGAAGCTGGGATCTGAAGCTCTACCAAACGGGCCCCTAGTTTTTTCGAATATTCTCTCAAGATACTGGATAGAGCCTTCCATAAAAAGGCCGGACGGGCTTATTCAGTTTGTTCCATAAAGAGATGTATTCAGTCAAATTTAAATTTTGCCGAAGTGTACTCGGTCAAGTTATAGCTAAATTTTGTCCAAAAATTCAAATTTCATTCAAATTTTGTCCCAAAATTCAAATTTCACTCAAATTTTGTCCAAAAATTTTAAATCAAAATTTGAAATCTTGATTATAACTAGCCCATCAATCCAACCAAACAAAAAATTAGCTCATTCTATCTATTCTCATCTATCCAACTAAACAAAAAATTAGCTCTTCCGTATCCACCCAACCAAGTAACCAACTGGATAGCTCGATCCCATCCATACTAGATGGCCATATCCCATCCAAACTTATCTAGGCAACCAAAAACACAATTGTGATGTATCATGACAACTAATTAAATTACTTACGGAGAGGTGCTTTTATGCTTAGTAGTACAAATATTAAAGTTTGAATGAAAGATAGATAATGATTACTTACTGTAACATCCCAAAAAATTAAAAAATAGATAAAATATGAATTTTAGTTGGAATTATGATTTAATTCTGAATTTTCTTTATTTCCTGTGTTTTCTTGGATTTTGATCTTTAAAGAATGATTTATATTATTGATTTCCTCTTTTTCAAATTGTGAAGACTAAAAATTAAAAGAAAATGAAATATGATATTTTATCTGTAAATATAGTTTTTTTTCATTTCCATTTTTTTCATGATTTTTTTGGATTTTTCATTAAAGGAAAAACATTTGCAGTATTAAAATTCTCTTCCAAAAAATGTGAAGACCAAAAAAAATTAAGAATAAAATATGAAAAATTTTATTTAAATCCCAGGACACCTTCTGAGTGTCCCCAAAAAGTTTCAAAGGAATGTAAAAGCATTTAACACTGATAAGAAATCAAAAATAGTATTTGAAGATTATGAACAAAGATATTATCAGAATTTTTAAAAATATCTAAGCATGATAATCTACTAATATTTTTATGGTGTCATATATACAATCAAAGGAAACTAAATAAAATTTCATAAAAATATAACCTAATTTGGTGCAATTAGAAAATCAAAAACAAAAACTATAATTAATCAACAAAAACATTGTTAGAATTTTATAAAATCACTCATGGTTGACAGTGTTTAAGAGTTCGCTCGCGGATTCGTTATGTTAGGCACCGCTAAGCGCTAAGGTCAGATTTATGCGCAATTATGGTCTCGGCGTTTTGGCCTCGGCGTCGAGAATTAATATAATTCATATATATTATTGATTTTATTATGAATAAAAATTTTAGTTTTTTTTTCTAGTTATTTGCAAATTGCAAGACATCAAATATTAAAGTAGAATATTAAACTAAAATACTTGAACAAATACTACTCAATTAATCAAGTAATAAACTAAGTTGTAAGTAATATGTTAGTGACTTAGTATACCTTATTTTGAGGGCGACAAAGTGAATCTTTTAATCATGGTCATCAGGTCATGTAAACAATAGATTAAAATGGTCTCTCTCATAGTTTTGTGCCAGCCGCCAAGGACCGCCAAAGACCGCCAAGACCCGCCAAGGACTGCCAAGGACGGCAATTTCGGCCTAGCCGCCAAACAGGCCGCCAAGGGCTGAATTCATTGCGTTTATAGCCGCCAACCGCAATATTAGCCACAATATCGCTGCCAAGTACTGAATTTTCGAACACTGATGGTTGATCATTCTATGAATTTTTTATGGTAACCTGTGAATACTCATAGTATCACATAGAAGGAAATTAACCTCATTTGAAACCTCAAAAAAATAAAAATTAGAAAACAAATAAGTGGAATAGAGAGCTTGTCAGATTTTTTAAAAAAAATTGGACAAATGTGATCATCATCTGAAATTTTTGGAGATGATAAGGTACGTTTTCCTTGAGATCATACACAAAAAATTCAGACCATGAATAATAGCTCAATTAAATGCAAAACCAGCTCTGCCCTAGCTAGAAGAATCCATTGCCTTCTCTTGAACTCAATGACATGTGGGACCTACCCTGTTCCCTAGCCCACCTGGCAGCACCCATAGCCTTGCTCTCTTCTCAGCCTAGCTGCTCTCACCCGTGCCTCACCTCTACCCACCCCACACCAGTAAGAATTTGCCAACAAATTCACTGCCACAGTAGAACCTCACCGTGTCTCATCATGTGCGAAGCTTCAACACTGAACATGCTCACGCCATATGAACTCAATCTTGCTTTTGTGCCACCATTATTGTCCCTGGAACCCAGTCGCGCTCCTGCTCTCTCCTTCTCCTAGCTAGTACCGACCTCCCCTCATTGTGCCGCCGAGCCAACCAAGCGCCTCCCCGGGTCTTCCATTGCCCAACCGAATTTGACCGCCATATATGGCCAAGGGTACTCCATACCTAGCCACAATGAGCTCACCCATGCCCTGCACTACACTAGATCTAAAAACTCGCATCGCCGACTGCTCAAAATGCAGCTGCGCATTCTGCCTATTAAAACCGGCCTACCACTACCATAGCCTCCCACAACACCTCCACATTCCTCTAGAGCTCCACGACTCGAGCATCACCAGCATTGCGCCACCATTTCAGCCATTACAATAGGAACCTGTAGCTTGGGCTATAATCAATTTCGGCACCTGGGTGAGTATTAGACCAATTCCTTGTGCATAGATGACCTTAATGGGTCACTAAAGCAATCTCCAGCCTTGTTTACAGCTCAAACTGACTAAATCACTGCTGCAGCTCCACCTTCTTCTTAGCCTCCGGTCGCATAGTGACAAGCTACCACAGAGCTTCCCTAACCCAGCCAAGTGGTAAAATGAACTTTCCTTGTCCCATTGATGCTTTCCCCCTCATTCACCTATGTGCAAACCCTTTCTTCGACCTTCCTAGTTGACCACCGCTGCCTCTGCCATGATGCGCCGTTGCAAGCTCACTTTTGGTCACAGCTGCCCACCTCCAAGGGTACCCCTAGACTCCTCGTGGCCCACTCTAGCTACCCATGGCAATGAACAGAGGAAAACATCGCTGGATCCTCGCCAATGAGGCTCTCCCGCATCGCCCTTGCTTTCTTTGACTAAACATGGGCCTTGTTCGTCAGTCTCAAACACCCTTGCACTCACATAGTCACTGAACCATGGGGCCATGCTGTCAACTGCTAGGAAATTAAATCAGAAAAATCTGAAATTAACAAAAGCTGTTTCCCTTTTGAAGGCGTATTTCCTATTTTTCCAATGGATTTTCAGAACCTAGAATATTTAAACCTTTATAACTTTTGCATCGTTAGCCCAATTCCAATAAAATAAATTTATAAATTCATATAAAATTATAATATTTCATAATATTAAAAATATTTAATTTTTAATCTCAGTTCAAAATATTTGAATTTGAAATTCAAATAAACCTAATATGGTCCCTATTTGAAATATGAAAACCCTATCTCCTAAATTGTGAAATAAAGTATAACTATTTTTGAGACAATAAGTATCCCATTTGTGCAAAAATATTTCAATTTCAGTTTAGTTTGAATTGAATTCACAAAGAAATTATTTCTAATGCATGCAAAATTCAAATATGAATAACTATTGAATAAAAGCTCCAAAAATTATGGAATAAATTCCAAAAACTTCAAGAACCTTAAGTATCCCTGTTATATAAAAATATTATATATTTAATTAAGATTGAATAAAGCTTATACATATATTTGTTTTCATTGCACATAATAATAGAATATGAATAAAAGTCACAAATAAATGCTAATACAAATAAAATCAGTTATAAAACACTCCTAAGATCAAAACTGTAACATTCCAAATTTGAGGTTTTTGAGTTTTTTGTGTTTGTATTTCAAAATCCGAACTAGTTGCATTTTATTTGAATCAATTCCAGCTTAATTTAAATTTGCCAGAAGCAAAAGGATTTAATTTGATTAATCCATACTTCAATTTAAATATTTCTAGTTTTTATTGGGTTTCTTGTGCTTCATGGAATTTTTCTGTATTCTTGGAGGTTTTTCCGAATTTATTTGCTATTTATTCGGATTTATTTGCTTCATTTTGGTTTTTCTGGAATTTCTTAATTCGGAAATGTTTTTAATTTCTTTTTTTCCTCTTCGGGCCGAATTCCTTGCCCCGGTCGCTCCTGTTCCCACCTTCGGCCCATTCTTATTCGCTCCACACCGGCCCACTTATTCGCCCGGCCCAGCCACCAAAAACCCTAAACCTAGCCACTTTCAACCGTAGGATCTTGATCGCACGACTGTCGCTCTCCCACGTAGTTGCGCTCCTTTGGCCACCCGATCGTTGCGTCGTGAACGAACAAGATCGGCCACGTCGCGCACCAGCCAAACCCTAACCCTATCGTGCACCTTTCCTCACCGTTGGATCTTGATCCAACAGCTGAGCCTCGTTCCGCGCTTCGCATCGCCGGATCTTCACCGCGTGGTCGGGTCCGATGCCGCCACATCGCCCGCGCGACGCCGCCGCCTGTGCAGCCCTAACCCTAATCGCCGCCCTCGGCTTCCGCGCCTTTTCACCCCTCCCGAGGCTATATAAACTCGCGCCGCACACCTCCCGAGGTTTGCCACCTCGCGCCGCCACTTTTCCCCCACTTCTCGCCGGCTGGGACGCCGCCATTGGCTCCCACGCCCTCGCCGAAGTTCGCCGCCGTGCCCGAGGTCTTCTCCGCCGTATTCCTCCCTCTGGTGCATCTCCGCCGTCGTCGTTTGTCCCTCCGAGTTCACCGCTTCGCCATCTCCCGGATCCGCATCACCCCGAGTCCAATTCGCCACTCCTTCACCGCTTGCTGTGCCTTCTTCTCCAAGTCCGGTGAGTTCTAGCCGTGCTCGCGCCGTCGTTTTGCCTCAACTATTCTTGATCGTCCGATCTTTCGTGGTCATTCCAGATCGTGCCACGTCGCCTCGCGCGCGCCCTCGCTCGTGACCGTCCGATCTCCATCCGACGACTCAGATCGCCCCACGTCGTCGCCACCGCATCTTCAACCCTCCGCCATCCGATCCCGAGCCACCATCCGATCCACGCCACGTGTCTCGCCTGGTAAGCCGCCCCGCAGCCCACCTCTCCACCGTCCGATCACTCTCTTGCACCTCAGATGCGGCCATGTCTCACCACCCGCATCTTCACCTCACCGCCGTTCGATCTGCGCCGTGTGGCCAGATGCGCGCCGCGTGGCTTGCTGCGTCAGCCACCTCGTCAGCCGCTTCGTCACCCTCCACGTGGCCGTCCCGTGTCTGCCGCGTCGCTGCCATCTCAGCCCAAATCGCCCACGTGGCAGGCCACCTCATGCCGGTGTGCTGCATCACCCGTGAACTCCTCTGTGCACTCGGTTCACGAAAGACCGAGCCACTGACATGTGGCGCCCACATGTCAGTAGGCTTCCTTTTCTCCTTTTCTGATTTATTTTGAAAATGCGAAATTCCAGCCAATCAAAAGCCGACACGTGTCACCTCCTATGAATTTTCTGATTTTCTCTCCCAAGAAACTTCCAAAGGCCCGTTCTCCTCTGTCCGAACTCCGATTCGAGTGATTCAAATTTCTAAATTCATATATAATCATGCTCTATCTGCCAGTGCCTTTCTTTTTATTTTTGGATTTTATTTGAATTTATTTTATTTATTATGTTCTCGTTTTACGTGTAGACGACGCAGTTGAAACGCAAGCGGATCATCCGGCGGAGGTAGCACCAGCGGGAGGCGTTGAAGGCAAGTCTTCCTTGAACATATTGATCCCAATTTTATGAACATATTATGTTGTTTTAAATTATGCATGCATATTATTTTGCGTAATATACTTTAAATGCAGCTTTAATGCTTAGCTAAATGCCCACTTTGTTATGCCCTCATTGACATTAATCATGACAACCTTGACACCCTAGGTTATATTAAGTACTATAATTGATGATAATTAATAATGTGGTATGGGACGGTAGAATTGCTTAGTCTTGCCTAAATACTTCGGTATCTTACCATTATGGAAATTCTTTCAATCATTGTTCAAAATTTAATTGTGAAATTATGGCAATTGGTATTGCTGGTATTATTTAATTGAATTAAAATGAAAATGGTTTAGACCGGAGCGGATGGTTGTTTGGTGGGTGCGGGATGCACGAGATCTTGTTTAGTGTTTATTCCGCCCTAGTCAATTAAGGACCGAAGCGTGTGTTACCTTGGATCAAGCTTTACCATACAACCACAAGTCTATATGGGTACGACCTGGCTAAGTAATTTGTGTGTATCGTTATTAGCTTCGCCATTGGATTGAATGTGGGTGTCGGGTAGACACTTGCAAGGCGCAAGAGGGGGCTTCTGTACTGGGTGGATTTAACCCTAACAACGGTGAAACCTTAGCGGGCGAAGTTGGTAGCGGTGTCGTATATTGTAAAGGCCTTGTTACGATCTCTCTGCCGGCACACCAAAGGAAGTGTGTTAAGCAACAAGAGTCGATCATGTCTTGTGGGTAAAGTGTACAATCTCTGCAGAGTTAAAACTACTTGAGTAGCCATGCCCACGGTCAAGGGCAGACGAAGTACGCTAGCACATTGTAGATTTTCTGGTTTTGATTTTAAATGAAAATAATGGTTTTGGAAAACCGTGAGTGGATGGAACTCTCGGGTTTTGGTTTGGCGGTTAGAGCCAATCGGGTGGTTGGAACCTATGAAATTGTTATACATCAAATTCAATTATTGTTTATTTATATTTTTTCAAATATTGCTTTATGAAATTACTATTGTTATTTCAAGTTAAATTCAGCTTTATGCAAATGAACCATATTATGCCTTCAATTGTTTAGCCTTGCATTATGTTTCCAAGACTTGCGGAGTACGGTGTGTACTCACCCTTGCAACATCCCAATTTTCCCAGAGGAGTTTGCTGAAGCTGAAGGTGATTATGATTTCTATGCGTATGGATTCGATGAAGGTGATCCGGACTACTAGGGCGCGCACCCCGGTCGATTGCCAGTGGACATATGGATTGGCTCTTTTTGTTGCTACTGTTTAATTTCCGCTGCTACTTACCAATTTAAGCCATAAGGCTTGTTACTTGTAATAATGTGTTTACAATGCTATTTCCCTTTTGCTTAATTACTGTTGTTTACTTTGTGATATGACTATGTTATCATCACTGTGTTCACTGGGTGTGCTAGCTGTTCCTGGACTAGCACGGCTATACTCAGAGGGGTCGGATTTGGAAATCCGGGTCCCAACAAAAACCTACTAATACTACAAAAATTTTTGCATACATATATATGATTTGCACTTACAACCCTAAAAAGAAACCTAACCTCTTATAACATAAACCTTAGAAATATATATTATAAGAAAACAAACCTAAATAATGAGAAACTAGCCCAAGAAACCTTTTTATTACCAAAACCTTCTATTTCAAATTATTTTTTAAATTTGGTATTATTTAACTTCTTTTTGTCTCTTATTGCTTTTATCGATAACGTATAGATACCGACGTTTTCGAGAATACCGCTATCGACCTCGACCCCGAATCAGTACGAAAATTCACATAGTAAGGTAAGCACCCTCTTTGATCATATTGATGCTTTTATTTAAATTAGTTTATATTGTTTTTGTCAAAACTATTATGCATACGTGTATTTTCAATAAATTCGCTATATTGTGGTACAAGTAGCCATAACATTATATATCTCATGGAACTTCCTCAATAAATATTGAATTGTCAACCTTGATAACCCTAGATTCAGGGTACATGATACATAATGTCAACATGTGTATATGCGATTATTATATCATCCTGCTTAGCCATGCTTTAGTAAGGGAACATAGAGTGAATGGGGTTACATTGTTCTTTATAATTTAAAAAAATTAGATATGATTAAAAAGGTTGGATATATGACTTAAAGGTTGCTGATATTTTGGTAAAAATAAAAATAAAACTATAATTTGAAGCGGGTGATTATTGAGAATAGCCAGATGTGCATGAGACTTGCACGTCGATAGAGAGAGTTTATTGCTCAGGTCAGATTAAGAACTAAACTATTGTGTTATTATCAGGCCAAGAAATCAATACAACCATAAGTGCTAGTATGAGATAGCCTTAAACTATTAAGTTATTTAGATTTAGATTTACACATTGGAAGACTAGAGTAGTATAGGTTTTCTGAGATAAATTACTCGCAAGGGTGTCTACACAGAGGTATGAGTGAAACACATACCCATGCAATGGTGTACGCCATACTATGGGGAGAAGTGGGATAATAGAGTATATAACCATTAATTGTACAATGATTATACATATATTTTCTGTTGTCATAGTATGGGTTTGTCATCACCGGGCTGGCGCAATGTTAAGCTTAGGTAATGTAATAGTTATGTCATGACCTCTTGGCCACACGTCAAAAGAAGCATGAAAATAGCGGTAAGAAGTGATCGGTCATGTCTTGTGGGTAAAGTTGTACACCTCTGCAGATTATAAAACTTTTCCAAAAGCCATGCTCGCGATCATGGACACTTAGTAAAGTTAATTATCACATAGTTAGAATTTTTAGTTTTCATAAAAACGATCACATTGAGAATATTTGTTGGAAAGTTGTTATTTCAAATTGTATACTAGGGATTAGCAAAGGAATGGTATAATACTCACAATCATTGAGGATTGTGAGTTGTTATGCATTATGCTACTCTTATTTATTTACATATCAATCAAACTTACTCTTACAAATTCTGTTTGTAAATTACTACTTGGTATTCTTGTTCGACTTCACTTTTATGCAAAATAACTTGCATATCCTTTCCATTGACATAGCATGCATTTATTATATATTTGCGATATATTACAAGTCTTGCTGAGTACACAAGTACTCAATCTTACTTAATTTGTTGGTTTAGGTGAAGATAACGAATTTCAGACGATGCATACTTTGACGCAGATTACGGGAACTATATTAACTAGCTTTTCTATGGTTTATATCTTGTCAATTGCCTGAGGGTTTGTATGGGCATACTACAAGGCTTTTGAATTTCCCTTACAATATAATCTATCTTGTAAAAGACTTTGTTATATAAATAACTGCTATTATCATGTGTATAATATTGAGTATATGTGTGCTACCAATGCTGTAAATGTGTATGCTAGCTACTGATCATGGGACTAATACTGTATGCACATGAGACTTTCTTTTGTAAAACGGAGGGTGGTCACACTTACCCTTACGCTTGCTTCAAAATTTGTGCAAATAATATTAGAAGGGAAATCATAAAAACACTACTCTAACTGTTGTATCTTTTGGTATCTTCACCTTTTAAATTTCCATACCTCTTGTATATAGGTTGGTATCCTCAAATAGTAAAAAGTCTATATTTGTATCGCTAACGCTGACAGGTACAACATACAGAGGCGGAAGGCTGACTGAGTCCGGTGATGCACATCGCCCCAACAGACGATCTCCCAACGATATTAGCATCTACTTTTCCCTTTAATAGATGGATTGATAGATGTGGGTTGTACGTCGTCGAACTGACTTGGTGGTTGCAATTGCATCCTTCCATTCCATTGTCGTGACGACAATACGTTGCCTATTGTTGTGATGTCCTTTTGATTGTGAGTTGAGAAAATGGCATGTGTGGTTCATTGCTGCACAGCAAAGCTAGGCACGCTTTCTAATATATGCACGATTTTTGATATTGTCAAGTCATCAAGCAACCATTTAAGTACCAAACCCTCTAGCCTAACCACCTCTTCTTTAAGTGGTCATATGGTCATAGAAACTCACAACAGCCAATGTGAGCGTCACCGAGCATTGATGCTTACAGCTTCACTTGAAACACGGATATTTTCTCATAATTCTACTAGAATTAAACTGTTTACAATCAAATTCCTACGTTCCAAAAACAATCTTAGCTTTCATTCGCTAACTCTCCACTATATAAGATAACTATTTCTCGTCACTCAAACTTGAATAGGAGGACAGGACATCCGGCTAATCTAAGAAAAAGAAAGTGGGACAGCTAGCACATTCCACAAAGCATGGATGTCCACCCGGGGCTAGTAATTAACTCCCTTGAAATGGGACACAGGGATAAGATATGCATGTCTATCGATATATTTTTAAATGTTTGGACAATGTTTGGTTGTCTGAATAAGGTTGGACGGGATATAATCATCCATAGATTTAGAGTCATCCAATTGTTTAGATGAGTGGATATGGTTATCCAGTTTTTAGAAATATTCCCCCCAATTTGCTGGATAGAGCCATAAAAAAAGGTCGAACGGACTCATCTAGTTTATTGTATGAAGATGTGTACATGATCAAATTCAACTTTGCCTAAGTGTACTCGGTCAAATTCAAATTTTGCCAAAGTGTACTCGGTTAAATTTTGTCCAAAATATCAAATTTCAGTCAAATTGGTCCAAAAATTTTAGACCTAAATTTGAAACTTTGATCACAGCTAGCCCATCCATTTTACCATCCAGTCTCATCTATCCAACCAAACAAAAAATTAGCTAATCATATATCCACTCAACCAAATAGGCACCTGTATGGCTCCATCCCTGCCAGGTTGGATGGTCATATCCCATCTAGTCTCATCGAGGCACCCAAATGCGCCTCACATTATGTGGTTGATTACTCTATATATCACAGGTAATCGAAGGGGTAAGTAATCGTCGTCAACTCTTCATTCGTACTTTAATATTTATACAACTTTAAACAAAAATATAAAAACACCTTTCATATCGCAATCTTCACCTGTTTACATGTGGGTCAATATCCCATCCATAGACATGCATGCTTCTAGGGGTGGGCATTCGGTTAAATCGGTTATTTCGATTCATTTTTTTCGGTTTAAAAAAATCAATTTTGAAAACTGTCAACTGAATAAATTTGAAAACCGAACCAAATTAACTGAAAAAATTCAGTTTGGTTATTCTGTTCTTCGGTTCACCAAAAAATCCAAGACTCTAAGTCACCACTCGCCATATCGATCTACAGCGTTAGGGCTTAAGTGCCATGAAATATGCACAACATAAAAACATTCTTACACATAAAAATTATTCCCACGGTTATTCAGTAATCAGTCAAAACTATTGTGACACTTGCATAGGATGCATCTTATCAAGAACAATTACACTCCATCTACCGCTAATTTTGTTTTCTTGCCTTTTACCCAAGAAACGAATAACTCGACTCTCTAAGAGATGAACACATTATTTCCTAATGAAGAAAGATGAACAAATTGGGGGGCACATGTGAATCAAATCGAATTTGAAACAATAGACGAGAGAGAAGAGGAGGGGGAGGGGAAAAGAAGAGAGATGGGGGAAAGCAAACTTGACTTCATGTCAATGTGCTCGATCCTGCCGTAGGGGTAGAAGAGGCGATCGAGCTTCGAGTGTCGGGTGTCATAGTCTAGGTTCCCCATGAACACGGGCTTCATCTTCCTCAACAAGGATCCCTCGGAACCAAGATCCAAGATGGCACAACAACAAGAAACCCTAGCAAAGGAGAGTAGATCAAATCCTGGCGATCAAGGAGTGAAGATTGCGCAGGCATAAGAGGAGTCAAGAACCCTAACCTAGGCTAGGGGAGGAGAGGGGAGCAGAGAGAGATTAGGTTGGGTGACTGGGTGAGGTTAGTTCAGTTAGTTTGATTTTGAGATTCAAAAACTGAACCAAGTACTGGAAACCGAACAAAGTCAAAATACAAATCAAACCAAAAACCGAAAACCAAAAAAACTGATTTTTTTCGATTAAGTCAATTCAGTTCGGTTTTTCGGTTTCGGTTAAAAATTGCCCACCCCTACATGCTACCTAGCAGCTTGTTGCATGTATGGAAGAGGGAAAAGGTACTATAGTCCACTTTCCGCTGTTGGTTGAGGGCCCCAAGCTACGGTTTCGAAGTAATTCTTTTGTCCAACTTTATAAGATGTATTTTTAATAGTTTTATATGTAGATATAGAATATATTTTATATTCCAATATAAAGTTAGCATGATTTACCACTAAACCCCTAATAAATATTCATCTTCACTAATATATTCTCTCTATATATGCATTGAATATAGTGCTTAATGATAATAATTATGAGTAATCTAGTTATTTATAATATATTCTTGGTCTATGTACTAAGAAGAAATACACCTTATAAACTTGGACATAAGAGTAGGACATTACGAGAAATGGTTTTATTATTTGCTACAGGCAATCCCTAGATTAGCCTCCCATCCATTATTTGGTGTTTTATGCTTTCTGTCTGACATTATGTTTAGAAGCAAAGTTGTGCATACCAAAAAGGTTTTCTGGTCTACATGTACATATTGCTCATGCCTTATGTCATGTGCAGTGCAAGGGCCTTGGAATTTAAATGTACTAGTCATCAACCCATGCATCGCATGCACGGGCTACAATAATAGCTCTTAATTTATATAACTTTAGATAGAAAGCACTTTTTTATAATTTAAGTACAAAATGTGGATGATTTAAATTTTGAAAATTAAAAGATTTCAATTATTTTCAAGTTCGATCACAGTTTGTGATTGTATTTTGGAACATGCATATATTGAGATACCATATTAAATAAAAAATTTATTTATATATATTTGGACACATCAATCATTCAAAGTTATGTTTAATTTGTGGGGATGATATTATAAGGGCTGGTCCAAAGTTTATAACTTTTGCAAATCATCAATTCACAGGAATAGTTTAAATTCTCTGAATGTTCATAAGGCAACAGATTATATAAAAATAGTTGACAATTTCAATATGCGATTACAATTGCCTCTAATGAACAACAAAAATGTCCTTTTAGATATGTTTTTTATTCTTCCATATGCATGTAGTATGCAATGATTTTTTCCTTACTGACCAAGGTGTGCTTTAATTTGGATATAGTGCGCGGATATTTAGCTTTGTAAAATAGATTCCTATATTTTATGGATATATATATGCCCTGTTGTCCTCATTTATCTGATTAATACATAACTTCTATTTTAATTAATATGATAACCCATAGCTTTTCAATCTTTTTTCTCATATATATTTAGTTAATCATAGAACCTAACATTTAATTAGTACATAATGTTTAATTAAGTAACACCATATATTTTCTAGTGGGATTAATTTTTTTCTTTTATTAATATGCCAACCTCTAACTTTTCAATATTTTTCTTATATATATCTAGTTAATTATAGCACTCATTATCTAATTACAACCTAATATTTTCTAGAGGGATTAGTAATTTAGTATGATCCTAATAGTTATCCCCTACGTGCATGCATGTTTAGCTATGCATCCATTACATGCATGCACACCCGCTAGCTCCTAGCCGATGATGAATTATTTTGTACACAAGCTCCTAACCCCGTAGGCTATGAATCCTTTGCATGCATGTACGCGTATGGCGGCCTGGTTGATTGCACTATTATTGTTTCTTACATAGCATAACTATGTTTAGTAGTCTATTAAAACTCTTTTATTTGTTTGGTAGGATTTTAAAAGACATAGATTGCTATGTCTATATTGAATCTATGCCGTAGATTACAACGACCTAAAAACCTTGGATTCTCAATTTTTTTATTTTTTTCCAATTAATGCAAGAATTTCTAGCTATTTCACTTTTTTCGATTAATGTGGGAATTTCTAGCTTTTTATCTCTTAGTATTTCTAGGATTAATGTGACATATTTTTTCTTTTCTTCGATTAATATGGGAATTTCTAATTTCTTACTTCTAGGATCAACGTAAGGCTTGTAAGAGAGTCTCCAATTAGTATATATAAAGATAAAGATAGATAGATAGATCGATGGGATGGAACAACTGTACTTAGCTTTAAATTACATCTCACAATACTTTAAGTGGTATGAAATACCCCAAAAAAAACTTCAAAAATGAGCTTATGTATTTTATTTGGACTTTATCTGAATTTTCTTGAATTTATTTTGAGTGTATTTAAGCATCTTTTGCCTTTCTTTCCTTTTTGGGAAAACTTCCCGAAACTGTTGCCCTCCCTTTTGAGGCCTGCCCTTTGTGGCAAGTGTCCTTTCTCCTTGACCCTCTTCTCTCTCATGCTGCTTCTTGCCGATTCGCCGATTTTCTCTCTACTGGCTTCCTTCTCTCCCTGTTCTTCTTCCCGATTGCCTCACTTGGGTCCTTGCTAATCCTCGCACACCCTTTTTCATGCGTTCTTTTGGCCCAGCTTCGCTCGGCCATCTTCTCCTCGCGCCTGCGCCCAGCCCGCCCAAGCTAGTGTCGTCTTCCTCGATTTGGCGCAACAAGTTCCGTTCCTTACCCTCAGCGCCGCTTGCCATTTCCAGCAATCCAGGCGCCCGTTCCATCGCCATTCACTCCGCCTGTACAACCATCATCACCGCGCCACCCTACCGCACGCATCCGTCAACCCCCTAGCATACCTCGAGCCCCCTGGCGCAATCCCATCGCTGCTCCCCGTGACTTTGCCGCCCCTTTCTCTCTCCCCGCCCCCGCCTGTCGTTTTCCTCCGGTCGTCGGCTATATAAGCCCTCCCTTCCCGCCATTGCCGCACCTCTGAGCTCGCCAGGCCGCCCTCTCTCTTTTCCCCCATCTCTTCCGCCCGCTCGTGCTTTTCCCCACTGTGCCGAGCTCATTCTTCCCCAACTCCAGTGCCCTCCTGCCGCCCGGCCGCCCCCCTTTCTCCTTTCCCCATTTTCAACCGCCCCCAAGTTCGTCGGGCACTCCTCCATCTTCCCCGCCGCTCCATTCCTCTCCTCGAGTCGCCGTTCTTCGTTTTCATCGGCGTCTTCCCCGGCTCCGGTAACACCGCTCCGCCTCTCTCTCGTCGCTCTCTGCCGTGTGGGACCCTGCCGACAGTATTCCCTTCCCTCCCTCTGCAGGGCCGGGCGCCCTACGATCTTGTTGCCATTAGGGCCCGCCTCGTCACCAGCCTAACCCTCTTTGGTGCCTTCATACCATGGGCGAATTGTCGCCTTGTGCAGCCCACCCGAGAAAACCCTTTTCTTTTTTTTTTATTTCGGTTTTCAAATTTTAATTCCCAGTAAATTCGAAAATCGATTTAAAAATTTAGAGAAAATTCCTAAAAATCCAAAAATACCAGAAATACATATTCTTGACCAGTTCGAGCCACTGAGTCCAAAAATGATCTCCGTTTCGCCATACCAAGTCCAAAAAATTCCAAAAATGCCCCTGAGCTCCGTTCCGGCCATTTTCCCTTTTGACTTCTTTTCCGTTCCTTTTTCTCTATTTTTGATTTATTCGTTTATTTATCGATTGCGTTTTCTCGCGCTAGATTCGACATCGAAGCAACCGTGGGAACGAATCTCGGAGCAAGAGCAGTTGTCGGAGCTGTCGCAGGAACAAGAGCCGTTCGGGGCCAGACACGACATCGACCGTCTCTCGTTAGGCGAACCTCTAAACTCGCAAGGCAAGCCACACTCCTTGAACATGTTTGATCCCATTATTCCGTATAATTACTGTATGTATTTAGTTACTGCATTTGTCTGTAAATAGAGTAGAAATCTAAAACGGAGCTAGTTTGGAAAGACTTGACTAGTTAAACCCACTTCCTTGTTAAAACCCTGTTGAATACACCATATTCATTTGTAACCCTAGGCTATCAATAATGAACTACCGTAGGTTAGCCATATTAATAAACATTGTTCTTCTTTTATTATTTAAAACCCCCGGGTCTTGACTCGGGGCACATTTATAAAACCTGCTACGGTTTGGGGGACAGTATTGGGCGGACCACGGAAGGTGGATGCTGGCCCAATCCCCAAACCGATGACAAGCCCAGTGTGGTGTGGAAAAGGGTACAGGAGGTACCGGTGGTGCGGTGTGTGTCGGGCTTGTCTTCGGCAATTAAGGATCAACCCCTGGGCAAAGTAAATAACTCAGTCCCCTCTCAACCACAAGTTGGGTCGGTCAGCTCTGTTGGCATGATCCACTTAGCCCGGTATATTGTCTTTCCCCTTGGAATGCCTACAGGTGGACCCCCATTCGGTGTTGGCAGAATAGGGCGCGTTGAGGTTAGGGGTGAAACGGAATGGTGCGGCCATTCGGCGGTTTTCACAACAGTAGGATTCCTCGGTCGGCCAGGTCGTGAGGCCCGCCTTGGCCAGTTGGGTTCTTGGAGGCAAAGGATGTGCACCGCCTACTGGGTAGGAGCTAAAGAGGGGGAATTCAATGAAAGGTTATGTTCATCTCGGTCGGGCCGCATGCATAAAAGTTGCATGTTAATCGCGTGGCACTAATGACCGTAGATATCTTGTGGGTAAAGTTGAGTAGCTCTGCAGAGTGATCTAAATGGTATTCGAATACGCCGTGCTTCCGGTTAATGAAGCTGGGTTAATTTCGGGTGATTCCGGTAACTGAGCTTGAGTAGTTTTGATCATAAATTTGCCGTAACCTGGATTTTATTAAAATCAATGATGGTGTTGTGATAATGATGATGATTGATTGATTTATGTTTCTTTTGTACTATACTTAACCCTAGCTCATGCATCCACCAAATATTTAAACTTATGCCAATTCCTTGAAATTCCGTGCATGTAATATTCAGAATTTCCGTGTGGTTTGTTGAGTACGGTTGTGTACTCACCCTTGCTCCTAAACTTATCTTTTAGAAATTCAAGAAGATGACGAGTTCCAAGAGAACGTAGATGGCGATGCTATTTGGTTTTGAAGGCCTTGATCTACCTGCTCAAGCCTTTCCTGTGATTGTTTTTGGTAATGTAACTCGTGCCAGCCGCACCTTTTGTAAAACTCTGGCCGGTAGGCCCTTAATTTATCTATCAAATATTCGCATTTGCTTTTATGTCGAGCAATGTACACTTGGTTACCTACAGCTAAATTCCTGGGTAGCTGTGAAGGTATTTATACGCACCCCTGAAAAGGGCGGTCCGTTACATGGCAGTACAACAGAGACATAGCAATGTGGAAGAATATTATTAATGGAATCGCAAGCCAACTTCTAATCGTGGCATATCAATCGGAATGATGAATAATCTATCCTATAATGCCTACAATGTAATAGTAATGAATATGCTTGGATTTCGGAGCAAAATCCGTTGAGTCTGTGATATGACGAATCAAACCATTGAGACTCATTCTTTCTCGCATTCAAGGTCCATTGATTCTGTGATATGACGAATCAAGCAGAGTATTTATTCCTTTCTGTTTCTCAATTTGATAAGCCAATCTTTTCCAATTTGAACTCATCAAGATACGTGAAGGAGAGCCTTCCGATTCAAACTCATTGAGGTATTAGTCCACGATACTAGCTACATACATGTATTTTACATCTTTTCTTTTTTTTTTAGCAATTTCTATAAATCTTAATATGGGGAGTAGATAAGGAAAGTAAAGCTTATCTTCCATATGGTATTCCTCTGATCTACCATATATCTCTTATGAATAGATAAATAGATCTAAGCCGTGGATGAAAATGATTAAGGAGATTGGACGACCAAGATTTTCTCTTTTTTAGAATAATGTGGGATTTTCTAGGAATTTTTATTTTTTAGATTAACATGAGAATTTCTAGCATTTTTGTATTAACGTGGGGGCTCCTAGGAGGGCCTCCAATTAGTCGACCCATGCGCTTGCATGGTTAGCAATTTTTATAAATAGATATAATTCGTAATGCATGCAATAATATCTTCATATTTTCCTTTCTATTTCCAAGCGAGTAGAAAATGAAAGCAAAGCTTCCCTTCCATATATGGTACTCCTCTGATTTATCATATGTCTTTTATGAATAGATAAATTGATCTAAATTGTGGATAAAAATGATTAAGAAGATTAGACTATCAAGATTTTCTCTTTTTTTATAATAATGTGGGATTTTCTAGCAATTTTTCTTTCCTTTTAGATTAGTGGGAATTTAGTATTTTTTATTAACGCAGGGCTTTTAAAATAGCCTCCAATTAGTATATATAAATGGAATACTTGACTTTGAAAAAAAAAATAAAAGAAAGACAAACTTGATTGATTTGCAGTATTCAATCCGATTAACCTTTTCCTCATCATGATAGCTTGCATTGTCCCACCTTAGTTAGTTCGTCAAGCAATTTCATATTCTTGTTGTAATGCCCTTGTAATATAATCTAATATATTGCTTATTTTATCATCTGAACTTTCGGTGTATGTGCCCTTATATATGTTCAACAAATAATTTAAGTGTTCATAATATGAGTTGTTGTCGACTATATAAGTTTTATCAAGCTTTATAAATTTATAAAAATTCAGATAGTGCTACTGTCTAAATTTTACCATATCGGACACTATCACTGTCTGAATTTTTAAAAATTCATAGAGCTTGATCATTATATGAAAATTTTATAGGAACATTAGTGATGCATCATAACCATGGACAAAAAATTTTAAAATTTTCTAACGTGGTTTGTTTCATTTTTCATTCGGTTCAAACTTGTGTGATTTCATGGCCGCGAGTGCCTTTTTCGATTTTCGTAACTTCTTACCGGGGCAACGCCTGGGTATCTCGCCCATACGTAAGTGGTAGCCCGCGTTGCGTAGGTCGCCCTTGATTTTTCCTATTCTGACCTACTTGTATAATACAGTGGAGAAAAACACCGGCAAGCAAACAAACATTAGATGACTAGTGAAAATACATACTCCCTCTGTTTTTTTTATAAGGTGTATTTTGATTGCACAAGGATTAAGGTTGTGTTGAAATTGAGAAAAATATGAGAGAAAATGACTTAGATGCCCCACTTAATTGTCTTGGAAGATAAAAGATATACTTTGTGTGGATGGTAATGAATAAATGCATATGGGTGAGAGAAAATAAATAGGGGTATAGAAGGAAATACCTCATTAAATCTACATGCAAGTCTTACATTTGTAAACAAGAACATTAAAAAAAATAGCCCTTATAAAAAAAGCTGAGGTAGTAATTTTGAACCATAGCTTAAAGGATAGCTGAGTAGCTATCATCCATCAAGGATTATATTGCCACTTTTCTGCTTTCCATTTCAAATTAATTAACGTTCAAGAGCCAGACTTTTCATGTGAAAAATTTATTTAGCCAAAGTATACATGCAACCCGTGCCTTGTACGTAGCACATGTTTGCGGTGCCTAGCCCTTCATAAAGGTTTAATTAAAGGAGTTATCAGCTAGTTTGGTGTACAGGGATGTATACACCTGTCCAAACAAAAGAACAGAACTGTACAGCCGAGCGAAAACCAGCTGGTGCCACCTATCCTCTCTGATGTTACTCACAGCTTCTATATATTAATCCATAAAATATAGGAATCTATATTGCATAAGTGCCAGAGAACTATATTGCATCACGTTTTTTTTTTCTGGAGT
This sequence comes from Guadua angustifolia, assembly GCA_036346375.1. NCBI lineage: Eukaryota > Viridiplantae > Streptophyta > Magnoliopsida > Poales > Poaceae > Guadua > Guadua angustifolia. Next base: position 52,884,456 of record CM070520.1, on the reverse strand, counting down.
ACTGTACGAGTATCTGTGGGCGCAGTCAGGGGATGTGGTCAAGAGGCCACGTCGAAGTCTCCGCCGGCATGTGCTGATTGGAACAAGCAATTCGCGCGATCGACGGCGACGTTTCTCTCTCTTCTAGCTGCCCGCGGCCTGTCGTATTCTCGTCGCCGACTAGCAGAGCGATCGAAGCGCCGTCATCCCATGCGTATTCCCTCGATCCCGGCCTGGGACGGGCACACGCCGCGCGCGGCCGGCCGCTAATCAGCGGCAGAAATTTGCACGTTTTGCACTGTTGTTTGATGTAGCTAGCTAGCGATCGAGACATGAGCACAGGCACGGCGGCCGCCCTCGTCTAGGGGCTAGGGTATGGCCGGGATGACGTATTTCAGCCAGCAACGGTGGATATGAGCTCGGATGTCTTATATATACTGCTCCCTGCAGCTATGAATAGCAGCTTGTTTTGGATGCAGTTGCAGTTAAACTTTTAAAACTTCAACGGTTAATATTTTTTAAAGATATTTAAGCTAGATATATGAAAACCGTATGTGTAGATTTGTCTCGAAAAATACTTTCATAATATTATAATTTTGTTAGGTTTTATAAATATACTCTCTCTGTCACAAATAGTTATCTTTTTGACATCGACACGGTCCTTAAAATTTAATTTTGACCACTAAGTTTTATTGTAATATATTTAAAAAAGCCAATACAATTATAATGTTATGGAAGTATGTTTCGAGACAAATTTACATATATGATTTTCATGCATCCAATCTAAATATTTAAAAAGATATCGATAACAATAATTTCAAAAATTCGACTGCACGTATCTCAAACCTATAAGTTTTTGTGAACCGGAAGGAAATTAGTGATCAAAACTATACTTTGAAGATCGTGTCGATATTTAAAACGACGATTATTTCCCCACAATTTGGGCCAAGAACACTAGTGGCTTCACCGGCACCGTGCATGCTTTCTGGGGTACGGTGGCATCATGTCTGGCGACTAAGCCAATGATAACTCTAATCAATCAAAGTACGTCTGACTTTTGTTATCATAGCTTCCTGAGGATGGAATCACCGGCCAGAATAAAAAAGAGTGTATATTGCAGGTTTATTGGAATGATTATACTCTATGCACTGCACATTTCCATGGTTTGACTAAATTAGAAGTATTGTTTAAGTGACATGCAACAGGTGGCAAGAGAGTGAACGGACGCCAAACCTGGAAGATATGGGTTCATCTGGTGAAGGAGCACATGTGGAGAGGAGAGATTTGTCGAATGAACATGTCTAGGAACAACTAATCTGGCTATCTGCTAGCTAAAAATCTAGTGTATATAGGGTTTTTTTTTAATGTGAAGCAATTTTTCATGACAACAAGCCAAAGCGGCGCCAAACATCGGTTCGTCCAATCGATTGACTACAGTGTTAATTTGATTCTGCCAATCGTGTATAGGGTGTTTATTTATTTGTTGAATTTCTAGGATATGATTATGTGACTACGTTTGAGTAAAACATAAAAATGGTTGCGAAGGCTAGTTGCTTGCACTCAAAATAAATAAAAAAACGAGGCAAGAAATTTTTTATGTTGTAGTACGATCTTACAAAATTTAAGGTTTGTATCTTCAATGCTCTTTTTTCTCCAAAATAATGCTCCAACATATTAGTGGACAATGCACAAAATTATGTTTTCTTCTTTTCAGAGGAAATTATCTTTTATTCAGGAACAAAGGTCGAGCCAGCTGGCTGCACTACAAATTAAATCAAATTAACTATATATATTTTTCCGATCTTTTCCTGTATTTAAAGAAATGGTTGCCATAAAAGTCGTAAGATACCACCCATATGTTTGTTTTATTAATTCAGCAAGATATTTCTCTAGAAAGTTTCTGACTTTTATATCGAATCATCCTTAGACTATAAGCGTTTGAAAATTCTTGTAGACCTGTTTCAAAACTGCAAATTAACAAAGAACTTATAATGTGCACCAATGATCAATTGTCCTTGTGACAACGTCACTCAACGACCCAAATGTACATATCATTTCTGATGAGAGTGCGGAGAGAAAATAAATATTGGCCAAACGGTTTAATTGTCAATAAACTTATGCACGCTAAAGATCACATACTTGCGTGTATACGTATATACAGACTTGATTGCAAAACCTTGCTATCTAACCTGATTTGACGACACATGTTCCTCTGTAATTTAATCAATGGCAATGCTAATCCTTGTCTTTGATTAATTAGGCCCTGTTTGTTTCAGCTAGAGATTGTGGAAAGCAGCTTTTAAAAGCTGGAAGGGCAACAAACAGTAAGCTTTTAATCTAGATTATAACAATCTGGAGGCCAGATTGTAGCAATCCCACAATCCACTCTTCCCCAGCTTTTCCTAGCTTTTTTTTTACAAAAGACCACAATACCCATCCAACTTCAACCAAAATTACCCACCATTGCCCCCAGCTTTCCCTAGCTTTCCCCAACTTCAACCAAAATTACCCACCATTGCCCCTAACTATAATCTGGGTTACCAAACAACCATGAGCTTTTCAACCTCCAGCTTTTTAACAATCCAGCTTTTACAATCTAGTTTTTAAAAGCTGCTTTCCACAATCCCCAGCTGAAACAAACAGGGCCTTAGTCTATGTGTTGTACCTTGTACCGTTGTACGTGGGGATTTCTAGCACAAAAGTAGAAAAAGTATAGTAAGAGTAACTAGGAATGTTTTCGCGGTGTGATACGTTGCGTGCGTTTTTTTTACAGAAGCAATTTTATTTTTTTTCAGCAATGTTTTTTTTAAAAAACATCAAGAAAACGTGTGAAATGGTTGAAAGGATACAAACGTAATCACGCTTTTTTTTTGCATTTATCTGAGGTCCTCTCACGAAGGATCCGCAATTGCGCTAAACCGAAAGGTTCTTTTCGTGAAAAACAGCTGGAATGATCCAAATGTAATTACGCTCTTTTTTTGGTATTTATTTAGGGTCCTTTCACAAAAGATTCGTGTTTTTTTCGAACTAAAAGACCCTTTTCGTAAAAAACTGTGAGAAGGACCTACACATAATTACGTATTATTTGAGAGACCTATATGTGAAAAAAATGAGCCGAGCCTACCGTGCGCGAGCCACGCTAGGGGAGCTAGCGCTACGTGGCCGGGCTCCCAGATGGTGAAGTTTGCGATCTTTAATATAAAGTATGATAAGTAATAACACTAAATTAGTACGGCACTACGGCGCACATTACTGCATGATTTGGCAATGGGAAGGAGAAAGAAACCACACCTTTCTGTGCTCTTACGGTCCTTGCAGGCCACACACCTTTCCAAACAGTGTTTAGATAAATAAAAAAAACTACATTGATCGGATAAATCGTAAATAGTAAGATGGTTAGGTGAATAGTAAAATCAGCATGATTTTAAAAATAAAAATTGATGTAACTTTTGATCAGCAGATCCAAAACCCGTGAAACTTGGTGTGTACCTTTCTATAGATATCAGGAACCTATTTTAACGTTCAATCGCAAGGATTGATATCAAAGTTTTGACATTTTTCAGTTTAAAAAATGCTACACCAAAATTAGATAAAAACACAAACTTTACCCTTAACTTACTCGTAGGAATTGATGAACAGAATGATTTTAGATGACCTCCCACATATCACAGCAAGTGAGAACAACACTAGACAACCTTTGAAACAAACAAGATACAATCTACAAGGATATTTCTTTTTCAAGCACAAATATTGGTTTCTAATAGAAACTGAAAAGAAGAGGTTATAGAATGTCTAGATGATTGGGATATAATCTATAGAAGATTCGTTCAGCAATCTTTCATCCCTGGCACAAGATCCAAAAGCACTTAGAAGGAGAGGAGGCAAAATCAAATGTGTGAAAAGTAAATTGCAAGAATTTAAATATTGAATTTAAAGTATAATGTAAACACTAAAAGTAAATTCAGAATAGAAAAATGAAAATTTTATTTTATAGAGAAAAGATTTACAAAGCTTCACAATAAAGTGAGTAAAGCTTAAATGAGCATAAAAACCTTCAAGTAAGAGACATCCATCTTCTCTCTATTTATAGCACACTGGCAGCAATCTTCATACTTGAATAACTTCCTTTTCTCACAAGAAATCTTATCAAGAGTTGAGATTAACTTACTCAATCATACGTAGGTTGACTCGAAACCCAACAACATAACGGGTTTTGACACACACCTCTTAGGGCACCACTAACTCAACCACCACTTTACCCGTGAACCTATGATTCAATGATCCTCCTTTAGATGAATAGGGCTTAAGTTCGTATATGCACTATTCACTTGTTATCTCGACTTAGAGCTACTCCTTGTTCTTAGTCATCTTTGGCGACCACTTGACCGTCTAGACCTCAGTTCTGCCAACCTAGTCCCGATTTCCTCCACCTCAACATGACCTACTCCGAAGCCCTGTAACCATCATATTCAACAACATATGTAATCAAATCAATACAAAGCTAGCCAAAATAGTACACAATTTATCCCGACTAGTTTACAATCTTTCCCAACTAATTCACAAACTATCTCGACCAATTCACAACCAATTCTAGAGCTCTAGAAGCGGTTGGGGATACGAACCCTTTCTAGAGCTCTAGAAGCGGTTGGGGATACGAACCCAGAAGCGGTTGATGACACAAACCCCTTCTAGAGCCGGCTCTAGAAGGGGTTCGTGTCCCCAACCGCTTATAGAAGCCCAGTTTTCGAAATAATAAAAGAAATGCATGCCCTACTCTATCATAGAGCACGTGTGGGTGGGTTGGCTAGATGGGTAAGACGTGGGTCATGAGGAGGGGTGAGGAGGTCGTGGGTTCGAATCCTACTCCTCACAATATTAATTATTTCTCTTTTGAAGTGACTTCTACAAGCGGTTATAAAACTGCTTGTGATACTGACGGAAGTATCACTCGCGGTTGCTTACAAGCGGTTCTAAAACCGCTTCTGAAAGAGGTTTCGAACCACTTGTAATATCCTCTTCCGCAGTTGTGACATAAAGTATTATCTCTCATCTTCTAAAATAATTACTAAATAAGGTATCTAAGTCATTTTTTCTCGTAACTTTCCTAATTTCATCATAAACCTAATCTTTATACAAAGTAAAAAAAAAAACTTATAATCATAAACAGGGAGATTATATTGGTGTTAGTGCAAGTATATTTTGCTCGTGCTGGTATGGAATTAATGGCATAAGGAAGAAGTGATCGGGATGGCCAGGCATCATACCAGATCCGTAAAGTGGCCCAGGATGGACAAAAGCCTTAGTGGCGCGTAGGGTGGAAATTCAAATTTTTTTCTAAAATTAACATAATTTGATTTAATATTATTTTATTTATAGTTTGAAACTACTTCTTAGAATTAAGCTAATGAGCAGAGCTAAGTCAGAGCAAAATTAAATTTCATTTAAAATTAACTTATTTCCATATTTAACTAATAAACAACTATAATGGCTACACCCTTTATTCGGGAAGAGATTGGCGAGAGACCAGGGGGCCACGTGCCCCCCAAGCCTATTTTGCAAAAAAATCCTCCGTTTCTTCGAAATTATAGATAGATCCTTCCAAATTACAAATAGATCATTCGTAATTTTTTGTGAGACAAAGATATTTTTTTCTTCGCGTTTGGGTCTCTGGCGCGGTATTTTACGGAAAAACCTCTCATTAAGTTCAAATCGTGAACAAGCACTTTTCTAATTTTTCAGGATAGCGAACAGGTCCAAAAAATTAACAAGCAGGTCCTGCTTCTTACGTTCAGATCCTTTCTCCGTTTTTCCCGGAAACAATGTTTTCGTCACAAAAAAAACCCGGAAAAAAATATTTTCGTCACCCAAAAAACTCGGAAAAAATGTTTTCGTCACAAAAAAAACACAGATTCGTCGAAGGTTTATAGCGACTTATGGATTTGCCAATGGGTCATAACCGCGGGGTTTTTTTTAAAAAAAATGTAGATTCGTCCGAAGATTTATAGCGATCCATAGATTCGCCGGCGGGTCCTAACGACCCATTTTTTTTAGCAAACACAAAAAAACAAAAAAACCAGATTCGTCGAAGGTTTATAGCGGTTCATGGATTCGCCCACGGGTCCGAGCAGCCTTTTAAAAAAAGAAATACATAAAAAAAACGACCACACTTTTCTTTTAAAAAAACAAAAAAAAACACAGATTCAACCGCAATTTTCTAAATAAAACACGCATCGACAAAAAAAAACACGGATTCGTCGAAAGTTTATAACAACTTGTGTATTTACCAATGGGTCATAACCGTGGGTTTTTTTTTAAAAAAATAGATTCGTCCAAAGATTTATAGCGACCCGTAGATTCGCCGGTGAATCCTAACGACCCATTTTTTTTAACAAACACAAAAAACAAAAAAAACACGGATTCAACAGCAATTTTCTAAATAAAACACGCATCGACAAAAAAAACACGGATTCGTCTAAGGTTTATAACAACTTATGGATTTGCCAACGGGTCATAACCGCGGTTTTTTTTAAAAAAAAACGTAGATTCGTCTAGAAATTTATAGCGACCCATAGATTCGCCGGCGGGTCCTAACGACCCATTTTTTTAACAAACACAAAAAACAAAAAAACGATCAAATATTCCGAAATGCGTAAAAAAACGAAATTCGACAAATTTTATCAGACGACAGGTTGTAACCGCGGTTTTCTAAAAAAAACGTAGATTCCTTGAAGGTTTATAGCTAACGACCTATTTTTTTAAACAGATATGAAAACCGAAAATACGACCTCCATGGATTTGCCGACAGGTCCTATCAACTTTACAGAATGGTGCAACGTAGCGCGCTATTATTGCTAGTTAAAATAATTTGAACCAAACCCACGAGCTCACCAATAAACTTCTTTTCCAGCCCTAGTACTGGCGCGCATTTGCACAAGCTAGGCTGCATCCCTGCATATATGTCCTTGTCGGCCAACTCGATCGGTACGTCTGGTCAACATGTAGGACCCATTAATATGTATATTGTCCTGCACACGATGATTAGTATTACATATGGATGTGTTAGTGTTTGTGGCTGTTTCATGTGACACTTGTCGCACACTCGTGCTGATGGCTTTCGCAAAAACAAATCCAGCAAGGTACTTATTCCTTTTATTTTTATTTTTATAGGACATATTTTGACTGTTTATTGAACACCTCGCCACAAACAGTCGTGGTTTTTGTATAAGTACAGTCAAAATTTTGGCACATTCTCTATCAATATCTTTTAAAATATTTAAATTAGCTAAATAAAAATTATATGTATAGATTTGTCTCGAAAAGTACTTTTATAATATTATTAGATTTTATAAATATATTATAATAGAAATTAGTGGTAAAAACTGTGTTTTAAAAACCGTGTCGATATCTAAAATGGTAACTATTTGTGACCGGAAATAGTATATTAAGGAAGCTTTAAGATTGAGAAGGATACCAAATGGAATAACAAAAGTACCATTTCAATAATTGCTTTGAAATTATGTGAGAAACTAGTTTGTGTGGCAAGCCATGTATAATGTTTGCGAAAGAGAAGAAAATAAATAAAGGCAAAAGAGAGCTTACCATTAAAGATCTATACGTGCTTTGTAATTTTGAACGAGAATAAAAACCAAATAGGCCTTATAGAAATCAACTGAGGGAACACGGCACCACGCTTGACGTAGATGACAACTACTATCATATCCGTTTAGTACGTCGTTGATCGTACTACTAGTCTACTACCTTATCTTTTTTCATTGTTCTAACTGCAATGCAGACAACAGTTTTGCACATGTTCAGAGGGAAATTAAGGATATAAATTCTTGTATGCTACTCCACTGGTGAACTTACTTTTCAGTAGCCGGTATGTTAGACCCAAACTACTCCATAATTAGTCATCTAAAAAAGATTAGAGATGACTATCGAGGTTAACAACCTACTATCGAGATTCTTTCAAAATTAATATAGTTTGATATAAAATTATTTTATTTACCATTGAAATGGTTATTTTAAATTCGAGCTAATGAATCACTGTTGAGCCAAGCCTCATTAACATTTTTTTCGCTCGAAATGAATTTATTCTAATTTTGAACTTATTAACCACTGTTGAAGCAATTTTGATTCAAGCCTTTACGAGCTTTTTCGACAGTCCTATACGCACGTGCCATGGAGAGTTTGGTACAGGCAATATTTTGGTTTAGATGGTTGACTAATTATTGGCAGCCGGTACGACTAATTACTAGCACCTAGTAGTAAGTATAACTAAATCACTACTGATGGCAGGTCAGTTAGTGCGTCTTATCCAGTTATCCTTTGGACTGGTAAACAATGTTATCCTATATAGGAGTATGAGCCTGACAAAATTAACAGCCCCAAGAACACATCAGCCAATGCTATTAATTGTTGGTAGTCCATGACTCAAGGAGCAAAGCAGATATCTCCAACTTGATCTATACAACGATACAAACGCATCGCGTGCACCGAAGAAAGAAGATCAGAGCACAAGTTCAGATGAAGAGCAGCAGCTGTGTGCCTGGCTCTGGCAGAAGCACATCCGTTTGGATTTGTTTTGCCCTAGAACGAGCTCAGAATGCTAATTGAAATCGGACTCTGGTTGCTTCGACACGATTTAACAACTGTGAATTCAGGCATGCATTTGGCACTGTGCTCCGCATTCATGATCTCTATGCAGATGAGATGATATGAGAAAGAAAGTCAGTGTGCCACGATCTGCTCATGTGGACGGCGCCGAGCAGAGATTCAGAGAAATGAGGGCCATTTGGTGCCTCCTTTTACTCTGCACCCAGGCCACTTGATCCTCCTAGTACACATCGATTGGCGAAGAAATGGGTGTTGTACTAGTTTAGATAGTGTGTCGATCTGCAGCATAAAAGAACAGTTTAACATGCGGAGAGACAACCAAACATATAACAGCTTGCCAAGAAGATGTACGGAGGAATAGGAGAAAAAAGGAAACATGAGCAAGTGCGGTCACTTCAGGCTGTCCGGCCGCATTCGCGTTACAGAACAAGCACATTTTGCAGGCCATTCCCGAAGACAACAGCAACTCTATCTCTTCCTCGTGATAAAAGGACGCATTTGACGTTGAGATTGCACTCACGGGCAAAGGTTAAAAGGTGCAGAACAAATCTTTCCAAAGCGTGATTCAGCTTTCTGACCATGGTTTGAAAAGATTGCTGCATTGCCTGAAGAAGTTGTGGAGGAGTAACCAACCAACCAAATCGCAGATGCTCCAACTCCATCACTAGTAGAGGAGGAGCTAGCGTCTATTCTCTGTCAGCTTTCTTTCTTTTTTATTTATAGTACGCTAAATTCAATATGAACATCATTCTTTTTTATTCAGTGGATCATATTAGAGTCATAGAAATACACTTAACAATTCAATGGCTATATCTGATTCCTACTGTCCAGTATATACTACCAGTATAATGCACCGTAAAATTTCTCTTTCTTTTTCCGCATTTGACTGGGCACGAAAGGCAACAAGCTTGAGCAACTAACCGGTGCTTTACCGAGCACACATGCCATGCCGCTTGGTGCATAGACGTCATTTTCGTTGGACATCTTCTGAAACAACTGGTTAATTTCTTTGATATGGACTGTGTGCTACAATCCAATAATGTGGCGCCAAATTTCGCCCCGATTATTGTCGTGCTGGCAACATCAAGACGATTACGCACGCTGCAAATATTGATATCAAGGCAGCACATCAAGTTGTCAAATGGTACCAGCTAAAGATATAGTGTCAAACAATGACGTGGTACCCCCACTGTGTTCCTCTAATTCCTTCAGTGACTCATTTTGTCGGAGCAAGATGCTGTGCTATAGTACGAAATTTCAGTCCTTGAGGCATCAGGTTTACGTAGGTGATGACCGAGCTGTGACTGACGCAGCAGCAGACAGAGGACAAGTTATTATTAAACGAGAGCAACTCACCTCGACAGATCAGTTTTAACTTTGAAAAATTAAGCTATAAACTTAATGAGGTGAACAACGCAACGCGTTCGGTGAGTCTGGAAGATTGGCTGAAGAAGGTTTGAAACAGGACAGCCACAGATGGCGCCGCAAAATAAAAGGGGAAATGGAAATTCAGACTTGGTATGAGGTAGCATAACGCAGATGCTATCGTCATTGGCACTGGAAGCCATATTTTCGACACGTTTAAGACCTTTACCTCTGCTTATCCAACAGAAACACTACTCTTCACTTACACAACGAAAAAGACATGGTAACACGATGAAACTACTTGACACCAACATCAGAATTCAGCATCATCCGACAGAAATGCAGACCGCAGTCTCCTTTTGGTACACGACTATTCTTCAAGCATGTTAAAGTGATGAGATCGCTTGACATCGTCTCAAAATGCAATACCATCTGATAAGATACGCATTATGAAGCACCATTTGAGCTTTGAAGCCTTGTTTAATTTGCACATGTGTTGAGAGACGCAGACAAATACAGGCACACGTTGCTTTCAGCATTGCCATCTGTGCAACTGCAAACACAGTTTTGGGATACTGTAATGCTACCATCTATACTCACTTCATGTGTCAGTACTGATCTGAAGCTAAATTTGTGTGCAGAAACAGAGCTAAATTTGGCTCAAAGCTGAAGCACAGCCCCCAAACAGCCTCTTATTAGTTTGCTTTATGCTTTTAAATGAAAATTCATGAATTTCTATACTATTAAATTACCAAACCATAAAAATATTTTGTTCTATATATGGAACATTGTCCTTCTTTTGATTATGCTAGTGTCCTCCATAGACTCCCAATGTTGCTGTGGTTACCTGACAGCCAAAGATGAGAACGACAAATGCTGACACGATCCAGAAGGAGCCCTTTGAAGTGTGACTCAACCAGAAATAGTTCCAGCACTTGTAAGACTGGAAGTTAACAAAACAAAAATGGAAATCAACTATGTTGACAAACCGCAAGAATCCTAGATTGCTTTGTATAGAGATTGCTAGTATCCTGTATTACTTTGTATAGATATTACCTTATATAGGCTTTTTTTTTGTACCCATATGTATGTATATATTCCGGCATATTAGCATCATGATGAATACAAGTGCTATTCATAAAGGTTTGAACAAATGATACCTGAAAAATCGACTCAGGCAGAAACCTAGAGAAGACATCCCCCAAAGCATGTGAAGCAGATAGAATCCTAGTTATGCAGCCAAATGCAAACGCTTTCTTTGATGGTGTTTGCACCAGATTTTGGAAATCACGAGAAAGATCGGCAGAATCGCACGAGTTTGGATAGTGCACGGAGCACCTTTGGAAAGTTTGGATAACGTGCGGTGAGTATCTGGAAACAGAGTCCAATTAGGAAACTATAGCCAACTCGGATTATGTTGCCGTGACAGAACAGGACTCGGATCGGCTGACGGGTATATAAGGCGTGCCAGGGTTGCTTGAAGGAGATCATCCACAGCAAATCACATCTGCCAGTTTTTAGTTTCCTGTAGCTTTTAGTCTTTTATTGTAATTCCCTTTTGTAAGTCGACATCGATCAAATAAAGTTGCGTATCGTCGATTGTTTGATCGTCTTCGATTTCTTCAGGTTTGATTTGTTCTGTCTTGTTGCGCATCGCCTTTTCAGAATCAATCTACCTTTACCCTTCTGATTAGCCTTAACCGGTTAATCTGTTTATTTTCTGATCGGCCTTCGGCTGATTTTAGTTTAGCCGATCATTCTTTAATATCGGCTTAAACCGAATTTCACTACTTGTTCCTTATCGATTGCAGGGTCAAATCGATTGGCACGCTTGGCGCACTTGAATCCGGTGTTCATCCAGTGTGTTGCGATCAAAAACCCCCTTCACGTTTTTGGTGTCAACACATTTTTGGCACGCCCAGTGGGACCGAAGATCGGAAAGATGACTGCAGGCAAAACTATTGCACCAGCCGACGTCAATACTGACGCCATAATCGTCCCTACTTTGGACGATTTGACTCCGGAGCAGCATAAGGAGACCGAAGATCGGAAAGCTGCCTTGGAGGAACTAATGTTGGGTTGTTATCAGAAAACCCGACGAGGGGTCACACAGAAGATGGCGCTTCCAACATTGAATCCCCTTGGTGAAGCTGGCGTCACATTGAATCCGGTAAGCCGATATATGCCGGCTCAAGCCGAGTTATCTGTTATGATTGAGCAATCCGTGCATCATGCGTTAATCAATCAGTCATCGGCCTTGGTCACAACCCTAAAGCCGATGATAGAAAATAGCGTAAAAACTATTGCACAAGAGTTCGCAGCGTCTGGAGGGTTATTAGATCCATTGCAGCCACTCCCAACATATCCGGTGTACTCTGTGGCACCAAATGCTAACACAATAAAGGTGTCGGCACCTGCACCCTCGTTAATGCCGACTCAACCCACTGTGTTGGTACCGGCAAATTCTCGCCCAAGTCCAGTTACCCATTACCATGCATATACTGACGCTGCAAAGTTAGATACGGGTAATATACTATCGGCATCAGGGACTGCATACATCCAGTCGGCTCATCAGCCGATTGAATTAGATAGAAGTCATAAAACCCAAGGACCAGCCCAAGCAAGAAATCCGGCTCCACATAGGGTAGTTTCGTACGCAGAACCCTTCGTTCCATTGCCTGAGGTCCCGGCTGTCTGGACCGATGGGGGTGATTCATGGCAACATCAGTACCCATCGGTTAGACCAAGCCGACCGGCCGAGTTTGCACTCGGGGGGCAGGACGTTGTCCATTATGGTTGGCCGAATTCTGGTGCTACATCGGCCAATAATATTAATTGGGCTGATCAGATTTCTATGGTCTTGAGAGATCAATTCGGATTACAGCCCAAAGGAAAAACGATCGGCTATAGAAAGCCGTACCCAGATTATATTGACCGCATGCCATACCCCCATAACTTTAGGATTCCTGATTTTGCAAAGTTTTCAGGGGATGATTCGGTCACTACCCTAGAACATGTTGGACGGTTTATCGCCCAGTGTGGTGAAGCAGCTCAGTCCGACGGATTGAAAATTAGACTTTTTCTCCTATCATTATCAGGAACTGCTTTTACTTGGTTCACAAATCTGCCTCCGAATTCGGTCCATTTTTGGAACGATTTAGAGAGCCGATTTCATGAATACTTTTTCTCTGTCAGTCTAAAACTAAGGATTTCGGACCTAAGTGATGTTCGGCAAAAATTTGGTGAGTCAGCTTCTGATTATATTAGAAGGTTTAGAGAAGTGCGAAATCGATGCTTCAGTGTAGTGTTGCCCGATAATCAACTAGCCAATTTAGCATTTCAAGGACTGATTCCCCCACTCAAGGAAAAACTTGCTGGACAGGAGTTTACTGATCTAAGTCATCTGCTTCATCGTGTATTGGCACAGGAAAGCCGATATTTAAGTAAAGAATTCAAGGATAAAATTAGGCTAAATGGCAATGGCAAGGATAAGGCCAAAGTAAATATGGTCGATTATAGTTCAAGTGAAACTTCTGAGGATGAAGCAGATGTGAATATAGCCGAATGAATAAAAGGTTCTAAGAAACCACTTATCTGTTCATGGCTTAAGCCGACGCGAAGTAAGTCAGAGGTTAAATATGCTTTTGACGTATCCAAGTGTGACCGCATATTTGATATGTTATTACAAGAGAAGTTGATACGACTACCAGAAGGGCATACCATACCATCAGCCGATGAGATCAAAAAGCGCCGATATTGTAAGTGGCATCATTCTTTTTCTCATAACACTAATGACTGTAATATCTTTCGGCAACAGATACAAGCAGCCATTGAAGACGGTCGGCTCAAATTCGCAGAAGAGCTGGCCATGGAAGTTGATGTCAATCCCTTCTCAATAAATATGGTTCAATGCTCAAGCAAAGGAAAGGAGATTGTCGACGAAAGACCTAAAACAACGCGGCAAGTCGACATACAGTTTAACTCGAAAGGTGAAACGCTGAAGATAACAAACGGCTCACTACAAATAGAAGCCGATCAAGATGGAAAAAATTCAAGAACAGTTAAGCCGAAAGGAGAGTTACAAGTCGGGCGATGGTACAAAGCCGAACGATCTCCACCTTGAAAACCAGCATTCAAACCTAAGCCGACTTTTTCACAGTTACTCGAGAAATATGAGAAGATAAGTCATCGGTAGAGGCAGCAATCTCGCCAATCAGACAATTTGCATCGGAGAAATAGCATGTTCCGGCCAGATAATTTGTATCGGCCAAACAACATAGAAAGAGCTCATCAGAGATGCCCCTTTTGGCAATTTTGTTAGTAAAGGGGTGTGGCATTGCCTTCCCCAAGATCATGCCCCATGGAACATTACTCACAGAGGGATTGGCCAAGGCGATCAGTAAAAGAACGGCTATCCAGACCGATTCCTGATCGAGCAAAGTCAAGGTACAAAAAACCGATAAGTGAAAGGCTAGGTACGTCAGACCAAGACAAGGATGTGGAGCCCACAGAAAATCTGGCTGGTAAAATTCGTAAGCCGATTGAGCCCAAACCGAGGTGGTGCCCAACAGGACTTAGCCGATCACAGCGCAGACAACTTCAGCGCCTGAGGACGCAGGAGATAAGGGAGGTTGAAGAGGAAAAACAGTGAGATCAGGCATTCGACGAGCTAAGGCCAATAAGACCTGTCAAAAAGGAATGGAAGAGAAAAGAGCAAGCCAATGATGAATCGGATTCCTCAGATGATTTGCTGTCACCGATGATTCGAGACGATACCCCTCCCATGGATGTCAACATGGTGTTTACCTTACCAACCGAGTTCAGGATCAAAACTGAATCGGTTAAAGATACGTTCGCTCAACTATGCCTATGTGCACAAGATGACGTATTTGAAAAACCACAAGATCCTCATCGGCACCTGAAGCCGTTGTATTTAAAGGGGTATATCAACGGAAAGCCAATATCCAGGATGTTAGTAGATAGGGGAGCTACTGTGAACCTAATGCCACTCACTACTTGCAAGAAGTTGGGCAAAACCGATGAAGATCTGATCAAGACAAACATGGTGTTAAATGATTTCACAGGTGACCCGACTGAAGCAAAAGAAGTGATGGTTACAGAGTTAACCGTCGGCAGCAAAACTTTGCCGACCGCATTTTTTGTGATTGAAGCCAAAGGAAATTATAGTGTGCTCCTTGGACGAGATTGGATACATGCCAATTGCTGTATACCATCAACTATGCACCAGCTTCTCGTACAATGGAACGGAGATGAAGTTGAAGTCGTCTCAGCAGACACATTTGCTCATATCGCTATGGCTAGTTCCGATGCGAATTGGCCACATGAAGAGGCGGAGTGCATATCAGGCAAAACTTTAGACGATTGCGACTTCATATACATTGGTAAGACAGGGTTAATGCCGATCAGTGTTAGGCCAGGTATGATTGATCGGACAAGTGAGGTCTTAAGAAGATGGGGTCAGAAATGATCCAAATCTTGCAAGACAAGGTGAGGAGCTATCGGCATGTGATAAATTCGTGTGAAGCAATTGAAGATTTCCAAAATGAAAAATTGGGTCAAGGTTTCACTTCTGCCGATATGCTTGAAGAAGTCGATATAGGAGAAGGTGATAGAAAAATACCAACTTTTGTAAGTGCAAGGTTAGATCTAGATTACAAGAACAAGTTGGTCGAAATACTTAGAAAATATAGGGATTGTTTCGCTTGGGAATATTATGAGATGCCTGGGTTAAGCCGACAACTGGTGGAACATCAGCTGCCTATAAAGCCAGGATATCGGCCATATAAACAATCTTCTCGACGTTTTAACCCAGAGTTGTACGATGTGATAAAGGAGGAAATTGAGAGGTTATTAGATGCCAAATTTATAAGGCCTTGTCGATATACTGAATAGGTATCCAATATTGTTCCTGTCATGAAAAAGAACGGTAAGCTTCGGGTATGCGTAGACCTCAGGGATTTGAACAAAGCCACGCCGAAAGATGAATACCCAATGCCTATAGCCGATATGCTCATCGATGCTACGTCAGGTAATAAGATTATTAGTTTTCTTGATGGGAATGCTGGATATAACCATATATTTATGGCAGAAGCCGATGTCCCTAAAACTGCCTTCAGATGCCCTGGTGCTATAGAGTTGTATGAATGGGATGTAATGACATTCGGCTTGAAAAACGCAGGTGCTACTTACTAGCGAGCAATGAATTTAATTTTTTATGATCTAATCGGCCATATTGTGGAAATATATATCGATGATATAGTGGTAAAGTCCAAAGATGACTGGCAACATTTGGCAACATTTGGCAACAAGGGCTCACGGGCTAAAGATGAACCCTTTGAAGTGCGCGTTTGGTGTGTCGGCTGGCCAATTCCTCGGGTTTATAGTGCACCAGAGAGGGATTGAAGTCAATCAAACAAGAGTCAAAGCCATAGTCAATACGAAACCGCCGACATGTAAAAATGAATTACAGAAATCAGAGATCGGCTGAAGATATTATACAGCCATAGTTGAATAAACCATAGTGGGCCTCCGACGTTGCTAACCACAAACTTAGCAAATCCAGAAAAGAGCCAACTTCTTATCACATGTATCATTTGGTAGATGGCCCCTAGAAGCATTTTACCAAGAGCAAGCCGGCGACCCTCTACTAGCTGCTCCGCCACCAACTGGTATACTTGTGTCAGACCAAGAGAAGCTCCACAAAATACAAACCGATCTAGCCACATGTTCAAGAAGGCTACATGTTCCTCGTCCGATACTAGGCCATTTACTTTATTGTTATGCTGGATATATTTTGACCACCCTTCGCCTTTTGATCGGATTAGCTTGTGCTTTGGCTTGCCGCTGAAAGCCGATAGCTAATCTCCATCTGGCCTAAGGCAGCATAACTCGGCTACATCCAAAAGGGTTGGGCCGATGGGGCCAGGACGGAAAAGAAAAGCGTTGAAAGTGTCCGACCAGAAATAGCATACCGTGGCCACCAAGGGCTCATTGGCTTCCGGGTTAGCTAAGCTTAAGGGGAGGCACTCGGCTATGCCCATTCTTTCCCATTCAGATCTCTTCTGGGCCGATACTCGTATATACCAACTTCTCCACCCTTTTAGTGCTGTCGGCCAAGCCCTAAAACTTTTTCCCCACTCTTCTACATTATAACCTTTTGCCGATAAGGGAAGTCTAGGGATTTCTTCGTTAATTACTGTATCGGCAATTAGATTCCCTACTGGTCCTAGGTAATACTGATCGGAATGAGTACCTTCGAGGAATCCATTCAGCCGACTGAGGAAGTGGGAAGCCTGGTCATAAGTGTAGAGAAGTCGAAGGAAGAGAAGTCGATTGAAGGAGGAAAGCCGATTGAAGGTGGTTCAAGAGCTGAAAATCATGAAAATGATCGTGGGGGTCCTGTATATATATAGCACGGTGAAAAGTTTAAAGTGGCGGGAAATGAATTCGAGGCGACGCATGCAATTAAACCGCACCGAGATTTTTTTTTCGACGCAATTAATGCAGCGGTTACTGGAGCAATTCTTTAGCCAACAAGGAAGAAGCCGATGAAGGGAGAAGCCGATAAAGGAAGAAGCCGATGATTTTTTGAAAGATAACAAATTATCTTCCAAAAATGGGGGCATATGTTTGCACCAGATTTTGGAAATCACGAGAAAGATCGGCAGAATCGCACGAGTTTGGATAGTGCACGAAGCATCTTTGGAAAGTTTGGATAACGTGCGGCGAGTATCTGGAAACAGGAGTCCAATTAGGAAACTATAGCCGACTCGGATTATGTTGCCGTGACAGAACAGGACTCGGATCGGCTGACGGGTATATAAGGCGTGCTAGGGTTGCTTGAAGGAGATCATCCACAGCAAATCACATCTGCCAGTTTTTAGTTTCCTGTAGCTTTTAGTCTTTTATTGTAATTCCCTTTTGTAAGTCGACATCGATCAAATAAAGTTGTGTATCGCCGATTGTTTGATCGTTTTCGATTTCTTCAGGTTTGATTTGTTCTGTCTTATTGTGCATCGCCTTTTCAGAATCAATCTATCTTTACCCTTCTGATTAGCCTTAACCGGTTAATCTGTTTATCTTCTGATCGGCCTTTGGCTGATTTTAGTTTAGCCGATCATTCTTTAATATCGGCTTAAACCGAATTTCACTACTTGTTCCTTATCGATTGCAGGGTCAAATCGATTGGCACGCTTGGCGCACTTGAACCCAGTGTTCGTCCAGTGTGTTGCGATCAAAAACCCCCTTCACGTTTTTGGTGTCAACAGATGGTTCGGCCACATCCGCCTAAATTTAGCAGAGAAAGCATTTTTAGCTTTTGGCAGTACTATATTTTTTTCGTAAGCCATGAAGCATTCATAATTTTACAATAACGACAAACATTCGCCAAGTTCTGTTTAGGTTTCCAAACTAGGCATCATAGGAATTCTACTATAAAAGACCAAAGGCGTGCTACTTTGACGAAATGATACTGAGAATTACTGAATTAGCATCTGGAATTGCTCTCGCCGTGTATGCCACTGCGAGGCAGGCTACGGTTACTTCGTGTTATAAAATGCACAGCAAAAACATAGGATCAAAGAAACAAGAGATATAAATTTAACATGAAAAATTCTTTCGAGAAAAACCATGGATGTACGAAGGCAAATTTCACTATATGAGATGTTTACAATGAAACTTTTTCTTTTCTCTTCTCTTGTCTTGCTCTGTTCTATTAGATTACAAGTACATATTTAAAAAGATACGTCTGGCTGTAGCGATGGGTGCTGGACTTCGACTGCAACAGTTGAGAATTCAAGAGCGAAAAATACCCTAAGTTATGGGTTTAGTATGTACAATAAATTTATGCATCTCGTGTACTCTTCAGACATGGCCTCGGCATGCCAGTTCATTGTGCTCATGGTTGATATATAGCTGATACGTTGGAAAAATAGCTGTGTGGGTCCACTGTAAGCAATGGCTACACCCTTTATACGGGAAGGGATTAGCGAGAGACCAGGGGGGCCACGTACCCCCCAAGCCTATTTTGCGAAAAAACCCTCCGTTTCTTCGATATTACGAATAGGTCCTTCCGAATTACAAATAGGTTCTTCGCGATTTTTTGTGAGACAAAGATATATTTTTTTCTTCGTGTTTGGGTCCCTGGCGCGGTATTTTACGGAAAAACCTCCCGTTAAGTTCAAATCGCGAACAAACCCTTTTCTAATTTTTCAGGATAGCGAACAGGTCCAAAAAATTAACAAACAGGTCCCTGCTTCTTACGTTCAGGTCCTTTCTCCGTTTTTCCCGAAAAAATATTTTCGTCACCAGAAAAACCCGGAAAAAATGTTTTCATCACCAGAAAAACCCGGAAAAAATGTTTTCGTCACAAAAAAAACACAGATTCATCGAAGGTTTATAGCAACTTATGGATTTGCCAACGGGTCATAACCGCGGGGTTTTTTAAAAAAAATGTAGATTTGTTCAAAGATTTATAGCGACCCATAGATTCGCCGGCGGGTCCTAACGACCCATTTTTTTTAGCAAACACAAAAAACCAAAAAACAAAAAAACCAGATTCGTCGAAGGTTTATAGCGGTTCTTGGATGCGCCCATGGGTCCGAGCAGCCTTTTAAAAAGGGAAATACATAAAAAAAAACGGCTACACTTTTCTTTTAAAAAACAAAAAAAAAATACAGATTCAACCGCAATTTTCTAAATAAAACACGCATCGACAAAAAAAAACACGGATTCGTTGAAGGTTTATAACAACTTGTGTATTTGCCAACGGATCATAACCGTGGTTTTTTTTTAAAAAAATAGATTCGTCGTAGATTCGTCCAGAGATTTATAGCGACCCATAGATTCGCTGGCAGGTTCTAACGACCCATTTTTTTTAACAAACACAAAAAACAAAAAAACGATCAAATATCCCGAAATGCGTAAAAAACGAAAATAAAAAATTCGACAAATTTTATCAGACAACAGGTTGTAACAGCGGTTTTCTAAAAAAACGTAGATTTCTTGAAGGTTTATAGCTATCGACCTATTTTTTTAAACAGACATGAAAATCGAAAATACGACCCCCATAAATTTGCCGACGGGTCCTATCGACTCTACAGAACGGCGCAGCGTAGCGCGCTATTATTGCTAGTTGAACTGATAGTGGCTAAATGTTGATGCCATGCATGTTACAACACAAACACCTGCTCCCTTTCTCTAGTTGGGTCTATTGTTCCAATTTCATGCCACAATCCAACACGAATCTCCGTTGCTGTTTGTAAGCATCTAGGTCTCTAACTTAAGTGGCTATATATTTTGGTGATTAATGATGCTTATTTGTCAAGACTAGCTATGTTTTAAGGTTTTAAGCCGATTCGATCGGATTTGAACCAATTCCGGAGTTCCAATTGAACTTTTTTCTTTTCGGGTCCGGCTTCAGAGATCAGAAGCGGCTTCGGCTCTAGAGTCCAGATCGGTGGCTCCGGCTTCCAGTGGCTTCTCGGCTCTAGCTTTTCAGCAGAAATTACTACGTGTACCCAAGCAGTACCAGAACGTGCAGAACAATTGCAGCGTGCACACACAGCGCACCAGGAAGTTTCTCTTTTCAGAATCTACCATATTTTTATCTGCAATTTTATTCTCCATCATGTCATCCACTAAATTTGACATTGAGAAGTTCGATGGCAAGATCAGTTTTTCGATATGGCAGGTTCAAATGAAAGTCGTTCTCACACAGGTGGACGTCAGAAAAGCTCTTTCAGCAAAACCGGCGACGATGACAGATGAACAATGGGAAGAACTTGACGAGAAAGCCCTATCCACCATACAGCTCAATTTGTCTACAGATATTCTGCGTGAAGTTATCCATGAGACTACCGCCGCAAAGCTGTGGCAGAAATTGGAGGACTTGTACATGAAGAAAAGTCTCGCCAACAAATTGCACCTTAAAGAACGTCTGTACACAATTCGCATGGCGGAATGTACCTCTATTCAATCTCATCTTAATGAGTTTAATTCACTCATAATTGATCTTGAGAAATTAGAGGTGAAAATTGATGATGAAGATAAGGCTATTCTGTTGGTCGTCTCTTTGCTTGCTACCTTTAAGCATTTTAAGGAAATTATGCTTTATGGCAATCATGATACCCTTAGTTTTGAGAATGTTAAATCAAATTTATTGTCTAAGGAGAAATTTGATATTGATTCTCGTTCAAAAGTTAAGGCTGAGGGGTTAATTGTTAGAGGTAGATCTCCGCATAAAGGCAATTCTCATAGATCACAGTCTAAATCTAAGTCAAGAGGACGTAGACCCAACAATTTTTGCCGTTATTGCAAGACACCTGGTCAAGTTATTGCTCAGTGTTATAAGTTAAAAAATAAGGCTGATAAGATAAAAGGACACATTCTGATAAACCTGCTGAGGCTAGTCTTGTTGAAAATGAATCCGATGGAGAGGCTCTAATTATCAGTTCCAACTTGAAGAATCAAACTGCATGGATTATTGATTCAGGTTGCACTTTTCATATTTGTCCACATAAAGAGTGGTTTTCAACATATGATTCTGTTGGTAGTGGTGAAGTTGTGACTGCTGATGAGTCTCCACTTGAAATTGTTGGCATTGGTTCTATTCAAATCAAAACCTATGATGGTACTGTTAGGACTCTTTCAAATGTTCACCATGTTTCCAGAATGAAAAGAAATCTTATTTTTTTGGGCACCATAGAATCTTTGGGTTATAAATATACCGGTGAAAATGGTGTTCTTAAGATTTCTAAAGGCAACCTTATCGTTATGAAAGCCAATAGAATCAACAGTCTTTATTACTTGCAAGGTTCTATAGTTACAGGTTCTGCAGCTGTTTCTACAATTGCATCAAATCCTCACAATACCAAGCTTTGGCATATGCGCTTGGGTCATATGAGTGAGAAAGGTATGCACCTTTTATGCAAGAAAGGACTTTTATATGACATTGACAAACTTGATTTCTGTGAACATTGTGTTTTTGGCAAATAAAAGAGAGTCAGTTTTTCTATATCAACTCATCAGACTAAAGGAATTCTTGATTATGTTCATTCTGATCTTTGAGGTCGTTCTAAATTTCCTTCTATTGGAGGTTGTGAGTACATGATTACCTTCATTGATGATTTTTCTCGCAAAGTTTGGGTTTATTTCCTAAAGTATAAGCATGAAGCTTTTTCAGTTTTCAAGAAGTGGAAAGTCTTGGTTGAAAATCAAACTGGCAGAGAAATCAAGAAACTTAGAACTGACAATGGATTGGAATTTTGTAGTGGTGAGTTTGATAATTTTTGTGCTAATCATGGTATTGTAAGACATTTGGTATTCTGTAAACCTCGTGAGAATGGTGTGGTAGAGCGTATGAATCGCACTCTTCTGGAAAGAGCCCGTTGCATGCTTTCAAATGCAGGTTTATGGAATAAGCGTGCTTTGTGGGCTGAGACTGTTTCTACAGCCTCTTATTTGATTAATCGTTCTCCAAATTTAGCCATTGATTTTAAAATTTCAGAAGAAGATTGGTCAGGTAAACCAGTTGATTACTCTAATTTGAGAATTTTTTGTTGTCCTGCTTATGCTCATGTTAATGATGGAAAATTAGAGCCTAGAGCAAGAAAATGCATATTTGTTGGATATAGGTCTGGTGTCAAAGGATATCGTTTATGGTGTTCTGATTCTCACAAATTAATCATTATTCGTGATGTTACTTTTCATGAAGATGCTTTACTTTCACCTGATAGTGACAGTGATGGTTGTTCATCCACAAATGAATCTGAAACTTCTGAAACTGCTAAAAGAAATGCAGAATTTGAGGTAGTTTTACCCACCGTTGATAATGATTCTTCTAGTGGTTCTTCTTCACAACCAATTTCAGCACCTAGTGGTTCTTCGTCACAACCAGTTTCTGCATCTCCTAGTACTAATGATCATTGTATTGCTCAAGATAGACCAAGAAGAAATATTCAATTACCTACTAGATATCGTGACACTGATGATATGGCTTGTTATGCTCTTCTTGCTGCATAAGATATTTGTGATACTTTTGAACCTTCTTCTTATTCTGAAGCTATCTCATGTGAAAATTCTTCTAAGTAGTTGACAGCTATGAATGAAGAAATTTTGAGCCTTCATAAAAACAATACATGGGATTTGGTTAAACTTCCAAAGGGCAAGAAACCTTTAAAGTGCAAATGGATTTCTAAGAAGAAGGATGGTATTTCTGGAGTTGAACATGCAAGATGGAAAGCCTGTTTAGTGGTAAAAGGTTTTGAGCAAAGAGAAGGTATTGACTTCAATGAAGTTTTTTCTCCTGTTGTGCGCCACTCTTCCATTAGGGTTATGCTTGCTTTTGTTGCTTTATTTGACTTGGAATTAGAGCAACTTGATGTTAAAACTGCCTTCTTACATGGAGATTTAGAAGAAGAGATTTTTATGATACAACCTGAAGGTTTCGCTACTCCTGAAAAAGAGGATTTAGTTTGTCATTTGAAAAAGTCTCTCTATGGCCTTAAACAAGCTCCTAGGCAGTGGTACAAAAGGTTTGATTCCTTTATGATTGGACAATAGTATTCTCGCAGCAATTATGATAACTGTGTTTACTTCAAACAGTTTCCAAATGGTTCATTTGTTTATTTGCTGTTCTATGTTGATGATATGCTCATTGCTTCTCATGACAAGTCACTGATTAAATAGTTGAAAGCTCAACTTAGTCATGAGTTTGAGATGAAAGATCTTGGTCCAGCTAAGAAAATTCTTGGGATGGAAATTCAACATGATCGCAAAGCTGGTACATTATTTCTATCCCAGAAAATTACATTGAGAAGGTACTTGACAGATTTAATCTCAGTAATTGCAAACCTGTTTCTACACCTTTTGCCTCACACTTTAAGTTATCTTCAAGTCAGTGTCCTATTAATGAAGAAGACAAAGACTACATGTCTCATATTCCTTACTCTAGTGCAGTTGGTAATCTCATGTATGCTATGATTTGCACCAGACCAGATTTAGCTCATTCTGTTAGCGTTGTTAGCAAATTTATGCACAATCCTGGCAAAGAGCATTGGAATGCAGTTAAGTGGATTCTTCGTTATTTGAAAGGTACTTTTAATTTTGGTTTGATGTTTGATAAGAATAAAGTGAAGACAAATGATGTTCTTGGGTTTGTCGATTCTGATTATGCCGGTGGCTTGGTGATCTTGATAAAAGAAGGTCAATTTCTGGATATATCTTCTCATTATGTGGTTCGACAGTCAGTTGGAAAGCATCCGTATAGCCTATTGCCGCTCTTTCTACTTCTGAAGCGGAATATGTTTCAGCTACTGAATGTGTTAAGGGAGCTATTTGGTTGTGAGGTCTGGTTTCTGAACTTGACATTAAACAGAATACTCTTACTGTTTATTGTGATAGCCAGAGTGCTATTTGTTTGACCAAGAATGATATGTATCATGCCAAGACTAAGCATATTGATATTAAGTACCACTTTATTTGTGATGTTATCGCTGAAGGACAATTGTTGTGGGAAAGGTACATACACATGATAATCCTGCAGACATGCTGACCAAGACACTTTCAAATACCAAGTTCAAGTATTGTCTTGACTTGGTTGGCATTCAAGGTGCTTAATTGCCCTTCGGGGTTTATGGAGACACTCTATTATGGATTTTGAGTCAAAGGGAGGTTTGTTAGAGATAAAATCGGATTCCTCAAAATCATAACAAATTCCAACTCTTCCAAGACTTGGACTCCTTCCTAATCTTGGATTCCTAATTGGCTATATAATGCCACCCCATGTACTTGTAATCCTTGAACCAAAATAGTGAATCTAGTGTCTCCCGTGGTTTTTTCCCACAAGGGTTTTCCATGTAAAATATTGTCTCCCTTTTGTGCGTGTGTGTTTGATCTACAAACCCTAATAGTTGGCATTCATGGATCCCTAAAAGGCACTTTCGGATAAGAGATGGTTCACAAACCAGGTTTTGGGAAGACACTTGGGTAGATTCCTCACCACTTAAGGTACAATTTCCCAGCCTGTATCAAATTGTCCATTACCCACATAATAATGTGGCTAAGGTCACGACTTAGATGCCACAAAATATTAATTTTCGAAGATTATTATTAGGGGATAAATTGACGACATGGTATAATCTTGTTGTAAAATTAGCTAATTGTCAGTTTACCGATGGAAGGGACATTTTTCACTGGGGTCTTCATAAACATGGGCAGCTCTCTGTATGTTCTATGTATGACTATTTGATGAACCAGGGTACTCCTTTCACCAGTAAATTCATTTGAAAGTTGAAACTTCCTTTAAAAATTAAAATTTTCCTCTGGTACTTACAACGAGGAGTAATTTTAACAAAGGAAAGAAATTGGAATGGGAATCAAAAATGTTGTTTTTGTAATTGCAATGAAACAATAAGACATTTATTTTTTGATTGCCAACATTCAAAAACTATTTGGCGAATTGTGCATATTGCTACTGGTTTACCACCGTCAAAGTCTATGACTCATATGCTTGGTCATTGGTTAATAGGACTTGAGAAGGGTAAAAAAACTGATTTTTGTGGGGATGCTGCCCTATTATGGGCTATTTGGTGTACACGCAACGTTCTAATCTTTGCGAAAAAATAATATTCTTCTTTCATGCAGGCTACGTTCAGGGGAACATACTGGCTGCGGTTTTGGGCTCTATTGCAGTCTAAGGACAACAGGGAGACCATTCGATTGGCATGCAATGCATTGGAGGTTGTGGCGTTGGACATCTTTGCCAAGAATGGATGGAGAAGCAATTATAGAATTTGCTTTTAATTTTATGCTCTCTTTGCCTCTTTTTCAATAATGATATACGGATATGATATTTGTAAGAACTCGGTTGTATGCAATAGCAGAGGCCGGATTTTAATCCTTTATCTAAAAAAATGGATCCCCAAAAGGCAAAATCAACAGCAGAGCATGAAGATTAAGTACATTCAGACTAGAAATGATCTGAAGAGTCGAGTTTGGATCATTTTAGAAATCGGTTTTGTTTTTGCTTTGATCGTACTATTAAAGAGGGTTCAAAACTAGTAGCTTGAGCTTTACGAGGTTATGTAGCTACTTGCGATGCACACTAAGTCTCTGTAGTTCATATCTAGTCAGAGGAAGCCAAGAGACCAAGTAAGATGCCAAAATTAGAATTGGTGTGAAGTTCTAGAACTTGGTTAGAAAAATTCAGTTAGAGTCGGATGATTCGAGTGGGTCGAACCACCAGTCATATCGATTCAACAGATGACAAGTTCTGAAAATTTCAATAGGAGTCGAATGATCTAAGTGAATCAGACAATCAGTCATATCAATTCAATAGAGGACAAAATCTAAAAAATTTAATGAAAGTCGAATGATCTGAGTGGGTCGGACCACTAGTCGAATCAATTTCACAGAGAACATGCTCTGGAGATTTCAATATGACTCGAATGATCCAAGTGGGTCGGATCATCGGTCGGATCAACTTGACAAAAAAAGGTGCTCTTGAGACTTTACACAGGACCGAATGATCCAGGTGGGTCGAATGATCTGAGTGAGTCAGATGATCTGACTAGGCCAGACAATCCACTATGCATAACAGCTATATTTTTTATTGTTCAAAGAGTTTAAGCCGGATAATCCGGTTCAAAAGCGAATTTTGAAATATCTGTGTCTACCGACTAGTTTCTGAGGAGTAGAAATATATAGACCCTATGGGGCTTCATTTGCAGATCTAGCCTTCCAACCTGGCATGGTACCTGCATCCTACTCCTCGCCCAAGAGTTCAGTGAACTCTAGAGTGGGAAGGTAACTCTAGTAGTTGGTCTTAAGGGAGGGAGGCATGAGTACAAGCGTTTACATTATGGGGCAGTAGTAGTAGATGAGTTTTACTAAATCAAAATTGTGATTTTGTTTGACGACTCCATCTCAGTATATATCCTAGTGTTGATCCTGAGAGAACTTTAATGCTTGGATTGAAGATCATTTGAGTGCTTAAGAGAGTAGATAGGCTTAATTTGTGCATCACTCCTAATTGTTTGACCTTGTGAGGTTCAAGTGAGAGTTTTGGCTTATTACTCTTAGAAGTCGCAGACTCCTAGAGGGCTTGGAGGCATGTAGCTCATTGACTCCTAGATTGTCACTTCTGTAAAAATAATTCTATTCAAACATGCTTTACATCTGAATCCTATTAAAAAGCGTAACCCTATACAATGCAAACCCAAAATCCATAACACCAAAATAAATGAACTTAAATAATAACAAATCAAAAGTCAAATTTTTTTTATCACTGGAACCTTCTATTTCAGATTTTTGAATTTGGTATTATTTGATTTTTTGTCACTTATTGTTATTGTTGTATTACGTTAATAACGAGTAGATACCAACGCTACCAAAGATACTCCTGTCTACTTCGACCCTTTGTCAATTTCTGAATTAACAAAGCAAGGAAAGCACTCCCTTTGATCATATTGATCTCAGTGTTTTAATTTTATTTTATTTTGTCAAATCTATTTATGCATGCACGTATTTTCTGTAAATTTGCTATGTTATGGTATTAGTAGTTATAATCCTATGAAACTTCCTTAATAAATTTTGATATGTGAACCTTGATAACTCTAGAATAAGGTTAGACAATACATAATATCAATATAGGTATACACAATTACTTAATAACCATGCTTAATAAAGAAACATGTTGCTCTTCATAATTTAAAAAGATTGAATATGATTAAAAATGTTAGATATAACATCAAAGGTTGTTGATATTTTGGTAAAAATAAAAATAAAACTATGGTTTTGACGTGGACGATTGTTGGTAATAGCTGGATGTGCATGGGCTTGCACGTAGATAGGAGGATTATTGTCCAGGTCAGATTAAGGACCGATCTATAGGTTGTTTTCAGGCTAAGGACACATACAACCACAAATGTTGGTATAGGATGGTCTTAACCTATTAAGTTAGTTAGATTTAACTTTGCATGTTGGCAGGCTGGAGCAGTACGGGCATTCCTAGAAGGTTTGCATGAAGGGGTACCTTCACCAAGATGTTGGGAATAACGCCTGCCGATACAACAGTGTACGCCATACTATGCAGAGAAGTGGGACAATGGGGTGTATAACTATTCATTGTACAGTTATTATACAAATATCTTCTGCTGCTATAGTATGGGTTTTTTTGTCACCAAGCTAATGCAGAATTAGGTCTATGTAATGTAACTGTTATGTCATAACTCTCTACAGCACACCAAAAGAAATGTGCTAATGTTTCACATAGAGAGTCAGTCATGAGACTAGTACTGTATACATATAGATCATCCTTTTTGGTATTTTATACCAGAAAGGAGGGTCGTCATAGTTTTCTCTTTCCTTTTGATTTGTCGTATATCATAATTTTCTTATTGTTGTTACCATTAACATAGAATGATATTGAACTTGAAATTTTTTTGTGCAGGAAATTTTATACTCCCTCCAATCACAAAAGAGTAACATTTTAGGCATCGATACGGTTTCCAAACATAATTTTACCACTAATTTTAAATGTAGCATATTCATAAAACACAATAAAATTATAATATTATATCTTTACCGGGTTATATTTTATGGATGGGTTAGACAGTGATATTTTTTTACATCACTATGCAAATTTCTATTTATTAATGCATTGAGTGCGTAGGCTAATGTTTCGAATAACATTTTTAGAGCTAATGTGTTGTGGTTTTAAAATTTGAAACCACATGCCATACAGATTTTGATAACGATTAGTTGAATTGTATTTCTAGTTAGTTCTATAAACGGGGATCGATCCCTATAGTACACTAATTAATTAGATCAGTAGATTTTATATCCTCTCCTCAAAAAAGAAGAAGATCTATTTATATTGCCAACATATGCTAGGAGGCCAATATGGACATATATTTTATTAACTTTTTTAAACCAGACTGGAGGTCAGCCTCCACACGGATTAGATTTTCTTTTTAAACCGGACTGGAGATCAGCATGCATAGGCATTGAATTTTTTTTTATTTGTATTCCATCTTTCAAAGGATGAGTGCATAGGAATCTTGGATGTGCTGTCATGTGCACGACTCTAAGTTGTTGTTGACTTCTCATATATCTTTGGGTACATCCGGCCATGTTAGTTTTTTTACGTGGGAATTTATAGTTTTTTTTAATGTGGGAATTTTCTAGTAAGTATTAGATTATTCACCAATGCAATAATATAGAGACAAGATAAATTCAGAAAGGGGACACGTGGTAGCATAGTACTCCGTTCTAATAATTTAATACACTTTGTCCTTGGGCATTATGTAAGTACAATAGCAAAGTCCATTGCTAGCTAATAGTAAGTTAAAAGTCAGTTTGTACAGTAACTGTCTCTAAAGATTGTTTTTAAATGTTGTGTAGTAATTATCTTTTCTCTCTTATACATAAATAATCTACTTATACTCCTGTACAAAGTTGGCTACTAAGGCCCTGTTTGGCAGAGCTCTGCTCCCAGCTTCTGCGGAGTGAATCTGTGGAGCTCTGCCAAACAGCAGTTTTCTGATAATCGCTCCCAGGGTGATTCCCGTGAAGTGATTCTCAAGAAATGAACTAGAAATTTGGGAGCTGAAAAAAGCTGCTTCTCCTGATTCACTCCCAACAAAGAGTCAGTTTCTCCATAGAGTTTATCCTATGGATTCGTTAGAGAATCACTTTCAGCGACAGAATCACTTCTCTCAGAGAATCATTTCTAATAGAGAATCAGAATCAGAGGAATCTCTACCAAACAGGCCCTAAATAAGAATCAGCTCTCTTCTCTCCTTTTTTTCACTCTTCCACATAAACCAAAACTGACGTGTACAAGTTAAAAGCCAGCTAAGATAGCCTTATTGTACATACTCTAAGCATTCTCTAATAACTCAATTAATTATTTAAAGATCTAGCGGGCTGCATGCACTATAGGATCCAAATACACAGATCCAGCTGTGTGAATTACATGATACAGATGAGGACTTTCATACAAATTTCTTTCTTAATTTTTGCATGAGTTGTAATTTAAGTCATATATGTTTTCTTTTTTCAATTAATATCAGAATTTATAGTCTTTTTTTCTTTTTCTCTGATTAACATGAGAATTTTTGGCATTTTATATTATAGGATTAACGCGGAGGCACTACTACACAGAAGTCTGTTACAGACAGTTTTCTAGGCCATTTCTAATTATGTGTCAGTGATAACAGAGCACATATCACAGACTATTTGAAAACCGACTGTGAAAAAACATATCATTGACAGTTTTTAACTAGAACTGTCTGTGATATGAGTTTATCACAGACAGTTTTTAAATAGAACCGTCTGTGATATGTTTTTTCTCCTAACTCTCTTGGTAGAACTTTTATGATCGATTAGTATTTGTTGTTTGAAATTTTATTCTCCTTAGATATTTCTACAACAACATTTATAAGGCACAATCAGTTATAGATTTTAAAATTGAATATCAAAATATCCTAAATGCATAGAGGCAACAGCTTGTATGATAGGAGGGTCTTAAAATATAAACATTTGTAGCACTTTCATCACCTTTCTTATTATAATGTTGATATATTCCAAGGCAAAATTCAATTCCATTAACAGTTCGTTCTAAAAGTTGTCATGCTTTGATTTATCCTCCACTTCATTATTATCCCGAATAAGAATACTATAGACGGCCTATTTTCACTATGATCTTGTGCGGGTAGCGCGACTAAGCAGAGGAGTGGAGGGAATGGCGGGTGAGCGAGGAAGAAGTGGGTGGGGCGCTATGAGGTGGGGCGGACCTGTTGGATTATTTGGGCCAAGCCCATTTAATTGAGACAATAAATCCTAGAAAATCTCAAAGGCCCACCCTATGAGGAGGCATGTGCACTAACAATAGTACCACATTGCTAGCCTAAAGTAGTGAACACTAGTTTATATAGTGGAGTGTGCTCCACCATGGTACAACCATGTGGGAGAAAGGGAGGACGAACACACGCGCGCGCTCGCCTCGCCGGGCCGGGGCGGAGTGGGGCGAAGGGCGCGGGCGTGCGGCATCTGCGTGAATGGCTCGCCGAAATCCGGTTCAGGGCCTTGCGCAGACGCAGCCTCCTTTTGCAGTTTATTCTTTTGCTACTCGGGATCATCGCGGTTGCAGTATGAGATAAGGACTCCGTAACAGACTCCGATCGTGGCACGCGTCTTGAGTCGTGTTGATTCTGATCGATTCGATAGGATTCTCCTTTATATTGCTGCGCCTCTGTCGAACAAAGAGCAGAAGTTTTTCCCACGCCTAGGGTTTTGCTAGTTCCTTTCGCTACGCCGCCATCAAGTCTATTCCATCCCGTACGCCAGCGTGCACCAGCGAACGGGAGAGCAGGTCTCCGAAACCATCCGCCCTCGAGTACTTGCACCGGGAGAGGACGAATAAGGTTTTTGGGAAGCGCTCGGCGCGACTGCTCGTGATCTGCTTCCTCTCCGCTCGTGATCTGCATCATCTTCCACGTCGTCACAACGGGGTCCTCAACTTCACTCCACGTCTCCGGTTCTGTTCAACCAGATCGGTACGTTTCAATGTCTTCGCTATTTTCAATCTTGTTACTACTGTTTTGTAGTATATTAGATAGACATATGTGTAGATTGATTATATGCATGTCTACAATAAACTTGTGTTTAATGCATAGACTTCACAATCAGTTTGTGTTCATGAATTATCTTCTGTTCGATTTATACCTGAAAGTGCTAATTTATTCAGCAATCCAAAAACCTTATTTTAGGCACTTTGGTTTATCAATGGCTGGCTTTGTCGATGCACTGAGGCCGGAAAAATTTACCGGTGTGCATTTTAAGAGATAGTAGGTCAAAGTCACTCTGTGGCTTACAGCTATGAACGTCTACTGGGTTGCGGTTGGCAAACTTGAAGGAACACTTACTCTTGAAAAGGAAAAAGAGTTCAAGGATGCCAACACACTCTTTGTAGGAGCCGTTCTTAGCGTTCTTACCGACCATTTGTGTGATGTGTACATGCACATAACAGACGCGAAGGAGCTATGGGATGCACTGAGTTCTAAATTCGGTGCATTAGACGCTGGCAGTGAACTGTATGTCATGGAACAGTATCACGACTACAAGATGGTTGATAACCGTTCTGTGGTCGAGCAGGCCCATGAAATACAGTGCATTGTGAAGAAACTCGAACTCCTCAAGTGTACCTTACCCGACAAGTTTGTGGCAGGAGGTATTATTGCCAAATTACCTCCTGCATGGAGGAATTTTGCCACTGCTCTGAAACATAAGAGACAAAAAATCTCTGTTGAGAGTTTGATCGCGTCTCTTGATGTTGAAGAGAAAGTTCGGGCTAAGGATGCACCTGCGAAGGGAGTCGAGGGACTGTCAAATGCCAATATGGTGCAACAGCACGGTAAGAACAAAGGGAAAAACAACAAAGCCAAACAAACCACAAACTTCAAGAAGAAGAAGATGAACAAAGATGATTTGCCTTGCTATGTATGTGGTGAGACTGGGCATTGGGCCAAGAAGTATCCTCACCGCAAAGGTAAAAAGGCTGATCAAAGACAGAACTCAAAGTCTGTCAACGTGACCATTGGCAACACTGGAGATGGAACTTCTGGGTATGGTAATTTACCTACTGTTCTTTCAGTGAGTCAGTCCACCAACTGGTGGATTGATACTGGTGCTAATGTGCATGTATGTAATGATAGATCAATGTTCTCTTCTTACCAGGTCGTTCGGGATTCCTCCGTCCTAATGAGGAATGGGTCACATGCTTCTGTTCGTGGTGTTGGCACGGTAGATCTGAAGTTTACTTCGGGGAAGATCGTGCAACTGAAGAACGTGCATCATGTCCCTTCAATAAATAAGAACCTGGTCAGCGGTTCTCTTCTCTGTCGAGATGGGTTCAAAGTGGTGTTTGAGTCTAATAAAGTGGTCGTGTCAAAACATGGACTTTTTATTGGCAAAGGTTATGAGTGTGGAGGCTTGTTCCGCTTTTCCCTTTCTGATTTCTGCAATAAAGTTGTGAACCATAATTGTGATAATTCTAATGGAGGTGAGGCTAATGTTTGGCACTCACGGTTATGTCTTATCAATTTTGGTTGTATGTCACGGCTTGCCAGTATGAATTTAATTCCAAATGTTACTTTTGTCAAAGGTTCTAAGTGCCAAAGCTGTGTGCAATCCAAGCAACCTCGTATGCCTCACAAGGCAGCCGAGGAGAGACATTTGGCACCATTAGAACTCATACATTCAGATCTCTGTGAAATGAATGGTGTGTTGATGAAGGGTGGAAAAAGATATTTCATGACTCTGATTGATGATGCTTCTAGATACTGCTATGTATATCTGTTGAAATCTAAAGATGAGGCTTTAGACTACTTTAAAATCTACAAGGCAGAGGTTGAAACCAATTGGAAAGAAAGATCAAAAGACTTAGGTCGGATCGTGGTGGAGAGTATTTCTCTAATGATTTCGATTTATTCTGTAAGGAACATGGGATTATTCATGAGAGGACGCCTCCCTATTCACCCCAATCAAATGGGGTTGCTGAAAGAAAGAACCACACTCTAACTGATTTGGTTAATTAATGTCATGTTAGACACTGCGGGATTATCTAAGGCATGGTGGGGGGAGGCCCTGTTGACCTCGTGTCATGTTTTGAATAAAGTTCCTTCCAAGAATAAAGAGAAAACCCCATATGAAGAATGGGAAGGGAGAAAACCATCACTCTCTTACTTGCGCACTTGGGGGTGCTTGGCGAAAGTCAATGTACCAATAACGAAAAAGCGCAAGCTTGGACCTAAGATTGTGGATTGTGTCTTTCTGGGATATGCTCATCGCAGCATTGCCTATAGGTTTTTAGTAGTGAAATCAGAGGTATCTGACATGCTAGTCGATATAATTATGGAGTCTCGAGATGCAACCTTCTTTGAGAGCATCTTTCCAATGAAAAATGTACATAGCACTTCTAGCCAAACTCCTGAGATAATTCCTGAACCAATTACTCAAACTGAATATCATGCGCAAAATCCTGAGAAGGATGACAGTGAGGCTCCAAGGAGGAGTAAAAGACAAAGGACAGCTAAATCCTTTGGTGATGACTTCACTGTGTACCTTGTGGATGATACTCCCAAGTGTATTTCAGGAGCTTTTGCATCTCCAGATGCAGACTACTGGAAGGAAGCAATCCGTAGCGAAATGGATTCCATTCTCGCTAACGGGACTTGGGAAGTCGTAGATCTACCTCATGGTTGCAAACCTGTGGGTTGTAAGTGGATATTCAAAAAGAAGCTTAGGCCTGATGGTACTATTGAAAAGTATAAGGCTCGGCTTGTGGCCAAGGGTTATACCCAAAAAGAAGGGGAAGATTTTTTTGACACTTATTCACCTGTTGCTAGACTGACTACTATACGAGTTCTACTTTCCTTGGCTGCCTCGCATGGTCTTCTCGTTCATCAAATGGACGTTAAGACAGCTTTCCTTAATGGAGAGTTGGATGAGAAAATTTATATGCAACAGCCTGATGGATTTGTAGTGAAAGGTCACGAAGGCAAAGTGTGTAAGTGGTTGAAATCTTTGTATGGTCTGAAACAAGCTTCTAAGCAATGGCATGAGAAGTTCGATAGAACTTTAACATCTGCAGACTTTGTTGTTAATGAGGTTGATAGGTGTGTATATTATCGCCATGGTGGGGGTGAGGGAGTTATTCTGTGCCTGTATGTTGATGACATATTGATCTTTGGCACAAATCTTGATGTAATTACAGAGGTCAAGTCTTTCCTATCTCATAATTTTGATATGAAAGATCTAGGAGAGGCTGACGTAATTTTGAACATCAAACTAATCAAAGATGAGAGTGGGATTACACTTTCGCAATCTCACTATGTGGAAAAGGTCTCGAACCGTTTTGGCTTCTTAGAGAGCAAACCTTCTCCAACACCGTATGATCCTAGCTTGATTCTTTGAAAAAATAAAAGAATTGTTAAGGATCAATTGAGATATCGTCAGATTATTGGATCTCTCATGTACTTAGCTAGCACTACAAGGCCAGACATCTCATTTGCTATGAGCAAATTGAGCCGATTTACATCTAACCCAGGTGATGATCATTGGCGAGCACTTGAGCGAGTCATGCGCTACCTGCTAGGTACCATGAATTATGGGCTTCACTATACCGGGTACCCAGCAGTACTAGAGGGTTATAGTGATTCAAATTGGATATCCGATGCTGATGAGATCAAGACCACAAGTGGATATGCATTCACACTTGGTGGAGGTGCTGTTTCATGGAGGTCTTGCAAACAGACCATTTTGACGCGGTCAACCATAGAAGCAGAACTCACTGCTCTAGACACAACCACTCTTGAGGCAGAATGGTTGTGTGAACTCTTGATGGATCTTCCAGTGGTTGTAAAGCCAATTCCGGCTATTCTTATGAACTGTGATAATCAAACAGTTATTATCAAAGTGAACAGTTCTAAGGACAACATGAAGTCATCAAGACATGTAAAGAGACGTTTGAAGTCTGTCAGGAAATTGAGAAACTCCGGAGTGATAGCTTTGGATTATATCCAAACAGCTAAGAATCTAGCAGACCCTTTTACAAAGGGTTTATCACGCAATGTGATAGACAATGCATCGAAGGAGCTGGGTTTGAGACCCACGTGAGTCATACCATAGTGGTAACCCAACCTATGTGACCAGAGATCCGTGAATTAGAATCTGGGAAGAACAAACTATTGGTTGACTGAAGGAGAGTATTTTTCTAATCCACTCCACTGAAGATGCAATACTCTCTGAATCTGTATGGCAGGTTGGCTATTGCCTTAATGTGTTCTGTTGTCTTTAATTAGCAAAGATGTTGTCCTACAGAGTATTCTTGAAAGAACACACCTATACGAGCTTGAATGTTGAAAGTCACAGTCTATGAGACTTGGGTAATCTCTAATAAGCTCACGAAGAGACCATGGAGTACGACTTATATGCTCCACCTGAGGGGTAGCCTATTGGCAGCCAAGTATCAGCTAAGGCTTTAAGTGAAACTCAATTGCACAAAACTTGCAATTCAAGGCTTAGTCCATTGTTCAAGTTGTGGCTGAGTGTAATTTGGAGTCCTAGGTGCAATTCAAGGCTTAGTTCATTGTTCAAGTTGTGGCTGAGTGTAATTTGGAGTCCTAGGTGCAATTCAAGGCATAGTCCATTGTTACTGAAACGCTGGTATATCAACAGCTTTGGGAACAAGCAAAACTGTCAGTGGGATTTTGAGATCTTGTGGGGGGTTGTTGGATTATTTAGGCCAAGCCCATTTAATTGAGACAATAAATCCTAGAAAATCTCAAAGGCCCACCTCATAAGGAGGCATGTGCACTAACAATAGTACCACATTGCTAGTCTAAAGTGGTGAACACTAGTTTATATAGTGGAGTGTGCTTCACCATGATAGAACCATGTGGGAGAAAGGGAGGAAGAACACACGCGCGCTCGCCGGGCAGCTCTCGAGCACGGCACGCACGGCTGGGCGGGGCGAAGGGCGCGGCGTGCGGCACCTGCATGAATGGTCCGCCGAAATCCGGTCCAGGGGCTTGCGCAGACACAGCCTCCTTTTGCAGTTTATTCTTTTACTACTCGGGATTGTCGCAGTTGCAGTATGAGATAAGGACTCCGTAACAGACTCCGATCGTGGCACGTCTTCGAGTCGTGTTCGGTTACGGTCAGTTGCGAGGATTCTCCTTTATATTGATGCGCCTCTGTCGAACAAAGAGCAGAAGTTTTTCCCACGCCTAGGGTTTTGTTAGTTCCTGTCGCTGCGCCGCCATCAAGTCTATTCCGTCCCGTACGCCGGCGTGCACCAGCAAACGGGAGAGCAGGTCTCCGAAACCATCCGCTCTCGAGTACTTGCACTGGGAGAGGACGAATAAGGTTTTTGGGAAGCGCTTGGCGCGACTGCTCGCGATCTGCTTCCTCTCCGCTCGTGATCTGCATCATCTTCCACGTCGTCGCAACGGGGTCCTCAGCTTCACCCCACGTCTCCGGTTCTGTTCAACTAGATCGGTACGTTTCAATGTCTCCGCTATTTTCAATCTTGTTGCTACTATTTTGTAGTATATTTGATATACATATGTGTAGATTGATTAAATGCATGTCTGCAATAAACTTGTGTTTAATGTGTAGACTTCACAATTAATTTGTGTTCATAAATTATCTTCTATTCGATTTATACCTGAAAGTGCTAATTTATTCAGCAGGACCATCTCGCAGGACACGTTCGCCAAGGTCAAATTCGCGGTCAATGCCCACATGAGCGTCGCCGTCGCCATGAAGGTGCTCCACAAGGATGAGGCACTCATTACTATCAGGTCTTTCTTCGAATGGATAGTGATGATCACGATTTTAGGTTCGTGATTAATGTTTGTCTCATGTAAATATCCATGGTTGGTTGATTGGTCGAATCTCGAGAGCGAATTCCACTGGTTTGTGTGTTTTAGAGCTCTTCGGATGCCTATGATTTTCATAGGCAGAGTTTACAAAACCAAATTAAGGTTGAAAATTGAAGATCCAGCGGTACCGATTTATTGCAAAAATTGAACGAAAATCACCAAAAATTGAAGGGTTTCAAAATCAAATAGTTTTAAAAAATAAAAATCTATCGGTTTTCAAGAAAATCAAGTAGTGAATTGAAATTTTCTTGTTACCGATTTTCATCGATTTTCATCGAAAATCGCTTGATTTTCAACTGGTTTATGTGACAGAATTTTGACAGAATTTTGTTTGAATTTTTTGAAGCGATTACTTTAATTTTGTTAACCCTTCTCATAGAGATTTCAGCTCCTTACGATTTTTCTCCTACAATGTTCTTTGCAACATACTATATAGGACTGACAAAAAAAACTACCAAATGGTATAACGTTCAGTGTCTTTTCAACAGAACAGTTTGTTGTAGTTCGATTCAGTGCTATGATAGTATCTTGACTACTCAGATCTTATCAAACTAGAGTCCATATGAGTCACTCAAACCAAAATAATTCATTATTCCCTTATTCTCTCTACCACGATATTCTCCACTGATGTGCCACCGTGGGCAACAGATCTCATCACCCAGCCCAACTACCAGGGATGTGCATGGGCATAGCAGTAGAGAGATGGCGTGGCAGGCGGCTGCAAGCTCCCTTTTTCTCTCCCTATCCAGCAAAGACCAGCCCACCTCCACCTCCATCTCCATCTACCAGGGATGAAACCTCTACGACGCTTTAACAGACATGTTCTGAACTTAGCAAAAACTCATATGAACTTTGAAAACTTCTATGTAAATTGGCTGAAATTTGTTTTGAAGCTGCCTAAAACTAACTTCTGAAACTCACATTTGAAAACTTGTTTGAAATATCAAGTTTCTATTGGGTTGATCTCTCGCGCGCCCTGATCGGGGGCGCAACCAACCGAATGGTTGTGGCCCCCTGTTGCACCTCTGCGCCATATAAAAAAAGGGGGTTGAGGGCCGGCTCGGGAACCAACGTTCCTCGGCTCCTCCTCACCCCAACAGACCCCCCAACGACCCGATCTATTGCGCAGAAGGAAGTAACGGGAAAGCCACGATCTCGTCCTGCATCGCCTTCTGCCTCCCCTTCGTGCGAACTGTAAGGCCGTCTCTGCTTCCTCTACTTCCGCACGGAGCAACTCCAATGGCGTCCTCATCCTCCTCAAATCCCGAAGGTATGTACCCTAAGATCCCCTTCTAGGTGTTTTCGTTTAGGCGCTAAGATCCACAGAACACAACAGTTTCATATATGAAACTCAGCGAAACAAAGTTTCAGTTTTGAAACTCGATTCAACCTCATATTTGAAACTCGGGGATTTAGTTTCTAAAACCTAAACTCACATGGAAACTTGAGGCTTCAGTTTTCCAAACTTGATGAAACTTTCTTTCCATCTATGCTTCATTTGGATTTTCTATGAAACTTACCAAAACATTGATGAAATTTTTTTAACCCACCGAAACTTCTTCGAGGATGAGGTGCACTGAGCAGTGACCGACGTGGACAGCAGCAACGATGGAGAGACGATGGGTGTGAGGAGGAAGGTGGAGGGGAGGGAGGAGCGGCGGCGCCGCGGTGTGAGGGGGTAGAGTCGGAATAGGCAGTTGGATCCTAATCTGAACGTATAACGTTCTCTAGTTGTGCTCATAGTAGCAATGCTGTTTGTGGTCTTAAATTTTCGATTTCAATTATTCTTTTGGAGAAAAATGCTTCTGCCAACTAGTCTTTCCGAGCAAGAGAAGGTTGATTTCAAGGTGCCGAGGTGCGAGAAAAACCAGGTCTAGGTTGAGGTCAGTCAAATTGCCGATGGATGAACCACATATGAGATCTCAAGGCTTTTACTACTACTTTGACTACTGACATGAACTCTATCCAATTTTGTGCAAATCTAACAGACATGCTCATAAATCTAGCACCAGTGCAACTAAACTCCTGCAACAAGAGGAGTATGAGTGTGACATGCTGTGAGGCAGTGCTGAGCTCACATTCCCTGCTTCCAACGTCCTTCTAATAATGACCAAATTGACACCCTAACTGCCCAAAGGCCCACTGCCTTTGCATATTACACAGTGCACTGTCAGAGAGATGCACAACAATTCAGGACTTTTCCTTCCTTGTGTTACTGTGCAGCAGCCCCTTGTCCAGTCTTCTCCGTCGCAGAAATGGGCTCTAGCTCGTATCAACGAGGCCTCACGATCATCTCCCTTTTTTTTTTTTACCAAATGCGTCCCTTTAGAGGAAAGTAGGAAAATGATATGTAGGCCCCTTCGAGACAGTCTCTGATTGTGCAGATTCTAGATTATAGTCAACTGCCTGGAGAAACGACTATCTGAAGAATCTGCTGACTGGAGAATTTGGTCGTTCGGCAATCCTGATTGTTTGTGCTGATTGTTAATCGGCGTTGGTGATGGATGAACGGATGAGAGTGGTGGAGGGGTTTAGGGACGACGGCAGAAGCTCTTATGCCCGTGACGACTCGTGGGAGGCGAAACTCGCAGAATCTGAGTCAAAATCCGTAGAATCAGGTGGGTGACAGTTTCTGATTTTATATACAAATTAGATTCTAATTGTATGAGACACTGTCTAAAATCCTTCCGCTTAACAAATAATCTGTTTTTTTTTTAAACAGAAACTGTACATAAGCTGTCTCAAATGAGACCGTAGGCTTTCTGAGGTAACTTCAGTTCGCTCTGCACATACAGTCCAGCGTCTAAGGTCAACATGTCAAATCAGACCGAGAATGCAAATCTTGGACCCGAGATTATTCTGCAGGTGGCTGCCAGTGTCTTATTGGTTCTCTTCCTTTTTCAAGCAGAGTCCAAGATTCCTGAAGCAGCACAAGGTATCACACTTGGAGTAACAAAAAGAACAGGGATCGATCAGTTGAGGTCTGATAAGCCATATACTACTCTTATCTGGATATAATCTGAAGAAAATTACGTTGGCCTACTTCCTACTATTATGGAAGATAACAAGAACAACTGACACCACTACTGAAATTACTTTTGAATGGCAGGTTGAAAAATTGTTCATCTTAAAGGAGAGTAAAGATAAGACAGGATGCATTGTTCACATCAAAATCTTGGTATGAAGTGATGTGCCATGATGGAGGATTGAAGAAGAGGAGGTAAATTTGGCTGCTGCCTCCTAGCCATGGGGCAGTTGAAAGGAGCGAAGAACTGAAGACCTGCCCTTGAATGCTGCTCATCATTAGCTCAAGTCTTGGGACAGTAAGAGATCTGTTTCAAGATCAGCAAATGCATTTGAGTGCATTTGAGTTGAGAGCAAAGACTTTACAGCACACTAGACTGTGCAGTCTACATGCAGGTTATGATCGAAGTACAAGCCTACCAACAGTGTGCTAAATAATGTCCTCCCTTGACTTCTGCCGCCAAGCTAGCTCCGTTTTCGTCGTTGATGTCCGCTAGTTGATGGTGGTAGCGCACGTATTAATTAATAGCCTTGTAAGTTGTGCATTGTTCAACGTGAAATCAACTTGATTTGAACGTGATACGAATACGATTTCACAGCTCCAACCTCCAAGAGGAGTGTTCGAGTCAGTATATAGTACTGGCGTACTGCACAGCATCAATAACATGTCTTGCATGCATCAACTGTAAGGTAAATTTCCTAATGCATGAAGATGTAGCATCCGCGTATATATGCTGAGGATTTGGCCATATGATCATCGAGGTGATCATTAAGCTTAATATGCAATATTTCCGGTGTGGATCAAAGCATATGAAGCACTCATTATTGACCATATAAAACACCCCAACTTAGACATTGGCTTCTTTTCTTTTCATTTCATTTCTTCTCTCTTTTCGTATAGGAAACTTAGACCATTGTATAGCTTAGTGATGGCCAAAGGCCACCTGTCACGGCATGGCCCGTTTAGGCCTGGCTAGCGAGCGAGCCATGCCTTGCCTCACGTGTTGAAGTCACGGCTCAACTACAGTTTGGGTGGCTCTCAGGTTATGCCTGCTAGGTTAAGGTCAACTATTTTAGCGCCAAAAATTCAACAAAAAAAAAGAAAAAATTCAAAAAGTTAAAAAAAATGAAAATCATAAAAAGTTGAAACAAATGCAAAAACATAGAAAAATATAAAATAATTAAAAAAAATTAAAATTATATTTAAATTAGAAAAAAACTAAATAGGCCATACTGTGCTTATAGTACCAGGCCGCGGGCCGGCAGAGCCCGTTTGGCCATCTTTAGTTCAGACCAGAGTTACAAATTTCGGCGAATCTTTGCCAAAATTCGGATTTCCGGCCTCTACGAAACCTAAACTACCGGACAAATAAAAAAAAATTAAAAAGTAAAATTGCTACAGTATTTTCAGCTTTTCTGCGAAATTTCATGAATTTTGACTGGAATTTGAACTTTTAGGCCCAGATTTGACCGGATTTGGTCCAATAACCTATAAGAAAGTGATCTTCTATGAAAATTTGTAGAAAAAATAAATTTTTGAGATATTTTAAAATTTTGATAGAAAAACTATTAGATTTTTATAAAATTATAAAAGCTTGATAATGAGCTGAAACTTTTATGATACTATCTTGAGTAGTGTAGGATTATACATAAATTTTTTTGAAATAATTGAAGTTCATTTGTTATCTTTAAAAAATCAAAAACAGAATGAACATAATTGGGACAGTTATCTTGTCATAATTTTATAAATTTTCTTGTGTGTTATCGTGATCTAAACTTTTTTATGAGAGATTAAGAATTGCCTTAGTACTATTATGTTAAAATTTTAAAAAATTTTACCTTTTTTTGTTTGCTCAATCAAATTTATGTAAGCACTGAACTTCATTTGTTATATTATATTTCAAAAATCAAAAAGAGAGAGAACATAAATGGTACTGTGTCTTGTAAGAATTTTATAAATTCACTGGAGGGTGATTATGATTCAAAATTTTTATGAGATATTAATCATTTCCTTATCAACCTTCTATAAAATTTTTAAAAATTTTAAACCTTTTTTTATTGCTAAAGCAAATCTATGCATTGATCATTAGGATTTTATCAGAATGTAGCAATGTCAGAATTTTTTTAAATTATTTAAGCATGATCATCATCTAAAACTTTTATATAACCATTAATGATACATCAGGACTATCCACAAAAATGTTCAAAATTTTATAACATGGTTTGGATAATTTTTCATTTCGTTCAAATTTGCCGATAAGCCTTAATAATAGGACAGTAGCACTGTTTAAATTTTTAAAAATTCATGACATTTTATAATTATCTGAAAATTTTATGAGAATATTATAGATGTGTCAAGACTATCCATAAAAAATTTCAAAATTTTATAACCTCATTTGTTCTACTTTTCATTCGGTTCAATCTTACCCGTCAGCGTTTTATCAGGACAGTAGCAATGTTTGAATTTTTATAAATTTCTCAGATTTGATAATCACCTGAAAATTTAACGAGAACATCTCTAATGTGTTAGGAACCTTCAAAACTACATTTCGGATTTCCACCGACGGCGAAATTTCATCTAAAACGAAATTCAAATCCTTGGTTCAAAACTACATTGTTCAAGTTGGAGAGAGAGAGAGAGTGTGTAAAGGCAAGGCCAGCCAGGCAAGTTGGCAGGAAG
Source organism: Guadua angustifolia (assembly GCA_036346375.1). Taxonomy (NCBI): domain Eukaryota; kingdom Viridiplantae; phylum Streptophyta; class Magnoliopsida; order Poales; family Poaceae; genus Guadua; species Guadua angustifolia. The sequence continues at coordinate 52,841,325 of CM070520.1, read as the reverse complement.
AAGCGCAACCGGATACCGAGGAGGCCGGAGGACGTACTGAAGAAGAATGATTGCGTATCTTTGGACCGAACATGAAGTGCGTTATCAGTTCATCACCATCATCACATTTTCTTGACAGCTAGTTACCACACAAAGCTTAGCTATAGCCCTAGCTAGCTGCAGCCTGCAGGCCGATGATGACTCGCGGCAGGTACATGCTGCACTGCACACATGACTCCTTGGGGCCTATAAATACACACCCACGCGCGCATACTCCTGTGCTGCACAAGCTTAAGCTTCTCAAGCTTTCTTCCTCAGCCTCCTCCAAGGCCAACCGCTTCAGACTCCATAGCTAGAGAGGTGATCATACAAGTGTATAAGATTCAATCATGCTGTTTGCCTGAAGCTGCTGTTTCGTTTCATCTTTGTTGCATTCCTGTTCCTTTTCCTTGAGCTTTTCCGTTTCATCAAATCAAACTTTGAGATGAAAAATAGCAAGCATGCCATTTCTCTTGTTCCTTACTTTCGTCCCGAAACGTGCGTGCAAACTTGACTCTCTTCGGTCTTCGGCCATGTTAATATGTCATGCATGCACAAGCACGCAAATCTTCTGCATTTCAGACTGGAGTAGAGGGAACTAATGAAGAGCATGCCTGCAAATCTTCTGCATTTCAGACTGGAGTAGAGGGAATTAATGAAGAGCATGCCTGCAAATCTTTGACGTGTTTTCTGAACTGAAGTGCTAACTTTATACGGATGACTTGTCGTTTCTGCAGTTCAGCTCGCTGGGTGTTCGCGGATTGAAGGGAGGATGGAGAGGGTGAACTCGAACCTGTACCTGGAGAACCTGCGCATCATGCAGGAGAACGAGCGGCTCTGGAAGAAGGCGCAGCTGCTGGACCAAGAGAACAAGGCCCTCCTCGCTCAACTCAAGCTCAAGAAGTCGTCCTCTTCTGATGCCGCCGCCGCGGCCTCCTCGACGTCCCAGCCGGCGAGCACACCCCCGTCCGGCGGCGGAGCCACCGCTGGCAACCTCAAGGCCGCGCCGTCCAAGTCCGGCAAGCAGCCAAAGTGACACTCCGCACGCGTGCATGAAGATGACGTACTTATCTTTTGTAATTAATTAGTAGCCAGGTAGATGTATAGGTTAACTACTGGAGCATACATGCACCGTTAGTTCAGCTGGTGACGGCAGCGTTTTGGGCTTAAGTTTGAGCGCAGTGTTTTGCATGTGGTGCTACAATCGATGTTCCTGCAATGTGCCACTAGTAACATGAGATAGCTTAACATTAATTCCAGCACTTCCTTTGTGCTGTAATGTCAAAATGCCACCCATATAGAGAGAGAGAGAGTGTGTGTATGTGTTCTTTTTAGTGTCTGAGAGAGAGCTGTGACCATAAGTAATTTAGGCTAGCTGCAGTGACTTGTGCGAAGAAGTAATCTGCAGTTCAACGTCAACCACCGATTGCGAAAACCAGTACAGCTCTTCTTTTTCCTGTGAAGAGCCAAGCGTGCGTGCATGAATAATCCAGAGATACTAAAACATTGTTTCGGCCATGAGCCGTGACCTAGTAGATCTGCTGTCCTGTAAACAACGTTACCACTGTTTCCCTAGCTAGGCAGCTGTCTAGCTCGCTTAGACGGCACCTCCTAGACGCTTGGCTTCACTCTTCTGTGTTTAGCCATCTAAACTGATATCTTGTCAATCTAGCCAGTCTAAACCGGTTTAATAAAACGATGACCGAGTAGAGAGGCCCTCGAATGAAATTGCATTTGCAGCCGATCGACAAGTACGTGAGCCGTCGAGCTCTGCAGGCGACGTCATCCTGCACTCGAGTGAGTCCGTCGGATGAGATCTACCCCCGTCCCATCCTTCCGGATCATCATATACGGAGTAGTACTGCACTAGTGTGGCCTTCTTAATTTGTTAGGGTCAAACAAATCGCCTCGCCTGCTGCAACGCAATCATTATGTGTGTGTAACGTTACATTAATTTACCTCGATCGTCGACTATTAACGTTACATTACATCAAGTTACTTCGCCCGTCCTAGCTAGTAACGTGCGATGGATCAATGACCCTGCAGCACGTATCAAAGTACATATGAAAAAAAGAACTGCTAATGCACAGTGATAGGGGTGAAAATGGTACGGATTAATGCCGACCGATCCGGTACCGAACCCGATTAAAACCATATCCGGAAAAAAATCCGTATCCGGTCGGATTCGGATACGGTACCGGATAGTTGCTACCGAATACGGTAGCGGATACGGGAGCCGTGAAATCCGACCGAATAGCTTCGGTATACGGTAATCGGATACTATCCGACCGGATATCCGAATGCCGAAAATACGTGGCATTCGTATTATGTATACATGTATTGTAGGAAGAAGAAATTGCTAGTGATGATGACTGATGGTATGGCATATCAAACTTATTATGGTCGTATGGATTTATGTAGAAGTATGAAATATTAATTATATTAAACTTGTGGCTTGTCGATTGTTGAATTTGTATATGAACTTTGTGTATGAATTTGCTAGTGATTGTCGAATTTTGTGTATGAATTTGATACCCTTGTTAAATTTGTGTTGTGTGAGTTGTCAAACTTATGTAATATATATGAATTTATTGCTAGTCGAATGTTTCAACAAGTATATATTCGTTTGTATTATCCGTTTCCGAACCGAATCCGGTATGTATCCGCCCCGACAGTACCGTATCCGAAACTCTAAAATATCCAAATTCGTATCCGTATTCGGTCTTACCGTATCCGATTCCGAATCCGGGAAAAAAATATGGGTTAGGATACGGGAACAGCAATATCCGACCGTATCCGATCTGTTTTCACCCCTACACAGTGATATGAAAACTGCTTAGGTTTAGTCGATTCTCTCACCATTGGATCAATGTGCCAAGATTCGTGCTCGAAGGATCGTCATCTTCTCTAGCTGACGCCGCTGGTGGTGTCTTCACCAGAGGAGGTGAGTTGGGTCAAGATTTACTAGAGCCCCGACCTTAGACGAAGGGAGGGATAGCAAAAGCACAATAATAGGAGACAACGGCTATGCTATGGCGAGGAAATGGTGGTGCCCTCTCGGCAATGAGACGGAAGAGGGTGGTGTGTGGAGGTGGCGAGTAGGTCGAGGATGGGCTCCAAGAAAGGAGAAGGATGTGTTGTTGCTAGAGACAAAGAAGGATGTGGTGAAGGGGTAGCAAAGGAGGAGATGAGTGGTGTATGTAGCCACGTTCCAATGAGGTGGTAGAAGGTAGAGCACAGGATGGGGATGGAATGGAGGAGGGAGGGGGTGGCAGCGGTGAGGGGGATTAGGGTTAGGGGATATTAGTGGTGTTTTATATATGAGATGAGGGATATGGAAGGTTGGATCTAAATCTAATGGTTGCAAAAATGACTAAATCAGTGTACACAGTAAACAGCCCATGAAATAATTAGTCAACTTAAATTAGAGTACTTAACTAATTGTGGACTTGCATTTTGCATGAGTATTGGGATTCGATCGGTAAGACACGCAGGGAGTAGGTTGCCTACTAATGTGGAATGGATCACCTACCGTAGCCCCCTAGACACTTCCCAAGTTCCAACCCATCTGCAACAAGACACTTACTTGAACAAACCCAACCACCCTTGCGGCACTCTCCTCGGCTTAATTAAAACGTACGTACGCATGCACCATGTGCAACTATATATATGTACCCTGGACGTACGTTACGTACGTACGTACGTGCGTACCAAATTGAAGCCACATAAGAGTGAGAATGTCAGCCTTAGAAGCGAAGGCCACCGGCCAAGAAACCACCGCGGCCATCATCATTAACCGCGACGGCGATGTGACGTCCCGTGGCTTCGGTTCCCGCCGAAACGTGAGATCGCCGCAAATCAATCGGGAAGATGATAAAGGAAATAGAGTTTTTGGGGAAAGAGGGAGGCTGTTTCTGTTCTATTCATTTCACGAGTTTCTTCTTCCGCAATACAAGCCCCTTATATACTACCGCGAGCTCTGACTGATACTGATACACCATTAGTAATTCAAAACACGACAACGCTTTTACTGCTCTGATGAATTACCGCAAACAACCAATACCATCCGATTCTTTAACCAAAGCTACTACTTAATCTGAGCCCTTCATCAAGCTTCCTACCGCTTGCCAACACAATATCGAAGCTTCCTTCTCCTTCTTCTTCGACGCCCTCAGATCGCATCCTGTTTCGTGACATCTGCTCCCCCTGCAGAACTTGCTTGTCCCCAAGCAAGTGCGACGGGAAAGCGAGTGCGCAACACATCCAAATTTTCCCAGGTAGCAGCTTCAATGGGAACACCCGTCCACTTGATCAGTCCTTGAACAACTGCTGAATTCCCCTGCTTCACGAGCCGCCGGTCCAGTATCTGCTCTGGTTCAGTCGGAAGACTGTCCAGATCAGCCACCTTGGGTAAAGTTGCAAAGACTGGCGAATAGTCTGAATGGAATGGTTTGAGTTGGGAAACATGAAACACAGGGTGGATTTGGCTGCCCACGGGCAAGTTCAAACGATATGCCACGGATCCCACTTTAGCAAGCACCTCATATGGGCCGAAGAACTTATACGACAGCTTGGGATAAGCTCTGTTCACCACCGATTTTTGAGCATAAGGTTGTAATTTGAGCAATACCTTCTCCCCAACGACAAATTGTCGCTCTTTCCTGTTGCGATCAGCCTTCAGTTTCATGCGATTCTGTGCGCGTGCCAAATGTTGTTTGATAAAATTCAAATACTGGTCACGCTCCTGCAACACTCCCACCACTTCATCAGAGTCAGGACAGTACCCAGATGGTATAATCCCGTAATTGGGCTCAGTGCCATACAACACTTTAAACGGTGATGTTCCCAGGGCCGAATGATAAGCAGTATTGTACCAAAATTCTGCTAAGGATAACCAGGACTTCCATTTCTTGGGCGAATCATTGACTGCACATCGAAGGTACATCTCCAAGCATTGGTTGACTCGTTCGCTTTGACCATCCGTTTGGGGGTGGTATGCGGTACTCATTTGCAATTTGGTACCAAGAGAAGTAAACAACACCTTCCAGAACTGGCTAATAAAGACCTTATCTCTATCAGAGGTAATTGTGTTGGGAACACCATGTAACTTGACAACTTGGTCTAAGAACACTTGTGCCACCTTCTGAGCTGTATAGGGATGACGCAAAGCGATAAAATGAGCATATTTCGAAAACCGATCGACAACCACCAATATGACATCAGATCCATCGGATAACGGAAGTCCCTCAATAAAGTCCATGGTGATATCTTGCCATGCACATGCGAGAATAGGAAGTGGTCAAGTAAACCAAAGAAGGTCGAGACTTCTCTTCCTTAGCTGTTGGCATATCGACATTGCTTCACAAATGCCTCTACTCGCTGCTTCATGCCAACCCAACGAAATACCTTCCTGAGACGGTGATAAGTAGCCTGGACTCCGGAATGGCCTCCAAAGGAACTAGAATGAAACACAGAGATAAGTTTGGTTTGTAGAGCCGCATTGTCACCAATCCAAATCTGCCCGTGTTGTCGGATTACACCCTGATGCAGAGAAAAACCCGACTCGTCTGGACTAGCAATGGCCAATTGAGCCAACTTCTGCTGGGCGAAGACATCTGTAACATATGAATTCAGCACTTCTTGCAACCATACTGGTTTGATTTGGTCCTGACCGCAATGCCATGAACTGTCCAGTACGAGATAAAGCATCAGCGACAAGATTTTCCTTGCCCTTTTTGTACACAATCCGAAATTGTAATCCCATGAGACGCTTCATAGCCTTACGCTGCATCTCTGATTGGAGCTGTTGTTCTTCCAAATAACAAAGACTCTTATGATCGGTTCGGATAACAAATTCTTGGCGTTGCAAATACGGGCGCCAACGTTCAACAGCTAACATGAGTGCAAGGAATTCCTTTTCATAAATGGACATACCTTGGTGCTGTGTACTCAGAGCCTTGCTAAAATAAGCAATCGGATGACCCATTTGCAATAGAACAGCCCCTACCCCCTTATCACAAGCATCTGTTTCCAATTCAAATTGTTGCTCAAAATCAGGCAACTTCAGACGGGAACTGAAGACATGGCCTGTTTCAACTGATTAAAAGCCTCATTGGCAGATGCATCCCATTGAAACATTTTTCTCTTGAGCAAATTAGTTAAAGGTTTGGCTATAATACCGTAATTACGGACAAACTTACGGTAATAGCCTGTTAGGCCAAGAAAACCCCGGAGCTCAGTCATTGTCGTGGGCGTTGGCCAGTCCAACATTGCCTTTGTCTTTTGAGGATCGGTTGCCGCATACGATCGATATAATGTGCCCTGTACTCAATGCATACGGGCAAACGCACATTTGGATTTCTTGATAAAAAACCGATGAGCTCTCATGGTCTGAAAAATGATGGCTAAGTGATCCAAATGAGCACGCAAATCAGAGCTATAAATGAGAATATCATCAATGAATACCAGGACAAACTTCCGCAAATAGGGGGCCAAAATAGCATTCATCACACACTGAAAAGTAGCGGGCGCGTTGGTCAAACCAAACGGCATCACTCGAAACTGATAATGCCTGTGATGTGTTTTAAAAGCAGTTTTGAACTCATCTTCTTCTTTCATGCGGATTTGATGATACCCCGCTCGCAAATCCAATTTTGAGAAATAAGCAGTGCCCGCTAGCTCATCCAAGAGTTCATCAATGACGGGCATCGGAAATTTATTCTTGATGGTGAGATCATTCAAACGCCGGTAGTCGATGCAAAACCGCCAATTGCCATCCTTCTTTTGCACCAAGAGTACAGGAGAAGCGAAAGGACTGAGACGGGAGTGATAATACCTGCCGACAACATATCTGCCACTTGCTTCTCAATTTCATCCTTGTGAAGAGGAGAATACCGATATGGACGTGAGTTCACCGGCACTGCTCCCGGCACAAGATGAATCATATGATCATACTCTCTTTGTGGGGGTAATCCCGTTGGTTCTGCAAAAACATCTTGAAATTGCTGAAGCACAGTTTGAACTTCAGGAGGTACTGGAACTTGAGCTGAGACATCCATGTGTTCCACCACAGCCATTGCCCAAATAGCATTGCCCTTATCCAGTTTAGCAAGCTGTTCCATAGAAAGAGCCAAGAGCTCCTGTTGTGCTTCACCTTTGATGCCTTGCAATCGAACCATCTTCCCTTTATAACAAAACTCCACTTCCTTCTCCCGCCAATTGCAAGTCATGGGGCTATGATTTTGCAGCCAATCCATGCCCAGAATAGCATCATAAGCCCCTATATCCAACACCCTGAAGTCTGTTTGGAACGTATGCCCTTGGACCCACCATTCCATCTTCGGAACCCAGCTGCTACAAGTTAAGGTCTCTCCATTTGCCACTTTAACTGTCATCGGCTTAATGTGCTGAGTACTGAGTCCAATTCGGCGTAGAAAGCCCACATTGATAAAACTGTGCGTACTGCCTGAATCTAGCAGAAACAACATCACTTGGTTCCGTACAAGTGCCAGAAATCTGATAGTCTCCCCTTCCTCAACTCCAGACAGGGCATTGAGCGATAGTTGAGATAACTCCTCACCCGTCACTTCCTGTTCTTCCAATGTGTCAAGTATTGCATCCGACAGCAAGTCCTTGGACTCCTCTCCAGTGATCGCATGCACTTGAGCGACTGCTTTCTTTTTACAATGCATTGAATGATTTTGGTCATACTTGTCGCCGCACTGGTAGCATAATCCATTCACCCGGCGGTAATCTCTTAACTGACGCGCCTTCCATAACTCTCCAGGTGCAAACTTATTCCCTCCTTGAATGGCGTCAGTTTTAACGGGTACTCCACCTTCTCTACCAGGACCCATTCTGAATTTCCACCCTTTCCCTTTGTCAAGGATATCCTGCTGCACCTGAGCAAGAAGAGCAGCCCTATCCACCGTTTCTGGGATCTGACCTTGGACCATACCACGCAAATCGGATTTCAATCCTCGCACAAAATGTGACACAAAAAATTCCTCGTCATAATACGGATTATGCAAGGAGAGCTTGAACATCAGTTCGTCAAAATGAGCCTTGTACTCTGCTATCGTGCCAACTTGTCTCGCTTCCACCAACTCGGCCATCAACTTCTTGTGATCATATGCTCCAAATTTGCATTCTATAGCCTCAAGAATTGTTCCGATCACCGTGCTCACTCAGGACCCAGATACCGCCACCGTGTTCTTTGCGTTCCCCTCTAAATGCATGGTGGCTTCTGAAACCCATAGTGCCTCCGGTATGTTAAAAATCCGAAAATATTCCTTGCATTTATCCTTCCAGATTTCGGGGTTGTCTCCTTGAATATGGGAAAATTCATCTTGGGCAACCAACTCGGTTGTTTCCCCTGCACCTTCATATGTCCCTCCCGTCAACATCTTGCAGCGCCATCCCCATCGAGATGCAGATTCGTCTTCTCCCTCGCTTAACGCCGGGTGCGGCCGAGTGAATAAGGCCTTACCCTTGTCCAGCACTGGCGTCGCCCCATTCTGCCGTCGATTCTCCTCTCCCACCTTCCACGCCCAATCGCGCCATCGCTATGCTGAGCCGCCTCCATCTCTGTGCAAGCAATCGGCGATCATTTGCTCCCGGCTCGACCGCCATCGATGTGAGTTCCGTTCGGCTCAGGAGTTGTTGTTGGGCCACGTCCAATGTCTCCACTCGGGCGCAAAGACGGTCCAGACTCTCTTGGATCAACATCAGCTTCTCCTCCGTTCGTCCTGACGCCTCTCCCATGGCTTCTAAGACGAAACGGGTCTGCACTGATGGTCTTTGCGGTGCCGTGGTGGATCCAGAGAAAAACCCTCGATCGCCGCAGACTAGCCGGATCAAGCAAGCGAATTAACGAGACGCAGAATCAAGTTTTTATGAAAATCTCAGGAGCGATGGCTCGATCCCGAATTTCTCCAACCTTCGTCTGGAAAAAATTTTACAATTCAGCCAACCGATCGAAACCGTGCTCTGATACCAACTTGTGACGTCCCGTGGCTTCGGTTCCCGCCGAAACGTGAGATCGCCGCAAATCAATCGGGAAGATGATAAAGGAAATAGAGTTTTTGGGGAAAGAGGGAGGCTGTTTCTGTTCTATTCATTTCACGAGTTTCTTCTTCCGCAATACAAGCCCCTTATATACTACCGCAGAGCTCTGACTGATACTGAACACCATTAGTAATTCAAAACACGACAACGCTTTTACTGCTCTGATAATTACCGCAAACAACCAATACCATCCGATTCTTTAACCAAAGCTACTACTTAATCGAGCCCTTCTCTCAAGCTTCCTTTTGCTTGCCAACACAATATCAGAAGCTTCCTTCTCCTTCTTCTTCGACGCCCTCAGGACTGCATCCCTGTTCGTGACATCTGCTCCCCCTGCAGAACTTGCTTGTCCCCAAGCAAGTGCGACGGGAAAGCGAGTGCGCAACACATCCAAATTTTCCCAGGTAGCAGCTTCAATGGGAACACCCGTCCACTTGATCAGTCCTTGAACAAGCGCTGAATTTCGCTTCACGAGCCGCCGGTCGAAGATGCGCTCTGTTCGGCCTAAGAAGTGTCAGATCAGCCACCTTGGGTAAAGTTGCAAAGACTGGCGAATAGTCTGAATGGAATGGTTTGAGTTGGGAAACATGAAACACAGGGTGGATTTGGCTGCCCACGGGCAAGTTCAAACGATATGCCACTGATCCCACTTTAGCAAACACCTCATATGGGCCGAAGAACTTATACGATAGCTTGGGATAAGCTCTGTTCACCACCGATTTTTGAGCATAAGGTTGTAATTTGAGCAATACCTTCTCCCCAACGGCAAATTGTCGCTCTTTCCTGTTGCGACCAGCCTTCAGTTTCATGCGATTCTGTGCGCGTGCCAAATGTTGTTTGATAAGATTCAAATACTGGTCACGCTCCTGCAACACTCCCACCACTTCATCAGAGTCAGGACAGTACCCAGATGGTATAATCCCGTAATTGGGCTCAGTGCCATACAACACTTTAAACGGTGATGTTCCCGGGGCGAATGATAAGCGATTGTACCAAAATTCTGCTAAGGATAACCAGGACTTCCATTTCTTGGGCGAATCATTGACTGCACATCGAAGGTACATCTCCAAGCATTGGTTGACTCGTTCGCTTTGACCATCCGTTTGGGGGTGGTATGCGGTACTCATTTGCAATTTGGTACCAAGAGAAGTAAACAACACCTTCCAGAACTGGCTAATAAAGACCTTATCTCTATCAGAGGTAATTGTGTTGGGAACACCATGTAACTTGACAACTTGGTCTAAGAACACTTGTGCCACCTTCTGAGCTGTATAGGGATGACGCAAAGCGATAAAATGAGCATATTTCGAAAACCGATCGACAACCACCAATATGACATCAGATCCATCGGATAACGGAAGTCCCTCAATAAAGTCCATGGTGATATCTTGCCATGCCTGTGCAGGAATAGGAAGTGGCTGAAGTAAACCAGCAGGTCGAGACTTCTCTTCCTTAGCCTGTTGGCATATCTGACATTGCTTCACAAATGCCTCTACTCGCTGCTTCATGCCAACCCAACGAAATACCTTCCTGAGACGGTGATAAGTAGCCTGGACTCCGGAATGGCCTCCAAAGGAACTAGAATGAAACACAGAGATAAGTTTGGTTTGTAGAGCCGCATTGTCACCAATCCAAATCTGCCCGTGTTGTCGGATTACACCCTGATGCAGAGAAAAACCCGACTCGTCTGGACTAGCAATGGCCAATTGAGCCAACTTCTGCTGGGCGAAGACATCTGTAACATATGAATTCAGCACTTCTTGCAACCATACTGGTTTGATTTCGGTCACAGCCTGCAATGCCATGAACTGTCCAGTACGAGATAAAGCATCAGCGACAAGATTTTCCTTGCCCTTTTTGTACACAATCCGAAATTGTAATCCCATGAGACGCTTCATAGCCTTACGCTGCATCTCTGATTGGAGCTGTTGTTCTTCCAAATAACAAAGACTCTTATGATCGGTTCGGATAACAAATTCTTGGCGTTGCAAATACGGGCGCCAACGTTCAACAGCTAACATGAGTGCAAGGAATTCCTTTTCATAAATGGACATACCTTGGTGCTGTGTACTCAGAGCCTTGCTAAAATAAGCAATCGGATGACCCATTTGCAATAGAACAGCCCCTACCCCCTTATCACAAGCATCTGTTTCCAATTCAAATTGTTGCTCAAAATCAGGCAACTTCAGGACGGGAACTGAAGACATGGCCTGTTTCAACTGATTAAAAGCCTCATTGGCAGATGCATCCCATTGAAACATTTTTCTCTTGAGCAAATTAGTTAAAGGTTTGGCTATAATACCGTAATTACGGACAAACTTACGGTAATAGCCTGTTAGGCCAAGAAAACCCCGGAGCTCAGTCATTGTCGTGGGCGTTGGCCAGTCCAACATTGCCTTTGTCTTTTGAGGATCGGTTGCCACGCCCTGATCAGATATAATGTGCCCCAGGTACTCAATCTGCTTCTGGGCAAACGCACATTTGGATTTCTTGATAAAAAACCGATGAGCTCTCATGGTCTGAAAAATGATGGCTAAGTGATCCAAATGAGCACGCAAATCAGAGCTATAAATGAGAATATCATCAATGAATACCAGGACAAACTTCCGCAAATAGGGGGCCAAAATAGCATTCATCACACACTGAAAAGTAGCGGGCGCGTTGGTCAAACCAAACGGCATCACTCGAAACTGATAATGCCCGTGATGTGTTTTAAAAGCAGTTTTGAACTCATCTTCTTCTTTCATGCGGATTTGATGATACCCCGCTCGCAAATCCAATTTTGAGAAATAAGCAGTGCCCGCTAGCTCATCCAAGAGTTCATCAATGACGGGCATCGGAAATTTATTCTTGATGGTGAGATCATTCAAACGCCGGTAGTCGATGCAAAACCGCCAATTGCCATCCTTCTTTTGCACCAAGAGTACAGGAGAAGCGAAAGGACTGAGACTGGGAGTGATAATACCTGCCGACAACATATCTGCCACTTGCTTCTCAATTTCATCCTTGTGAAGAGGAGAATACCGATATGGACGTGAGTTCACCGGCACTGCTCCCGGCACAAGATGAATCATATGATCATACTCTCTTTGTGGGGGTAATCCCGTTGGTTCTGCAAAAACATCTTGAAATTGCTGAAGCACAGTTTGAACTTCAGGAGGTATTGGAACTTGAGCTGAGACATCCATGTGTTCCACCACAGCCATTGCCCAAATAGCATTGCCCTTATCCAGTTTAGCAAGCTGTTCCATAGAAAGAGCCAAGAGCTCCTGTTGTGCTTCACCTTTGATGCCTTGCAATCGAACCATCTTCCCTTTATAACAAAACTCCACTTCCTTCTCCCGCCAATTGCAAGTCATGGGGCTATGATTTTGCAGCCAATCCATGCCCAGAATAGCATCATAAGCCCCTATATCCAACACCCTGAAGTTTGTTTGGAACGTATGCCCTTAGACCCACCATTCCATCTTCGGAACCCAGCTGCTACAAGTTAAGGTCTCTCCATTTGCCACTTTAACTGTCATCGGCTTAATGTGCTGAGTACTGAGTCCAATTCGGCGTAGAAAGCCCACATTGATAAAACTGTGCGTACTGCCTGAATCTAGCAGAAACAACATCACTTGGTTCCGTACAAGTGCCAGAAATCTGATAGTCTCCCCTTCCTCAACTCCAGACAGGGCATTGAGCGATAGTTGAGATAACTCCTCACCCGTCACTTCCTGTTCTTCCAATGTGTCAAGTATTGCATCCGACAGCAAGTCCTTGGACTCCTCTCCAGTGATCGCATGCACTTGAGCGACTGCTTTCTTTTTACAATGCATTGAATGATTTTGGTCATACTTGTCGCCGCACGTAGCATAATCCATTCACCCGGCGGTAATCTCTTAACTGACGCGCCTTCCATAACTCTCCAGGTGCAAACTTATTCCCTCCTTGAATGGCGTCAGTTTTAACGGGTACTCCACCTTCTCTACCAGGACCCATTCTGAATTTCCACCCTTTCCCTTTGTCAAGGATATCCTGCTGCACCTGAGCAAGAAGAGCAGCCCTATCCACCGTTTCTGGGATCTGACCTTGGACCATACCACGCAAATCGGATTTCAATCCTCGCACAAAATGTGACACAAAAAATTCCTCGTCATAATACGGATTATGCAAGGAGAGCTTGAACATCAGTTCGTCAAAATGAGCCTTGTACTCTGCTACCGTGCCAACTTGTCTCGCTTCCACCAACTCAGTCATCAACTTCTTGTGATCATATGCTCCAAATTTGCATTCTATAGCCTCAGTAAATTGTTCCCATCACTGTGCTCACTCAGGACCTCAGATACCGCCACTGTGTTTCTGCGTTCCCCTCTAAATGCATGGTGGCTGCTGAAACCCATAGTGCCTCCGGTATGTTAAAAATCCGAAAATATTCCTTGCATTTATCCTTCCAGATTCTGGGGTTGTCTCCACTGAATATGGGAAAATTCATCTTGGGCAACCAACTCCGGTTGTTTCCCCCTGCACCTTCATATGTCCCTCCCGTCGAACATCTTGCAGGCGCCATCCCCATCAGAGATGCAGATTCGTCTTCTCCCCTCGCCCAACGCTCGGGTGCGGCCGGAGTGAATAAGGCCTTACCCTTGTCCAGCACTGGCGTCGCCCCATTCTGCCGTCGATTCTCCTCTCCCACCTTCCACGCCTCCAACCGCGCCACTGCTTGCGCAGTCGCCTCCATCTGCGCGGCAAGCAACTGCTGATCATTTGCTCCCGGCTCGACCGCCATCGATGTGAGTTCCGTTCGGCTCAGGAGTTGTTGTTGGGCCACGTCCAATGTCTCCACTCGGGCGCAAAGACGGTCCAGACTCTCTTGGATCAACATCAGCTTCTCCTCCGTTCGTCCTGACGCCTCTCCCATGGCTTCTAAGACGAAACGGGTCTGCACTGATGGTCTTTGCGGTGCCGTGGTGGATCCAGAGAAAAACCCTCGATCGCACAGACTAGCCGGATCAAGCAAGCCGAATTAACCAGACGCAGTAACCGAAGTTTTTGCGGAAAATCTCAGGAGCGATGGCTCGATCCCGAATTTCTCCAACCTTCGTCTGGAAAAAATTTTACAATTCAGCCAACCGATCGAAACCGTGCTCTGATACCAACTTGTGACGTCCCGTGGCTTCGGTTCCCGCCGAAACGTGAGATCGCCGCAAATCAATCGGGAAGATGATAAAGGAAATAGAGTTTTTGGGGAAAGAGGGAGGTCAATTTACATTCTATTCATTTCACGAAGTTTCTTCTTCCGCAATACAAGCCCCTTATATACTACCGCAGAGCTCTGACTGAATACGCATAACCATTAGTAATTCAAAACACGACAACGCTTTTACTCTGATAATTACCGCAAACAACCAATACCATCCGATTCTTTAACCAAAGCTACTACTTAATCTGAGCCCTTCTACTGAAGCTTCCCCGCCTGCTTGCCAACACAATATCAGAAGCTTCCTTCTCCTTCTTCTTCGACGCCCTCAGCGACTACATCCCTGTTCGTGACAGGCGACGAGCCGTTCGAGCTCGACATCGCCCTCCTCCGCGACGTCGACGGAGATTATCAGACCCACCGACACCGCAGCCATGGTGCTGACGATGGCCTCGCCCTCCTGGCCAACTGCCTGCTGCCGGTGAGCTCGGTCAGCAACGCGATACCGGTCACGGCGGCGAGCAGCATTGTCTCCTCCTTTGCCCCCTTTACTGGGTACTACAACGCCTGCTCGAGGAGGCTCTTCTTCACGGGCGGCGGCGGCAGCAGCAGGAGGCGCCTTGGGCGGGCTGTGAACACCAACAATTCGGCGCGGTTTTGCCTGTCGAGCAGGGGATCGAAAACCATGGGCAACTTTCAGAGGTACTGATCGATCGAACCAACCTAGAGATGGCAACAGGTTGGGTCGGGTGTGGGTTTTATAATACCCGACCCGACCTAAAACCCGAATTAAAAAACCGACCCGAATCTGAATACCATATCGGGTAAAAATCTATATCCGAACTCGACGGGTATCCAAAATCCAACAGGTACCCGATGGGTTTGTGTAATACGGGTGGCAATAGGTTGGGTCGGGTATGGGTTTTGCAAAACTCGACCCGACAAGAAACCCGAACTCAAAAACCTGAGCCGAACCCGACAGGCACCCGAAATCCGACCCCAAACCCGGTGGGTACCCGATGGGTATATGCGGTATTTCAAATACCCGATAGGTACCCGCGGGTGAAAATTAAAATCCGAATCCGACCCGAACCCATTTCGGGTACCTAACTCGAAGAACCCGTAGGTAAAAATTAAAACCCGAACCCGACCTAATCAGATGCAAAACTCACAGGTACCTAAATTCGCAAGTATAATTGCCACCCCTAAACCAACCATAAACGAGAGTCTGTAGGTTCGTTGGTAGGTCAAGTGGCCTAAGGCCCAAAGAACCTCTGCACTCCTTGAGCTTAGTAGAGCGAAACGATATATTACTGTTACTACTCATTTGTTGTGGCCCAGCTTCATAGAGCACGAGGACAGGGCTAGTTTGTTTCTTTTTTTAGAAAATTCTCTAATTCATATTAATAACTCAATGAATATGTAAATACATAACTTCTACATTGAACTTTCACATTGAAGATTGTAGATGAATAACATGTCATCAACAAGTTCTTGGATCGACCAAGGTGATGGATTTTTTTATCTTCCTCACCACCGACTCTGTATCCTGTAACAGTGTCTTTACCGACAAGCACGGCAATGAAGGTAGATTATCGATGTTCTCTGTTAATGTGTACGACCTATGTCTCGTCAGCAATGTTGTTTATCACAAGGAAATCATAGGTGATTTACTTGCACCCGTCTCGACCCTGCACCAATTTCTGATATATCAATGTTTGCACCCGTATTGTCTGACCCGGCATCAATTTTACCATTCCAATCGTTTGGGCCATCAACCGAGCAGCCCCTGCACGCAGCCCACTGATATGATGGATGTCGTGGCGGAGGGAGCCACCTCGGCGACCTCGCTTGTGACAGGGTTCCTAATGACTAGGGGTGAAAATGGATCGGACATAAATGGATAATAGTTTTATCATATTTGTTTTCATATTTTTTCTCAGATGCGGATAGTCCGGATACGAATACGAATACAAATACGGATCGAATACGAATCGAATCAGATATAGTTTCGAATATTTATCTGAACATGATAACCCCTTAAATTGTACATAAAAATCAACAGAAATACATAACTAATTGATTTGATCAAAATATTATTGAAAATCGAACAAATGTAAGCATTTTCATTCACTTAGATAATAGTTAGATACCATGTCACAAACAAAATTATATAAGATTTAGTTTATCACACACATACGATTAGTTCATCATACACATAGATTAAAACACAAAATAAAGGTAATCCTTGCTCAGAGATACAAATAGAAGCAAAAACATAACATACTAAAAGTTTAATAATACTTATATGTCATGTCTTTAGGTAAAATATATAACACTTACATGTAATGACTCAAGTTTATATTCTTGGTTGAATTATATTTAAAATAATAAATTATGTATTTATGAGTTTTATGTATTTTTAGCTACTTATTTAATATATTTTCCTATTAAGAATATGAGTTTTTGAATTCTTGAAAAAAAATTAAAATCTGATAAAATCTTGAAAATAAATTTTAAAATGTTAGATTGTCACTGAAACTTTCTCAAAAAAATTTCGTAATTTTTGGAGTTGGTTTGCTAATTTTAATAATTGAAACTTACTTTCGAGATTAATTAAATTAGAAAACAATTCTAAAATTAAGAAACCTTTTTGGGCCAAAAGAGTACTATTGGCCCAGCCCATATGTATATCCGGATTATCCGAATCCGTATCCGTATCCGACAAAAAAAATCGTATCCGATCCGATACTATCTGATAAATATCCGATCCGACAGAATTCATATCTAAAAATATCTGGATCGGTCAAAAAATATCCGATCTATTTTTATCCCTACTAACTGTTAAGAAAATGCAATGGTCAAGAACAGTGTGACAGACTGTGTCTAGTGTGTGCGTGAGTTTAGGCATTTCTGTTAAAGTTAGACCAGACACTTCTTCCTTTAAGCTCGGATCGTGATTGACTGAGCATGCATGTAATTTATTATTTTTTATCAGCTATAAATACAAATGATCCCAAGAGGATCTGTGCGGTTTTCATAATTCATTTTACATTATGGTATCAGAGCTTCGCGATCCATAATGTCAACCACATCCACCACCTCAAGCAATCAGTCCGGTGCAACGCCATTGACGTCTGCCATGCCGGCGATCAGCCACTCAGTGAGTGTCAAGCTAACCCAGGAGAACTATCTCCTATGGAAGACTCAGATCCTTCCCTATCTGAGCAGTCAGGCATTGCTTGGCTATGTTGATGGCTCTAATGCACGACCACCGCAGACCATCATCATCCCCGCCAATGAGGAGACTGGCACCAGTCGAAGCATCGCCGTCAACCCGGAGTTCACTACCTGGTATCACCAGGATCAGCTAGTCTTGAGTGCTATCCTCTCATCTATGTCTGAGGAAGTACTCGGCTACCTGGTTGGTGTCACGACGTCAGTCGACGCTTGGCGCATTCTGGAGCGCACCTTCGCTGCGACCTCACGTGCACGAGTCATGCAGATTCGGATGCAGCTCACCATTACCAAGAAGAATGATCAAAGCATCGGCGCGTACTACCGCAAGATGAAGGGGTACGCTGATACACTTGCGGCAATCGGGAAGCCCCTTGATGACGAAGAGCTGATTGCCTACCTTCTGCGCGGTCTCGGCAACGAGTACGACTCCTTGGTGACCAGCATCACCACCCGCGGTGATTCATACACCCTCAGCGACGTCTACGCTCACATGTTGAACTTCGAGATGCGACTGGAGGACAACGCCACTGAGGTACAAGTTTCTGCTAATATTGCTAACAGAAACCAAGGGCGCGGGGGTGGTCGTATCAACCGTGGCCGAGGCCGCAGCACTGGAAGAGGGCGATCCCCTTGTAATCATGGTCATGGAGGACGACCAAATCAAGGAGGCTCCACCAACTCGAGAGATGGCAACCTTTGCCAGATTTGCCACAAGCCAAATCATGATGCCTCCGTCTGCTGGCATCGTTTTGACCAGAATTATCAACCTGAGGAGGTGACAAGAATTGCAGCAACTGCAACCAGAGGAGGATATGTTGTTGATCCTGATTGGTATGTTGATACTAGGGCAACGGATCACATCACTTCAGATCTGGAGTGCCTGACTACCAGGGAGCCTTACAATGGTGATGATCAAGTTTAGACTACAAGTGGTTCAGGTTTGTCTATCACTCACGTTGGCAATTCTGAAATTACTGGTTCATCTCGTCCTATTCACTTGAATCATGTCTTACATGTCCCTGCAATTAGCAAGAATCTTGTCTCAGTTCGAAAGCTAACCATTGATAATAATGCTTCTGTTGAGTTTCATCCAAATTCCTTTTTTGTCAAGGATCGAACCACGGGGAAAATTCTTCTAAGAGGAGGCTGTAAGAGAGGCCTCTACACTCTTCCAATCAAGAGACTCAGCCAAGCTCTCTTCTCGGCCAAACTGACTTCAGATCTATGGCATCGTTGGCTCGGCCATCCTTCAGCCCCTATTACTCGCTATATCTTGCAGAATAATAGCCTTGATGTAGTGCCACAAAATTCTCCTTCAAATGTTTGTAATGCCTGCCAACATGGCAAGGCTCATCAGTTAGCCTTCGAACCTTCTCGTCGTGTTTCTACTGTACCCCTTGACATAATCCACACTGATGTTTGGGGACCAGCTCTCCCATCAGTGAACAATGCCAAATACTATGTTTCTTTCGTTGATGACTATAGCAAATTTGTGTGGATATACTTTCTCAAATGCAAGTCTGAAGTTGAGAACATTTTCTTGCAATTTCAGAAACATGTTGAGACCCTTCTGAATCTAAAAATCAAATTTGTCCAGTCCGATTGGGGGGGGTGAGTATCATCGCCTTCACCAATACTTCCAGTGCACAAGGATCTCTCATAGAATTTCTTGCCCACATACTCATCAGCAAAATGGCGTGGTTGAACGAAAACATAGGCATATAGTTGAAACAGGCCTCACTTTGTTAGCTCAATCTCACATGCCTCTACATTTTTGGGATGAAGCCTTCTACACAGCATGTTATCTTATCAATCGTATGCCCAGCCGAGTAATTGGTTTAGATACTCCTATGCATAAACTCTTGGGTGTTCAGCCCAACTATTCGGTCATGCGTGTGTTTGGTTGTGCATGCTTCCCAAATCTCAGGCCTTTCAACTCTAGGAAGTTACAATTCAGAACCAAACAGTGCATTTTCATAGGCTATAGTTCTTCACATAAGGGGTACAAGTATTTTGATCCTTCCAATGGCAGGGTATATATTTCTCGTGATGTCATTTTCAATGAAAGCATCTTTCCTTTTGCAGAAGTGACACACCTCTCCTCACCTAAGTTCACAAATCATCCTATCTTGCTACCTGTTCCTGCTAAACCTATCAACTATCAAGAACATGCCCTCACCGGAACACCTTCTCCAACTCCTTCACCAACCTTCCCTCCTGAACCAATGGTCGATGATTTGCCTTTGGGTGATAGCTCACCTGAGCAAGCTCACAGTCCTGACACTAACACCGCTGTTGAAAGTAACTCTCCTGCAGGTGTTTCAACAAAGACAGTAGATGCCACCGTTCCTGTCCAGATTGAAGAATAGCCTCATGTTACACGTGAAGAGGAGGAAATGGTGGTTAGTCAACATCCGATGCGTACAAGGTTATGTGATAATATCATCAAGATGAAGGAGTTCACAGATGGCACAGTTCGCTACTCACAAAAACGTGCTTTCTTGTCTGACAAAAATCCGACAATAGCTCTTGCACAGACTGAATCAGTCAGCTACAATACTTCTGCAGAACGAGAGTCGTCTGGGCTAGATGAAGCCATGGCACATTCTCAGTGGAAATAGGCCATGGATGAGT
Source organism: Guadua angustifolia (assembly GCA_036346375.1). Lineage (NCBI taxonomy): Eukaryota > Viridiplantae > Streptophyta > Magnoliopsida > Poales > Poaceae > Guadua > Guadua angustifolia. Next base: position 52,821,185 of record CM070520.1, on the reverse strand, counting down.
ATAGTGCACTGATGAAGAATGACACATGGGAATTGGTTCCATTCCAAAAGGGCATGAATCTTATTGACAGCCGTTGGGTGTATAAATTGAAAAGAAGAGCAGATGGGTCAGTCGACAGATACAAGGCCCGTTTGGTGGCACAAGGATTTAAGCAGCAATATGGTGTTGACTACTTTGACACATATTCTCCAGTGGTGAAGTCAGCAACAGTACTGTCATCATTTCATTAGCAGTTTCTCAAGGTTGGGACTTGCATCAAATAGACATTCAGAATGCTTTCCTTCATGGAAAATTAGAAGAAAAGGTCTTCATGAAACAACCTCCAGGCTATGGTGACAAGTCCTATCCTGCAAACTATGTTTGTCATCTCAAGAAGGCACTGTATGGATTGAAGCAAGCTCCAAGAGCTTGGCATTCTCGACTGACCAACAAATTGCATGAATTGGGTTTTAAAGCATCAAGAGCAGACATGTCCTTGTTCTTGTTCAGATCCGGCCAGGTGACAATGTACATGCTCATCTATGTTGATGATATAATTATAGTGAGCTCTTCTTCATCGGCAACGGCCAAATTGATTCAACAGCTGAAGTTTGAATTTGCAGTTAAGGATCTGGGTTCACTGCAGTACTTTCTGGGAATAGAAGTCAAGCCACAAACTAGTGGAGTGATTTTGTCTCAGAGACGGTATGCTCTTGATCTGCTGAAAAGAAGTAACATGGAGAAGTGTAGACCCATTTCAACTCCTATGGGATCTACTGAAAAACTTTCCAAGGATCAGGGAGAGCCATTGAATGCCAAAGAGCAGTTTCTGTATAGAAGCGTTGTTGGTGGTTTGCAATACCTTACCATCACGAGACCTGATTTGTCCTTTGTTGTGAACCGTGTTTGCCAATTCGTACAAGCACCCATAGATGCTTATTGGTCAGCTGTCAAGCGTATACTACGGTATATCAAGGGAACCACTGAACTAGGATTGAAGATTCAGAAAGACAACAATACAGCAATAAGTGTGTTTTCAGACGCTGATTGGGCAGGATGCCCGGATGACAGAAGATCAACCAGCGGGTTTGCAGTCTTCCTTGGTGCGAATCTAGTGTCCTGGAGTTCATGAAAACAAGCCACTGTTTCGCGGTCAAGTACGGAGGCCGAGTACAAAGCCATAGCCAATGCTACAGCCGAAGTGATCTGGATTCAGTCGTTGTTGAAAGAGCTTGGTGTTTTCCAGCGCAGATCACCTGTTCTTTGGTGTGACAATCTTGGAGCAACTTATCTTACTACCAATCCCATGTTCCATGCTCGCACAAAGCATACAGAAGTCGATTTTCATTTCGTCCGGGAGCAGGTGGCACGCAAGGCGTTACAAGTTCGGTTCATTTCTTCAGGTGATCAGCTAGCAGATATTTTCACCAAGGCCTTGTCTCGAGCTCCATTCAGTTTTCTTCTTCACAATCTCAATTTGGCATCACTAGGCTGAGATTGAGGGGGAGTGTTAAGAAAATGCAATGGTCAAGAACCGTGTGACAGACTGTGTCTAGCGTGTGCGTGAGTTTAGGCATTTCTGTTAAAGTTAGACTAGGCACTTCTTCCTTTAAGCTCGGATCGTGATTGACTGAGCATGCATGTAATTTATTATTTTTTGATCAGCTATAAATACAAATGATCCCAAGAGGATCGGTGCGGTTTTCACAATTCATTTTCTATTACTAACGACGCCATCGGTCTAACTCCCGGCGTCGGCCGCGGCTGTGGGGGCTCACCTTCGCCATCCGATCGCCTCCTCACCAGGCGATCGCTTCGGCTGGGACTAGGTCGGTGGTGAGTCTGGTGAGGATTCCTTTCACTCGGCCCTCCCCTCGATCCGATTTAAGCTTTTTGTTTGCGGCTCTCTTGCTTCTTCTGCGCTACATGCCCCGGTTTCGTACTTAGCTCGCTGATTCAGCAATTTAACTCTCGCGCGTTTCAATTAGTGAAAAAAATCGTGGATCGTTACAAGCATTGTGATAAAATCTCCTGCAATGTCGTTAGCTACTAGTGATATTTTTCAAGGTGAGGTGCATATGTTGTGCTTTTCAGGTGGATGCTCTAGAGAAGATTGGACTATTACAAGTCTTACAACTGAGGTGTTGTAGATGTTTCTCTGAGAATTCTAGATAGGTAATGTAGAGCCATGAAGAACATTAATTGTCTAATTGTGGGTGAAGAACACTAATTGTCTAATTGTGGGTCGACAATCGACATATGAAAGGAATCTAGAGATCAGAGAGAACAACAAGAAGATCTACTATGTTGAGGGAACAATTATAAAGCAGTGCAATATTCGTGCACTAATTAAGAACACCAAAAAGAAAGACCAGGAGCAAAAAGCAAAGCTGTAGGATACTATCTGTACATGATTTGCCAACTAGAGAAAATTCCATGAGATTAGAATACCCTAGAATACTTTGATTTTTCCTTTCTTGCGCGATCGATGGATGATGCTATATATCACAAAGAGTTAACATTAGACCAACTGGGTCAAAAATTTGCATGATCCATCACTGATGTAGAAACTAACAAGAAACGTGATTTGACAACCAACTCTTACCTTTAATGATAGGGTGAAACTTGTATTGTCAACTAATTGTGTATCTGAATTTTCTCTTGTAGATAGCATACTGTGTAATTCGGCACTTGCAAAGATTATCTTATTGATTCACATGATTTGCACTGATGTGATTCTCATGTGCTTTTATATTTTCCTCTAGGATAGACTTCTTCTAATTTTATTCATTGCTAGCTCTGTCACCTTGTACGTTTGGCCACTTGATGGTTATTTAGGAAAAGGTACAATCATACAACCAACTATACATCTGGTTACATAATAAAACTAGGTGAGGTTGGAAGAAGCATGTTTGCTGAATTACTGTTAAACCTAGAAATACTCACATTAATCAACAGAAATAGAAGAAAGATATATACAACTTGTTTGATGGGCTTGGATTATAGTTTTCTTAGGGAACACGCAAAAGACTTGTGTGTCTTTGTATTAAGGTAGAGTAAAAAAGCAACAAATACAATCACTCCTACTGATAGGTCAGAGGAGTTTGGAGGCAAAACAAATGAAAATAGAACCAAAAAAAATGGATTGTAATACTTGGATTAGTAAGATAAACTATATATATATATATATATATATATATATATATATGAAATCTGAACCGACCATACTCTATTTTCTAGATGCGAACATGTCGTGCTTACATATTGATGGAGATTTTAATGTGTAACTAACAGTCCACATTATATTTTTTATGTACCTCACAGTTATTGTAACCCCCCTCCTCCCCTTGTCGTCCATAAGGTATAGAGGTTAGCATCGTGGACACATGTTCTGTACTTCTATGTTGACAACGCTATACCTCCTATAGTCCTCACTTTGAAGCGTGTTGTCCCAAAAGAAAAATGGTTATTTTTGTTATGAATAACACTTGTATTGAATATGAGACCAATGGGCTAGTATATATACATGTACAAGAGGATATAGAAGGAAGGCCTATATAAGGCAATATCTATACAAGGCAAACAATCTCTATATAAGGCAGCTAGCAATTTCTTATATAAGGTAACAAGGATATTGTCTAACAACCCCTCTCAAACTTATAGTGGATTAACAACACTGAGTTTATAGAGATAAAAACTATGCTGAGCTCTAGACTGTGTCTTCGTGAAAAAGTCTGCCAACTGAAGTTTTGAAGGCACATATTGAAGAGCTACAACCTGATCCTGTATTTGTGACCACACATAGGAAGCATCAACAGCAATATGCTTGGTGAGCTCATGATTCATAGGATCGCGAGCAATGCTAATAGCACATGTACTGTTAGAGAAAAGAGGAGATGGTGTAGAAACATAAACACCAAAGTCCTCAAGCAGCCACCGTAACCAAATAACCTCTCCTGTCAAAAGAGCTATAGCTCGCAACTCATCCTTAGCACTTGAACAAAAAACTACTGTCTACTTCTTAGTCTTCTAAATAATGAGAGAACCACTAAGAAAAACACAATAAACAGAAAGAGACCGACGATCTGAGGTATCACTAGCCCAGGTAGCATCAGAGTATGCCTGAAGCTGAAAGAAGCTGGAGCGAGGAAAGAAAAGATGGCGAGAGATAGTTCCATCAAGATATCGTAGAACATGAAGAAGATGATTATAGTGGAGCTAAGTGGGAGCAGAAACAAATTGACTCAAGACATGAACTGGATATGAAATGTTAGGACAAGTGACACCAAGGTAAACAAGACTCCCAACAAAATGGTGATAGTAAGTAGAATCCTCAAGAGGTTCATCATTAGTAGGTCGAAGGTGAACATTGATCTCTATAGAAGTCTCAGTTGTACGCTGATCAGTGAGAGAATCACAATCAAGAAGATTCTGAATATACTTCTCTTAGGATAGAAAGAAACTCTCAGATGTAGAAGAGACCTCAATTCCAAGAAAGTAGCAAAGAGCACCCAGATCAGATATAAGAAACTGCTCACTAAGACATGCCCTCACAAAGGCAATATACTGAGAATCATCTCTAGTAATGATCATATCATCCACATAGAGAAGAAGAAGAGTCCGTCCACAAGATGAAGTGTGAATAACGAGCGCAGGATCATGAACACTTGCAGAAAAGTCAGCAGCAGTGACCACAGAAGAAAAATGCTTAAATCAAGCACGAGGGGCTTGCTTGAGCTCATAAAGAGAGCGACGAAGTCGATAGACTATGCCTTCAGGAACAGAATACCCCCGGTGGTGACTGCATAAAGACCTCCTCATGTAGCCCACCATTAAGAAAGGTATTTTTGACATCAAGCTGAGAGATAGACCATTTACGAGCAGAAGCCACATCAAGAACAGTACGAACAGTGGTCATATGAGCCACAGGAGCAAAAGTCTCATCATAATCACGATTATACTCCTACTAGAAATCACGTGCTACGAGATGAGTTCTATAGCGCTCAAGAGAACAATTAGAGTGAGTCTTAACCTTATAGACCCACTTGCATGTAATGAGACGGACACGTGGAAGAAGTGGCACAAGATCCCACGTGTTATTGCGCTCAAGGGCAGCAAGCTCCTCTGCCATTCCTGATGAATAATAGTATCACGGTAAGAAGTCGACTCGCCAAAAACAGCACCAGCAAAGACAATGTGCTTAGGAGGCCGAATAGACTAACCATTGCAAAGAGCATTGCGAGGAAGAGACACTGAAGAAGGAGACTCAATAGGAGAAGATGACACATCAGAAGAATCCTCAACTCGTGAACGACTCACGGACGACGAGTGTAGTACAGAGAATAAGAAGGAACAATGTTAGAAAAAGCAGTTGGAGAATGGACGGGAGGTGAAGACTCCTGTGAAGAGGCCAGCGAAGAAGGAGACGCTAACCTGGAGAAGAAAAAGTGACAACAGGAGTATCAGGAAAAGTTAAGAAAGAAAGCGGCTTGACAAGAGATGCTGGAGTGGAAGAAGGATGAGGGTAGAAGGGATGAGACTCATTAAAAGTAACATCCCGAGAGATCCGCATCCGTCAACCAACAGGATCCCAACAGTAATATCCCTTATGCTCAGCACTATGTCCCAAAAAAACGCACTCAACAGACTGAGCAGTCAGTTTGGTGCGTTCACGAGGTGCAAGGAGGACATAGCACACACACCCAAGAGACGAAGGCTAGAGTAATCAGGAAGTATGCCACAAAGATGCTCCACCGGAATCCCACTCTAAAGAGTAGAAGAAGGTTGAATATTAATCAAGTAAGTGGCAGTAGAAACAGTCTCAGCCTAGAAATGAGGTGGAACAACGGAAGTAAGTAAAAGAGCACGAGGTGTCTAAAAAAGATGTCAATGCTTGTGCTTAGCCACACCATTTTGTGCATGAGCACCAGGATAGGAAAACTGAGAAAGAGTGCCCTGCGTAGCAAGAAAAGCACAAAGTGCGCCGGACAGATACTTCCCTGCTGAGTCAGCATGAAGAACTCGAATGGGAGAGTCAAACTGAGTACTGACGCTGGTAGCACTGACAGGTGCAGCAAACCTCTGGTCTAAGAGAATCAAGTTGATGCCACATCGAGGACAGTTGTACACAGAACTTATCTACGGTAGAATCACCCTGCTGTAACAACTGCTCTTGCCGTACAACAACAAGGTACAAAGAATTGCCAATAGGCTCATAGCGGTCGCGAAGATGCGCCCACATCAGTTGTGCCGAAGACAAACAAATAATATCACCAGTGAGACGCACCTCTATGCTAGCAACTACAATAGCAGAGGCACGAGCATCTTCATCAATCCATATATTATATGCAGTAAATTGAGTTTGAAAAAACTCCACGGTATCAGCATAGTCATCAGAGGCCTTCTGTTAAGCAGCATCATTGGCCTCATTGGGAATAACAGGCGCAGCAGGGGGAGCAGGACGAGGCAAACATGATCGCTCGCCAGTAAGAAACTTCCATAAATGCTAACCACGCATATGAAGGCGCATATGAAGAATCTAGTCTCGATAATTAAGACCATCGAAAATAACCATGCAGCGAGGAACAGAGACGGTGTCCAAAGAAGAACTTGCAAATGATGACTTTTTTTTGTAGCCGAACCCTTTTAACTCCGGTTAAATCCAGCTAGTTGGATTCCAACTGATAGCCACTCGGTCAAAAAGGCAACACCAGCAACTGGACTCAGTCAAAGATGAGTGGTTGGCTGCTAGGCATGGTGAGCAGGACGAGGAAAACATGATCGCTCGCCAGTAAGAAACTTCCACAAACGCTAACCACGCATATCAAGGCGCATATGAAGAATCTAGTCTCGATAATTAAGACCATCGAAAATAACCATGCAGCGAGGAACAGAGACGGTGTCCAAAGAAGAACTTGCAAATGATGACTTTTTTTGTAGCCGAACCCTTTTAACTCCGGTTAAATCCAGCTAGTTGGATTCCAACTGACAGCCACTCGGTCAAAAAGGCAACACCAGCAACTGGACTCAGTCAAAGATGAGTGGTTGGCTGCTAGGCATGGTGAGCAAACGCGGTGGTCATCGGCCAGCGGTGAGGAGGCCGGGCTCAGCGGCGGCGGTTATGGAGCCTCGCAGCAGGGCACCAGCACTGAGGCAAGCGTTGAGTGAGCCAGCGTTTGGCAGTGGAGATTGCCGGGCTCTGTCGATAAGGTGGACTGAGGGCGGACAGGTGAAGCTGGTGAGACGGTGACGACTAGAGAAAGTCAGGCAACGTCAGTGGAGAAGGTCGTTGGCCTTTGTCGAGGGCCAGCGTGGAAGGCGTCAGTGGGCAGGGCACGCACAGGTTGGGCTGCGAGGGCGTTGGGGAAGACACCAACGGGGGACGTGATGCCGGTGGCACAGTGGCCAAGGAAGACGGCGTTGACGCACGGATCTGGAGCAGCCGGTGTCCATGAGCAGTCGGGCGGGGCAGCGACATCCACGAGAGGTATAGACAGCGCTGACCTGAGCAACCAAGTGACTGGGAGGCCGACGTCAGGCTCGGTGGCCGAGCTGGCAGAGATGAAGAAAAGCCGACGGGAAGAGATGTGAACGGGAGGAGTCGGCCAAGCAAGGATGACGCAAGTGCAACGTTAGGTAGAAAACCCTAAATCTAAGCCTACTGATACCATATTATGAATAGCACTTGTATTGAACATGAGGCCAATAGACCAGTATATATACATGTACAAGAGGATATAAAAGGAAAGTCTATATAAGGCAATATCTATACAAAACAAACAATCTCTATATAAGACAACTAGCAATCTCTTATATAAGGTAACAAGGGTACTGTCTAACAGTTTTAACGTGGCCTTAATCATGTGGAACAGCTAGGATCGATCCAAACTGTCAGGCAGGTTAAATGCCTTCCAGCTGGTAGGGATTTTACTACAACAAAAGGCCTAAAAATAAATAAAAGAACCCTATACGGTGCATGGTTAAGGCCTGAAATGTGGGCTTAGGGCATGTTTGTTTTTGCTTTTGATTCTGGATTTTGGCGTCAAAAGCAGAATAAAAAACAAACAACCCGATTCTAGAATTCGGTTCTCACAATCCAACCCACCCATACACACTAGAATCCATGATCCACTTCATATGTGCTTTTGGATTCTAACTTTTAGAGAATTAGTTTCTCTATAACCACAATCCAGAATCAACTTTTAAAGAATCAAAAGTTAAAACAAACAAGCCCTTAGTCTGGTTAGGCCAAGTTAGGTAGGTCAATGTTAGCTTTCAGTCCAAACGTTGTCATCTGGTGTTAACATCTGTGACAGTCGTTCTTCTCTTCTATTTGTGAGGTTTTCATTTGGATAATTTTCCCTCCACCCCTCTCCCCTCCCCCTGGGCTCTTCCTTCCACTTGCAGAGAGTTGGTTATACCATTCCCCCCAACAGCAGAGCACACAAGTACAGTTGTTGAGATTGTATTGTGATGGCATACAGGTGGTTAGGGTGTTATAGGTAACGAACATGAAGATGGGGGATATGGGTCAGTTTGGAATGCCCATGAATGTATATAAAATGGATTTATGTCATTTGGTGTAAGGGAATGGTGAGGACACTGTTGGGGAAAAGCCCAGTACATACACATCCCTATCCGAATTTTTTTTAATAATATATTTTTTTCAAAATTTCAAAAATATACCACGAAAAAAATTTTACATAAATATACCCCTGTCGCCCGTTGGTTTAGCGACAGGCCTCCTATCGCCCGTTAGTTTGGCGACATGCCTCCTGTCGCCCCATGTCGCCAAACCAATGGGCGATAGGAGGCCACGTCGCAATCAGTGCGGAGACGTGGCGTTTTTATGCCCGTTGATAGTGCGACGTGGCCTCCTGTCACCTGTTGGTTGGGCGACATTTAAATGTCGCCAAACCAATAGGCGATAGGGGTATATTTATGTAAATTTTTTTTCCCGTGGTATATTTTTGAAATTTTGAAAAAAATGTATTATTAAAAAAAATAATTCATCCCTATCCTTTAAGCATTTCTAGTGGGTAATCCTCTAGATACGTTGGATATCTCCCTTTTATATCCATGTGTTCCATGCGTGTTAGAATATTGTAGCAGTGCAATAAATACAGTTAGAAGGGCCTTCATTGTTCTACAAGCTGGCACGACAATATCTAACAAACTTCATTTCCAGGAGATTGCATGTCAGAAAAGGCGCACACAATGTGGAGCTGGCAAATGAGATACAGTAGACAAAGCTTTTTTGCCGGTTGTGGTTGTCCACCCGACCCTGGTTTCAGTGATAGATTGGCTCGTACATGACTTTGAACCATTAGCATGGATCACTTAATTAGGTTATGTTTGGATTCCTGGACTAATTGTTAGCTGGTTAAAAATTAGTCCTAGTCTATCCAACTAGGAAGACTAATAGGTGGGCTAATTTTTAGCCAACCCCTCAGCTAACAATTAGCCCATTAGTTGGTGGGAGGGAACTAATTTAGACTAATGTCAGGTAACTATTGTGAAAAGTCGAAAATACCCTCAGCCCTTTTTTCCTCTCTCCCAGACTTCCTCTGACCCGTGCGTCCGCTCCCCATTCCTCCTGCACGGGCGGCCGGCGGCGCTGGACGCGGCTCCACTGCCGGCTGCACTCCACGGTCTGTCCCCCGTCACTGGCCATCTCCCGCCGACAAGCATCGCATCAATCTGCGCCGATTTGCCGCCGTCTGCCGTCGCCGCACGCTGTCTGCCGCCGAACCTCTCAGATCTGTCGATATATGGCTATTGCATGCATGATTGGTATGTACTACTATGATTCTTTTATGAACAAAGCTCCAATGAGGAAACTAGAACTGAGTGGATATGATTGGGTTAGAAGAACCCTCAATAATCCCACATCTTGTTACAACATGTTTAGGATGAGTAAGGCACTATTTGAAAGGCTACATAATTTGCTAGTCTCATCATATGGCTTGAAGTCATCAAAAAAGATGTCATCTATAGAGGCTTTAGCCATGTTCTTGTGGATCATTGGTGCCCCTCAATCAATTAGACAAGCTGAAAATCGTTTCGAGAGGTCAACCGAGACGGTTAGTCGAAAGTTTGATCAAGTGTTGCAGAGTGTTTTCAAGCTCTCAGTAGACATTATCAAACCTGGAGATCCAGAATTTCAGTCGGTGCATCCGAAATTGCAAGCTCCTCGATTTTCACCATATTTTGATAATTGCATTGGAGCAATCGATGGGACACATGTACCTGTTGTGGTGCTGGCTTCAAAAGTCCTTCAACATGTGGGGCGCCACGGATACTCTACTCAGAATGTGTTAGCTATATGCGACTTTGACATGAGATTTACCTTTGTTGTCGCGGGGTGGCCAGGCTTAGTACATGACATGAGAGTGTTTAATCATGCCATTCGCAAATATGGTGACAAGTTTCCACATCCACCAACAGGTAAACTTAGTTGTTGTCATCTTACATTGCATCTTATGTAGTTGATTGCATAATAGTGTTTCTATTTACACAATTTCTTATGTTTTTAGGCAAATTTTATCTTGTGGACTCTGGGTACCCTAACCGACCGGGCTATCTTGCACCCTACAAGGGAACGAAATATCATTTACCGGAGTTTCGACAAGGACCGACACCCAGCGGAAAAAATGAAGTATTTAATTTTGTTCGTTCATCTCTTAGAAATGTCATCGAGCGTTCTTTTGGGGTTTTGAAGATGAAATGGAGAATCTTATTGGACTTGCCAAGGTATCCAATGGAGAAGCAAAGCAAAATAATTCTTGCTTGTATGGCCCTTCACAACTTCATTCGCGAGAGTGCAATGGCAGATCAAGACTTTGACTTGTGTGATCGTTATGAAGGGTATGTTCCATTCCCGACATCCTCTTCGTCTCATCGAAGTGGCACTACGACTCATCTAGGAGATGAAGATCAAAACATGAATTGCTTTCGAGATAGTATCGCTAACGCTTTGTTTGCTAGGCGAGAGTGTTCGAGGTAGTCTTGTTGCGAAACATGGCTAGTCGAGAACGACTAGCTGCACTATAAGCTGGTGATTCATAACAGCTGGTGATCCAATGGAGAAGCAGTCAAATATAAGATTTGCATTTGGACTTGGTCAGCAAATCTTATTAGATGCATGGACTTCCAAAATTCCCTTAGGAGTGTGTATGTCTGTATGAAGTTTAAATCTTTCTTAGCCTTAGGAGTATCTGCAATGCACTTCATGTTGTCTTCCATTCTAATATTTGCCTAGTTGGCGGCTCATCTGATCTCTTGGCTACCATATCCTCGTATACGGTGTTTGTTTGTTGCTGTTTTCATGTTGCAACTTGGCGTATCATATTTGATCTTGCCCCCTTTAATATTTTCATGGTATATACTATATAGATCTGGTCGTTTGCACACCCATTCCTATGCCCTGATGGCCCTGATATGCAAAAAAGTGCGAAAACACATCTGACGCTACAACCGCAATTGACCGGTTGACCTTTGCAAGACGTCTTTACCTCATCAAACTGGAAACATAATTTCCAGGCAGCTACAGAAGACATTATGAGGGGCAGACATTATGAGGGGTAGATATGACTTTTCTAAGAAATTAGCCTAACCATTAGCCATGTATCCAAACAGTCCTAGGCTAATTTTAGATGGGCTAATTATTAGCTGGCTAACAATTAGCTCTACCCATTAGCCAGCTAACAATTAGTTTTAGCCCATCCAAACATGGCCTTAGTATACCAGCATTTGCCATGTTACTGTTTATAAAAAGCAATCTTATATTAATAAAATCTGCAAAATGCATTTGATTTATTTGTGGGTTGATGACCAAGTAATGTAGGAAAGAAGCATCGTCTTCAGAGTTCAGAGAGAAGATCGGAGATCCTTTATTTATCGTAGCTGCGACAATGAGATCTGGATTTTTCAGCGCCTCCTGGCAGCAGTCTCTCTCTGAGCATTGAAGTAGACAGCGGCCACAGGGAGGCCAAGGTCATTCTCCTCAGCAAAACGGCGGGTGTTGAACTGATCCCTGAAGGATGGCACAATTACAGTCTGCCTGCGCTTCTGCTTGAATAGCACAAAAATGAACCTGTGGATACCAATGTTGGGCTTTGGGCTCTCGTAGCTCATGACCTCTCTTCCTGCAATTCAAAAGGTGGATGGTTATTTTATTTATTCAAAGGAACAAATGGATGCAGAACATGGAATAAACTGATACAAATCTGCAGAGAGGAAGGACCAACCAAAAGAAGCATCTGTTGTCCCAGGTATATCAGTAACAATCCTGTGCAAGTGTAAAGGGTAAGATTTTATGACTCCCATTGTAAGTGTTCAGACAGTAGGCTGTTTTGTATGAATGCAATATAAAGATGCGGTGCTATCGTCCTTAGAAACATATAGTACGGTGTAGTTAAACAGTAACCACTTAGCAGAAATAAATGTACTTCTTTTAGACAAGAAGTGCTGCAGATTACCAGTGAAGGTGTTCCCTTAGGTATGGATCACTTGGTCCTGGCACATCTGGGTCTGTCATAACCTAGAATACGAAGAATTATGGCCGTTAAGAAACACTAAGTATAAAATACTCGAAGTTAACTATGCTACTCCCAGTGTTGAATTGAATGCTCTCTAGCTACCAGTGTAAAGAAAGACCGCAAGTCACCCCCTTGGATCTCTACTCTTGGTTTGGATACAACTGCTGATGGGTAGAGCTCATGGCCATTGAAGACAAGCTTGTTGGAGTTGTAGGTCACTATCATCTTCACACATGGGTTAAAGGAGTCGAGAACTTCTCCAATAACCCGCCCGACAATCAGAGGCTCCACAGACCTAGACATGGTAAGAGGGACAAGTATTGGTATTTTTGCACAACCAATGCTCTGGCTGTTGTAGCAAAGCTGATGCACTTCGATGGGCTGTGAGCTGCTTATTCGACATTGGTAGAGTACGAGCCTCTATTTATAGTGGCAAGAATCCTGCTGTCAATTGTATGCTCAAAAATAGATTGTGAGACATGAGTACTATGTGCTTTTTTTTTTAGTTGGGTATGCCGTGGAAATAACTGAAAAGGCCACAGAAAGGATCTACCACTTTTTTTCCAAGACAGCCAACCAAGGGTCTCGTTTCTTCTCTAACAGTTGCAGATAGAATCTTTACAGCAAAACTTCATGTATCTTCTTCACCAGAATCATAAGATGTGAATGACATGACTACAAATGCGAACAATTGTTTGATCTTTTTCGTTGATACATCTCTCTTCACGGGCTTTCTTTGGTTATTGATATGAACGTTTCGTAGATAAAGAAAATAGTATTTTCGTTTTGATTGAAATGAGAAGTTTTCCAAGTTGATGGATTGTCCTCCAGAGAGTCCTCAAAAAGGTACCATATATCACTAACTCTATGTAATTTCTTCATGAAACATAAGACACCTTCAGGCAAGTGGGTCTCTGAAGATTATGTTGCTGAACTATTTTATACTCCCTCTCTGTCCTGAATAGTTGACGTTTTAGGATTTTACACTTCAACCAAGATATATGTAGAAATGACTAAATTTTTCTCCTTTATTAGCTCACTTATTTCTCTTGGATGGTGTGTGTTTACTCTATTATATAGTAATAAATAGTATTGACAATAATGAATGGTAGGTGTATGCAAACGGGAAAAAAAAACGGTTAAAAGTTGTCTCGCAATTGTAGAATAACATGTATTTAGAAACAAATTGTGAAAGTTAGAATGACATGTATACAGGAATGGAGGGTGTATTGGTTGGGCGATAAAAGGTGCTTATCCTCCTATCTGTTGGTCTGCATGACGATGCACTCTGCAGAATTTGATGCTTAGTTTTTCACGTTATCAAATTGTTGTGTACCATTATTTCTTTACTCCAAAGGAAAAACAGATGAGCTATTCCTCAACATTTACAGAGACATTGCAGTATCGTCTGGTCTTTAGAGAGCACACTTCAAATACCTTCTAAAAAAGAAAAAAAAGAAACATCTAGATGAAACTGTTCGTGGCGGCCTACCTTGCTGATATTCTTATCCATCTGCTTTCTAATGTTTTTTTTGGTTATCTAGGAGAACAAAACATGCTGCAATGTCCGCGTGGAAGCCTCTGCACCCTCAAATCATTTAGCTGCCTCTTTTTCTGTTAAGGAAAAGAGAAGTTGTTTAGTTGCTGCTAGAATCTTTCCTCAAAATTGTGATACCAACTGGATTGCCATTACTAGCTATCTGTTTATTCTCTTCTTTGGAGTGCTATGGCAACACACCATGGGTGAGAATAAAGGAATTCAATATAGTGTCGCCACTTGTTCATTGTGGAGGGGTGCTGTCTAGCGCTGAGATGTCATTTCAATGATAAGAATATCATAGGTTCTCCTTAATTGTGGCATGAAAAAATCTTTCTAGATTTCCATAAGAAGTGAGAGCCAAGTTCAGCTTTATGCATTCTTCTGTTTTGATCTAATGCCATCATGCCTGCTTGACACTCTGTGCAAGTAGTAGTAGTGGAGTGAAGTACAGCTTGCGACATTTTTCTGCTCCATTCTGATGCCATGATAGTTGCTTGCCACCTAGCTGAAGTAGTGGAATCTCATAGCTATTCCAACCAATGGTCTCCATTGTTAGGAAATCCCAACAGGGTCTCTTTTTCTGGCATTGTATTGTTGAGTGATTCTGTTTTGTTTTGTTTTTTTTTTCGCCCTACTTCGAATGATTTCCACTGATTTCAGTGAGTTTTACGTCATTTTTCATTGAACTATATTTTTAGTAGAAAGATGTTCCATAACCCTGCAATAATGTTCATTTCTGTTTGGTATGCATTCTAGGACAGGCTTTACCCGCAGGCATGATCACCTGCAGTTAGTGTTCTTTTGTCACATTACTTACTTTGCTTGTTACTCCTGTAAGAACATGAACTAAAGAGAGAACATTGCTTATCAATGTTCTACTTAGTTTTTATACATCATTAGACGCAGTAACCACTTTTCACTTGCATGCAGATGCCGATGTTTTCTGTTTGCTGCCATGGCTGTTGCTCGACACCTGTGAAAATGCCTCAGCGAAAAGGAGCCGCCCATCGAACCTCAGGCCCCCGGCATTCAGAGTGGTATGTAACCTGGACGCATGTTTTTCTGATGGGAGGATCATTGTGGGCCAATGTGGTGAAGCAATTAGATACTCAGATGATGACAGGGAGACTTTGGAGTGAGGGTGTCATGTCCGAAAGAATCTCCATGGATCAACGTGTCGCCTCTTGATTGGGTACGACTGTACGAGTCGGTACCCAAGCACACAAGCTAATACCCTAGCAAAGTTGTTGTCCAGGGTTGACAGTGGGCCAGTTCCATGTGAATTTCGTTCATGGTATAAGTCGGTCGATGGGCCAGTCGTGGTGGAAATAATACCTATACTAAACTTCGAAGATTTCGGCGCCTCTCCTCACGTGAGCCACACGTAGCCGGCTTGGTTCGTTTTTTTTTCATGTCTAGGTTTCTCAAAAATACGTAATTACGTGTAAATCTTTCTCACGGTTTTTTACGAAAAAGACGTTTTGATTCAGAAAAATCATGGATCTTTCGTGAAAGGACTCTAAATAAATACCGAAAAAATATAATTACGTTTGGATCATTTCAGCTATTTTTCACGAAAAGGAACTTTCGATTTAGCGCAATCGCATATTTTTCGTGAGAGGACCCTAAATAGATGCAAAAAAAATGCCTATTGTGTTTGTATCCTTTCAACCATTTCACACGTTTTCTCGATGATTTTAAGAAAAAACATCGCCGAAAAAAATGAAATTGTTTGTGCAAAAAAAAAACAATGCGCGCGGCGTATCACACCGCGAAAACATTCCTAGTAATACCTATACTAAACTTCGAAGATTTCGGCGCCTCTCCTCACGCGAGCCACGCGCGGCTGGCTCGGCTCGTTTTTTTTCACGTCTAGGTCCCTCGAAAAATGGTAATTACGTGTAGGTCATTCCCACGGTTTTTTACGAAAAAGACCTTTTGGTTCAGAAAAATCACGAATCTTTCATGAAATAAGGACCCTAAATAAATACCAAAAAAACGTAATTACATTTGGATCATTACAGCTATTTTTCATGAAAAGGACCTTTCGATTTAGCGCAATTGCAGATCTTTTGTGAGAGGACCCCAGATAGATGCAAAAAAATGTGTGGTTGTGTTTGTATCCTTTCAACCGTTTTACATGTTTTCTCAACGATTTTAAGAAGAAAGAAAACACCACCGAAAAAAAAACAAAATTATTTTTGGAAAAAAAAACAACGCGCGCGGCGTATCAAGCCACGAAAACATTTCTAGTATTAAAAATTTTACCCAACTTGACGGCAAGCCGCTGGGTAGTTGAAATGTGAATATTTTTTTTAATCTTTCTTTAAATAAGTTTTATTCTAACGCCCATATTACTACAGGGAGTGGACTGTTCAGCTAGATTCGGAACATTGGCAGCAGTCAGCTGGTTACAGTCGGTAATGAATTTTACATGTCTAGACTAGTTTTCTGAAAACTGGCACGCTCAGGACAACAGAGATTATAGTGCTGAACTTAACATAAATTTGCACCGATTCTGGTCGAGTGTTATGGCACTCGCATTGTTTGAATGTTATTTGGAATCTCAACTTCTCAAGTCTGCCGAGCGTAGCTAGTAGATTGGGCCAGTCTACATATTTGCTGCTTTTTTTTTTGAACTTGGCCAAAGCTCTAGTATTCAGTATAGAAGGAGAACAACAATCGGCTACAATCGCACACACACCCACCACACACGCTCATACACGCACACACACATGTGACTGCACCGGCTCTCGTGCGCACCCGGGCGAATCCTAAGATTCGAACCCAGGTGGGCAGCGCAATAGCCATCGACGTTGGCTAGTCGAGCCTTCGGCTCGCTCGCTATTTGCTGCTTTTGAACACTGGTCCTGAAGAGGCGATTTGAAGCTTCAGTGCTGCCTTGCTGTGAATAAGGTGCAAACGCAGAGCTGCTGCTCAAATCAAACGTGTTGCAACGTATTTGAACCAGAATTCGCCATTTTGGCATCGTCGTTCGGAGTACTTCGCATAATTTGTTGCATGAAGTCTGGCGTTTTTGGTCCTTTCAGAGGGACAAGAAGCCGAGTATTTTGTGCTGTACCTGAGCGGCCGAGCCCGTGACAACGATGAAGAAAAGAATAATTTCCCTCCCAAGACTACTAATGTGTACTTAGGCCGATTTATGGGCTACTAATCTGAATCAGACCCGTTGGATGTTTTTTGTGCCGTCACCGTGTGTCAGTCTACAAGCGACTTACCTCACTAAGGCCCTCTTTGGAACAATGGAATTTTGAAGAAGAAAAATGAATGACTGCATTCCAAAGAAAAAATTCCTACGTATGGTGTTTGAATCATAGGATTACATCAAAGGAATTTTGTAGGATATGAATTTTTCCTATAAATTTTAGGGGAACCAAACATGAGCTCCAACCTCATGTTAAAATTTCCTTTTGAGTTCCAATGCACTTTCTCCCTCTATTTGTTTACAGTCAGCAACCTCATGTCAAAATTTCCTTTTGAGCTCCAACCTCATGTTAAAATTTCCTACTATTTGTTTACAGTCAGCAACAAGCTAAAGCAATGGATTCAAAATAAAGAAAGTGACACCACCAGTGGAGCAAAGAACAGTCAACATTGCTGGTTTGCCCCGCCAGGCAAAGATACCTTCACAACTGACATCTCTGGCAGCGTATCCTGTGCACACAGGGTTTTCCGTGCACACCAACTAACAAAGTCATGAAAAATTCTGAAAAAAATTGTAGATGTACTTCATAGATTACTCTATCTATGTATAAAATTTCAAGATCAAATTCATTATATATTGAGAGTTAGAAAAAAGAGAAAATTCTGACAAGTTTAAACTATTTAAACTTGTCAGAATTTTCTCTTTTTTGTAACTCTTGATATATAACGAATTTGAATCAACAATTTTATACATAGGTAGAGTAATTTATGAAGTACATCTATATTTTTTTCAGAATTTTTCATGACTTTCGTTAGTTGGTATGTACGATGTGTACACGGAAGGCCTATGTGCACAGGATACGTTGCCGACATCTCTCACCTGAAAGCACTGGATCTGGGAGAAAAGCTTTCGAGGTTACTCATAGTTTTGTTGGTAGTGCACTAGTGCTGCTTGGTCAAAACTTTGTGGCTCGCCAGGTGGGGCCTCTGGTGATATCTCCCAGGATCAACCTCAGGGACAGAAGGTACCTTGCACCAGGGTTCACAATCTCAATGCGTGCTCGAAATACTGTCTATGGCCGGAGAACGAAATTTCGGTGAGATCTTGGAAATTCAAACACATTCCGGCCGAAATGCAAAAATAGAAATTCAAATCCGGTTCTGGAGCTCCCGGTTGAACCAAAATCTCGTCGGTTTTGCCGAGATCTCGGCAAAATTGCACCGAGCAAAAAATGGCTTAAACGACGTCAAAAATTTTTGAAATTTTTTTAAGGTTCCTAACACATCAATAATGTTCTCATAAAAATTTCAGATTATTATCAAATCTGTAGAATTTTTAAAAATTCAAACATTGCTACTGTTCTGATAAAACGCTAACCGGCAAGTTTGAACCAAATGAAAAATGAAACAAACTACATTATAAAATTTTGAAATTTTTGGTGCATGGTTACGAAGCATCACGAATGTTCTCATAAAATTTTCAGATGATGATCAAGCTTCATTAATTTTTAAAAATTCATAAAGTGCTACTGTCCTCATAAAAAATTTACCGGCAAACTTCAACCAAATGAAAAATAGTATAAACCAAGTTAGAAATTTTTTGTGTATAGTCCTGATGTATCATGAATGTTTATATAAAATTTTCATATGATGATCAAGCTTCAAGAAATTCCAAAAATTCTGACAGTGCTACGTCCTCATAAAAGCCTCATGATCAATACATAGATTTGCTTTAGTAATAAAAAAATGTTTAAAATTTTTGAAAATTTTGCAGAAGGGTTATAACGAAGTACTTAAGATCTCATAAAAATTTTGAATCATGATCACACTTCAGTGAATTTATAAAATTCTTACAAGTGCAGTGTACCATTTATGTTCTTTCAGTTTTTGATTTTTCAAATATAACAAATGATTATTGAGTCAATTATTAAGCTTTCATAGATTTTTCAATGCATACATAGATTTGATTGGGTAAACAAAAAAGTTAAATTTTTTTTGAAAATTTTATATAATGTTATTGAGTCAATTATTAAGCTTTCATAAACATTTTGGATCATTATCAAACTGGAGAAAATTTATAAAATTCTGACAAGGTTACTATCCCAATTATTTTTATTCTGTTTTTGATTTTTTAAAGGTAACAAATGAAGTTAAATTATTTTGAAAATTTTTAAGTACGATCCTACACTTCCTAGGATGCTACCATAAATTTTTCACATCATTATAAACCATATACAATTTTATAAAAATCCGACAACTTTTCTGTAGTTTTTAAAAAATATCTCAAAAATTCGGCTTTTCATCAAATTTTCATAGGAGATGACTGTCTTAAGGGTTATTGATCAATTTCCGATCAAAAAATGGTAAAAACTGGTTAAAAACCCCGCGATCTCGGTGAGATATGACGAGATCTTGCCGAGATTTTGAACCCTGCCTTGCACTGAGAAGATAGGGTACGGAAAGACAAGGCCAAGTACAAGGTCATCATCGTGCATGCATTTGATAGCACCAAGGACTTCCCCTTGCCTATTTCTAAGGTAAAAGACAGACATCACAACTCAATTTGATTGAAATCTACTGGAAAGTAACATCTTGGTTTATTTCAATTAGATTGAAATGTACTGGAAAGTGAAATATCTCTGTATAATAGAGCCTGAGATTGGCGGCTCCTAGGGGGGGCCACGTGTCGCCCCCTCGGGGAGGCCCTCCGAAAATCCGGAAATCGCGTTTAGGTCCTTTTCGGGAAAATTGAAAATCGCGTTTAGATTCTTTCGACGGTTTTTAAGTAAAATAGACCCGAAAAAAAATCGAAATTACGTTTAGATCCCTACACACGGTTTTCGAAAAAAACACAGATTCGTTGAGGGTTTATAGCTGAATTGGAAATCGTGTTTAGGTCCTTTCGTCGATTTTTTTGTAGACTAGATCCGAAAAAATTCAAAATGACGTTTATATCCCTCCACGCGGTTTTCTAAAAAAACACGGATTCGTCGAAGGTTTATAACGGTCCCATAGATTCGCCGGCGGAGGTCATTCCACCGGTTATTTTGCAAAAAAAAGCCGGTTCTTTCGACTCAGGAGATTTAAAAAAATCGGAATCGTAAATAGATCCTTCCGCCGGTTATTTTGAAAAAAGAGACCCGTGGTTCCGCAAATTCGATTTGCAAAAAACCCATGCCAAATTTTTTCCTCGCGGCGCGACATCGCGCGCAACTCAACCTAGTTATATATACACATGAAGTGGATTGGCTCCAAGAGTCCAAGACAAGTAGTGCCACTGGCCTACATTAGAACTTGATCTTTAACCTAATCTGAGTATTCATCATCATGCATAAGCAGAAGGATTTTGACAATAGGATTCTGTGCAGAGCAAATGGATACAGTATCCACATCATAGGACGAAGATCTGGCCTATGCTGAGATCCTTTGTCTGCTAGAAAAACTATCTAGTCTTAGTTTATTTCCTCAAATTTTGCTGAAAGATTTCTTTGTTTGACATAATACAGAAGCTCGTGGAAGAACTGTGAATTTATCTCCTTGATTTTGATAGAGCAGGGTACGGGGCAAGCGACCCAAACCTTGAGGAGCTCGCCGACCAACTGGGCTTGGGCAGAAGTTCTGTCTTGGGGTTCTCTGATGGGAGGATACTCAATTTGGGAATGCCTCCACTATCAAAATGACTTGTGTTTGGGCGTCCGATCCACTGTTTATTTTTTCCGACGTTTGCAACATTTTTTCTCTACATATGCAATATTTTTCTCTACGCGTATAACATTTTCCTTCGATAACAGTAGAAATGTTGACGTGAAAAAAAAATGTTACACACGTTGAAAAAAAATGTTACAGCCGTGAGAAAAAAATGTTACAAGCAGTGTTCAATGAAATGAATAGTGATCGAACGCCCGATTGCTAGTAGTCGCCCTCCAGTATATACCTCAACCTCACAGGAAGAAAGAAGCTCGAGTCATATGTATGTTAATGAAATATGCAACTCTCCTGAGTTGTAAAGGTACAAGTGCTGTTGGTACAGGCTTGCAGGAGCTGTGCTAGTTGAGCCAATTATCAACTGCTGGCGGCCTTCTTTCCCTGCTGAGGTATCCACTCAGGCCTTCAAGAAGTTAAGCTGGTCGTGCCCTCTCTGGATTGCACACAGTCTACATGTAACCACTGTTACACAGACATGGACATGGGAGTCATATTCTGATTCGGCAAAAAAAAAAATTGGACACGGGAAATGCTACTCGGAATTAGATAGAGGTGTCGGAATCCGACTTGGATTCGAAATGTCTGATTTAGCAATTTTTTTTGACACGGTGTCTGAGTAACACTGCTTGTAACATCCCAGTACTTCATGTGCTTAAAGATATTACCACCATTTACATTTTTCATCACTTTTTGCATGATTTTAACTATAATTTCAGCAAGCATTCTAAACAATTAACACCTCTATTAAACACTGTTAACAGGAATTTGCACAACAACATAAAAAATAACAAAAACAATAATAAAACTTGAAGCCATCCGTCCAAGCACACCCAAATCCATACGCTTAGGGAACGCCAAGTCTTCGCACTTGGGTACACCCAGATCACATGTGTCTAGGGTAATCTTACCTTTAGCGATGACGATGAACAAGAGTACAGAGACAATTAAATAAACAACTAAACTCCTTAGATAACATTAAAATCCAACTAAGTCACATATCCATTAATACGATTACGAAAGTTCATCAACTAAATTAACTAACACTTTATTATTTAAAGAGTGATCACTAATACACTAATACTAGATTGTAGGAGACGATGTGACGAGTCACATACACTAATACTAGATAACTGTAGGAGACATGTCAGCTTCATTACTCACATTTGAAGACCGATCTGTTATTTTACTGGACAACAGACTTCACAATTTCATAACTATTTTTATACAACTCTAAATATAGCAAATCGTAGCATCTCTGGGGTCTAGGGAAAATTATATAGCTTTATCTAGTTATTGACATAATTTAATTCAACCATTATCTAGCCCTAATTAGTAGATTAACACAATTGCTCAATAGCAACCGTTTTCTGGATAGTAAGTTTCTATAAGCCACAACTTTTTAACCACTTAACCAAATTTAACATTCTTGTACTTTAAATAAACTTTAGACAATAATCCACATTTTTCATAACTTGCACAGACCATGAAACTGACTTGACTATAGGTACCCAAAACTCGCCCCAAAAAATAGAGACTACTATTAAACAAATACCGATCTCTCTCAAACTCCATCTCGGTGCCCTCCAACGTCCCCATTTACCATCAAAATGACCATAACATCGATCCACTACAGCGCCAACATGACCTACGATAATCTAGGGTTTATACCTGCATCTCAAAGATTTGCCAAAGCCGTCAAAATGGTGGTTCCTCTCCTTCTCCCTTCTTTCCTTCTCTTCTTCTCGTCTCTTCCCTTCTCTTCTTCTCTCTCTCTCTTCTCCTTCCTGCTTAAAGCCATAGTTACCAGAAACACGGTTCGTCCGAGTCACGGTACGGGATTCGTGATCGCGGTTCACCACTTTTTCTTTCAATTTTAACTATGAACACGAACCCTGTACCCTAAACCGATTTAGATTCGACGAATATGGTTCGCGATTCATAGGATTTTACTGCGAATCTGGTAACTACGATTGAAGCCTTCTCCTTCTTTCTTGTCGTTGCCCTCTCATGGCCTCAGCAGCACAACTGAGGAAACGGCAGCATCGGCGGCACTCGGCAGCGGCTAGTAGCAGTAGCGGTAGCAGATAGCTAGTGCCCAGTGGCAGTGGCAACAGTCCTCAGCTAAGAAGAGAGCAACGCCAAAGCAACTCCATCGCGTGATGGCTGTGGTTCCAAACGAGTCATGGTTTTTTTGTTCCAAACAATGTAAACAATTCAAAATATGTAACGTAACCAAGATCAAGGACAAACTACAAATAGTTAACCGAAGAGAGAGCATCTGTTCACATGGTAACTGCAACATAATTTTTGGCACCCCTCACAAACAAATACTCCTGTTATGAATAGCACTTGTATTGATCATGAGGCCAATGGCCAGAATATATACATGAATACAAGAGTATACAAGGAAAGCCTATACAAGACAAGGGTATACAAGGAAAACTTATACAAAGCAAGGAAAGCCTATACAAGGTATTAGTAATCTCTTATATTAGGTAAACAAGATATTGCCTTAACACCCCCCTCAAACTCATGGTGGATCTACAACACTGAGTTTGAAGAGATAAAAGTTATGATGAGCTCTAGTCTGTGTCTTCGTGAAGAAATCTGCCACCTGAAGCTCTGAAGGCACATACTGAAGGCACATACTGAAGAGCCACAACGTGATCCTGAACTTGGGACCGCATATAAGAAGCATCAACACCAATATGCTTTGTGAGCTCATGCTTCACTGGATCTCGAGCAATGCTAATAGCACTTGTATTATTCGATAAAAGAGGAGTTGGTGTAGAAGCGAAACACCAAAATCCTCAAGTAACCACCAGTAACCAAATAATCTCATTGCATCAAAAGAGCCATAGCCCGCAACTCGGCCTCAAGACTTTAACAGCTAATCATGCTCGCTTCTTAGTCTTCCAAGCAATGAGAGAACCACCAAGAAAAACACAATAAGCAGAAAGAGACCGACGATCAGAGGGATCACTAGCCCATGTAGCATCAGAGTATGCCTGGAGCTGTAAGGAGCTGGAGCGTGGAAAGAAAAGGCGGCGAGAAATAGTTCCACGAAGATATCGTAGAACACGAAGAAGATGACTATAGTGGAGCTGAGTGGGAGCAGAAACAAACTGACTCAAGATATGAACTGGGTACGAAATGTCAGGACGAGTGACACCAAGGTAAACAAGACTCCCAACAAGATGGCGATAACGAGTAGGATCTTCAAGAGGTTCACCATCAGTAGGTCGAAGATGAACATTGAGCTCCATGGGAGTCTCAGCTGTACGCTCATCAGTGAGAGAAGCACGATCAAGAAGATCCTGAATATACTTCTCTTGAGAGAGAAAGAAACCCTCAGATGTAGAGGAAACCTCAATCCCAAGGAAGTATCGAAGAGGACCTAGATCGGACATGAGAAACTGCTCACTGAGACGAGCCTTTACAAAGGCAATATACTGAGAATCATCTCCAAGAATGATCATATCATCAACATATAGAAGGAGAAGAGTCCCACCACGAGAAGAAGTGTGAACAAAGAGCGCAGGATCATGAGCACTTGCGAAAAACCGGTGCAGTGATCACGAAGAAAACGCTCAAACCAAGCACGAGGGCTTGCTTAAGCCCATAAAGAGAGCGGCAAGCGGTTTACAAACCATGCCCGCAGAATGAATACCCGGTGGTGGTCGCATATAGACCTCCTCATGCGCTTCACCATTAAGAAAAGCATTCTTAACATCAAGTCGAGAAATGGACCACTCACGACAGAGGCCACAAAGAAGGAGAGTACTAACAAGTGGTCATGTGAGCCACAGTGCAAAAGTCTCATCATAATTTCGACCATGCTCTTCTTTGAAAACCACGCGCCACAAGACGAGCCTTGTAGCGCTCAAGAGAACCATCGAGCTAGTCTTAATCTTATAGACCCACTTGCATGTAATGGGACGGACACGTGGAGGAAGTGGAACAAGATCCCACGTGCGGTAAGCGCCGAGAGCAAACAAGCTCCTCCGCCATCGCATCTCGCCACTCCCGATGAATAACAAAGATCACGGAAGAAGTCGGCTCACCAGAGCAAAGACCAACAAAGCCAAGGCGCCAGAGGCCGAATAGGCGCCGATCACGAAGAGCATAACGGGGAGGAGGCACTGAAGAAGATGGCTCATCAGAAGAAGAGGATAGCACATCAGAAGAATCCTCAACTCGAGAACGACGAGTGTAGTATAGAGGATAGGAAGGAATAATATCGGAAGAGACTTGTAGAGGAGAGGGTGGTGGTGAAGGAACCGGCGATAAAGGAGACGCCGATTGTGAAAGAGGAAAAGTGACAACTGGAGTATCAGGAAAAGTCAGGAAAGACAGTGACTCAACAAGGGATGTAGAAGAAGAAGGACGAGGGTAGAAGGGACGAGACTCATCAAAAGTGACATCCCGTGAGATCCGCATGCGTCGACCAACAGGATCCCAACAACGATATCCCTTATGCTCAAGATCAGAGCTTAAAAACGCACTCAACAGATCGAGCGATCGACTTGGTGCGTTCGCGAGGTGCAAGAAGAACATAGCACACACACCCAAAAAGGCGAAGTCGGAATAATCGGAGGCGAGCCACAAAGACGCTCATCTGGAATCCCACCCTTAAGAGCGTAAGAAGGTTGGATATTGGTTAAGTAGGTGGCGATGGAAACGACCTCGGCCAAAAATGAGGTGAACAATGGAAGCAAGCATAAGAGCACGAGCCGTCTCAAGAAGATGACGATGCTTGCGCCACCACACCATTCGAGCATGAGCACCGGGACAAGAAAATCGAGAAAGAGTGCCCTATGTAGCAAGAAAACCACGAAGAGCTCGACAAATACTCCCTGCCGAAGTCAAGACGAAGAACACGAATGGGAGAATCAAACCGAGTACTGAATCATAGTGGCAAAGGTCTTATAGATGGAGAGAACCTCACTACGAGAGGACATAAAATATATCCAAGTGTGGCGAGAAAAATCATCTATAAAAAGAATGTAATATTTATGACCCCTTTTGAAACAAAAGGATGGGACCCCAAACATCGAATGAACTAGATCAAAAGGACGCTGTGAGATAGACTCACTAGTATGGTAGGGAAGTTGTAGCTGTTTGCTAAGCTTACAACCCATACAGTGTAAAGAGGCATCACTAGACACAGAGCCTAACTGACCACGACGAACTAAAGAAGACAGACGTGAACCACAAAGATGACCCAAACGGTGATGCCATCGAGCAAAAGTCCGTTAGAGAAGAAGCAGCGGATCTTGAACCCAGAGAGGAAACAGAGAGGCGGCAGAGGCGGAAGGTAGATGAAGCCGATCAAGCTCCCAAAGACGCCGAGAGTCATGGCGGCGAGGGGTCCCAACTAGAGCCCGTCGGACGATCTGAACACAACAAGAGTCGAATCAAGAATAACGCGACAACCATGATCGATGGTGGCGGCGGATATGAGTGCATGGTCGGTTTAGAAACATAAGAAAGCGAGGAACATGAAAAGAGGACGACAAAAGAGTGCCGCATACCGCAATGAAAGAGAAGTACCATCTGCGGTGCGCACAAAGTGGTAGGAGCAACAAGGGGACTAATGGAATGTAGACTCGTGGGATCAGATGTCATATGAAAAGAAGCTCCAGAGTCAAGAATCCATGGTGTGTTACCTGATGAGGAGGGTGGTCTCTCACCGAAGATCGAGTAGCAGAACCACCAAACACTGCGTGTAGAGGCGACCATGCGACTTGAGAGCATAAGAATTTCCTGAGTAGAGTCAGAACCAACAGAGGTCTGCAGAGGAGGAGTCTGCTGAGAGGAAATGCCTGAGCCTCCATTGTTCTTAGGAGGACGGTTACTTCGACGAGCAAGATCCTTCTTCTTCCTAGAGTGTAAGCGCTCCACATGGCCATTTTTGTTGCAGTATGTGCAGTGAAGACCTCCACCCCCAGTAGCCGAAACTGAAGTAGGCGCCACTGATGGAGGAGTAGAACGAGGCGCTGACAAGACTGAGGAAGACACCAGTAGGCCCGCACCACGAAGACGAGTCTCCTCAAGTCGAATAGCGAAGAGCCTCCAACAGAGTCACACGAGGATGACGAGCAAGCAATCGGGCACGAATCGCTCAAATTCGGCCAAGAGGCGTGTCGAGGAAGTCGAGATCGCGAAGCTCCAAATGAGAGTGCCGGCGTTGACAACACCGGCAAGTCAAGCAAACCTCCGGTCCTAGAGAATCAAGCGACGCCACATCAAGATAGCCGCGCATAGAACTCATCCACGGTAGAATCACCTGGCCAGAAGCGATCGCTCTGTCGCACAACAAAGAAGGTAAAGAGAGTCACCAGCAGCTCATAGCGATCACGAAGATGCGCCCACATCAATCGTGCCAAGACAAAGCAACAATGTCACCGAGAAGATGCACCTCCATGCTAGCAACCAAAATAGCAGAGGCGCGAGCATCTTCATCAATCCATGTCTTGTAAGCGATGGCGAGTTTGAAAAGACTCCACAAAGATCGGCATAATCATCGAGTCCTTCGTCGAAAGCGGCATCATCGGCCTCCTTGGGAAGAGTAAGCATGGCGGGGAGCGGGACAAGGTGGACATGATAGCTCACCAGAAGAAACTCCACGACGCCGACCACGCATGTGAAGACGCATATGAAGAGCCCGGTCTCGATAATTAAGACCATCAAAGAGGGGCCAAGGCGGAATGTAAACAGATTCGAAGAACCGAAGACGACACCATTTTTTTTTTTTGGTCGATCAATCAAAAACAAAATAACAAAACCCTAATATTTAGGCGGAGGCGAGACGCATCAACCAATATAGAGAAGAGGCGGCCGAACCCGTGAAGAAGACCAAGGCAAAGCGCGATCGTGATTGCAGGTCTCCTTCGCCAGAGACGACGCGCCTCGCACACAGCGCCCGGCCGATGGAGGTCCTTCGCCAAGACGACGCGGCCGTCGATAAGCGCAGCGTCTGGCGCAAAGACAGAGACGGCGGCTCGGACGCCTGAAGATCGAACGAAGGCGCCGCGGTGGAGTCGTCGAGTCTCAAGACGCAGGCGAAGCCGGACGCGACGAGCGCGAGGGCGGCG
The DNA here is from genome assembly GCA_036346375.1 of Guadua angustifolia. Lineage (NCBI taxonomy): Eukaryota > Viridiplantae > Streptophyta > Magnoliopsida > Poales > Poaceae > Guadua > Guadua angustifolia. The sequence goes on along the minus strand of CM070520.1, from coordinate 52,793,160 downwards.
GAAGACGGCGGAAGCCGGAAGGCGCCGGCCGAATCGGGGAGGGCGGCGGTGAAGGTCGAACGGAGTCGGCGGAGGAGATGCATGACGGGAGGCGGCGGCGACGAGGGCGCGTACCGGAGGTGCCGCAACAAGAGGCGGCGGCTGGAGATGCCGCAACGGGAAAAAAATCGATGAAGAACCGACGGGAAGAGCCGGCGGAAAATCGATGAAGAACAAGGTTGACGCAAGTGCAACGTCAGGAGAGAACTCTAACCCTAGATTTTGGCTCTGATACCATGTTATGAATAGCACTTGTATTGATCATGAGGCCAATGGCCAGAATATATACATGAATACAAGAGTATACAAGGAAAGCCTATACAAGGCAAGGGTATACAAGGAAAACTTATACAAGGCAAGGAAAGCCTATACAAGGTATTAGTAATCTCTTATATTAGGTAAACAAGATATTGCCTTAACAACTCCCTCCATCAAAAAAATATAAGGCATATGTTGACTTTGCACAAGGATTAAAGTTACATTAAAATTGAGAAATATATGAGAGAAAATGACTTCGATACCTCTATTTAGTTGTCTTGGAAGATAAAAGATATACTTTGTGTGAGTGATAATAAATAAACACATATAGTTGAGAGAGAATAAATAGAGGTATAGAAGGAAATGCTTCATTAAATCTACATGCAAGCCTTATATTTATAGATAAGACAATTCAAAAAATAAGCCTTATAAACTAACTTGGACAAAGGGAGTATCTCAAAACTCATCAGATATATTTTCCCTTTTAAGTATGGAAATGGGAGAAACAGACACCTAACCTTCAAAAAAGGATTAAAAAGGCAATGGCCAATACAAGTCAGAGATGCATTGGTTGATAATATATATGTATTACGGATGAATTTGATCAGATCAGAGTAATCAAATGAAAACTTCCTGACAGTGAAATAAATCATTTTTCAGAAGCAATTAAAAAAAATAGAACAAGGGAAAAATACATGGAACACATGCTTCAGATATCAGAGTTTCGATACTGGCAACTTCTCAACCAACGAGGCTGACCCTACAGTTATGGACAGTTGGACACAATTACCATGTATCAGGAGCAGAAATTAAATGGAATTTGACCACTCCAAGAGTCAGCGAAAGACATACTGAGGGTTTGTACTGTAGATTAAATCTCTAGCAAGCTGTGCAATGACTTTCGCGCACAAATAAGTGAAACCTCAAACAATAACGTGGGTCGACCAATTAAAGTGCCTTACTACTGTAGTGTAGTCTCATAAGTAGACCTTGTTTTGGCATATCAAACAACACTTGAGACTTGAGACAGAGTTAACCTCCACCATAGCTAGCATTAAGAAAACAAAATCCATTGAATGATCCAAAAAGAATGGGAACAGCGTTACATATCTGAGAGGTCAATGTATGTGCCAGATGCCTATGGAAAAATTGTCTGTGATACAAGGATTATTCATTTTTAAAAAAATTCTTGGTAGGTTCTTACCAAGAGAAACCCTATATATTATTGTGGAAAACTCAGTCCAAAAGGTCCATAGTCATTTCACTTTTTTTTCGAGATAGTAGGTATATGGGATGTATGGTCAAGCGATTTCCATTACGCCCCCATCAAAAGAAAAGAACAAGGGCAGAAAGTTATCTCCATGAGCATATGGCCAAGGAAAAATTGTGACGAAGTTTATGTAGAAAGAAGAGGACCTGTTTATGCTTAACTATCTGTTTGGAAAGCACCCAGTTCCTTTATCCATAGAATGTTGCCCACTTGGCCCAAGCTCCATCTGTCATCTGCTGATTGAAAAAAATTTAATAAATCAAAATATGATGGAAGAAATGAGCATAGGTAAATAAAGAACATCTGACGAAGAGAAATATGAATATAGGGGAAAGTTCTTACAGGGAGTTCCACAGGCAAGGCCAACACAATCATCTTTCTCACAGACCTAACTATGCACCCAAAACAACATTCTCCAAGTATTGAATTGTATGGTGCATGTGGCCTTCACCAAATCCATTAAACAAGGCATTATGTGTGCAATGGTCTGGATGAATACCTTTCTGATGCATTTCACAATACAATCTTATCACCTCCGCCCAGTTACCGTCTTTACAGTTCCTGTCTATCAACAAGGTGTATGTGTATTTGTTTGGCACCAATCCCCTTTCCAACATCTCATGAAAATGTTGATACGCCAAGCCAGTTCTTCCCATCCTGCATAGTGCATGCATGAGAACATTATATGTTACTTCATTAGGTTCCACTCGTTCCTTCAACATCTTCCCAAACCAAATATATGCTGAATAAAGATTTCCCCTTCTACAATATGCGTGAATAAGAACGGTATAGGTCACAACCGAGGGTGGCAAACCACTTGCAACCATGCCATCAAAAATATTCTTTGCTTTTCTTAGACGCCCCATCTCACAATGTGCATGAATCAAGCAAGTGCATGTGACACAGTCAGGCTGTAAGCCATCACTGACCATCTGCACCCACAACATATAGGCATCTTTCAGGTTACCAGTCTTGCATAATCCATCAATAAGAACATTATACGTGACTGTATCAGAAGAAATTCCACTCGACATCATCTCCTCCCTCAACTGAAAAGCGCCAGAAGTAGCACCTAGAGTCAGCTCCGCGGAAATCCTTGTATTATAGGCAAAGCAATCTGGCTGCAAACCTTTGCTCAGCATTTCATCAAAGAATTCCCTTGCCATAGCAAGTTTCCTTACCTTGCATGACCCATTCATAAGAATTGTATATGTACAAACATCAGGCATGCAGCCCGCCTCTATCATCTCCTCCTTGAATCTCCTAGCCTCCTCTAAATCACCTAATCTACAATAACCATCTATAAGAATATTATATGTCAAAACTGTTGGTGCTAACCCTGCATGCCTCAAATCACCAAGTAACCAAAGTGCCTCCGTCAAATTCCCTGCCTTACAATACCCATTTATTAAAGAATTGTATGTAATCAAATCTGGCAGCAATCCCATTGCCCTCATTTCCACAAGTTTTACCTGCGCCGCATCCACATTCCTGTTTTTAAATAACCCATGAATCACTGCATTGTATGTCACCACCGTGGGCACAATGCCCTCATTCTCCATCTCCAACTGCAAATCTCCAGCCTTTTCGACAAAACCCCTCGCGAACAACCCAGCAATAAGTGGATTATACGTGAAGGCTGACGCTTTCTTGGACAGCCGCATTCTGCCAACCAGCTGAGCTGCCTTCTCCAGCTCACCTTTCCTGGCCAACCCACTAATCACCACATTGTACGTGACAGCATTTGGCAAGCACCCACCTGCCCGGTCCTCCATCTCCCTGAGCAGCATGACAGCCTGATCCAACCTCCCCTCCTTGCAGAAAGAATCCAGCAACGTATTGTACGTCACAATGCTCGGCTCGACCCCAAGCTGGAGCATTTCTGCGTACACAGCACGCATGTCGTCCCACCTGGCCGCGTCACGAAGCACACGGAGCACGCGGTTGCAGTCCTTGACGAAAGGGGCCACGCCGTGGCGCGCCATCTCGCGGAAGGCGGAGAGGCACAGCGTCGAACAGGTGGTGGGCGCAAGGTCGTGAACTTGGCATTCGGTCGAAAACTTGGTGGACAAGCGTAAGAGGAGGCTGAGGAGGTAGTAGGAGGAGGGGGAGAGGGGATGGGTGAGGAGGAGTGACAGGAGGGGGAGGAGCAGACCGAGGTGGAGGGCGCGAAGGGAGACGGGGTAGGCTGCGTGGTTGTGGTGGGCCTCGGCGAGAGGGACGAGGACAGCGGCGAACGCGGAGGTGGAGCGAGGGAAACCGCGCGGGGTGATCTCCGCCCACCGGAACAGCTGTCGCGCGAGACCCGGGAGGCCGCGGAGCGCGGCGTGGACGTCGCCCGTGGCGAGCACCTGGCGGAGAGGCTCCGGCGGAGGGAGATCGGAGGTGAGGAGTGGAGCGAATGGGTTGTCATCGGGCTGCGGCGGAGGAATCAGCGCCGGCAACGAGGAGGAGAAGCGGAGGCCGGAGATAGCTGCTACGGAGGCGGCAGCGAGAGGAGCTTGGGATTTGCAGGACGGGATGGAGAATAGCATGGGTTAATGCTCGAATCCTCCCCGTCGGCGCCACGCCATGAATGGCGGCGGCGGCGGCGGCGGCGAGGAGGGGGAGTTCGTTGCGGTTTGTAATATGTTCGCGTGGCTTTCCCGTGGGCATACAACTATACAAGTCATGAGGATGTGATTGTAATAGTTCCTTTTATATGGGCTCTTCTGGAAAAATGGGAGTGTCTTTGCTTATATGATTTGCTTCTATTCTATATTCGCTGAGCTGAGCTGAGTTTGAGCTGAATTTGTCCCAAAAGCAAAAAAAACACAGAGAGTTCGACAACATGTTCTACGTACACAAATTTTCGAAAAGATATGCTATATTCCACTAACTAAACTTTTTTAAAATTTTAGCAGACTTCTGAACATTAGAATTTGCATGTGATTTAAGACTTTTACGTCCGTGTCTCCGTCTATCTTGGACGTGTATTGATTGTAGGGGGGCACGAGCATCTGTGGAAATATTTGTTGTATCTAATTCCAACTTGTTCCAAAATCAACTGCTTTGTTGTAAAAGAAAAGTCAATCGAACATTTCCTAGTAACGCGTAGCGCGCTGGTGCTATCGATTAGAACTCAGGGACTGTTTGGGGCAGTTTAGCTTTTCTGAAAAAGCTGCTTTTTTAGCTTTTTTAAAAGAAAGCTAAAAATGGCTATAGCAATTTAAAAAAAACTGTTTAATAAATAGCTAATTTCTCTTAGGAATAAGTGGCAAAAACATATCGATTAGAACTCAAGGACTATTTGGAGGAGCAAAAGGATGTCGATGATAATGATATGAAGTAAGACATGATGGACTAATCTTGGAGACAAATAGCGAGTCTTCAACTGACAAACTCTAGAAAAACTTCCTAGTGATACCAATGAACATAACATTGTTCTTGTATCTGCCTTGAGGTGGAATGATTTACATTTTTTCGGTCATGTATATTATGATTATGTACTATGTTATTGTGAAATTTTTCACTTTTGTTTATGTATCTGCTCCACATCTATTTCCGTCACTATCCATTTCTGTATCCGTTTCCAGAGTTTCTGATTTTGTTTTCATTACCGATAAAAGATGCGAAAATGAAAACGGAACTACCATTTACCAACGTTTTTGTTCTATTTTGATCCCTACTTTCCGCACACGACAACATTTCCTATTTTGACAATCCAATATGTGTCGCACGCTGTGGCTGCATGCCAATCTGATGAAAAAAAAAAGATGCATGCAGCCCATTTGTGGGAGCGTCGATAACAACTCGTGCCTCCTTATGCTAGTTCAGATTGATGATAGCTGCAAAACAATTGTATCTTTGAACCGAACATCTATTTTGTATTCTGTTTGAACTATTGTGTTCCATGCAACAAACTGAACAAAATAAGATCGATGTTGTATATATTTTAGTGATATAATAATAAGCTATATTGTTAGTTTGCCAATATCTTAAGAGTTGCTAGTTGTCAGCCACTAGTTACTAGTTGTTAATTGCTGGCACAATATAGTTGCGAGTAATTGCTGGCATAATATAGTTGCGAGTAGTCAGCAGCTATACCTGATAAATGCTAGCGACTAATATAGCAGGTAACATGTAGAGCTACTAGTAGATTATAATCGCCAGCAGCCAGCAATTATAGTTGCTAAATGCTAGCAACTAATATAACAAGTAATATGTAGAGCTGCTAGCAACTATGTACCAAGTGACATGTAAAGCTATCCACAAATGTAGAGTCTGAGAGTTGCCAGCGTCTAGACTTACCAATACATAGAGTTGCTAGTTACTAGCATCTAAATAGTGAAATCTAAATTACTAGTACCAGAAATTTGCTAGTTAACATCACCTTAGAGTTGCTAGTTATCAGCATCTAAGGTTGTTAGTTGTCATCACTGGGGTAGTTAGAACCTATAATTACTATCAGGTACGAGCTGCTAGCACCAAAAGTAGCTTATTGAGAATTTTTTTGCCAATATGTATCCCAAACATATTCAATATAGATCTAATTATTTAGATTGAATATATAAAAAATATATATGTAGATTTGTCTAAAACATATTTCCATAATATTATAATTTTATTAGGTTTTTACAAATATATTACATTAGAAATTAGTGATTAAAGTTACGTTCCCAAAACAATGATTTTTTGTTTTTTGTGTTGTTGTTGTAACCGGAGTGTAACTTATTTTTTAAAAAAATGACCCATGTCCTGCCACTCTGGTGGTGTCGCAAATGAATACGAGTGGCCAGAGCTGCCACACGAATTGCTAGCAAGGCATACATAGATTGCACCAGCTTCCATCACCATCTGGCATCAAGCAAGACAAAGCACAAGAAACCCAGGAAGCACTACCCACACGGCCACAAAGCGATTATTCATCCTTGTAATTTGGCAATGCTCTTTGACCCATCACAGAAGACAACATAACCGAGTTTTACACGCGAAGAAACTATATGAACTTACAGACAACAATAAACACGTGAGGGCCTTCCATGTGATCCCTCTACGACAGGAATCAATGGGATAATAAGGGCGGCTGGAGCTAAAGATGAAAGTTCCCAGGCCCGACTATGATATTGAACTGTTTCAGAGCCCAATTTCAATGCCATCTGGATACGAATGCATGTATTTTGGGAAGACATGTGCCCAGTTTTGCCTAACCCAACATAAATTTCATGTGCAAGGGGCTCACAGAGAGAATCTCAAGCCAGAGTTTTTTGTCTTGGGCTAGACAAATCAATAGCTCTCTTCATCTGTCTCAGGCCTCCGGAGATAATAGCGCAAACAATTAACCAGAACCTGTGCAATTAAGTTAAGAGATACGAGCATAGTGTTGCTCTTGGCCAAGGAAATTTAAAAAAAAAACTTAATCAAGACGTGACAATACCTGTGACAAGGAGCTGTTTAGTTTTGCACCTCCGTAACTCACATGGAACTTGTCCTTGGCAACCAAGCCCTGCATAAGACATAAGATATAAACTAGGGAAGAGCCTTGGCAGCCTGAGTGGCTACCATAACAAAGAAATAGAAACTTGTCATACTTCAGTATCAATCTCAGCTGACTCCACATTAATGTTTACATCAGCGATGATCTTGATTATTTCCAGAAGTAGGCCAGGCCGATCAGCTGTCTCTATGTAAAGCATGCTGCGCATGTTCAACTAACACCAATGAGGAAAGGGGATGATGCACATCATGTGAAGAAAAAGGAGAAACAGAGAATTCAGGATCTATCAGATGTTATTCTTGGTGAAGGATAAATACACATTTCTAATATATGGAGGTGCATCGAACATGATCCACTATACTAGGTGCATTCATTGATTTAGCAACTCAAATTATCATGGGAAAATTCTAACTAAATAAACTAGGGCAAGTGGGGAGTTGGGACCAGTGTGATACATGATGCAAAATTTCAGCCACTAAATAGGTAGAAAGAGTAAATTTAAGAGAGACAAATTTCTGATGAGTTTCTTCTATTAGTTGCATTTGCAAGGTGCGTTGTGTAGCCTTGGTTTCTGTGGAGAAATTACTAATGATGATTTGAATTAAGAGTCTACATGTGCCTATTTTAAAGGAAGTGTCCAGTTGTCCACCTGATATGCCCTTCCGGTGTAACAATTTGACAAGACAATTTGTGCACATGTTATAGCGTCCTACTCCTAGATGCAAGACATTTTGTTGGCTCCCATCAGTGGTTTCTGGTAACGCTCAAAGAGGTGAGCAAGTTTTGGTCAGCATGGCCACTTAGCCAAACACAAAAAGGTCCAGTGCAATCTGATCTGTGTCTAGCCTGTCCTTTACCTGATGTACCTAAAATTTTCTAAACCCGAAGTCCCAAACCAACCCAGTTTTAAGGTGGCTTGTGCGAGATGCACGACCTTGCTTGAGCCCGACCGACCATCCCAACAGAACCAAGCCATTTTACAGCCTGGGGAAAACCCCAAGAGGCCTATGCTTTGTCACTAGCCAAATGCCAATGCATATTATGTTTTCTGTAATTTTGGAGGATGCTGTTGGAGCTATTTCAAATACTCAACAAAATTCAGTTCATGCACATATCCATCCCCTCCAGTATGATAACAAAAATTCAGTAAATCTTACTTTGGCAGCATCAGCAGATGATAGTGACAGATTTCGTTTTTCAAATTTGTAGCAAACTAGCAATAGTGCTAGAAAATACATACAACCATACATGCGCAAGCCGTAGGACTAACATATATGGGATGTCACCATATGTCGAAAATGCATGATAACTATTGTATGAGTGATTATCACTATTACACTCTAAAATCATGCTAACCAAACATCATACAATCATTAGGACCTAGCAGGAGCTAACCTTCTTTTTGGACCATCATCTTGAACAATTACATGTGTTGCGACATCAACATCAACCTGCCAGTTTAAAGAAGAAAGAAACCAAATTCAGGCTGATGTTATTGGAATACAAAATTAATAGCATAATAGTATATAACATTTGGAAGTGGAAATATAACTGCTTAAAATATGATGCGTCTTAAACACCGAGGAAAACAAATAATTTATACCGAAAGATGCCTAGAAAACAGTACGGATAAGCATAGCTGCTGAACTAGCAGAATGAGAAAATCCAGCAAACTCACCTTCTTCTCGGGAGGTTTTATTCCAAAAAATTCACCCATAGCTAGCTTCTCGCTTGATTCCTACAAGCACATTGACAAGATTAACATATTAATTTGACACTTTGATCCAGCAAATTAAGAACAGGTCCAAAACTACCACCAAAAGTCAAAGTAAAGGATCTGAATTTTGAAACATACAGGATGATACTGCAGAAGGTTGTTAATGATGGTTAGACGTATCTTTTCTAACATGTCAGGGTCCTCAACCTTGCGTCCCCTAGATACAGACAGAAGGGACAGAAAAAAATTACAAGATGAAATGTTCCAAATCACCACAACAAACTATCTTAGCATGATGGCCACTGAGTGCAATTTCTATCTAGTATTTTGGAAAACTTTAGCACAACTGGAAACTAGTGAAGCAGTACTTTGATGAATGCTTGTGTTCAATGGCGATGTAAAGCGGTAACAGATCGCAGGGCAGCTTAATACAACTATCAGTAATAATATAACGACATTGTGCAATTGAGCAAAGCGTGGCATTCAAAAACTGATGCATCACGCATATGAATACCCTATTTACTTTTCAGAATACAAACAAAAAACCAAACACTGTACAAGAAAATGCAGCAAACAGAAAGTGGCATGCACCCACAATCGCATGATGTGGAACTTTGTTTGTGTGACAGCTGAATCAGTTGCCACACTTCCCTTCGTCACATCAAGGCCCAGGTCCTTGAGTGCCTTCATCTGCAAGCAGTGAATACCAGCACCAAATAATTTACACAATACAACAAAACTTATAAATGACAAAAGAACATAGACCAGACCAAACAGAAAGCATCCCCAGCATAGGAAAATATATACCGTGTCAAGTAGTGCCCCCAAACGGTCTCCAAAACTCAGCTGCACAATGGTTGCATCACGGTCCGAGTCTTGATCTATCAGGACAACTGGCTGTGGAACTGCATCATCAGATGCCTGTAATATACATTTTTTTTTGAGGGGGGGGGGGGATACACAGTATCAAGTATCATTTAGCAGTCCATGAATATGTTTTCAAATATTAAAATAACAACATATAAAAGAAACAAAACATATGAGAACCAAAAAATGCACCTTCTAAAGAAAAAACCTAATTATTTGAGTTACTGAGTATATCAACATAGTAGCAGTCCCTATGCAGACATTGAAACGTGAAGCAACTCTTGACATAAGCAGTTTTTACACCTGAGGACTATTTTGCTTCACAACAGGTCTAAGATGAATCAATTGCACAGTGAGACCTAATTTGTAGACTGGGATGTGTATCCAGATATCTGTGCCCGAAGACAATTCGACCCTGAGACACATTTTCTAAACCAAAACTGCAAGGCTGAAGTACATACTGTAGTGCAATGCACTTATGTACAGTACTGTATGTTCCATTAAATTGTGGTGATATGAGTGAAACGGTCTCGTGAACATACCATTGAAGAAGCTCCCAACACATTAGCTGAGTTGATAGATTGGCAATAAATCCTAGAAAGATGGCAGCAGGGAAAAATGATTAGCACAGACGAATGATTTGGGACAGGACACTGACATACTGCACAGGAGACTGGCAGCACAATCCATATGACTGAATAATTAAGCAACAATATTAGAAATGGAATCATGATATCTGAAAGTTGGCACTCAGTTGACTGGGTGGTAAAAAAACACGCCAATACTTTTATTTTGGAGTCACATAAAATGGAGAGAGAGTAAAATTAGAAAAAAAAGGGGACTGCATAGTTGATTACAAAAAAATGGAGAGAGAGTAAAATCTTGACATGTTTCCTGATTATAATGTTTCATTTATAATTATGCAAGGTTCACATGTCAACGCATCAAACAGAAAATACAATTTGAGAAGGTTGTATGCCACACTTCAGTGTTGAGCTCATAAAATCTTAAAAATGAAGAGATATGCCTTTGCGGGAATAAAAAGAGTAAATGAAGCCTGTTGTGCAGCAAACTGGAATTTGGTTCTATGATGTTGTTTAATTTATGAGGAATGAGAACAAAGGTGAAAGGTCAGTTTTACACTGTGTTAATATGATTTTGAATCAAAGCCGCACACTATGGTATTATTTCTGTATATAGTGTTTTTCTCCTTTCTATTCAACTAAGGATAGTGTTGGACAATACCCAACAGACTTCCAATTATACGGCATACAGCTCAAGAGATTGCAGTCGCATGCTAGCAAAAGACAATATTGCCCCTCACTTGTACTAATAGACTAATTATTCTCATAAGTGGTATTTCGGTCATTTGTATGCCAGAGCCAAGATACCCCCCCCCCCCAAAAAAAAATTGTAACTAGAGCTCTCTTGAGCTATATAAAGGAAGACTCAAACTGACGAGCCCTCGGGGCCCTGCTCTCCGGAGACTAACCCCCGTAGGCTCATAGACAAGAGTAGAGCGATTCTCTCGAACCCCCGAACCTGTATAAATCCCCTGTGTCACTTTCACTCTCGTGAACGATGGCCCGTTAAATGGCCGAATCCACCCCCTCTCTTGTGTTCGGTTTTTACATCTACAACATTTGGCACTGTCCGTGTGGAACATAGCTAACTCATACAAGGCTATGGCTCCTACTAAGAAACACTTCAAGCCTCCTTCGGCCCCGAAGCGCAAGGAGCACGTGGGCGACCATCCTTCCCAATGGAACCCCAGGCGTGTGCTTTCCTCGGAGGTCGGAGCCCTCCACTCTAGGGTGGACAATATCTTACAAGCTCCAGGGCCCCCATACATGCCCTCCTCCCTTGTGCTAAGCTGCCGCAGGCCAAGGGTAGGAGGCTCAAGATACCTTTGCTGCTGCGGGGTTGGGAACTCCCGAGCAAACCATCATCCCTATGGCTCTAGACGTAACCAAGTGGTGAAGGTAAACGTGAAGCTAACTGTGGACTATATGATGACCTCTTACCGTCCTCACGATGGCCCTCCACACTTCTCACCGCTCCTATCACCGTCCTTGGTCCAAGTAAGCACTGACCTGGGGCGCGTGGAGGCCCAGCTTTCCTCGATAGGGGGCGAACAAGGGGGAACCCATACAGCCTCCCCCCGCTCGCCCATGCCGCAGTGTCAAACAAGGCTCCCTTCTGGCTGCTATGCTCGTTGAATGAAGGAGGGGGCTCCTTATATACCATTGCAAAATATACCAATGTGTCGACCCTAGAATGGCAAGTACTTGAAAGAAGTACAAAAGATGAAACACCACTCTGTTGGGCTTGAGGCTCGTTGGATTCCTGAAGGAGACAATTATCGAGTCGATAGTCTAGCCTGGGCCGTGGGCTCTCAAGAGTCCCTCCCTACAGAAGTCTTCTTCAAAGTTTTAACTATACCATCAGTGAAGGAGGAAATATCAGAGACCCCGAGCTACCTCTCGAGGATAATGCGGCTTCGATTTCGCCTCCCTCTTTAATGACTCCCATCGTCAAATGCATCTAGGAGGAGGAACCTGAAGACGCGGTAATGGCTCGCAGGCTGCTATCCCAGCCTAAGTCATATGTAATCTTTGAAGAAAGGCTCTACAAGTGTGGAGCATCAGCCTTAATCAAGTGCATCACAAGAGAGAAAGACATCTCACTCCTTGTAAATGTGTATGAAGGCCTTTGTGGCTCCCATATCACGCCAAGGGCAACAACAACAAAAGTATTACATCAAGACTTCTATTGGCCCATAATGGTGCAAGACGTGCACCCAAGTCATGCGGTGGATACCAAAAGATGGCATCCAATCATCATGGCTCCTATACAGTTTCCTTGTATGGGATTTTCACTCTCGTGGTGCATAGGGCGTACGACCCCCATGGTCTCCCCTAGCTAAAGCCCAATGTGGCCTGGGTGTCCGTCGCCCCCAACATAGCAGTTCCTCTACATATTCCTTGTATGGGATTTTCACCCTCGCGGTGTGTAGGGCGTACGACCCCTGTGGTCTCCCCTAGCAAAAGTCCAAGGTGGCTTGGGCATTCTTCGTCTCCACCATGGCTTCTATACATTTTTCTTGTATGAGATTTTCACCCTCGCGGTGCGTAGGGAGTACGACCCCCATGGTCTCCCCTAGCAAAATGCAAAGGTGGCCTGGGAGTCCATCGCCCCCACCATGACAGTTCCTCTACATATTCCTTGTATAGGATTTTTACCCTCGTGGTGCGTAGGACGTACAACCCCCGTGGTCTCCCCTAATAAAAGTCTAAGGAGGTGGCCTGGGCGTCCGTCGCCCCCACCATGGCTTCTCCTATACATTTTCCTTGTATGGGATTTCACCCTCGCGGTGCATAAGACACACGACCCCCGTGGTCTCCCCTAATAAAAGCCCAAGGTGGCATGGGCATCCGTTGGCCCCATTATGGTAGTTCCTCTACATATTCCTTGTATAGGAATTTCACCCTCGTGGTGCGTAGGGCATACGAACCCCGTGGTCTCCCCTAATAACAGTCTAAGGTGGCCTAGGCGTCCATCACCCCCACCATGGCAGTTCCTCTACATATTCCTTGAATAGGATTTTCACCCTCGTGGTGCGTAGGGCGTATGACCCCCGTGGTCTCCCCTAATAAAAGTCCAAGGTAGCCTAGGCGTCCATCACCCCCACCATGGCGGCTAATGTCCTACTGGACCCAGGGCATTAGTGACAACTTGGGCTAGTGCCCAAATTGATGGATGTGCTAAGGATTAGTCCTCCTTTTAGCCTCCAGGCCATGCGCTAAATGACCTCTGGGTCACCCCTCGCCTTGCCCCGCTGCTTGGCAACGGTTAATCACTCCCGTGTACTCCGATCTCCTTGGGTAAACCCCCATATATGGGGTAAAAGGGCTCCACTACCCACATATTTCATAAAGACCACGATATGCCTCTCACGGGGGGCTTAGGCATTGGTCCTTATCAAGTTCACATTCATGCTATGGCCTCCGCAACAGGAAGTTAGCATGCAGCACTAAGCATGCACCCAACCGAGTCAAATGCCACTAATAGGATGACCAAGGAGGAATCCTTCCCTTGTCTATCAGGGGCGTGCAGGGAGTTTGGCCTCTCAAGGGCTTCGGGAGCAACAAATGATTGTGCCTCCTTGGAGCCCCTCAAAGGTGTTCTACGGCTTAGTCTCATGAGCACCCTCGATGCCCACCCAGGGTTTCGACTGGCTTCAACCACTAGTGGGACAAGGGGCTAGTGGTACAACCAATAATAAGACGCCATAACACCCAAAGCCTTGCCATGGTAGCTCTTCCATAGTAACTGGCCTTGGGTACCCGTGCATCGCTCACCTAAGCCTTGCCTCAAGGATTTGGCATGTCCATCGTGTTTAGCTTGCCATGTTTGAGCACAAGGATTGCCAAGCTTGCAGAATTATGTGCTGATTTGGCACCCATCCTCGAGGGGAGCCTTCACCCCTCGAGTGTAGCATGCGCGTGACATCAAGTCAAAAAGGCAAATAACTCCTGGGCGCTGGTGTGCCTACCGAGCCAATTTTTTGCTCGGTCTCGGGCGCTCACATGCCCATCGAGCCAAAAAATTGGTCTAGTCAAGATGTCCTTGCACGGATCCTTTGAGGTCCGTGCCTCGCACGGATCCCTCGCCCTTCAGGCCTCGCAAGGATGCCTCGAGCCTCGTGGCTCACACATACACTCCTCATGTGAAGCGCTCGAGTAGCATCAAACCAAATTTTGGCTAAGTCTCGAAGAGTGTTTCAACGCTGGACTATTGGGAATGCTGTAGCATCCCCAACCATCAGAGATACCTACCTCCTGAAGCACCTCATGCTTGAGGACATTCACCTCCGCAAGAATCTAGTCGGCCTCCTTCATATTGTCTCTCTGGTAAGGGGCTGGCATCCAAAAGCGTCATCTCCCCCATGCTTCTCTGGAGCCTCTTGGGAATGAAGAACAATTGCTGGTTCTGAGTGAAGATCAAGCTGTGCTATCCGCTCAGGGGCGAGATTGAGCACTCAACACAGCTAGGCAACCAATCTAGAAGGTGGATTGCATGGTAGAAGCACCTCGAGATGTCGGAAAGTGCGCAGGGCACATTCAAGAAGAACACGCCCACACCGTTCATGAACATGGCATCCATGCAAGACACCATGTCTGAGGGCCACCCTAGCGGCACAAACAACATCCTCATCAACGCCGGCACCAACAACACCAAAGAGTTCGACGCCAACCACTCCGGCAAGGCCTGTGCCCTCCTCGAGGGGTACTACGCTGGTAAGCTCATCGTCACAAGTGAGTACTTGCCGCAATGCTGAACTCAAGGACATCATCAAGGCCTCTATCCCGGCGACGCCCCTGCCGACGTCAACAGTCGCACTCTCCAACCCGCAAGAGAAGGTGCCCATGATCAACGCCCCTGCAGTTGTGACCTATTAGTCCAGTCCTAGTTCTCTATGCCCGTGCGCTCTATGGCCAACATCCCGCGACGTGTGGCCTACATCCTGCAGCCACGCCCTACGCTCAGCGCTTGAGCTCCGTCCAGTGCCTGTGCATGCTGAGCCCGCGCCCAATGAAGCAACAGTGGTGACGGCGACCAATGAGGCCAAAGAAGGGAAATCTGGGAATTTGGCAAAGTCTTGGGTGCCTTCATGCCTATCAAGCCAAAATTTGGCTAAGTTGTGGGTGCGCTCGAGCAAATTCCTCAAGTCTTGTGCCACGCACAGAGGCCATGTCCCTCACATGGAGCACTCAGGCGACATGAAACCAAAATTTGACTAAGTCATGGGCGTCGACGCGAGGATCCCTCGGGCCTCGTGCCTCACAAGGGGGGACTCGCCCCTCACGTGGTATGATGTCAAATTTGGATAAGTCTTGGGCGCTCGCGTGCCTATGGAGCCAAATTTGGCTAAGTCATGAGCGTCCTTGCGAGGATCCCTCAAGCCTCGTGCCTCGCATGGAGGCCACGTCCCTCGCATGGAGCACTCGCGAGCATGAAGCCAAAATTTGGCTAAGTCATGTGTGTCCTCGCGAGGATCCCTCATGCCTCATGCCTCGCACGGGGGCCTCGCCCCTCGCGTGGTTTGATGCTAAAATTTGGCTAAGTCATGGACGTCCTTGCGAGGATCCCTCGGGCCTCGTGCCTCGCATAGGGGGCCTCGCCCCTCGCATGGTATGATGCCAAATTTGGCTAAGTTTTGGGCGCCCGCGTACCCATGGAGCCAAAATTTGGCTAAGTCATGGGCGTCCTCACAAGGATCCCTCAAGCCTCCTGCCTCGCATGGAGCACTCGAGCGGCATGAAGCCAAAGTTTGGCTAAGTCATGGACATCCTCGCAAGGATCCCTCAAGCCTCATGCCTTGCACGGAGGCCATGTCCCTCGCATGGAGCACTCACGTGGCATGAAGCCAAAATTTGGCTAAGTCATGGGCGTCCTCACGAGGATCCCTCAGGCCTCATGCCTTGCACGGAGGCCTCGTCCCTCGCATGGAGCACTTGTGCGGCACGAAGCCAAAATTTGGCTAAGTCATGGGCATCCTCACAAGCATCTCTCAGGCCTCATGCCTTGCACAGAGGCGTCGTCCCTCGCATAGAGCACTAGCGTGGCATGAAGCTAAAATTTGGCTAAGTCATGGGCATCCTCGCGAGGATCCCTCAGGCCTCATGCCTTGCATGGAGGCCTCATCCCTCACATGGAGCACTTGTGCGACATAAAGCCAAATTTTGGCTAAGTCACAGGCATCCTCGCGAAGATCCCTCAGACCTATTGCCTCGCGCGAAGACCTCGCCCCTCGTGTGGTATGTAGCCAAAATTTGGCTAAGCCTTGAGTGCTTGCATACTTATTGAGCCAAATTTTGGCTAAGTCAAGGGTGCGCTCGGGCAAATCCCTCTAGCCTTGTGCCTCGCACGGAGGCCTCACCTCTCGCGAGCACTTGTGTGGTTGAGTCATGAGTGCCCTTGCATGGATCCCTCGAGCCTCGTGCCCGTGCCCTGCAACAGCGCTCGTGCCCGTGCCCTGTAGCGACAACATCAAACGCCCTCGGATTTGGGAAGTGAAAGAATAAATCCAAGTACAACACTTGGGCAGCATCCGTGCAACTCGAGATGGCATGTTGTAGCTGGCCCCGAGCGTAGGCGCACGGCACCCTGCAGAAGCACCCTTGTGCCCTGTGGCCGAGCGCCTGGCCCCTCGCGCCATCCCGCTTGGGCTCAGCGGTAGCCATGCTCGCGCATGGCAATCTGCAGCCAGAGCACCCTGTGCCTAGTAGCTGCTGCTCCACAACCAAGGCCCCGTGGCAGGGTTGAGCTGGCGCACGGCGCCCTGCTCCCATGCCCACACGCCTGCGCCTACACAAGGAGCTTGGTGACAGCGCCCTACAGTCGAGCTGTGTGGAACCGCGCAACGGCACCCTGCATCCGTTCGCCGTAGGGCTTCACGTCACGCGGCGGCCACACCCCGCAGAGGCCCCACCGACGCTCATGCCCCCAGGCCAACGATGCGCTTGATGCTGCGACCCAGCGCCCCGCGGAAGGCCGCCACGCACCCACGCCCATGTGGTCGAGCCCTACGTCTAGGCGCCTTGCGCCCTGCAGGGGCCAAGTTCCGCGCGGTTACACCCTGTGGCGACGCCCACACTCCCCGCCTTGTGCCCCGCGTGCCCGGAGTCCAGGCACCACGTGCCTCGCGGCGGCCAAGACTTGTGCGGCCACACTCGGTGGTGCCCTCATTCGCGCTTGCGCCTTGTGGGGACAACGCCCTGTAGCCTAGTGCCCCACGATAACGCCTTCCGCGAGGCTGTGTACCTCATGATGGCTGAGTCCGCACACCCGCGCCCTGCACTTGGCCGAGCGCCCTAAGACATTTGGCGCCCTGCACTTCAGCATCCCGAAGCCATGTGCCCCTCCTGCCTCGACGCCATTGCAGGACCAGAGCACTTCAGCGCCCTACGGGCGATGCCCAATGTAGCACCCACGAGCTGCTAGCCTCGTGACGGTCGAGGCCCATGCTCGACGCACCCCTGCTCCCACTCGCCTACGTCGAGCGCCCCGCACCCCAGCGCCCGCTCCACATGACCGTGCCCCGTGGCTTTGTGTTTGCGCGAGCACCTATGCCCCTAGGCATGCACCCGCACAGGTGCACCCCGCGATGCGCCTCTTCGATCTCCTCCAGCACGAGGAGCCTTCGGCGAGCCCCTTCAGCTTGCGCTCGCACGGAATCGCTTTGTGCCCCACGCACGCCCACACGCCCTGCAGCGATTGCTCCCGGTGCTCCGGCGCCTCGTAGATAGTCGCCCTACGGTGGGCTCGTCTGGCTCCCACCATGGTCGGCGGCTCACGCCCGGTCTGCATGGCGTGTTGTGGTCACGACTCTCGCGCCGCAGCGGCGCCATGCCTCGCCCTCGGCCTTCACCACGCATGAGTCTGGCGCCCGTGCCCCTAGGCATGCGCCCGCACCTTCTTGCCCTACGCCCGCATAGGCACACCCTGCGCTACGCCCCTCCGAGCCCACGTAATGAAGAACATGAGCCGCATCTCCTACCTCCTTCTACGTGGGGCGCCATGCGCCTCTTTCTCCTCACCCTGCGCCCACGCCCACCTCGGCCGACGCCACAACAGTGAAGGCCAGCCTCGAGGCAACGCTCGCCTTGGCCGGGGAGGCCGTCTTGATGCCAACGTCTGCGGACGAGGCGGAGGCCAATAAGAGCATGCGGTTGCGCCTGCATTTGTACGCCAATGACGCGTCGGTGCCCCAATGGGCGACGCGGTCCATCTTTCCTTTGCCAGTGCCCTGCGGCTCCTCTGCTTCTTTGTCGTGTGGCCGTGCATAGGGCACCCCACGCCTACGCCTAGCACCCTGCACCTCACCCTACCCCCTAGGCCCAAGTGCCCTGCACCTTACCATCTTGCACGCCTGCAGCAGCTACAGACGCCCTTGGATTTGGAAGGCAGAGAAGGAAGGGCGAGGTTTACCCAGGAGCTGGGCTGGTCAAGAGACTTGATTCTCCTTGTTTTATACCTTGTCACCTACTCGGGCACGTGAGGGGAGCAGCTGGATCAGGGTTAAAAAGAACCCTGAAGAGGAGAGGTTAAATAGCCTAAGGGTGGCACATATGCGGACCAAATCCATTGAAAACAATAAAGTTGATACAAGGTGAGGCAGCCTTTAGAAAAGCAAGAGAGGAATGCACCTAAGCAAAACTCGTGGCCTAATGGGCTGGCCAAGCCAGAGAAAGATTCAAGCCGACCCTAGATTTAGGGCTGAGCATGTGGCCCCTGAGTAGAAAACAATTTATTCAGGAGCCATCGCTCGTCCTATCGGTAATAGGGATGGGCATGCTCAAGAAGTACCCATCTTCACCCAGATCAAACGTTCAGGATCCGGTTAAATCTGAAATGTATTTTCGTCAGATGTGAAAGCTTGATCGAACTCGAGTCCTCCTCCGCAATCACAGCAAAGTGTGTGCAACAATTCAATACTACCCCTTTGGACACTTAGCGCCAAGGGGTAGGGGGGCTAGTGTTGGAGAATACCCAACAGACTGCCAATTATACAGCATACAGCTCAAGAGATTGCAATTGCATGCTAGCAAAAGATAATATTGCCCCTCACTTGTACTAATAGACTAGTTATTCTCATAAGGGGTATTTCGGTCATTTGTATAGGCCAAGAGCCTATAAATACTCCATCTCCCCCTCATTTGTAACTAGAGCTCTCTTGAGCAACACAAAGGAAGACTCAAACTGACGAGCCCTCGAGGCCCCGCTCTCCTGAGATTAACCCTCGTAGGCTCGTCGACAGGAGTATGGTGGTCCTTTCGGACCCCCGAACCTGTATAAATCCCTTGTGTCACTTTCACTCTCGTAGACGACGGCCCGTTAAATGGCCGACGTCCACCCCCTCTCGTGTTCGGTTTTTACACCTACAACAGATAAGAAGTGTAAAAGTAAATTTTTCTCGTTCACTCCACTCATTCTCCAGATGCTATCAGTATCCCACCAAACGAGAGATTAGTACTTCCCCAAGTTGCAATTTCACCACTCATGTCTCTCCACCCAAACATGGAAATTAGTGAAACCCAAAGTAATACAGACTTATGGAAGCACATGGAACTCTGAGCACGAAGGTCGAAACTATGCTTAAGTACCAAAAAGAATATGATACGACATCACAACTATATCTAAACTAATTCAACAGCACCTTATTTAGGGTAATCACGGACTCTCCAGCTAACATGTATATTCATCTAGGATAGCCTTAGAAAGTACACGCGCATGCCACGAACAACCGCAAGAGTGTACCGATCCTAATGGCAACATCATCGTCTATTACTTATTACTCTCCAGAATTTCTCCGAGCTAATCTACAGAGTCAGCAACCAACTCGCGAAACCAGCAAACCCACATTGGATCAATCAACTGTACCAATCTGCATCCAAAAATCCACAAGTGAAACTGCAGCGACGAAAGGAAATCCAAATCCATCCAGCCCGTTCCAACCTCCAGAGCGTCAATCAAAATTAGGCAGCACTCAGCTCTCCCGGTTGCACACGAATCTACTTCGCAGGTGCCATCCGATCGTAGCCCTCTGGCCGTCGATTCTAGCCGAGAAGCTAGGTAAGTAGCACGGCGAGCAAACAGGATCGGGGTTTAGGATCCACAGAAGGCCGGATCGCTCACCTCGGGGTGGTGGCGAGCAGAGATCGGGAGGCGTGGAAGCGGAGGAACCCCGGCGACCGGTGGGGCGCGGCGGCGGAGGGGGAGGCGAAGCGGGGGAGCTGGTGGTGGGAGGTGGCGAGAGCCATGGGTGGGGTGGGGTGGGGTGGGGTGGAGTTCGCCTCTGTCTCTATCGGCCTCACCTACTTGGGGCGCAGTGCTTGTTTCGTTGCGGCTTTGGTCGGAGACGACGACGAATGCGACGTCGGATTCTTTCCTTTATTTTTTTTTTTGCCACTTGGACTGCATTATTGGAGGAGATATATTTAGATATTTGTCCCTTTGAACATGTGGTTTCGTAAATTTATCATTAGACTTATATTTTATTGGTTCAGATAATCTCATATGTCATTAGTTTAAGTGGCATCATATTCAAAAGTCAATCTTTTAAGTGGCAAATTTTCGATTATGAGAGAATTTTGGAGGAAACTGGTCGTTTCTCTTCTCTTGTTTCAGTTTGTGATCATGGATTCTGAATTATGGGAGAAACGGTTTTTGATTATGAGAGAATTGGGTCAGACTAACTGTGATTTTTATGTTTCAGACTGGACTGACAAGAATTAGTAAGAATAAATGAGAATCAGGTTTCAACCGGATTCTGATTCTATATAAAGAGCAACTTTTAATTGTAGGAGTAGCTGTCCAGAATCCTTCTGTTCTGCAAACAATCTATTTTTTTTAGAGCAAAAACTCAAACGAACGGGAAAGTATGCCAACTTGATCCTTTGCATTTTATTTTTGACACCTGTTTGGACAAGATGGTCAGAAAAGTTGAAACGAAATTGTCAATCTAGCCATAAGATTGTGAAGAGGCACGTATCATCTGTTTTGATATGAGATCACAATGGATGGTGCTACTGTATAGAAGTACAACAGATGATAGTCTTCTTCGATCGAAAAATGGAGTCGAATATGAAAAAAAAGAGAGCCAAAAACCAAATCCTCCCCTAATTAAAGTTCGCAATGTTCCGGCTCAGGGAGCCTGTCCACGTGCCCACCTTGGAAACTTTGCGAAAAACCCCCTGTGCTTCTTGGAATTACGGATAGGTCCCTACAAATTACGAATAGATCCTTCGTGATTTTTTGTGAGATCTCTAGACTTTTTCCCTCCGTTCTTTCCGGAAAAAATATTTTCATGCTCCGTTTTTCCTCGTTTTTCCCGAAAAAAATGTTTTCATGGTCCGTTTTTTCTCCGAGAAAGACACAAATTTGTTTT
Organism: Guadua angustifolia; assembly: GCA_036346375.1. Taxonomy (NCBI): domain Eukaryota; kingdom Viridiplantae; phylum Streptophyta; class Magnoliopsida; order Poales; family Poaceae; genus Guadua; species Guadua angustifolia. Next base: position 52,771,580 of record CM070520.1, on the reverse strand, counting down.
TCGTTTACGCGCGCGACGTGCGCCGCGTTTAGTCCTTTCTCCATTTTTGCAAAAAAGATATTTTCGTGCTCCGTTTTTTCCGGAAAAAATGTTTTCGTGGTCCGTTTTTCCTCGCTTTCCAAAAAAAAAATCCCGTGGTCCGTTTTTTCTCTGAGAAAAACACAAATTTGTTTTTCGTTCACGCACGCGATAAAATTTGTTTTCGTTATCCGTTTTTCTCCGAAAAAAACATAAATTTATTTTCCGTTCACGGGCGCGGCGTGCCGCCGCGCTTCCTTATCTATTAAGCTAAAGCTTTCTTCTGTTGTGACGCACGGCATCTATTCTATTCTGGTCTCTTTTTTGTTTGTCCCCTCCTCGTTGAGAAATTTGATTTATTTTTTTTATGGTTTTGTATTATTAATATGTTTCATGATTTCTCTAGAGCGACCAGAGATGACGACCAGTTTCTGGAAATAATATTTGGCAGGCCGCTACTATTGACACGAAACGGGACTATCTATCTACGTCATACTGGGCTACTGGGTGTAAATGGGCTTCACCGTTCAGTCCAAGTTATACGGGCCTCCTCAGCCCATAGGCTATAATGGCCTTCATTGGAACCTTGGGCGTCCCAGCCCAACCTCTTCGATGGAATTTTTGTTTAAAATAATATATATTTAATGAAAAATTACAGAAATAATATGCCGAAAATAAAAATGACAGTTCTACACACTTTTATCATAATTTGAAATTGCGACAGAGAGACTGTCGCAATTTGGAATTGCGATAGGTGTGCAGATGTGTTATTTTTATTTTCGGTATATTATTTCTGTAATTTTTTATTAAATATATATTATTTTAAACAAAAATTCCTCTTCGATGTATCTCCTCGAAATGTTTTTATTTAATATTTATTTTAAATCTTTTTTTCAAAACTAATCGACGGAATTTAAAAATTACAAAAATACACGCATGTCGCCACAGGACCTAACGGCTGTATGCCAACTTGAACTCATACTGGGGCGACAGGTGTCTAACCTAACGGCGCAATTCAAAAGTTTAACGGAAGAACTAAAATTTTTTTTAAAAATGCAATCGCCCTAAGTTGGAGCGATAGGTACAGTGCTACAGTAACTAGCGACCAGCACTGCTACAATACCTGTCGCCCCGTGTTTTGACGATTGGTATTTTTTTAAAAAAATTTTAGCTCTGCCGTTAAACTTTTGAGTTTCGCCGTTAGGTCAGGCACCTGTCGCTCCAGTACGGGACGACAGGTGTGTATTTTTGCAATTTTTAAATTCCGTCGATTAGTTTTGAAAAAAAATTTAAAATAAATATTAAATAAAAAAATTTCCATCTCCTCCTAGTAACACAGACCTTGGGGGAGTTTTTGTAATTTTTGGCCCTTTGACTTTTTTTTACAAATTTAGTTTTATATAAATAAAATTACAAATTTAGCTTTTTTTTTTACTGCAGAACGGTCGGGAGATATAAGAGCTCGATAGATACGCCTAAGGCAGTAAAAAACACAATAAGTGTTTACCTATAATTTCCTTCGATAAAAACCAAACTTTCAAAAAAAAGGTAGACTATCTTTAACAATTTCCTTTATTTCCTTCTCTTTCCTCGTTCCTTTCCCCATATTTATTCCCTTCATTTTTATCATCTCCAACAGCATTCTCTTGAAGGGTTTTATATAAAGATTAGAAAGAGAATCTCTTTCAAAGAAAACCTTAAAAAAATTCGTTAGAGTATTTAAGATCTATCTATGAAGCAATTTGAAGACTGACCGGAGATAGTCTTAGGCCGCGGTAAAACCCAAGCTTCGACCTTGGGTGGGGAGAGCGAAAAAGGAAGAAGAAAAAACCATCGAAAATAGCATGCCTCCCCGACTATGCCGGGAGAGGAGGAGCAGGACCATCCCATACATGGCCGTGTCCTCCTCTTCCTCCCCTCCCCGCTTTCTCTTCCTCTGCGCTCCGACCCCAGACGCTCCTCTCCTCCCCACCCTCAATCTCTCCCTAGCCCAAGGTAATCCTGAATCCCTGATGCGCTGCTCCCTCTTCCTGTCTCCTCGCTCGCCAGCCTGTGGTAATTGGTTCAGATCAATATGGGTTCTTGGATATTGTTTGCTCATCGGTTCTTGATCCGTTCTGTTTAGATTTAACCGGCCTTAGCCGCATGGTTTGACCTAGGTAGGATCTGGCTTCCTGGTTCTTGATTGGATTGGACCCCAAGAATGCTGGAGAGCCTGGAGTGTACATGAATCACAGATGCTCCCAAACTAATATAAATGGGTGGCATTTAGGACTGCGTCTTAAATATCGAGTCTGTTAATGCATTTTATGTTCGGCATGGTGTATTTCGATATTTGACACTCAATTCGCATTCCTTTCGGGCTCTGTATATGATATGTGGGTCCATTTGAGTCAATGACAATGGATCAAGGTGTTAAATATTGAAAAATTCGTTTTTAAAGGGTGTCAAATTTCAAAATCTCTCTGCGACGGTTAGCGCTAAGCTGGATACTTCGTTTGTTTCTTGTCTGCTTTTTTTGGGGATGTCTGCATTGGTCAATTGGACCAGGCTTGCACGACTGAAAATGTTATGTCGATCAACCTTATTATGGGATTTATAATTTGTTATTCCTTATTATTGTGTTGGTGTCTTCAGTGTTGCTTTGGTTGTACGGTGCCAGTATGCAGCGTGCTCGTGATTGAAGTTGAAGTGACGTTTGCTGCTAAATTGCTAGGCATTGTTATCGTATTACTCATTGTTACAGCACATAGGCCCGCAAGAAGCCTTTTTTCTTTTCGGTATTGTCAGGATTTTAGCTTCCAAAAATGGTTCATACAACATGTTGCCTCTTTTTTTTTCCTTCTTGCGTGCAAATGACTTGGTATGCCAATATTTATCGTATTCAAGAATGCATTGACCAAATTATGTATGCCACTAGTGTCTTACATGGCAAACCTTATTCTCTACTGCTTTATCAACATATTTGCTGATGGTAAATCTTCATTCAGGTTTGGCCTTGACAATACCAAAGAGGTTTTAATCATAGCAGACAATAATGGGGATATCCAAGGTGACTGGCATCGCTGCAACAGCTCTTCTTATCACATCTGTTAGTTTGTGGGAGGTTGGTGTGCGAATTGTGGTGGTTCCTTTTCTAGCCACCAGTTTTATTGCCTACATTGTTACAATAGCATCCCATAACACCATCAACCTACCTTGGATATTGGGGAAGAATTCAGAGGGGAGATTTCCTCTTTGGTCAAATATACTCTTTGGTCCTTTTTTGATGCTTGCTCGGGCATATGCCATGGTGAAGAGATTTATGAGGAAGGAGGCTGTGTATGACAAGATTGCCGAAGGCCTATATCTGGGAGGATGGCCATTTATGTTGAAGCATTTGCCCCCTGGAGGCCCATCTGTTATTGATTGCACATGTGAGTTGCCAAGAAGTGCCTTTGTTCCAACAGATGAGTATCTTTGTGTTGCTACTTGGGACACAAGAGCTCCAGCACCATACCAAATTGAATTTGCAGCACGTTGGGCATGCGAAAAAAGAGATGAGGGGAAACCAGTTTACGTCCACTGTGCATTTGGTTAGTAAATCTATCTCTTCAACTTTTTTGCAAATAATTAATATAATGACCGTAATTTGATAATCTAGTTATGTACATAATTGTATCTGCTAATTACTCTAATATTATAAGAACATTTTTATGTTTTGTGCATCATTTACACATCAGGTCATGGAAGGAGTGCTTGTGTCATGTGTGCAATTCTAGTAGCACTGGGCATTGCTGAAAACTGGAAAGATGCTGAAAACATCATCCGAGAAAGAAGAAAGATAAAAATGAATGCTCTTCACCGGAAAACCTTGGAAGATTGGTTCAAACATCGATTTTCTCAGAAAAAGGAAGATTAGCTGTGAGTCTATTTTTCTTACAAGATGTACTGGTTTTGTGGTGTTAAAGCCTGTTCAAAACACCATACAGTCATGTTGTGTAGGAATACCATAGCATTCTTAATTTGAAATAATCCAATGAATATGGCAGTCATTTGTAGAACAAGAAAATTCTTCCTTTCATAACTCTTATGTGGCACACTTCTATTTAGAATGCAAGCAACCTTTCCAAAAGCTGGGGGTCTTAAGGCTGGTGTTAGAAAGAGTGCAGACCAAGATCAAGATCTTGGTGTTTTACCCTTGAAACTGCGAAGGAAAATTATAGCAGGGTTTGAAAGGCCATTCTTTTCCTCCTCCTTGTTTATCTGCTGCAAGTGGACATTTGTCTTAACAAATTACTTATATGTAGCCTAGTAGATGGATAAGGATACTGATTGATACAGATTACAGTATAATAGCCACATATAGTTCAGAGTTTGGACACAGTGTTATTGTTTGCAATATCAGAATTTGAATGAGGTACCAGATTTGACATTTGGTATAGATTCATGCAGGGAAATTATCCCTCAACCCCTCATGATAATAAATTATAATTGAATATCGTGTGATTCCATCTATTGCATATAACCTTCTATTCATTTCTCGGCAGTGTGAATCTTTTCATATTCTTATAGATAACTGACCCATTTTATTCAAGATATGCTTTTTTTAGATGCGATCCAAGATATTCTGGTAGTGATGCATGCTATTATTAGGTTCTGTTCTAAACACATCACCTGTAGGATCATGTAGAAAGTGCTCTTATAAAAATGTAGGCTTGGCAGATCACGAGAAGTCATAAATAAGTATTATTTTAGCACAAAATTCTATCTGTCTTTTTGCTCCACAATACATTAAACCATGTAACCTCCCAGGAAATTCTCGTGAAAGTTCTATGCATTCTGAGAAATTCTCCCAGTTTTGGAGCTTCCTTTGTTTCCCATCTCTCTTCTTTGTTTCTCACATATCTTCTAGATTGCATCCAAAACCTTTTCTTCCAAGTTGTTTTAGTTTTGCTCCTACTTAGGTTAGCTTCAAAATACATTTGAATCAGAAGGCTGAAAAGTGGCTTTCAGATGGGTGTGCTGCAATGCTTAGCTCTCCACAATTGCCTTCATCTGCCACCATTATCCTGCTGGCAATACAAGCACCAGCAACAAATAGGTTAGGGATGCATCCCAAAAAATAGTACTATTGCTGCTGATCCTATTCTTTGGGCCCTTACGGACTTTGGTTAGTTGGCTGAAATAGTTGAAATATCTAGAGAAACGCAACAGAAACCATGTATAGTCCTTATTTTTTACACCATAGCATGCATTTTATTTTGTCAAATTTTTTAAGGTTAAGATATTCCCAAAGGACCTACCCTGATTATATTAAACATCGATGAGTACAAGCACGCTCATTTATGCTTAATATAATTAGGGGTGGCCCTTTAGAGACCTCTTAACTTTCAAAAAGAAATGAGAAAATAAAGTGCATATCGTGATTTACAAAATAAGCTTGCTGACTTTTGATTGCTGGTAGGAGGGTGGTCCATTGCATGCTGATTTATTAGGGCACATCTTGGTATATCAATTTAGATGCTTCATGCCTCTATTGAGCCATGGCTCAATCATATGTACTTGAAAATTTTCCAATCATAGACAAATACTACCTTCAACAACTACCGCTAGGAGACTTTTTTTAACCAAAAAAAAACAGCTACAGGTAGGACACGGGTAGGAATTGCATGGTACTTACTCTCGAGAGCGAGAAGCCCAGAGGGAGCTTAGGGTACGGAAGCGGTTATGGTACTCGCCAATGGCCAAGAAACATCGAGCTACCTGCGTAACTGTGAGAATCCTGTGCATCTGGTGAAGAGTCTGCTGCCTCAAGTTGTCAGCCTGGAAATTACATGTCACACGTGTAGTTTTAGTTCATTTTGCAGGATCCTTATTCTTGGCAGCTAAAAATTAAAGCAGGTGCTAGTAATAAATTTGCTCCAATTACTCCATGTTATGGTTAAACAGATGCAGTCCAAAAGAAGGATAATGCTACATGTTTAGGTGACAAGTCGTTTCTTTGTACAATGCAGAGACAGCAACATCTTGATGGCATTGACTTGTTACATTCTCTTAAATGAACCAACTGCTTATTTTGGCACATTTATTGGTAGCACTCATGAGGTTTATTATTATTATTATTATTATTTTGAGAACACTGATGATGTTTAACATGATACAGGTGTGGCCAAATAAGATTTCCCCTGAATGCAGACTGTTGCTACAATTTTTTTACACCTAAGTTTTACCAAGTGGCTCAATTGCTCGTCTACAAAGATGAGTCAAATAAAGAGATATTATAGCAGCCCCAATCTATACAATTATATAGATTGAAGAGTAGTGAGATATCTTGACCTGTATGACAAAACCTTCAAGGTTGGACAGCTTGCCGAGGGCGAGGGCCATATGACCCATGAAGCTCCCAATGTTGGTTTCCTCTATCAGAGACCCGCTGGCCACCGTATTAGCTAGTGTCTGGTGGAGCTGCTCCAGGCCCTGGGAGAGAGCTTCCTCTGCCTGCTGTGATGATTGTTGCAGGTTGCAAATGCCCTCCACTTGCTGTTCACTCAGCGGACCTAGCTGGGGTATCAGTGACTGCAGCAACATGAAAAGTATTTACTGAAATTGGAAAATCATATATGTACTTAATGATGAGCTCAGATTTAGCTTTGTTCCATTTTCCCTCTACTGAATTGATCGGCGAATAGCGAACTGTTTGCATATTATAATGTGAAGTGAGCTTCATACTTTTGATGTCGGGTGTATTTTCTGACAAAATTTGCCTTTAGTTCAATTTAGCAAATATAGGGCTTGTTTGATAGAGCTCCAGATTCCAGCTTCTCCTGAAATCTGAAACTTGTAGGCTAAAATAAAGTGAATTAAGTTTATATTTTTAGTCTAAAATGTAAACAAGATAATCCATCTAATGGTAGGGATTTAGCTTCTCCAGATTCTGAGAATCTGGTGAAGTTGAAAATTTTAGCTTCACCAGATTCATGAAGCTGGAGCTGTGAGTACATTAAGAGTGTTTAGATGGATCATCTTGTTTACATTTTAGACTAAAAATATAAACTTAACTCACTTTATTTTAGCCTATAAGTTTCAGATTTCAGGTGAAGCTGAAATCTGAAGCTCTACCAAACAGGCTCTTAATGTACTCACAGCTTCAGCTTCATGAATCTGGTGAAGCTAGAATTTTCAACTTCACTAGATTTACAAATCTGGAGAAGCTGAATTTCTGCCAAACACACCCATAAGTTAGGAGGATGCCACAATCATGTATACTGCAACTTGATATGATCTGGTGTTCCATTCTGAATTTAATTCCATACCTTGAGCAGATCAGAGGGCCGGAATCCGCCCATCCAGAGGAAGCACCGCTCGGCCAGGGTCGCCCACACCCCGGTGATGAGATGGAACACGTCGGACTTAACCGCCACGCCCCGGAGGCGGAACAGCTCGTTGTAGTGGGTCAAGGTGTCGTCGACGATGGCTCTGAGGTCACCGTCCGGCAGGTGCACGTGCAGGCCGGCCTGGAGCTCGGCCATGCGCCGGCCGTGGCCGTCCAGCCACCGGGCGTACTCCACGTCGAACATAGCAGCGCCTGGAAATGGATGTCACAGCCAGACAGCTCGGTAGCAGCGAACAGCTAAAGTACACAAATGTTAAAGTGTATGCATGCATCTGGATCGGTGATTAGAACAAAATGGTGATGATATTAGAGGCAGTAACTGATGCTGAGAACGATGATAGTGACGATCAAATTACGCACGCACCTGAGCTGGTGTTTCCACCTGGTCGAGCTCCTCCAAGCAAGAATCCCTATGCAAACACACACGCTCGGTCATTCAGATTGCGCTGTATAAGATCGTCTAGATAGATGTACATGATCAGTTAGTACACGTTAAAGAGTAGGCACGCAGATCCCCTGCCGTCACAGCCTCTATCGTTGGACCACTGCTGTGTGGGCCACGCGCGCGTGCGGCCCACACGGCAGTGGCCTGCAGAGGTCGCAACGGCAGACGATCGGCTTCTGAGTAGTACCTGGGAACGAGCTCGCTGGAGATCCTGCTCCAGCTGAGCAAGCTTCAGCTTGCCGCTCTCAAGCTGCTGAATATAAGCCTGTGGTCGATATAGAGATAAGACTGACAGGAAGTCGAGAAATTCACTGCAGGATACTTCAGTTTCCGAGTAGGTAATGCGATCAGGAAATTCACCTTCTTTCGCAGCCGGCTTTTACGTGCAGCCTCTCGGTTTTGAGCTAACCTTCTCATCGTCTGGTGAGTGGTGACACAAACACAACAAGAACTCGTTTATCTCAGATTGTCAATCATGATTAATTAGCTTGCATTGCATGGCTCTGTGCATGTATCTGCCATGCATGCACAGTTGCACACGCCAGCACAATCTAAGCATCAATTGAGAGAGCAAGATTGATGATACCTTTGGATCAAGTGTCTTGCCAGTCCTTTCGCTATGACTGGACCTTGTTGCCATCCTCTGCATGCCAAGTGGGCATGAACAAGTCACAAGATGCAAATTACCACACCTATGTACTATTAGAAACTAGGAGATAATAGTACTATACTGCTATATATGCATATGTGTCTATATATGGTGTAAACAATATAATGTGATCTCTACATGCACGTTACATCAAGCACAAATTAAAAAAAACAGTCATGTACATTCGGTGGAAGCCACGCCAACTCTAACAACAGACAAAACCTGGTTTTGATTTTTGTTTATGTTGCTGTCGCGCCCTAATTTGCAAAGTTCACTTTCAGTTAAGTGTGATTTAATTAGTTGATATAATTATTCACCCAATATGATCTTGGCAGTTCATCAATATGACCTGAAAGTACCTAGAGCACCACCGATCAAAATGCCATTATTTAAGCACAATTGGTCTCAGCATATTTCTCGGTGCAACGTTTTTTTCCAACGTCTATAATATTTTTTTTGCGTACACATTTCTACTGTTATCGAAGGAAAATGTTTCACGTGTAGGAAAAAATATTGTAACGATCCGGATCGACATTTCTACTGTTATCGAAGGAAAATGTTTCTTATGTAAGAAAAAAATGTTTCATAAGTAGAAAAAAAAATTACAGCGTTCGGAAAAATCGAACGCCCAGCTCCTAATAACTCTGTTGTAACAATGGTCACTTGTCGCCTCCTGCAGCACCAATGGCAGCACTAATCTAACATGTCCTCTACTAGACTTATCCATACCTCTTTTATTAGGGGGGAAAAAACTAGGTCTGGTTCTTGTGGAAGATGTTGTCCATACCTCTCACACGTAAGCTCAATCAAATGAAAAATTCCAAGGATGAGCGATCATATTATTCAGCTAATACTATAGAAAACACTGATCCCATGGACGAACCCCCAGGGCAAACAAGTTGGAAGTTTCTGTAGGGCCGAATGATTCACCTAACGTGTTGGGATCGGCAATCTTGGGAGCAGCAAGATCTTAAGACCCCTGTTTGGAGGTTCTAAACTAGTTTCAGCTTTTAAAAAGTCAGCAAGCTTTCAAATAGCTTATCTTTTAAGTGGTTTTAGTATAACCTATAAACTCATATATAATTAGCAAAAACTAAAAGCTGAAAGCTGAGCTAGACTTATTTTTACAGCTTATTACTGAGAAAATTAGTTATTTATCAAATTGTTTCTTATAAAAAAAACTACCGCCATTTTTCAACGTAGAAAACAAAAAAATAGTTTTTTTAGAAAAAGCTACTGCTCCTAAAGACCTAAACACGCTGTTTTTCTACCTGCAGGAGCATTTAGTTACATGAGCATCTTGCCATCTTGGAGGTTGTGGGCTAGCTACTAGCTAGTGACATGATGCCACAATAGGGAACAACACAGTGCATTTGCATGACAAGGATGATTAGGAGAGATGGAGAAGAAAAGAACACGGGCACGTCCAAGAAGCGTACCAATGCATCAAGAAACTCCAACATGTAGCATCAATTGACATGACCACAGTCATGCGTTTTCAAAAAGAAAAAAAGACCACAGTAATGCATACCTTGTGTTGTTGCCGCTGCCGTGAAATTTGATCAAACTGGCTTGGCATGTTTACTACTGATCGGATGGAGCCTTGTGGTTGCTGTTCTTCTTGCTGCTGCCCTCCGAGCCTGTACTGTCTGCTGTCACATTTGAACCCTCCTAATACATGCCAAAGCAAAGGCAAGAGAGGCATGCATAGCTATCTTCTCTAACTTTGGCTTCTGTAACCCTGTTCTTGCTACTAGCGATAGATGCACAAATACAAGTACCTGTAGTCTGTCTTGTAGCTAGTCCATACCTTGGGGTGTGAAGGCCAAAGCAAAGGCCAAGAGGGCAAGATGTTCAGTGTAGAAGGCGCTGTAGCTGTAGCAGTAGCGGTAGTGGGGAAGGCTGCAAGAAGATATCGTAGCAGGATGGAGGAGATCAAAGACAAGTAAGTACATATCCACAATATCAGAGGTGGAAGGCTGCACTGCGATCACAAGGGAGGGGAAGTGGGGCCATCGTGGCAGTGAAAATGAGTGGAATTTATTCCCTTTGAGCTAGCTGTGCTTGCAGAGCGGCAGAGAGCTGGTAGGATGATACTTGTACTGTTGTACAACCATGGAGACTTGTTGCGCTCTTTTAGAGAGTGTGAGAAAGCTCACATGTCACAATGTAGTCTCAAGTAGAGGTAGTATTGGGCTGAGCTATTTTAGATCAGCACGAGATATGTCTGATCTATGGCCTGGTACGGAATTGTTTTAAACGGGTTGGATCGGTACGGCACGGTTGTTCGAGCCGTGCTGGGCCTGCCAATCGGCCACGATGGGCGGTCCGGGCTTTGCTTATGCCGGTACGGCTCGAAACAGGCACGCACCTGTGTTGTATGTGTGAGTGAGCAAATCAAGGAGTAAAGGAAGAAAACTCTCAATGGACTGAAGAAAAAGAAGGGAATGCATCCATACGTTGTATTTGTGGGTGAGCAAATCAAGAAGTAAATGCATGGCTGCATGCATGTGACAAGAAGGAGCAACTGAATCAAGAAAATCGAGAAGAATAAACACAATAGGATTTTGTTTCGATCGGAGAAAAAGAAAGTACTAGACAAATAAAGAAAGAAATCAATCTGTGATTATTTTCTCTTGTAGTAATAGTATAAATGGGTCGGATCTGGGCCGGCACGGCACGAAGCAGGCACGAAACGCAAATGGGCCGTGCCTGGGCTCGCCGAAGACGAGCCGAGCCAGCTCGACTCGGTACGACGAGCACGATAGGTCGTCATGACCCGACACGGTTTAGACCCAAAACACGATAGACCTGTGCCGACCCAATCCGACCCGGCACTATGCCCACCTCTAGTCTCAAGTCACAACACACACAAGAAGGTTGTGCGTTTTTGGTCTCGGCCACGCACACGCAGAGAGAGAGAGAGAGATGAGCGCGTACGCGCGGTGTCTCCATGATGAACACTAGAGGTTGTTGCAGTTTGTTGAGTACTCCTGATAGTGGCAACCTGATGCGTGAGAGCCTCCTCTAGTTCGCCGCCTCCACTCGATGGACTATCGCTGGACTTCATTGGGAAGATGGGCTGTATGAACTTTAGCGGGCCTCCGGAATTTAGCCCAATCGGGCCCACCTCTATGCTCTTAGCCAGCTAAAAAAAAGTGCAAACAACTATTAATGCAAGAGTACAATGAACATTTGCACCCATAATTAAATTTTCAACCACCTATTAGCTATTATCTCCAAACAGCGCTAACTAATAATTAGCCAGCTAATAGTTAACCAGTAATTAGCTATCAACTAACTAACTATTAGTACTAATAGATCCAAATATGCCTGTAATCACAAATATGGAGAAATATCTTCCTCTTTAGCGGCATCTCTTGGCCGTATAGCCTAGCCAGAAACTACTTTATCAAAAAAAAAAAGTACAACCAGACCAAATATAGCAATAGAAGGCTAGACATGGGTAGATATTTTTGCTCATACAGTAGGATCGATGGAAACGTGCGTCCCTCCCCGTGATACGCAAGCTTAGAGTAACCCCAACCTACCCTCTAAACCTCCCCCTATCCTAAATTATAAGGAGACTTAGAAAAATATAAGCTCCAACCCAACCCCTATTATAAACCCCTATTTTAGGGAGGTACTCTCTCACCCCTATATCTAGAGGGCTTCTCTTTACCCCTATTATTTTCTTTGGCATTTTTTTATTCATTTTAAAATAATAATTCATAGGTGCAAAGTAATAATAATGTTTAGATAAATAATAGGGGTGAGTAATAGGGAGTGTGGGTTGGAGACAAATTTGATATAGAGTACCCTTAATTTTTATACCACCCCTAAATGAGTGATTTAGGGGGAAAATATAGGGGTTTGGGTTGGAGTTGCTCTTAGAGCATCTCCAAGAGTACCCTAAATCCATTCCCAAAACCTGATTTAGGGTTTGATTGAAAAAAAACATACTCCAACAGTTTCTCATTCCTCCTCCCCAAATTTGCGCACGCCCCTAAACACAGCCCGACGGCCTCATTTATTCGCGTTGCGACAGCGGTCCCAATCGAACCGAGGTGCGGCTCCCCCACCAAATCCTCCCAAATCCCATGGCCACCGAAGCCCAAATCGGACCGAGCAACGAAGGGCGGTGCCGCGGCGTCCTCCTCCTCGTCGAAGAAGCCCAAGGCCAAGCCGAAGCAGCGCGGTGGCGTCGACTTCAAGGTAACCGACCAACCACCCGTCTCCAGCGCCGCCGAAGAATGCCACTAACACGGAGATGCTCTTGCTTCGTTGCTTCCGCTGCTTGGTTTGAGCTTCCGCAGTCGATGTCCTTCATCATCTTGATGTAGAAGCTCGCGTTGGAGATGGAGATGCAATCGTCGCCGGTGCCGATGCGGCAGCCCTGGATTGTGACGGCGGTGGACTCGGCGACGTGGATGCCGTCCGTGTTGGGGCTGTCCTCCGGCGCCTCGATGCGCACACCGGCGACGCGCACGCTGCGCGACCGCGACACCGTGAGGTGCATTTGCTGCGCGTTCTGGATCAGCAGGCTCTTCACCCGCAGACCTCTGCACGAGTCGATCGTCAAGGCCTGCAGAGATAATATCCAGTCCGATTAGACCTTGTCGATTTCTTCCGAATTTTCTTTTCGTTGCATTGCAACGAGCCTTGATCAATTGATTCGTGTTTGTGCTTACCGTTAGAGCAGCGTTGCATGTCTGCAAATCAATCGCCAAGAACGAACAGTCAGCAAATCAATGGTCAGTCAGTCATCAGTCGAAGTGCTGCGAGGCTCTGAAGGATCGATGTGCTGCGAGGCTCTGAAGGATTTTTTTTTTTTTTTTTTGTAAAAAGAAGGGAGCTGTTGGAGGATGGGTTTTTTTTTTTGGAAAAAGATTTTTGGAAAGGTCCCAATCTAAAAGTATTGGAAGTTAGAATATTGGACACTGTTGGAGATGCTCTTAGCTTACAGCAGATTAGGGGACAAATTAAATGGTGCAACTTGCATAAATTTGCTTTCTGTTGAGGTAAAAGAACCTGTAACTGCTCTCGTACCAAACATGAAGTAGCTAGGTCGATCTCAATTAATTGATGTACCGAACCCTAATTATATCTTAATTAGCACGCGCATGCTTTCGAACTCTATAGCTATATATATATAGCTCCACATTGTTCATGTACGTTGCCCGGCGGTTTTATAACAAGGATGATTGATTGATTAAGTAGGATTCTTCAACAAGCTAAGTGTATTGCTTCATCTAACTTGATTCACATCAGAATCGCTTCAAGTTTTTTAAAAGCTTCTTTAATTTCAGTTTCGTTCTTATCCACTGTAGTTTAAGAAAGGACTTCCTTGCAAATAATTTTCTTATTTATTTTTTTCTCGATAGTACAGTTTGCGGTGTGCTGCTTGCCTAAAATATATATATTGCGACATGCAACCAAAAAAAATGAAGTTTTCTCTATTTTTAGATTATAAGACTAGACACGCACACACCAATACATCACCATATATACACAAACAAGCAAGTGCACCCCAACATATGTCTAGAGTTATAGAGCCAGGGATAAATCAACGACCTCTCATGATGCATAGACATATTCTTTCACACCGACATACACTCTCGTGGGCAACCTAGATTTGAGTTCGGCCTTAGTGGATGGTGCGGTACTCTGCTATTAGTGGTGGAAATAGAAAAATTTTAATGGATACATATTTTACACGTATAACTCTACAGTCTTATAAAATAATTTCGTACTATCATAAATTCAACATATATATTTAAAATTTATTAAAAGTATAATACAAATAGTTCTAAAGTCTTAAAAATCCCAAACCAACAAAATCAAAACTAATCCAATTAATAAATTTAACCTATTAAAGAGGTGAAATTTTGGCGTTTCTCAAAATTTTGGATGTGCGAGGACATATGGTTCCACCCATGCCCGCTACTCCACCAATAAACACCAGTCTTGTGTTTTCAATTTGTATTCTAGAGGCATTGCTGTGCGAAGTCTTGGAGCTAGTCGATCGTGTGCTGTGAATGCATGGTCTGGCAAAAGGAGGGTTGGCTCCCCCACGTAAGATTTCACCATGTAATTAACATAGCGATGAATTTCAATTGGCATACTCAATGATTTATCTTTTACAGTTTGTTGCCCTAATTAATGATTTTTTTCTGTCTCCACCTTGCTTATTCATACGCAAATAATAAGATAATATTATGCATGACAAAATCATGTCTAATGTATTTGTTCCTGTCCAAGATTAATATAGCACAATAGAAGTATATAACAAAACAAAAGTAAAAAAAATATCAAAGATTAAGGATGTGTTTGGTAGAACTCCAGCTCCACTAGATCCGTGGATCTGGTGGAGCTGGGTATTCCTAACTCCACCAGATCTATGGAGTTAGAGCTGTGAGTATAGAGTGTTTAGATGGATCATCTTATTTACATTTGTCGACGATTCGGGACAGGGTCCCCCGCCGAGCTTACTTGTTGAATGAGGGATCAACTTGGGGCCCCTTTTTCATAAAGGGTGCACGCGTCGAGATCGCCGAGCAAAGAAATAAGGTATCGAGACAATCGGAAGACACAGGGTCGTTTTTATCGGTTCAGCCTCTCGCGGAGAGATAATAACCCTACGTCCGGTGATTGCACTAGTATGTGAAAGTGGGTTACAATCGCGCTTGCTCGGGAGGCCTGAGCGATCCTAAGGATTCCCGTAAGCAAGCGATATGTGTAAGTGTGTGCGTAGTATCGAAGGTCCGCCCCAATCCATCGTAGGAGGGGTATTTATAGGAATTACAGAGACAAATCATTTATTACAGGCGCGTTCTTGTAGAGGGCGTGGCGGTGCGATGGCGCGCCACCGCGGTACCACGCGACGTGGCATACGATGATGCCAGACCAAGCGGCGCAGACCGTGGCAATACGGATCCCGGCGTCGCGATCTCGAGCAGCTGCGCATTTAATGCCATGTCGCCTTAGTCGCGGGCCCCGAGCTTGGCTTGCTCGGGGCGTGATTTGATGGGGGCGGGGTAGCCCGTGAGCCCAAGCTACGAAGGTCGGCCTTGCGTGCACCATCCGGGCAAGAGCAACACACATCAAATTTTAGACTTGAATGACTACATTAGAGTTTTGTTTTTATGATATTTAAAAATATCTATGATTGGTTAAATCATGAAAATGGGTGGAGATTGTAGCCCTCGTGATAAGCTTTAGCATAGAGTCTAAAATCACCTAAATCGGAGTTCGAGTAAAAAGTTATGGGCGTTTAGTGACCGAAGGAGTGTGATTTGTGGGCTGGAATAATTCCGGTAATTACCGACGGAATTTACCGATTTTCGGATACCGAAGAAGCGGTCGGAACCGATCAAAACCGTTCTTGTTATCGTTTCCGACAAAATTACGATTCGATTCGATTCGAAAATTACCGATACCGACATGCGGTTGAAAAATCAAAACGGTTTTGAATTCGGGAATTACAGATACCGTTTTCACCCCTAGTTAGATCCATACGATCACGCCCAGATTTTGGGCAAGGACATGTAATCACAAACATGGAGAAATATCTTCCTCTTTAGCAGAATCTCTTAGCCGTCAAGCCTAGCCAGAAACTACTTTATAAAAAAAAAAAAGTACAACCAGACCAAATGTAGCAATAGAAGGATAGACGTGGATAGATATTTTTGCTCATACGTAGGATCGATGGAAACGTGCGTCCCTCCCGTGATACGCAAGCTTAGGATCTACTAGGATAGTTTACGCTACTAGGATAGTTTACGCGGCGTGTATATGTCATGTGTGTTGTTTTTTCACGAAAATAATTTAGTTTTTTTTTATCGGCGTTTTTTTTAAATCATCGAGGAAACGCGCGAAATGGTTGATGTAAACACGTCTGTGATTGCGATAAATCGAAATTTTTTCCATGAAAAATAGCTAGAATGATCTGAACGACACTATGTTTTTTCCGATATTTATTTAGAGTCCTTCCACGAAAGATTCGCAATTTTTCTGAACCAGAAGGTCTTCGTAAAAAAACACGTGAAGGACCTACACGTAATTATGTATTTTTAGGGACCTACACGTGAAAAGGGAAAAAACATGCGGTACGGCCCGGTAGTATGCGTTTTTTTTCGCGGAAACAATTTCGTTTTGTCCGTTTATTTTTTTAAATCGTGGAGGGAACGCGAGAAACGGTTGAAAAAACACAAGTGCATCTGCGATTACGCTAAATTGAAAGATCCTTTTCATGTAAAATAGCCGGAATGATCCAAACATCAATACTTTTTTTTCGGTATCTATTTAGGATCCTCTCACGAAAGATCTGCGTTTTTTTTGAACCAGAAGATCTCTTTCATAAAAAAACCACAAAAAGGATCTATACGTAATCACGAATTTTTAGAAGGACCAAAACGCGAAAAAGTTTTTTTGAGCCGAGCCTGCCGAGTCGAGCCGCTGGCTCGGCTCAAAGCGTGGAGAGGCCAGGAAGTTTTCTGACGTGGCTCGCTCCCAGGCCGGGAAGTTTTCCCACATTAGAGAAGGGATGATTTAGTAGAGTTTCAGATCTCAACTTCATCTAAAATTTGAAATTTGTAGGCTAAAATAAAGTGAATTAAATTTATATTTTTGGTCTAAAATGTGAATAAGATGATCCATCTAAACACTCTTAATGTACTCACAGCTCCAGTTCCACAGATCTGGTGGAACTAGAAATACCAGCTCCACCAGATTTATAGATCTAGTGGAGCTCGGGCTCTACCAAACATACCCTTAGCTTACAGTAGATGAGGGGACAAATGGTGCAACTGCATAAATTTGCTTTCTGCTGGGGTAAAAGAACCTGTAACTACTCTCGTAGCAAACATAAAGTAGTTAGGTCGATCTCAATTAATTGATGTACCGAACCCTAATTATATGTTAATTTTTCGAAGTCTATAGCTATATATAGCTCCACATTGTTCATGTACGTTGCCCGGCGGTTTTATAACAAGGATGATTGGTTGATTAAGTAGGATTCTTCAACAAGTGTATTGCTTCATATAACTTGATTCACATCAGAATCGCTTCAAGTTTTTTAAAAGCTTCTTTAATTTCAGTTTCGTTCTTATCCACTGTAGTTTAAGAAAGGACTTCCTTGCCAATAATTTTCTTATTTATTTTTTTTCTCGACAGTACAGATTGCAATGTGCTGCTTGCCTAAAATATATATGTTGCAACATGCAACCAAAAAAAATGACGTTTTCTCTATTTTTTAGATCATAAGACTAGACACGCACACACCAATACATC
The DNA here is from genome assembly GCA_036346375.1 of Guadua angustifolia. Taxonomy (NCBI): domain Eukaryota; kingdom Viridiplantae; phylum Streptophyta; class Magnoliopsida; order Poales; family Poaceae; genus Guadua; species Guadua angustifolia. Next base: position 52,753,802 of record CM070520.1, on the reverse strand, counting down.
ATACACAAACAAAAAGGTGCACCCCAACATATGTCCAGAATTATAGAGCCAGGGATAAATCTACGACCTCTCATGATGCATAGACATATGCTTTCACACTGATATACACTCTCGTGGGCAACCTAGATTTGAGTCCTGTCTTAGTAGATGGTGCGGTACTCCCGCTATTAGTGGTGGAAATAGAAATTTTTTGATGGGTACATATTTTATACGTACAACTCTGCAGTCTTGTACAATAATTTCGTACTATCATAAATCCAACATATATATTTAAAATTTGTTAAAAGTGTAATACAAATAGTTCTAAAGTCTTAAAAATCCCAAACCAATAAAATAAAAACTAATTCAATTAACAAATTACACCAGTCTTGTGTTTTCAATTTGTATTCTAGAGGTATTGCTGTGCAAAGTCTTAGAGCTAGTCGATCGTGTGCTGTGAATGCATGGTCTGCCAAAAGGAGGGTTGGCTCCCCCACGTAAGATTTCACCATGTAATTAACATAGCGTTGAATTTCAATTGGCATACTCAATGATTTATCTTTTACCGTTTGTTGCCCTAATTAATGAAAATTATTTTCTGTCTCCACCTTGCTTATTCATACGCAAATAATTAATAAGATTATGCATGAAAAAATCATGTCTAATGTATTTGTTCCTGACCAAGATTAATATAGCACAATAGAAGTATATAACAAAATAAAAGTAAGATAAATAGAAGCACTACGATCGATGAAGGTAATTAAAAAAAATCCTTTTGAGGTTCTTGTTGATAAATAATAAACGTAGCTAGCTTGGTGATGAGGAGTGAGGACACAGTTAATTGGCACTATATAACCGCCCTGCTGCTTGATTTCCAGGACCATCTCTATACCTCTTCTTTACAATCATGCGACCAACAAGAAAAGATACAGATAATCTTTATCTCAAAACTCCTATACGAACCATATCTATCTATCTCTGTATTCACATGTATATCATATGCTATTTCTTACACTTGTTCCAAAAAAAAAAATATCTTGTATGCACGAGAACTGACGATCCCGGCCGGCCAGCTGCTAGAAATCACTGCCTTCTGGTATGCTCTCCAAGGCCGGCTGCCATCCTCTGCAACACTGCTGCTCACTCTCACGATCGCCTGCATCTCTTCGCAGGAGAGACACCATGGCGTCCAAGGAGATGCCCTCCCCGTTGAGCATCTTCTTGAGCTCCTGCTTGCTGATGACCAGCTTCACCCTGACGGCGCCCGGATCGGCGACAGCCGGCGCCTTCGCCGGGAACAGGTGGCCGAGCCGCCCGAAAGCCATGCCGTCCGCCGGGAGCGCGTCGAGGGTGCCGTGGCCCGGCGGGAACTCGGCGAGGGCCCGCTGGTCCTTCAAGGCGGGCGGCGGCTCGAGGATCTGGCCGTCCATTCGCATGATCTTGATCTCCTTCCTGTCTTGAATCACTAGGCAGTTTCCCATGGCGATGAGTTACAAGGAGATTTGTGACGACGAACTGTGGGGCAGAACACGATCGAAAGATCACACGATTTCACGCGTTGGGGAGAGCAGTGTACGTAGTGCAGCCTGTATTTAAAGGAAGCGTTTGCAGAGAATGGCCACGTCTTCGAGGAGAGATTTTGAAATTTTTCACCTTTTAAACACGAATTTTTCAATATTTGACATCCTGACCTACTGTTATTGACTCAGCTGGACCCACATATCATACACAGAGTCCGAAAGGCATGCGAATTGGGTGTCAAATATCGAAATACCCCGTCTGCGAGACCATATTTTATTTGATAAACATCATCCGGATGTTTTCTTAGATAAAAAACATCTAAATTATGAAGTGTTGGATCTACTTTGAGATCCATAAGCCGTGAAGAGGGTTAGGATTATGTTTTGATAGATGGTTTGATACTTTGATCTAAGAGTTCAAAATTTGAATGTTTTTAAAAAACAAAATATCTGGATGAAGGCTAGACACGCCCATGAACTTTTATGAATGCCATTGGCCTACCTGGCTACCTCTGTGAAGTCGCCTCCTAGCTAGATACTCCAAAAGCAAGATCTATGGCCACTGAGCCGACCTGCAGCTGCCTTTTTTGCTCCTTGCTGTCGTTGAACATCCTCGACATGCGTTTTGGGTTAGGTCTCAACAAAATTATGTGGCGCAGGCCCAATATCGTACTAGGCTACTACTACTACTCCTAAAGAGTAATCATGAGCAAAACCAGTCTAACCATAGACTAAAATTAACATAGTAAATTTATATTAGCATCAAACAACCAATATCTTCACAATTCACAAAACAAATTCTTTACTGCTTGCCATTCAGGATGGCAAATGCAAATGGCAAAACTATAATTATGCTCGAAGTGGAGGGTCTTGCTAGGATGGGAAAGTCGGCAGCAACATAATTCCAGTGTCACTCTGATAGCTTGGTAATTCCACTAAGCTAACCCAGGTTTCTTTCCAGTGTCCTTTCGTGCCACTCTGATAGCTTAGTAATGTCATATTGTTGTTATCCCTTCAAAACCTGACAGTTTTTTTTCAATCATTTCGGATAGTCCCGAAATTTTTTACCCTGGTTACATTTCAGTGGAATCATTCGTCTAAAAATTCAAATTTTGATCAAATTTTGTTAAAAAAATCAAATTTTTGGACAATTACTGAATTTAGGTGATTTTGGTGAGATGCCGAATGAATTTTGAACCGAAATTCGAAACCTTGCTATGTGGTCCACATGTCGGTGCTAATCTATTGCAACTTCTTCTCCCTCTTGCACATCTTTCTTTCACTTCTTCCCAAATCCCGCACGGGTTCAGGCGGCACGCCGGCGCTGGAGAAGGGCCGTCTTGTGAGGCGGAGGCAGGGCCGGAGCACCTCTCCCAGCCAGATCTTTTTCCAATGCGATGGTCAGCGCGGAGGACGTAGGAGTGGATCATGGCGGCGAGTTGATGGACGGGCAGGAGACATACATGCATGCGGCTGCTTAGGCGGTGTCGAGGCTGCGCAGCGAGCGGAGTACGAGGCTGCGGGCAAGAGCGTCGGCGTCGTTGCTCTTGGCCAGCTTGTGGGCGGCGGCGATGTCGTGGCCGGCGAGCATGCAGAGGGCGGGCCTCCCAGATCCGACCACCGTCTCCGCACGGTCGCTTCATCCCCACCGCTCCTCGTGCCCATACCCGATCTAGATCAAGCCGAAGCCGCCGCCGCCACCATTCCATCCCGCGCCCACCCGCACGCGTGGGTGAAAGGCCACCCGCTCTACTCTACCTCGCTGCACCCACGGGCCACGACCATCCGGTTATACGATGCATCCGAAGCCGGCGTCCGTGAGCAGCCACTCCACGCGCTCAGCCCGTTTCACCCAGAACGTCTACCTCGAGCAGTGCCCATGCATGGAGGAGATCGAGGCATCTGTGGCTGCTTTGTTGTCCGTTTCTGTTTCTTGATTTCACGTTTGATGTGGATCGGGATAACAAAGGGTCGGAACCGGTTTTATTCTTGAGCAATTCCTTATTCCTCTAGTTCTAAATTTATTTTCAATTTAGAATCTACCCTCACGTTCGATCTGATGATGCCCGGGATTATGGGGTGCTCGAAGTGGGCTGAGAGTAGAGAGAGAAGATGAGGAGGGAGAAGTAGACAGAAAGAAGCCAGTTTTAGCTTTTAAAAAACCAATAAATTTTCCCAAACAACTCAGCCTTTAAACAGTTTTTAACATAAATCGAAAGCTATATCTAACTAACAAAAGCTGAAAGTTGGATTGAGTCTACTTTTATAAGTTATTATTGAGGGAAATTGGCTGTTTATTGAAATATCTCCGTTTTTCAGCTCAAAAAGTAAAAAAAAAAAACAGTTTTTTAGAAAAACTATATCTCCCCAAAACAGACCCTAAGAAGAAGGGTATAAAGTTTTGAGCAGTTTGCATGCATCAATCTCTAACACAAGTTATATAAATTCTAAATCCAACAAAAGAGTAAGTAATCACCATCTAACTTTTATTTATACTTTAATATTTATACAATTTTTTAAAATAAATGTATATAAACGACTCCTGTAAAATTTTCTTTTGCAGCTCACTTAACAACGAACTAATGGGAGAGGGGAGAATGTGCATGGCGAAAGGAAATAAGAAAGAAACTCCGTGGCATACAGGAAATCGAACTTTTTCTGTGGTAAGTCAGGATCAAGACGACTTTCAACAGTACGCATGGAATTTAATTTCTCACCGTGATCATGAGATCAGAAACCATTAGGATGCTTGTGGGGCCCAACATTTGGGGCAGGCCTAATCCATGTTATGCCAGCGACCTTTTGGAAATTATAAAGTAGTGGAGGTAATTAAGAATATATTGTTTCCATGTTGTCAAGTTTGCAATTGAAAATGAAATAACTCCAACAATGCGTGCACTGGTGAATGGTGATACGGAGGACAGGCCATGCAAACATGTATTGCACCATGCTGTGTTTTGCTTTAATTTTAGTTCCCTGTAAATTAATCCCGGCATGCATCGATGAACGATGTGTTACGCGTGTTATTTTCACAAGGTCTTAACCGACTTTTAGACAATTATTCCACGACATTCACGGTGCATGAAATTATATGAACAATCGTGATTGAGCCTGTCAGACATCAATCATTGATGTACGATATGTATGATGCATGCCTTCTATTTTAAATGATTAATTCAGAATGAATTTGCATCATAAATCAATTCAGGTTGTGCCATAATTTTTTAAAGCTATCGGATGTTCATTGAACTCAAGCTTGCTTCATTTTAATTTATATATTTCGTGATCATTACCCCGTTTACGTCTGCCTTTCTGATTTCTTCTACCCTGTAGTAACTTGACCACCAAGCATGCATCCATAAGCAAAAAGGAAAAAAGTGAGATGAAATGCGTCCATAACATAAACTAACGATTATGCACGCCAGCCAATTAATTACTGACCATTTTCCCATTAACCCGGCATTAATTGTTAGATTACTACCTCCACATCAGGCAAGTTCATTTTCGTTGCTTCTCTGATTTTTTGCTAGTTCGACTACTTGTAGCTAGTAGTCAGTTAGTCACAGTGCAATGCGTGCTGCTTTGGGCTTCAGTTCTTGTTCATAACTTAACAGAGATGGCATATCTATTGCATCCTAATTCATAACCTTTGGTACATCCCATTGCATTCTGTTCAAAACACGACGCAAATGGTTCTTGCAATGTATGTGGAGGCGTGAAGTGAATTTGCCTGCTCAATGTGCAGCGTGGATACTACATAGTTTTGTACAAACACATATCAGCTTGCCCAACTGTTTTTTTTCCAAGGAAGAAATGTTCAATTAGTTCTGCATTCTTCAATCTTCATTATATTATGCAAATCAAGCCGTGGTTACAGTTCCTTTTCCTTTCAATCCTACCTTTTTCAGCACCAATCTTAACTTTCTTCAGGAGTCCCTGACACCCTCTAGTTCCATGAATGAACTATAGCCCCAAATCACTACGAAATGTGAAACCTTTGCTCATTGACAGAATTATGTACGGAGATTCAATTACTAACCCTGTTACCTTACCTCGAATCAGGTACCTAAAAGGCGGTCCTGGAAATCTTGAGAAGGATGTAGAAAGAAGATTTAGCTATGCCCTAAGCAGAGAAGACATCGAGAACGCAATATTTGGAGGACCTTAATCCCATCACAGAGCTCAAAATTAGGATCTTAAGCATGTTTTCCCTGATATGGTGGTAAGACAATGCAGAAGCAGTTCCAATTATTTACTGGCATTGTTCGGATCATATTGCATTACAGGCACGTAACTGACTCTGAAAGATATAATAATGATGAACTAACTGTAGTGTATACTGTATACATTGAGGATGAACACCTCTACAATATTGACTTACAAAAATGGGTGCAGCTTTCTACAGCTGCAGGGATAAACCAGCAGTCACCACTCATCATCGTAGAAGCTACTGTACTATTACTAAAAGGGAAAATACAGGATCAAATTACGCCGCAACCTGATCAAAGAGGAGATTCCGGATCTGCAAATAAATAAGGAAACTTTTTGATGTATCCTTGATACAAAGATATCATTTCTTGAACTTGACTTGGCAATGTTCTGTTCCTTGGAAAAACATGATACCAAGATTTATTAAAATTTGACTTAGTGAATAATAAAAATATTATTACTTTTACTATACATATACTGAGAGTGTTTCTGTCATTTCTTGAACTTGACTTGGCAATGTTCTGTTCCTTGGAAAAGCATGATACCAAGATTTATTAAAATTTGACTTAGTGAATAATAAAAATATTATTACTTCTACTATACATATACTGAGAGTGTTTCTGTCATTGTAATAATGCAGGCAAGGAGGGCATTACGAGCTCTGCGGGGCCTTGTAAGATTGAAATCATTGGTTGAGGGTAATTCAGTTAAACGTCAAGCTGCAAGTGCTTGCAGACTCTAGCACGGGTGCAATCACAGATACGTTTAAGGAGGCTGAAGATGTCTGAGGAGAACCAGGCCCTCCAACGCCAGCTCCTATTGAAACAGGAATTGGAGAGTTTGAGGGTAGGCAAACCTTCTCAAAGCCTCACAGTTCGATCCCCATGCATTCGGTCGATTTTGCTCGGCATTTCCTCTGTGCGCATCTGCCGCCGCCTCCTGCCCACCCGTGCGCCGCCGCCTCCTCCGCCCGCCTCCGCCGTGCACCTCCTCCTCCGCCCGTGCGCGCCGCCTCCTCCGCCGTCTTGCGCCGCCGCCTCCGCCGTCGGTGGCCCGACCGCCGCCTCCTCCGCCGCCGGTGGCCCGACCGCCGCCTCCCGAGTGCCGCCGCCTCCCGAGGGCGGCGCCCCACCGCCCGTCGCCTCGCGTTACCGCCGCGGTGGCCGATGCGCCGCTAGCTAGGGCATGATCGAGATGAGAAGGTAATAAACTGATGTTTAATATAGTTTTGTTTTTCTTTTAGCTGTATGTATTCAAGTTTTGGAGGATATATGATATAACAAATGTTCTGGAAGGTGTAGATTTAATTGAAAAGAAACTGAAGAATATGATTCGTTGGAAGTAAGTGTCATCTGTATCTCCTGTTTCTTGATGTTTTTGCCCAGTTATTTTAGCTTTTTACTGATGAAATAAATTCACTGAAAGGGGGTTTGACATGTCAAAGCCTAAGGAGATAGAACGCCAAACTTCTGCATTGAAGGTATACTGCACTGCTGGACTGTATTGGCTATATTCTTGCGATATATAAGTACACTATGCATGCACTATTGAAATTTATGAGTGGCTTTCCTTTTTCTGTATTAATAGAGGGAGATTGCCTTGTTCATTCTACCGCTGTTGTGTTTTGTTCATAAATCTTAAATTTGGATAATGTAAATCAAGCCATGAACTGAGACTGAGAGTTATACTCTTGCTGTTGTGTGTTGTTCATAAATCTGAAATTTGGATAATGTAAATCAAACCACGAACTGAGACTGAGAGTTATACTCTTGCAGGATTTATTCAGAAGACTATATTGGAAAGTGTGGGTTGCATCTGGTTTAACCGCAATGATCTTAAGGATCGTGAAGTAGTCGCAAAAAAGTAAGATTTTTTCCAATATGTTACTGTTTACACGACTAGCATTAGCTTTCTGAACCATATGTTTTTTTATATGTAACTTAGCTTGTTGAGTAGAGAACTACATGTGCTTGTACGAATACTCAGCAAATGGTTTGGTTCCTGTTCAAGTCATGAGCTACTTTTGATTCCAGTTATTGGTTTGAAATTGGGCCGGGTATGTTTTTAAATCTGTGTCCTATGATGAATGTGCCGGCTACCATGATTTTGAGGGAGATGAAAGAAGGCTGATGGATGTTATCTGTTTCTGTAAACACAATCGGGCGACCCTTTTTTTAATGCCGATTAATTAGGGTGGACGGCATTTTTCAAGTGGCCGTCCACCCTAGCTCTTAGGGTCGACGGCCACGTAGAAAAGGCCGTCCACCCTAAGCTCTTAGGGTCGACGGCCACGTGGAAAAGGCCGTCCACCCTAATGTTATTATGGTCGACAGCTAAAAAAGGCCGTCCACCCTAGTCTAGAGTGGACAGCCTATATTTGGCTGTCGACCCTAATAGGGTGGACAGCCCACCCGTCGAATTTAATATTATGGTCGACCACTTACTTTCGGCGGCTTATGGTAGACGGCCAGCTGTCGACCCTACTTATGGTGGACGGTTTTATCTCTAGGGTGGACGGTTTTGGCTGTCGAAATTATTGTTTTTCCCTGTAGTGCTAATCAGCAAAATTGCTTAAATTACCCTCGTAAAAATATTAACGCTCAAAGTATACAAGTTCTAGAAGGTTAATTTTGTACAGATCCCACGACGACACGTGTATGTACACATGCATTAGGATGCGGAGAATGTACGAGCGTTTTTATTAGGCACGACACTAAGGATGTGAAGTATCCTTTGGAACATTCTAAGCCCCCACTACGATCCTCCTTTTTGTCATATCTTTCCTTCACTTTTCTTTGTTTACACATTTTATCTTTTGTAGTGGGCACTATGGAAATCCATGTTTGCAGCAACATAGGAACTTTGTTACCATCGCAGAAAACAAAGTGGCATGCACTAACTTGGTCAGTCAAAATTACCTGCAAGACTTAACTCAACCCCTTTAAAGGGTCGGTATCGAGCCAGTCCGACATCTAAAATCGGTCGGTAAACCGATCTAACTAAAAAATTCAAAAAAATTTATGCGACATAAAATCGGTCATTTTCCGTCAAAATCGACGGTTTTATGTTAAAATCGTGTGGCAAAATCGTAATGGTCAGCACTCACCAATTAGCTGATAGATTTTTGGTCGAAACCGATCGATTTTCGGTGAACCGGTTGATTTTCAATTTTTTTAAATTTTTTAAAAATTTTGAATTCTTAGCTCTTCGACTGACTATTTTCGGACCATTTTGGACTTGATATTTTTTAATTTTCGAACGGTTTTTTCCAAATCGGTATTATCCATCAGGAGCGATCCCATCAACACAAGAATTGATAGTGTGCGTTGAAACAGATCGTGTGGTGCTAGACTAGCTAGCGATCGATCTGCCATTTTCATTCAGCTTAATTTTTTATTAAGCATTTTCAGCTTAATGGCCAATGGGTGTGCTGCTAGCTCCCCAAAATTGGACGAACGACATATAATTAACAGCTTGCCACGTTGGTCGATCACATGGCTCTTATAATGAATCAATTATTTAACATGATAACTGGTAATTAGATGAACTAAAGTGCCGAGAAGGGAGTAATTAGCATCTGATATATGCATCATATGCACAACAGTGTTAATATATACTTGGGATGCTTCTCTTTGTGCTAGCTGGTGGACTTTATCCAGCCATGCACGCGCGTCTATGCACTGAGTTAACGTACGATCTATCGATATACCGGTTCTCGTTGGTACAAATAGATTTGGCGAATCATGCATGCATGCTTAGGCCTTGTTTAGAGGCTAAAAGAGCTTTTCGAAAAGTCGGTAAATTCTTTCAAACAGCTCAAGTTTTAATCAGTTTTTATATAAACTAGAAGCTATATATAACTAGTAAAAGTCAAAAATAAAAAGTAGGTGGGATCTATTTTATCGCTTATTGCTAAAAAAATAGCTATTAATTATCAAATGATCTCTTATAAAAAAAATTACAATCGTTTTTTAGCACAGAAAACTGAAAAATGCTTTTTTTTTTTAAGAAGAGCTCCAGCTCCCAAAAAGGCCCGCTACTAGCCTACTAATAACAGTAGCAAAGCTGTTGAGTTAGTCTTGTTGCATAAAAAAAACTGGAGCAGCAATGACCAAGGAACATACATAGGCCTAGTTTGGTAGAGCTCTGAATCTCAACTTCATCTCAGGTCTGGATCTTGTAGGCTAAAATAAAGTGAATTCAGTTTATATTTTTAGTCTAAAATATAAACACGATGACTTACCTAAACACTTTTAATGTACACACAGCTGTAGCTCCACAAATTTCTAAAGCTAGAAATACCCTACTTCAATTTTGATGGAACCTAGAGTTATGCCAAAAACCCCATATTTGGCCACTAGTAGACACGGTGTGGTGCACCAGACAGCCTTTTTGCCCACTGGTTGAACACCTTTAACCGTGCAGACCTGAATTCTTGATTCCATGCAGGGAAGGGCTGTCTGTCTACGCATGACTAGTGGGACTCCGGCCGGCGCGCACACACAAACACGCGAAGAGACGGCCGACGCGGCGGCTCACGGGTGGGCAAGCCGCCGCGCTAGTGGGGCGGCGCCGCCGCAAAGACTGGAGCATGCACTGCACGTCGCAGTCGAGCTAGACCGATCGATGCTGGACGACGACGTACGCGCTATATAGCTCGATCACGGCCGTATACGCGCGCGTTCCTTCGTTCTGCGCATGCGCTGAAACGACTAACGAGAGTGCGTGCGTCGTTGGTCTTCTAGAAGCTAGGCTATCTTGCTATATAACCTAGGTTGTAGAGTTCATTTCCATTACGGCGTATATGTGCTTATGTGCTTCGTTTTTCCGCGAAAAGCTAGCACCTAGGTCGTGTTCTTAGCACGAGCGCGTGGTGATCTGTCGTGTTTTTCTCCATGGATCGGGACACTGCTTGAGAAAGGGTTTATATTAGACGTATTATTACAAATGTTTTTAAAAATTATCTATATTAAAATTAATCACGCGATGCAGAAGGAAACTATGATGAAAGAGAGTATGGTAAAATTCGAGGCTTGATCAAGAACTCAGAGAAAATTTTATTCCTGAGTTGCATGTCAAAATACATAAGTTTGTCATCCGTGCTAGAACTATTGAAATTGAAGGCAAACAACGGCTAGATCGACAAGAGTTTTATGGGCGCTATTACGTCTCTTCGCGGGCATGCTTTCGGAGGGAATCGAGTTACCCAAAACCAACTACAAAGCAAAGAAGGTTCTTTATCCCTTGGGAATGAAAGTAGAAAAAATACATGCATGTTGGAATGATTGTAAAGAGTTTGCAAACTTTAGGCCTGGGCATTCGGTTTTTTCGGTTCGGTTTATTCAGTTTTTGAGAAATTCGGTTTTTGAGTTTTGAAAACTAAAACCGAACCGAACAGGCCCAGAAACCGAACCGAAATAACCAAATTAATTCGGTTCGGTTATTCGGTTAACCGAATTTCAGATTCAGAGAAGAGCTCACTAGCTCACGTAGTTTCAGATGAGAAGAGCTCAGTCACGTAGCAAATAAAAACAGCAGTAAAAATACTAGAGATCAATCGGCGGCCAAATAAATCTTCAACGCCAAAACAGCCGTCCTGATGTAGATCAATCGGCAGCTAAATAAATCTTCAACACGAGCGCTTGTATATGGTCATGAACTGACGAGCAGAATCACCAAGATGCAGACGCAAACTCTAACGAGAAATCTTGAATCAATGAAGAAGAATTTCATATGCATCGGGAACTCAGAATAATATCTAACAATGACACCATCACAGCAGGCATTACAGAACTCAAAATATTGTAGCTGAATCATGCATTCATGCTGGTGGAGCAGATCTAAACGAGTGGCAACGCCGAAAAGGCATCTGGGTCGGGCGGCGGCCGCAGTGCAGAGGAGGAGCCGAGGAGGCGTCTGGGCCGGGCGGTTGCTTCAATATTGTGTACATATCAATATTGTTCGAATTACAGGGAGATACTATACCACCTTAGCAGGAGGTCCTCTCTTCGCCTCGATGCCCTCATCATCATCTTCCGATTGATTTTACACTTCTACTGGGATGTGTTGCATACCGGACATACGTGCAAGTTTTTATATTCTTTGCAGTACAGGATACAGTCATTCAGACATGCATGTATTCTTTCTACTTTTTTCTCAAAGTATAAAAAATCTTCTTAGTTTTGTAGGTGGTTATCAGCAACTCATTTCCCTCCAGAAGTATGTCTGCTAATATACCTAACAGCACCATGAAACTCTTATCGGACCAACCATTGCCTGCCTTCAATTTTAGTAATTCAAGCACAAATGGCAATCTTGTGTATTTGGCCTTGCAACTCGGGAACAAAAGTCTCTCCGAGTTGCCCATCAAGCCCTGGAATTTTTCATACTTTCGCTCATCACAGTTTCCTTCTGCATCGTGCAACATTTGATCTAGATTGTAATCGTACAACCTATCTTCATCGAAAACACAATCGATATCATCGCATATCATTGACTTCGTTAGCTATATTAATACTACTTGCTTTCTGTATAATTTGCTCTTCACTATGACTGATCCAATATGTATACTCCCTTTTGAAACTCTTTAGAATCAAGTGTAGGGCTGGAAATTTGGCTTGCGGCTCGGCTCGGGCTCGGCCAGGCTCAGCTCGGCTCGGTCAGGCTCGCGGCTCGGAGCGAGCCCGAGCCGAGCCTGTTTTGTGGCTCGTTCTTTTTAGCGAGCCGGCTCGTCTCAGCTTGCGAGCCGCTCGTTGGCTCTGCCCAATTGGCCCACATGAGCCATAAGCCCCAATATGCTATGGTTAGAAATTTAGAATTGCATCCTATTTAGGACATGCTATGTTGAAATTCTATTTTTTTTTGTTAGTAATATCTTGACTTTATTACTTAAAAGCTATGTTGTTTGGTTATTTCGAAGTTTTATATTAAAAATTGAAAAAAAAAACTCTGTACTATTTGATGCTCGGCTGGTGAAGCCGACGCCGGCTCATGAGCTAACCTCGGTGAGCCGATTTTGAAAGGGCGGGGATGTCGCCTAGAGGGGGTGAATAGGCGAATTACAATTTACAATTTAACATGCAGTGAAATAAACACCCAAAGTTTTCATCCGAGTGTCCGGATTTTATCCGGATACTCCGGTATAAATGTCCGGACTATCCGGGTTTTAGGTTCGGACACTCCGGATTGGAGACTTTGAGTGGCCGAGGGGTTTAGCCCGGACTTTCCGGACTTTTACTCCGGATACTCCGGTATAAATGTCCGGACTATCCGGAGTAATTATGCGGATACTCCGGGTTAGGCACCTCGGGATAAAATTTGAAATTTCTCCAACTTTTAAACAATCTACTTGAACACAAAGATGATAAATACTAGCAGGAACCTAGATCAAGTAGATGCCTAGCGAGAAACTCAATAATCAAATAGATCGGGCAATTTCAAGATTCAAAATCAATTACTAAAGCAAGAACAAAAGTAAGCAAGAATGAAAGGCAAACTTGGAGACGATGATTTTTCACCCGAAGTTCGGATCCTTGAGGGGATCCTACGTCTCCGTTGAGGCGGCACCAAGCCGGGGTCTCTTTCAACCCTTATCCTCCCGGTGTTGCACTTTGCACTCGCCATGGCGACCGATCACCCAAGACACGGGGGGTCTCTTTCAACCCACTAGCCGCCCGGTGTTGCACCTTGCACTCATGGCTTTCACTCCTTTGATTCCTTCCTCATGAGGCGGAATCGGCCTTCACAATCTTCCCACGGCCAACCACACAAAGTACCGGTGGCTCGTAGGCGACCTCCTAACCGTCTAGGAGCCCTCAACCTCCAAGAGTAACAAATGCTCACGAAGAACAAGCTTGGAGATGAAATCAAGTGCTCAACAACTCAAATCACACTCAACCCGAGCACTACCCTCTCTCACACCCAACCCTTCACTCAAAAGGGGATCACTAAGATCTAGGGTTAGAGGAGCTTTTGGGAGCTTAAGATCACTAAGAATACACCCCAAGGCACCAAGGAACCAGCCCAACAACACCCCTCCAACGGCTACCCAAGAGGGGGCTTTAAATAGAAGCCCCCAAAAAAACTAGCCGTTTGAACTGCGCAAACCCCGGACTATCCGGACATTTAGTCCAGAGTGTCCGGACTGGAAGAATTTGCTTTGAACCGAGAAGGTTAACCCGGAGTGTCCGGACTTTAATCCCCGGAGACTCCGGACAATTTCCCCGGAGACTCCGGACAATTTCCCCGGAGTGTCCGGACTAAATATCCGGATACTCCGGACTGAACTCAGCAGCCCGACGAAAAAGAGCATAACTTTTGATTCCGGACTCCGATTTAAGTGATTTTGGACTCTATTGAAAGCTAAGAACAAGGGATACACAACCCACAAGGTCTCACTACCCAAATCGCAAAGGATAAATCCAGATTTCACCAAGAATCCAAGAGAGACCTACAATTCTCACTTTCCGGTACCACCAATACCACTCTCTCTCTAAATTTCACAAGGATGGATCATTTGAGCACTTGACACATCTAAAAGTCATTCGACGTTGCATCCCTCTTAATAGTACGGCAATCCTTAGACTCAAATTAAATCAAAGATAATACAAGTCTAGAAACAGTTACTTGCCGTCTTCTTTCTTAACTCCGGTGCATGAAGACCTTCACCAAATGATTGATGACATTTTCGCCTTGTCCAACTTGACTCGATTCACCTCATGAGACTCTCGTCCTATCAACCTTGACTTGATCATCCTCTCCGACGATCTCCACGCCAAGTCGATCTTGACTTAGTCCTCAACTCTTGGTGACATCGCCGTCTTGTTGACCTCGGCTTAACGATCATCCTCCACGATACCTTGGTCATCATACACACATGGACCTAATTCTTTCCAAACCACTCATGAAAAGCATTAGTCCCAAAAGCTCAATAGATATGAATAAATTGATATTTGTGAGCAGTTGATTACTACAAGTGTTTCATATAAAGAAGCACAACATAAATGGAAACACTTGACATAAGAAATGTTCTCTACTAAGTGCATCATGATGAATATGTAATTGATCTATATGCACTAGAGAGATAATTGAGGATATGATGAATCAATTAAATCATGGCAAGGATCACAGTCTTTACTTAAACGAAGCACATGATAGAATATACACGAATTGTACATGTGCAAATATGTGATCCAACTCTAGATTAAACTTCACTAAGAGAAGTGCATGAGAAGATATACAACTAAAACATGCATGCACCAAGTCAATCTATAGCAATATGAAGTTTAACTCTAGTTAATACATGCATACTAAAAACAAAGCACATAATGAACTCAAATGAATATATATATGCACAAATAAATATGACATGAATCAATGTGCATATATATAATCAATATGCTACTTGGAGTTCACTATGCATTTGCACAAAAGGAATGCAATAACAAATATAGAAGAGATACCAAAATTGCATACCTTATCTTTGCTTAACCATCCCACTTGATTTTCCTCTAAATAGATGAGACTGATACTCAACTAGGCAATAACATGTTAGTCTCATAGCAATATAATCATATTAGAGGTTTGTCATTTGTTAAGCACTATGTTAAGCATTACTCAATTACACAGATTGTCATTATATGCGTTTGTCATTAATCACCAAAATAACATAAGTGCCTAGATGCACTTTCAGATTTTTTTGGCTCGCCACTTGACCGAGTCGCACCGAGCCGAGCCGAGCCGGCTCGGCTCGTTTCCAGCCCTAATCAAGTGTGCTTTGATCTGCGTTGATTTTTGAAACATCCTTAAATTCTCACAGTCGATGCATGGGTAAAACATAAATTATACCCCCTTGTTAAACACATCCTTCTATGCAACTCTTCTAAAAGCAGACACCATTAATGTACTTAGCACTCACACGATTCTCAGTGTACATTCAGCTACATATAAGCTACAATCTACATATAAGCTATATTTAAGCTTAGCAGCCTAGCTACATCTAAAGAACAAACATATCTACAATCTACATATAAGCTACATTTAAACTAGCAACCTAGTTTCTTAGATCATAAAAAACAAATAGATCTATATATAAACTACATTTAAACTTAGCATCTTCAATTCTTTCTTTATCTAGCTAGCTACATTTTGAGTATAATGCAATTAGAACCAATTACTACTTTAGATCACAAAGAACAAATGGATCTACACCAAGTTAGATCTAAACCATCTTTAGATCCCGTCTTAGATCTTGAATATAATGCAATTAGAACCAAGTACTAACCTCAGATCACCTAGAACAAAAGGATCTACAATCACACTTCTAAATCCCTGTTCTCCTTTCACCAGATCGCCTCTCAATTGCAACCACCTCAAAAATAACTTGGGAAACTCCTAATACACTATAGAGGTCAGGGCTCTCTGTACTTATTTTCAAACAATGCTCATCACAAATGGTTTTAGCTAAAAACCTTCTGTGATAAGCATGGTGTCATTATAGATGGTTTTTAGATAAAACCGTTTGTGATGAGACCCACATCATTGACTGTTTTAGTCAAACACTGTCAATGATGATACCATTCTCGTCACAGACGATTTTTGGCTACAACTGTTTGTGATATGTGTCTCTAGAACCGTCTGTGATGAGTATGGTGTTATTACTGATGATTTTTGGCTAAAACCGTCAGTGATGAGACTCACATCACTGAGGGATGTAATATAAGTCATTTTGTAGTAGTGTCTATGTAACTGACTCGTCTAGCAAAAAGTGCCACGTAGTTTTTCAAAGAAAAATAAGGATTGTCGAAGTAAGAATGTAGTAGGTGAGTAAGAGTACAATCAGTTTGATGAGCTGCCTACTATCGGAAACAACATAACGGTCAAGAAAGAACAACCTAAGAAAGTTATATACACACGTATCAATTATCGTGAAGGACTAATTTTTATACAAAAAAATAAGCAAGTGGAGTTATAATGAGATTGTCATGTTTATTTGTCATGTATAAAGTCGAAAAATAATATAGGTAACCGTCTATCACAAATGTTATATGATAGAATCATATGTGATTTCTATATATAGTAATTGAGAAGGTAAGCCCTTCAGTAGCATCATAGGAATTCTTAAGAGGTGTGACATCTTGGTGATTTCCCTTTGTAATAGGGGTGGTAGATTGTATTCCATAAGAATTTGGCATCATCATTCCTACTAGACATGGTAGCGTGCTATTGCACGCCATGTTGTGTGGGCGCGGGAAAAAATCGGCAAAAGGACGTAAACGTGAGTTTCAACATATTTCTCACTCCGGAAAACAGCAGAAACCGAGTTACAGGGGAAAAAAATGAGAGTTAGAGTTGTAGAAATATCTCTTTCGACGAATTATTTGGGAAATATCGGAGACCGAGGTGGAAAACCGAGGTGGAAAAATAGTCTAGAGGGAAAATGGCGAAAAATTATTAGTGATGACAACCTTTTTAGAGTTGCACACACATTTCTGGTGACGAAAACATTTTTTCCGGGAAAAACGGAGAAAGAACCTTGACGTGATGACAACCTTCTTAGAGCTACACACATATTTCTGGTGACGAAAATATTTTTCCGTGAAAAACGGAGAAAGGACCTAGACGTAAGGAGCGAGGGCCTGTTTATTACGTTTTTAGACCTGTCCGCTATCCTGAAAAATTAGAAAAGGGCATGTTCGCGATTTGAATTTAACGGGAGCTTTTTCCGTAAAATAGCGCACGAGGGACCCAAACGCGATTTTTTTTAAAAAAATCTTCCCCTCACAAAAAATCGCGAAGGACCTATCTGTAATATACAGGGACCTATTCGTAATTTGAAGAAACTGAGGGGGTTTTTCGTAAAATTCCGTAGGGTGACAGGTGGCTTCGGCTCCTCCCGGCATTCCCAGGCGACATAATAGGTGTAATATTACTCTAAGTAGGGGCATATCCCATGAAGGGACATGGGTTTAAAGCTGTACGTCCAATTTTTTTTACAAAAAATTAATTATATAATATGTATATTAGCTATATATATTAATAATAGGACCAAATTAGTATATATATCACTTATTAACTAATTTTAGCTCATTTCCATTTTTCCATAACTCTCCTCCTCAACCAACGATCGTAGCCCGTTGGTGAAAAGTCCACACCTTACATTTCTCAATGGAGCAGAGCACATTGTAAAACACAACCAACTCTAGCAAAAAAAAACTTTTTTTGTCTTTCATGTTCTCTGCCTCTCTCTTTCACTTGGGATTGGGGCGTCGACAGGTGATACAGTTTGAAAAGCAGGCGACGATGGAAGAATGGGGGCTGAGACAATAGCTGGGCTGTTGACCAAGTAGTAGCCGCAATACTGCAGGCTGCACCGCTATAATAGCCAGTCAGGGCCATCGACTAATATCATATAGGTTTCCACATATTTTTCTGCTGAATGTTGAGAATTTGAAATGTTGATAAAAGGTGAATTAGTGGGATTAATTAGTTGATTTTGTGATGTAGAGCTTAAGAAAATTAAGAGATATTCTGTAGATCGGAAAGTTTTGTGGGATCGACTTGGAAAGACACAGAAAGCAACTACAACTACTACCTCCACATCAAAACCAATACCTATACAAAGCAAAAAAAATTTCGATAATTAATTTTGTGAAAGAAACATTTAAGTATAATAAATGATCAATATTTTTCTACAAGTTAGTCATGAAACCATAATATCTCACTTCCAAATTATCGAGTCTCGCGAGTTAATTTGTATTTTTTAATTATAATGAAATTTCTAATTTATTATGACATATTTCCTCTAATATGAATAAATTGTATTTTAATTATGTTATTGTGAACCTTAAACTTTTATATTAAATAATATTTTGTTAACTTCGAACACCTATCTAAAAATTGCTGGATCTGCCACTAACTCTAAGAGCGTCTATAGGAAAAAAATTCCTATAAAAATTCTGTAAAATTCCTTCAACCTAAAGAAGCCCTGAAGGCATGCATACGCTACTTACTCAGTCCTGTTCAGAACGCAGGAATCTCACGTGAAACCATCCAATCTCGCAGCAATCGACAAAAATTCCCGCATTTTCCTTCAGGGCCTCGACGACCAAACTAATGTAGCCGGCTGGTAAATCTGCCAAATGTAAAACTAAGCTATTTTTTTCTGTGCAAGTTGGACCGGCGGATGGTGCAAACGCCTGTTCTTTGCGGTTCAATTCGATTCAACGATTGGCCTTCTCCTCGTATTTCTTGTCGTAACATCCATGAGTGATCTGATTTCATGTGTAAGAAATAACAGGTGAATGATATGAACTTGTACTTGCAACCCGGTATCGATCGTCCAGGGGCCTTGGCTTGGACGCGCACTGCTGTTCTGGATCAGGCTCGCGCGTCGTCGTCTAGCTTGGGCCTCCAAGAAGGGAGAGAGGGTGGTCCCAATGGCGGATGTAGTATCATACTATCATGCATGCAGCGTACAGTTGGTAGCCGAGAGACCGAGAGGTGATTGAACTGGCTCGTGTTTTGACATTGGCAATGCTAAAAATATAATCCGAGTTCGTTTTGGTCTCATTTTCTGTTCAAATTTAGAGTTCTACTTATGTACGGTGTCTTTTATATTCCGCTATAAACTAGCAGGGTAGCCTGTGTATTTGCACGACTAGATTTTTTTTAAGTTTTTAGTATCAAATGATAAAACTTATATGCTTGAGAATGTATTAAAGTATTTTGTAGGCTATTTATATTTTTAAGACATTATAAATATTAGAAATGACAAAAGAAGCTTAAAAAAATTCAACTTAACAAAATGGCAACGTATCCTGTGCACACACCGTGCACACTAACTAACGAAAGTCATGAAAAATTCTGAAAAAAAATTGTAGATGTACTTCATAGATTACTCTACATATATATAAAATTGTAGGTTCAAATTTATTATATATCGAGAGTTACAAAAAAGAGAAAATTCTGACAAGTTTAAACTATAATGAATTTGATCTTGAAACTTCATACATAGGTAGAATAATCTATTACGTACATCTACAATTTTTTTCAAAAAATTTTATGACTTTTGTTAGTTGGTGTGCACGATGTGTGCACAGGATACGTTGCCTAAGAAAATTAATTGAAGTATAAGCATATAATTGAAGTATAAGCTTTGATGGAAGAAAACCATTGAGACTAATAAGTTATTGGATTCTTAAAAACGTAGCAACTCTTCATCTTACATAGATCATGTAACTATATACCTTTGTTCTTCCTCCATTAGTAACTTTTTTTTCAAAATATATGCAGCACATGTACCTCTATTTAATATCAAGTAATACGCTGATTATTTTTTATGGTATTAGAGTACATTGTTCATATATACGCCGATGCATTATGGGCAACCTACTTTGAACTTATCTTCCCACACGCTGGCTACCCCATCGAACCATGGGATTTGATAAACATCAACGGATGTTTTTTTGTTGAAATCATCCAAATCTAGAACCATTGAATCATTGTTGAGATTCGTTTAGCTAGTATCGATTACATCCGATCCTATGATTTGATCCAACGACCAAGCTTGGCGCCGAATCCCCGATGAATTTGGATGTTAGATCCAACGCCCACATCCGATCCTATGATTTGATCCAATGGCCGGTGAATTTGGATGTTAGATCCAACGCGTGGCGCCGGTGAACTTGGATGTTAGTTAAGACAAAAACATCCGGATGATACCTATACACTCCCTATGTCTTTTATCTCTTATTGATCGACCCACAACTTTTTTGTTCCAACCCCTAATAGCAAGGCTAAATATTGATCAATCCCTCTCAGCTGTTACCCTTTTTAATGCAATATGTTATCGTTTAGCTATCATCTATTTCTCTTCAATTATTACTTAATACTGAACGTTGCGATATCAATATACATAGATGTACAGCTGTCACTATCTCTACTAGGGACACCCATCACGCTCTCATCAGTGGTCTCAAGCCTACTCCATACAGTAGCACCATCTTTGTTCTGGGCTTTTTGCTCCTTTTTTATTCATAAGAATTTATGCATGTATATACACATGCAACATGTTATACATGCTGGCCTCCTGCTTGTCTCATGTATGTGACTTCTCTTATTCAATGTTGGCCAACTCAATGAAGTTTCTTCTTCACTAACTGTGGTGACCTCTCATCTTCTCTGATGCTGGCAAGTTTGCTTTAGTCATTGTCTAACAATATGGAGAATCTTCCTGCTATCGCGTGTAATGTCATGTCCCTCAGCGGTGATGGTACGTTCCTAACTACCCAATGGATATATATATATATCCTCTATAGCTTGTCTTCCATGTAAACCTTCATCTCCTCTTTACCAAGGCCTCCCCATCAGCAAGCTTCTTTTGCCACTAGCTTTTTCAACAACGCAGATACTCACCACTCGTCGTCACGAATTTTGGCACCTTTCGTTTTGGTCTTTCTATTCGCTAACTCTGGTGAGCAGCGCAACGTTGTTTTCATCTCTAACGTAACGCCTCTGCCTATCACTTCGCCATGAGGCAATATCTTCATGCTTTATAGATCAGTGCCATTGCACTCATGTGTAGTCTCCTCCGACAACACTTGTGGTATTCACTTTATAACTTACAATTATATTCAAAATATTTTAGTTATTTTTTACTTCATATATAAATTAAATTGCTAATTTTATTATATTTATTTTTGATTTTAGTTATTTAAGGATCTTACTTTGGAAATCATATGGAAACCAAAATGCAAACTTTCTTTAATTTTTATTCCAAATGTCCAATTATTTTTAGAATTTTTATACAGATCCGATGGATGATTTTAAATTTATTTTTATTCTAAATTAGTTATTTAGGATTTTACTTTATAATTCATATAGAAATCAAATTTCTAGTTTTATTTATTTTTCACAAATTTCTTTTATTTTTGTCAAAATTTATATAGAAATCAAATCGCTAATTTTTATTTAATTTTTATGATGGATTATATATATTTAGGGATTTTACTTAGGAATATGTATGGAAATCAGATTGTTGATTTTTATTTTACTTTCTATCCTGAACTTACTTATCTTGGTTGGAATTCCCAAGAAATGAAATTGATAGTTTTTGTTTATTTGTATTACAAATTATATTTCTTTAGAAATTTTACTTAGTAATTCATATATAAAAAATTCTAATTAAATTTTTTATTTCAAATTTCAATTATTTTTTGGTGAATTCGTATAACAATCTAATTGCTATGTTTTATTTAATTTTTATTCTAAATTTAATTTATTTAGGATTTTACATAGAAATTCATATGGAAATCAATTATTTTATTTTATTTTTATTTGGAATTTAAGTTATTTCTGTATTGTACATGACATGTTGTTTTTTAATCTAGATCGGTATAATTTGGACCCATAATGAGTAATAGTGTAGATCTTTCTTTTTTTAATTAATGTACAAATTTCTAATCTTGATAGCAAACATGGTGGCTTCTTTTGCTATATAAATCACACGATGTTAATTTTATTTATTTATGTATTTTACTTTGGAATGCGTTTCATTTTTATTGATAATTATCTATTATTTTTTAGAATTTGTATAGATAAAATTTATAATTTTTATTTAATTTTTTACTTTGAACTAGTTATTTAGGATTTTACTTTACAATTCATATAGATTTCAAATTTTCAATTTTATTCTATTTTTTATTTAAAATTTTGGTTTTAAATTGAATTTGAATATAAATACTGATGGCTATTTTTTCTTAAATTTTTATTTCACATTTTATTTTTATTTAGGATTTCATATGGAAATTAAATTGGTTATTTATTATATATTTTGGATGTAGTAATCTTCGGTTGAAATTCTTATGTAAAATAAATTGGTATTTTTTATTTGTATTGCAAATTATATTTGCTTGTTGTTGGGTCATACATGCCATATAGGTTTTTGTATAGTTTTAGGTTTGAATTGTTCACAAATCCAATTAGCATTTCTTTTATTTCATTTTTATTCCAAAGTTAAGCTATTTAAATATTTTACTTTGGAGTTCTTTTGAAATCAAATTGGTAATTTTATTTTTATTCCAAATTACAGCTTTTAGGTTGGTATTCGTATACAAATCTAATTACAAATTTTCAATTAGTTTTTTTATTTTGATGTTCATATGGAAATCAAATTACAAATTTTATTTTATTTTTACTGTACTTGGCGTGGACTCTTTCTTTTAATGCTATGGAAATCAAATTTCTATTTTTTTATTTTTATTCAATTTCAGTTTTATAGGTTGAAATTTGTTTATGAATCCAACTACCAATTTTTATTTCTATGTTTGTATGTAAATCATATTACTAATTATCTTTTATTTTGTAATCCTATTTTTTAAAAACAATATTCTGAATTTTAGTTTTATTTTGATGTATGTATAAAAATCAAATTACTAATTACCTTTTTAATTCCATTTTTATATTGGACTTTATATGGACTCTTTCTTTTAGTCATATGGAAGCCAATTTTCTAATTTTATTTTATTTTTATTCTGAATTGTAGTTAGTCATGTATTGTACAAGACCCAAACTCTTTATTTTAATCTAAACCGTTATAATCTGAACTCACTATGATCAATGGTGTAGATCTTTCTTTTTTTGGATTAATGTGGAAATTTCTAGCCTTGAGAGCGAACGTAGTGACTTCTTTTACCTTTGCTTTAATATTATAATAAATATATATACAATTGTAGACCATAGAAGAGCAAGGTAAAAAAAGGCAAGCAAGACGAGGGAAGAAAAAAGAGTTTCATTGTAAATATCCCCTCATTTAGTGATATTTGTTTTCGTGCGTGGGTGTTTTTCTCCGAAAGAATTTTTCACATTAAATCGTTATCTCCAGTTCCTTTGATCCTATATTTTTGTCGTGCGTTTTGTAACATGAGTCTGTCTTTCCTTAATTTTTTGATTGAACTGATTAGTATATATAACTTAATACGATATCAAATTCTAATTGTTTTGTTGCAACTTAGACCAGTGCATGGCAGCGTCTTGACGACGTTATTTTCAGTTTTCAGGTAGATTCTTGTAGTCGCTTTACATGGGTGTGATGTATGCCATCCATAATCCTTCTAGGCTTTTCATTACACATCTATTTTACGTACGCATCCACATGTACTGTCAGAAATTGAAAACCTATTGAGAAAAAAAGAAAAATAAAAGATTGTCGATTTTCTATCCACTCTCAGCCAGTCAAGAGGAAGCCGAGTATCTTTGGTGTTGAAGAGTCCTGCCCAACTCGATCAGTCTCAGGCTCTGTTTGTTTTAGCTTTTGATTCTGGATTTTGGCTCTAAAAACAGAATCAGAAACAAACAGCCTGATTTTATAATCCGATTCTCACAATCCAGCCCACCCATATACACTAGAATCCACAATCCACTTCATATGTGCTTCTGGATTCCAGCTTTTGGAGAATCAGTTTCTCTACAACCACAATCCAGAATCAGCTTTTAGAGAATCCAAAACTGAAACAAACAGGCCCTCAGGCTCTTAGTCGTACCATAATTCGCCTGGAGCCCTGGACTGTTGCTACAAGAGCCATACGACAACCACCTTGGAATATCACACATTGCACACGGCGCCTCTGGACGAAGAGAGGTAGGTGGATTGGCACGCGCCGCATGGAAATCAAGGAGCACCCCAAATTTATTTTTAAAGAATGCACCGCGAAGACAGTAAAACACAAACCATACAAGAGCATGTACAATAGTAGTATAAACAATTGCTGTCTATAACAAGTTAATATGTTATTTATAGACAGTGTTAGAGATAACTCATGCAATGGTATAGACAGCTCATTTATGAGTAGACAGTTTCTTCCCATACGCAACATGTCTTGGTTCTCGTGCTAGAGTCGATTCTAGATTAAGAGACGGCTCAACTCTCTAGATGCACCCTCTCTCATCCTCATCATTTTTTATCCTACATGGCATACCTTAGTAGGGGTGAAAACGGTACGGAAACGGTCGGTAAATAGCTATTCCGTTTCCATATTTTATACCGAATGATAACGAAATCGAAACCCAAAGCGGAAGCGGAAGCGGGTAGTGACGGAAACGGATCTGAAAGCAGGCAGGCGGATCTGGCAACGAAGGAAAATTCCACAAAGACGTGGTACATGATCATCAACTTGTACCTATGATGTTTCATGCATATAATTTCTGGCAGTAGAATAAGAGCAATGAACAATTAGTGGTGAATTTATGTGGACAATGATGACCGAAGAATCAAGATCGCTTCATGGATTCACGATAACTTGTTAGAATGTATTATAGAGTGAAGTGCTAAAGGATTTATTTTTTAGATCAAAAGGACATCAAACTTGATGTCCCGGTTCCATTCCAGAAACCAACATTAACTCAGTTAAAGTTCATACAAAAGCATCAAAACCTCCGACCCCGACATCATAGGGCCACCAACGCCTGAAACACAATCAGATACAATCCACAAAACAATAGACTTGCGGACAACAAACCGAACAACACCTTAAACCACCAAACTACCAAAAAGCAATATGAATCTTCACTTCTTCCTCTCCTTGCACCAAACCACGAAGCAGATGCACCGAAGCGTTTGACTCAAAACTCTTGCAAAACAAAGATATCTCTGCCAAGAACACCTCCGGAAAGAAAACAAAATCACCAAAACTACCACAACAACATCGTGATTTCTCGTGAAAAGGAAACATCGCAGAACTTTTCCCAAGAAACTGGCCCGAACTAAAACTGAAGCTAAACCTAAAGCGCAAACTGAAACTAAAACCCTCTTCAAGCCCATCGATTGAGCTCGAACACGATCGACAACCTGCCAAAACCATCTTAAAAGCAATTACCGAAAACACAAACACCTTAAACAACATAACCCTTTGCCGAAACTAAGACCCAAACCTCATTAAACTTTGCCATCATCGCTAAAGGATTTATTCTCTCGCAAATAGTCACATCTGAAATTTCTACTGAGCTAGTGAAAATTCAAAATGAAATCTCTCGCAAATAAATGTGTTCTCGGCAAGTGAGCATTGATGCTTTACATATTTGATCGCAAAATGAAATCTCTCGCAAATAAATCTCTCTGCTGTCATTTTACTGAAGGGCTATCTATTCATGCGATGGCGATTTCTTCTTCCCGGATCAAGATATAAAAAGTGCGAGAACGACATAAAAATTCTTCCCGGAGAATCAAGATTGCTTCGATGAATCAAGTAAAGTGGAGAATCAAGATTAATATACATAGTGGCTTCCCGGAGAATCATGATTGCTTCGATGAATCATAAAATGGAGAATCAAGATTAATATACATAGGAGAATCAAGATTGCTTCCAATTCTTCCCGGAGAATCAAGATTGCAGTTCCTTCGATGAATCAATAAAGTTCCTTCCGATGAATCGGTTCCATATCATTTACCTAGCGGCGAGAATCAAGATCTGGCCTAGCGAGTAGCGAGCCTTGATGATGTGAACTGGTGACGAGGTCAGCCGGCGAGGTCGGGCGGCGAGGTCCAGGCGGCGAGGTCGGGCGGCCGTGGAGAGTGGAGACGCCTTGATGGGGAGGCGCCGCTGGTGGTGGGCCAGAGACCGAGTCGGGAGAGTCACGGGCTCCTGGCGAGGTCGGCGGCAGCCGGTTGGTTGAGGCTGTGGAGTCATGCTGGAGGCCGGAGTGGAGGGCGAAGGAGACCTGAACCGATGGAGAAGGAGTCGGGAGGCGCCAGGTGGGTAGAGGAAGCTAGGGTTAGGGGGTGGTGGCTATTCAATTCCGATTGGTGGCGCGGTGGTGGCGTCAATTCTTTGGTAGGAAATTGAATTTCGGATTATTGTATCTGGAATTTCCGTTTGTTTCGTTCCGTCGGAACTAGCTCCCTGCTTCCGTTTCCGTTTCGAAAAAAAATTACCGTTTCGTTTCGTCACCGACACTTTCCGATTCCGTTTCCGAAAAAGAGCTTTCGTTTCCGTTTTTCTTCGAAACGGTCGGAAACTTTCCGTACCGTTTTCACCCCTATACCTTAGAGACTGCTGATATATACTATTGTACATGCTCTAAGTGGTCTCGAGCTCATGCAAGAGAGAAATGATTGTTAGAAGTTTTTTCTAGCTTTATGTAAGTTTTTTATAAATCCAATTATCTTTTAAATATAATTGTAAAAACAGTTCTATCCTCGACCGTAGAAGCATGGTAGGCGATACCTGTCACCTACCGCTCGATAGGTTCTTCTGCGGTGTGAGAGTGTGGCAGGTGATATGTGTCGCCTGTCGACGCTTTTACGGTCGAAGATAAAGCTATTTTTGTAATTACGGAAGAAAACCAGATTTCCAAGGCTAGAAAAATGATCGCTTCCTGCAAGATGTAATAGATGGTTAGATGCATGCATCATGCAAGCACCATGTAAGTCGAGCCGTGGTCGTAAACTTGTGCACATTTGGCTGCTATATGATTGGTTGCACTAGCGGCGGAATCATTAAATTTTAAAAACCTAGGCAAATTTAACTACGACTAAGTTTTTTATATGAGGATACGGCTTTTTTTTTTGCTTGACGGTGGTCAAATTATACTGTAATTCTACTGCTTATCGCTGATAAGGATAAGTCTGGACAGTCATTTACCTAGTGTAGGAGGTGGCTCCGCCCTGGTTGCACTAGGTTTTCACCGTGCACGTGTCGCGTCAATTAGCGCGAGCAGCCATGAGCGATGGAACGAGTGGGGTTGGGGGGCATCACCATAGAAATATATATTTTTTTAGATAAAGGAGAAGTCGCTTTTTTACTCTTGGAAGTAATTACTCTTTATACCGTATCTAACGTATAGAGTATCTCGTGCGACGGAGGGTATGTATGCGTAGTATACGAGTATATAAGATCATCTAGATGGTATGTACATTTTTTTAGATGTGGTATGTATATTTTTTTGGGCATACTCGTTTTTATGTGCGTATATGAAAGTATTTGCAAAATACGCTAAAAATCATGGACTCACTTGCAATTTTTCATATAGCTTACATTGAAGTATCTTATAATTAGTGTATGAGTGTACTCAAAGTGATAAAGGAATATTTTAAAGTCGTTTAGGTAGTATTTTAGATGTGAGAGTAAAAGATATTTTTCATATATATATATATATATATAAACACTCCAAATAATCTTTGTGCTCAGGCCCTCGGCTTGTCCTGGGACAGCCAGCCAGCATTCCGATGCGGCGCCTCGACCAAAACTGGCGACGTTATGTACGGCCCTTCAGTGCTCTACTGCGCAACACGCCAAGCATATCGTACTAGCTGTCCTGCTTTTCATGTGAAATGGAAAGGACCAACTAGTGAGCTAACTGCCGCATTTCCTGTTAAGACCAACTGGTCAGCTAGCTGCTGCATTTCCTGTTCAACGCTTGCAATTAATCCCTTTTTTCCCTTGAGCATTTTCCTCAGCCGCTTTTGGAAAAAAGATAGCAAAGAAATATTGGTTGTTCCTTTTTTAAAGGACATGGTAGTTTTCAGTTTTTTGAAAGGGAAAAGTATAAGCTAGATTTTTTTTTCTGCCGTGAAGAAGAATAAAAGCACTAATTTTGAGTTGAAGAGAATTTGAGGATATGTTTGTTTTTGCTTTTAATTATGGATTCCGGCCCTAAAAGTAGAATTAAAACAAATAGCTCGATTCTTGGATTGTGTCGGTGCATGCAACTCAATAGGCAGCAATGTTGTCGCGCATCAGTAGGTCGACAGCAACACTCGCTCATTCAGTGCAGTGCACCCCCCAAAACATGGCCCGGAACTTGCTTATTTTTTGACCTATGCTTACTTTTCTGGGCTGTGACTGACCCTGCATAGGAGTAGCATAATTGGCAGCATTCCATTGGGCTCCATCACTTGCCCCACTGAATCGCTTTGGAGAAAGTTCTTGCCTACTTGGAAGAACGAAAGTGAAGGATTATTAAATTAAGCAGCAGCCTCCTCATTCCAAGCTCATCATGCCGAAGCCGTAGTTTGAGGCGTGGCGAGTCCCAACCTCCCAATCGGAGGCGTGGTTAAGGATAGTAATCCACGGCCCGGCATGTCTAGCTCGGTTACAAAAAAACGCGGTTTGTTCAAGTCGCGGTACATAATTTGGATTCATAGCTCGTCACTTTCCTTCCGAACACAAACTCCCTACTTATATCAGTTTAAGTTCTACAAATCTGGTTCGCGGTTCATAGAGAATTTTACAGCGAATCCACTGACTATGTCTAGCTTCTTTCTATTCGTGCCGCTGGAATAATCTAATCCGAGCAGTGATCGATGTCGCTCATGCTGTCTGTTCCCAAGTCCCAACCATCAGGCGCCCTGATACAAAGCAAAGCGTGAGGTTTCTGCGCGAAATCCAATAGAGTATGAATACATACACCGTTCGCGACGACTAACTTCGAATATCAAGCATCGAATATACAAATACCATGCGTTGAACAGACACGAGTGTACCTTAAGATATACTCTTCGCTTCTGAATACAAGTTATTATAGGTTCTTTTGCTGTCACCAAGACATATATAAAAATAATTGTATTACATCTTCTTAGTATATTTTTAAATGATGTGTTTTACTTTAGTTTATAACAGTAAATAACGTTAGAAATAGATAAAAGGGAGATGTATAGAAGGAAAAAAAAGAGTAAAAGATCATCTCGAAATCATAAAATGATATGTATATAAAAATAAAATTTGAAAGCTAGAATAACAGTCTTGGGGAATAGATAGGGTACTACCAGGATCAATCGACGGGAGGGGTTAGGCAGGCAGTGGTGTTACTGTGCTAACAGGATCGAAATGTGCAATTCTGCTGTAAGACAACCTGAAAGCATCTGCCCGGGACAGCCCTGGCCCCTATCTATGCTTAGTTTCTTACTCCTGCAATAGTGCAAGTACAGGGTGCCGGAAAAAGGAACCATAGCCCCCATGGGCCATGGAGAATCACCTTCACCGTTGCTCCCACAACTATCTTCATCTTCACCTTTGGATGTGGTACTATATCTTTCTTTTCTCACACCAAGGAAGGCAGAAAGATAAATGGTATGTTTAGTTTAAAATTAACTTTGCCGCGTCTAACCTTATGCGTGCTACAGATCTATAGATGAGGGCAGTCCCAACCCTCCACCTCAGCTGGTGTCTATAGAATTAATTACGCTGCCAACTAAGCAAAAATATGATGTGGCATAGGAATTAAGGAAGGGAGAGAAGGAAAAAACCAAGAAACCGTGTCTCATGCAAAAAACTGGGTCGGCGCGGGTACCAAGACGCAAGAAACGAGCAAAATCGGGGTTGGACATTTCTACGCGCTGACCAAGGTGTGTTTGTGATGCATGCATTGGTTTATTACTCTCTCTCTCCTCTAGACACTGCTCATGAAAACCATGGGTTGAAAAACTATGCATTGATTTATTATTCTCTCTCCTTTAGACACTGCTCATGGAAACCATGAGTTGAAACTGCCCTGAGTGTTTGGCTCGTAGTCACGACCGTGATTTGCCACATTTTTTTGGGTCTCACGTGTCACTCACTTTTTTGTGGTTCTACGCTAAGTTTGTGGCATCTAGTTTTGTCACAATTGACTAAAATTAGTTATAACAAAATGTGCTTCAAACCAAACAGCCCTAAAGGCTTGTGCTGAGTCGACAACATTCAGCTAGTATGCCGCCAACAAAAATAGAGCTACCTCTGCGATCGACAGCACATTGACTAATATATATTGTTTTGCACATTATAGAGCAAGAAGGAAATTACCACCATCACCTCCTTGATTTATAAAAGCATCATGTCTTACGAAAAATATAGATAATTGCTATACCTACCTTCGCCTTCAAGGAAGTCCAGTTCTTTTTTTAAAAATAAAGATGGAAATAAGCTAATTAAAAAGAAGAGAAAAGAAAATACGTGGGACTCGTTTCCCATGTATACTGATCCAGGGTCTTTCAGCCGTGATGATGAGTTGATGACGATCAAATGTCACCTGAGGAGTTCCTTCCCTCCGGTTGGTTTACTTGGAGCAAAGCAGCAGGAGTCGGCAGGCAGCATCGATCTTCCCCTCACATCAACGAGCAGCTGTTGGGGTTGTCGTCACTGAAGTAGCTGTAAGGCTCGGCTTGCGGGTGCGGCGGCACCGGGTACGGCATCGCCGGGCGGCCGTATCCGTAGCCCATCGGCGGGTACCCCGCGGCGCCATGGCCGTGCCCGTGCCCATTCATCATCATCTGTTGTTGCTGCTGCTGCATCAACGTCACGTACTGCTGCTGCGCCATCGGGTTCCCGGCCGCTGCAGCAGCCTGAAACATCGCCGGCCCGGACGGCGTGCCGCCGCCGCCGCCCTGGTAGAACCCAGCCGTCGGCATGCCCTGCACGGCACCGCCACCACCCTGCTGTCCGTGAACGTTCCCCGTATGGGGGTGGCCCATGGGCGCGCGCATCGGGCCCATACCGGGGAAACCGGCACCGCCCATCATGTTAGGCCTCATCATGGCCTGCTGCGGCGGCATGCCGCCCAACGGGCCACCGGCGCCGCCGCCCTTCTTCCCCTGCCCCGGATGTTTCCCGCCGGTGGGGGCTCCTCCACCCTTGGCGTTGTTCGGCTGCCCACCGCCTCCCCCACCTTGGTTCTGCTTGCCACCTGCGTCTTTCTTGCCGCCGCCGACGTTGTTAGCGTTCCCCTTGATCTGCAAAGGTATCTCGTTGCCGCCCCAGCCGCCCTTCTTGCCACCATTGCCGCCGACGTTACCACCCTTCTTGTCGCCCCCACCAGCGTTTGGTGGTATGGCCATGGGCTTCATCACCATCTTGGGATCATCATAATATTCGTCGTCGAGCCCTTCATCGTCGAAGTCTTCGTCCTCATAAAAGTCGTCGAACTCGTCGCCACCGTCTTCCCCGAAGTCGTCCTCGGGGAGGTTGAACTTGACGGGCTTGGGGTCCTTCACCGGCGCGGCCGCCACAAACGGCACCTTCGCGTCCATGAACTGCGGCATCTTCAGGCCCTTCATCTGCATCTGCTGTTGCAACTGCTGAAGCTGCTGCGGCATCGGCTGCGGCATTACCATCTTTGCGTCTTTGCTGCCACCTCCACCGCCGCCGCCCTTCTGGCCTTTGCCGCCAGCGTCCTTGGGCTCGCGGCCCTTGCCACCGCCGTCAAGGTGGGGTTTTTGAAAGTGGTTGGCCACGCCAGCATTGGAGCCCCAGCGCTCGGCCGGCTTGCCGGCCTTCTTCAGTTTCTTGATGATGGTGGCCGGATCCACCGTGCCGGACACCGTCACTTTCCCCTGCTCCGGGTCTATTCTGGTTTGGTACACACCTGCAGATGCAGATGAATCCAACGTATTTTCCCTTAGAAAAAAGAACAAAAAGGGGCAAATAAAGAAATAAATAAACAAGAATAAAACTCAAGCAATTTGCTTATAAAAATCCATCTTTTTTACCTTCAATCTTGTGGAGGATCTTCTTGACCTTCTGCTGGCACCCATCACAGTGGATGTTCACTTTGAGCACACAAGTCTGGGAATTTGGGAGCGAGAGAGCACAGGTTGAGCAAGATAGCAAAACAAAGAGATTTCACAGGACATAGCAGGAGACATGGAACGAAACACAGGTGAAGAGAAAAGCAAGCTGCCTGCCTGATAAAAAAATGGCAGCCAAAAAAAAGAAGGAATATGGAATGTCTGCAATGCCGCTCGAGTTGAGAGGAAGCAAAAAAGAACAAGCACCTGTATCTTGAGGGCTTCCTCCTTACTCATCCCTGCCTGGCTACCACAAATGTCGCACCCCC
The DNA here is from genome assembly GCA_036346375.1 of Guadua angustifolia. Lineage (NCBI taxonomy): Eukaryota > Viridiplantae > Streptophyta > Magnoliopsida > Poales > Poaceae > Guadua > Guadua angustifolia. Next base: position 52,721,292 of record CM070520.1, on the reverse strand, counting down.
ACAACCAACGGCACAAGAGGCTTCACGGATCCGGTACACAGAGGCCTCGAATCAGGGGAAGAACAGCAACAAGAAGGCAGCAACCAGGAGGATAAGTCTGTCTCTCTGAAAAAAAAAACAGGGAAAGAAAGAGGGTGTGAGCAAAGGAGAGGCGAAAAATTCCTTCTTGCTGGAGATAACTTAACCAAATGATTCAGCGTCTCGGCGAGCCGGAGGTAGAGCAAAGAGACGGTGTCGGGGTGGAGGTCCCGGCCAACTTGTGATTGAGAGGATTTGGGCAGTATGGGAGAGGACTGGGGAAGAACGGGAGGGTTCAAGGTAGAGGAAGAACTGCTGGGGAGTGGAGCAAGGCGGTGGGAACCAGGAGGAAGAATGGAGGCGGTCGAACGATGGAATGAACAGTAATCGAACGTTCGAGCTCTGGTGTTCGGCGTTTGAATATGAGCTGCCACTTGTAGTTATTATTGCAATTACTGAACCTTTTTCATTATGATGGTCGTGTAAATAACAAAAGGATGATGGCATTACATGCTCCTTACATAAATATCTCAATGTGTACAGTATACATACGCAAGCTAAGCTGTCATCAATACTAAGAATTTTCTGGAATTGCAACTATGTAATGTCCGTAATGGGCGATTTGGATATAGGGATAAAAGGAGTGGGAATGGGATTAGAACATAAATTGAGATGAATAAATCCATCGATCCAATGGTCAAATTTATCACATCAAAATATCTTGCTAATATTTTAGCCTAACTCATCTGAAATTGCCAAATACAGTAAGTTTTTGGGCCTCACATGCTAAAAGGTCAAACATTTATATTTGTTAAACAATAAGGGTTACATCATGCACACCTCATATTTAAATCAACTTGAGTTTTTTTTTTTTTTGCTAGTTTACATCTTTCAGTCACTATTCGTGGTTAGTTTCATACTTAGATATCTTATTGTAAGCCTTTATGCTTTGATGTTAGTCAATATCATATTTCAGTATCTATATGGGTGTGTAAATAGTTGAGTATAATAAATAGAAAGAGGGTTTAAAGATAGGAAATGCTCCCTAACGCATGATCTGTGATGTGCTTGGACGCGCAGATCCAAGCGGGCTCAAGCGCGAGGTTTCGAGGAGTTCTTAGTGCTTGGTCATCAAGTTTCTTTTATCATTCTTCTTACGTTATTCTTTTGGTCATTGTCTTAATGTTTGTTATAGGTTAGACGTGGCTTGAGTGCGTAATCTCGAGGGACTCTGAGTACTAGACACTAAGTTTATTTTTGTTGTTCTTTTTCTTTTATCATTAGATAGATGTTTCTGAAATAGAGTGGCGAAAGAGTGAAACGATCTAATCTCTTTCCTTGTTTAAAGAATAAAGGAACCCATTTTGAACCATAGTCTCTCTAACGAACAAAATACCTCTTATCTTGCAAATATAGTGCTGATGATGATGATCGTCTAGCCTGATCCCAAATAAATTTTAACTCTCTAAAATAAGATCTAATTTACTTTCCTCCGCTTACATTATGGATTGTTGATTTACCAACAGGCCTGATTTTTGAAGTCCTAATACAATTTAGTTAAAAAGAAGATACGTCCCCTCATTCTTCGTCGTTGAAAGGATGTGATGAGCAGATGAAAGAAAAATGAACTCATGGTCCAAGAGGGGCAAATAAAAAGCCCATGAGCCGATATACCATCATGACGGTCAATCCGGATAGGGCTCTACCAAACCTCGAAAGGCAACAACAACATTCCAGACATTATACGGGATAGTTGGACGGGAATGGGTCTCCATCACCTATTCATCCTGAAAGTCGCTGATCGACAAGAATCGCAACCACCTGGTGACAAAAATTTTGGCATCGCTTGAGATCCTAAAAGACTCCGTGTGTCCAATGCAATGATATGCACTGCTAGTGGTGGCAAAGGTGTGAAAGAATTTCAAGAGTACGTTTGCCACAAAATACATCAATAAGTACAGAACCCCATTCTCTAAGTATGGGTTCATTGATGAGGATGTATGGCAAAGATTTGTTGAGATGAAGACAACAGAAAAATTCATGCGTCAAAATGAAGCACACATGACCCTTTAGGCAAGGAACACCCACCTCCACTGACTCGGCATTGCTGGGTATACAGGTAAGATCGCGCAATGAAGGAGGGAGGACGAGGAGGCCTCTCTGCTATTTGCCTCGATCATTGACCGACGCACCTGAAAATGGCTAAGAGCGAGGTCGCGTGTCATATCTTCCGGCACCATGTCCTTTACAAACCCCGCAGATGAGAAAGTGTGCAAATACCTGGTAAGATATCGAACTACTTAGTTTGTAATTAGTCCATAACTTTATAAGTGAAATATCATATCAGGATCTTGTAGGTAAAGCTAGCATACAATCTTTTGATGGCTCCGGTCATCAAGAGGCTTCTTCAGGATCGACTTCCATGACATTTTCGATCTCTTCAACCTTGGATTGACTTCCATAACATTTTTGATCTCTTCAACCTCGACGCCTCACTTTTAAGATGCTGGACATTGTACGTGTGTGTAATCACAGTCTACATTTGTGTAATGCCGATAAATATTATATATATACACACACGCATGCAAGCATGATAGTCGTACTCGTAACCCTAGAGAAGCGCGTTCAAACCATTCATGGATGGCTGCTTCGAAACCCAATCAGCTATGCAGCTAACCACTAGTAAATGTGTTTGTTAGTTTGTATATGAATCTTTTTTTTGTTTCATATATAACTTTTTATTGGTAGCTCTGATTCACAAACGATTTTTATCAGTAACTTACTGACGACGAGAGGAATGGAATGATATATGTCTCACCAATAAACAGTTATTTTACTATCCATATAGATAAATTTACTATGTGTACACATATATTTTACTATTATGTAGAAAGTGCAGTAGTCTCTATAGTCTATTTAGTAGTAAAAGCTTACTGTACTTAGATTTTTTTTAAAATTGGCCAGAGCATTGGCATGCATTATAGAAGAAAGAAACACAGACGAGCTATAAACACGCACACACACCCCTCTACAAGCACGCACACACGCGTCTGCACTCGTCTCTATAAAAAACGCCGAGTTCGAAACTCGAACCCGGGTCGACTAATGCCTAACTGCCTTCCACATCACTGAGCTAAGCCTCAGTCCTCCCTGTATATAGATTTTACTATCTCCTTTTTTCTTATGTGTATGTCTGAACTGGGAATTATAAGTGACCATGTTTCCCTCTATAACATGCTGTTTGGGCGAGCATTTCGCGTCAATGGAACTTTGTACTGTATTACTGTTTAGTCTTGTCTCCATATGGTTGGCAATTTCCTATAGGAACATGATGGATGTCTATCTTTCCTCTCTGGGGACAGATTTCTGACGTAGTGTCACGATTTGAAAGAAAAGAGTACAAGTTTTGTTGTCATCAAGCTGGTGGTTCCATCCAAAGACTTTGCTCAGCACTAGCAGCACTATCATGATTTGAATGACAATGGACTGTGCAAATTCGGGTGTATTTGGTAGAGCTCTATGTTTCATCAAATTCGTAAATCTGGTGAAGCTGGGTATTCTTAGTTCTACCAGATCCATGGAGCTAGAGCTATAAGTACATTAAAAGTATTTAAATGGATCATTTTGATTACATTTTAGACCAAAAATATAAATTTAATTCACTTTATTTTAGCCTACAAGTTTCAGATCTCAGGTGAAGCTGGGATCTGGAGCTCTACCAAACAGGCCCTTCCTTAGCTCTTATCACTAAATCCGAACCAGGAACGATCAGGTGTGATCTTGCTGTGGTTGAGATTTTTAGCTCCATGGTGGGAGCTTTAGATCCTAACTTTATCTAAAATCTGAAACTTGTAGGTTAAAATAAAATGAATTAAGTTTATATTTTTAGGCTAAAATGTAAACAAGATGATCCATCGAAACACTCTTAATGTACTAATAGTTACCCAGCTCTGGTAGAGCTGGAGTTGTACCAAACACACCCTTACTTCCAGAAAGTGGCCGCTAGTGATCAGAATTTGCGATTATAGTCAAGCACAGTGCAAATTTAGCGGTGCTGATGCCCTGGTTTGTTTCCTGCCGCTCCTAACCGCTGAATATTTCAAATTTAGCGATGTTGATGCCCTGGTTTGTTTCCTGCTGCTCGTAACTGCTGAATAATTTTTTATAATTTCTTTTTAGCGGTGTTTCCTGCCGCTCCTAACCACTAAATAATTTTTTATAATTTCTTTTTAGCGGATTGGCAGCGCTGATTTTTTATTATTTCTTTCCTTTTTCAGCAGATTGGGAGCACTGAATATTTTTCTTAATTTTTTTTGCTCGCAAAATTTGAAAATTTCCAGCGGTCGGCTACCGCTGGATTCGCCGATTTCCAATGGTAGCAGACCGCTGGAATAGCACAGCCGATTTTTTTTTATCTTTTTGCCCTTTGTATTGTTTTAGCCAACATTTTTTGCCAAAAATAGTCGGTCTCACAACGAAAATTGCAAGAATAACAAACAATAGGCAATTTTGTTTTGTTTGGCTAAAAGTTTTATTTTTCACTCATTTCAAACAGTGTGCGAGTCATATGAACATGCATGAATGCACAAACAAGAGCTTGGCCATTTTCATAATTCGCACTCACATGCATGTACTAATGAGGGAAATAATAACCGAACTAGATGTGGCAGTTATTTGTGTCGAATAGTTAAATTCTGGCAATATATTTTTTTGCAAAAATGGCTTCCGTGCTGATGAATTTACGACTATAGTATACAGTGGATTTAGCGCGCCATATTATTTCCCGTGATTGGGGCCGGTGGGGTTCTTCTTTTGCGTGGTCGCGTTGGATTTTTTTGTGCGGTGGGAAATTTGCCCGGGCTGTCTTTTTCTCTCGAAAATCGATGTTTTTGTAACGCGCTAGATATTTGTTTATGTTTTGCAATGCAGGGTGTAGTTTTAATTTTTAATGAAAAATTGCAGAAGTAATTAGCGAGAGTAAAGCGCATGTGAATTCTTTAAAATAACAAATGGGGATTACATGGTGCATACGGTTTGGATGGTAGACATGGTGGTACAGAGCAACCACGAAGATGGACAAAAGTACGATACTAGTGTGCCTTTTGAAATTGTAAAAGGGCGGGATAGACTATGCTTTATACATGGAGAATATTAAGACTTGAATAGGTAACCGTAAGGCACCTACATGGAGTGTTGATTGTCAAGACGACGTGAACGGGGTTGATTGTCACGATAGTGGCAAGCACGGCTACAGTGGCATTGCCGCAGCAGCAGTATGTGTGGTAGTCACTGCCGAGGTGAACGACCTCCTTATTGTTCCTCTCCCTGAGTCTCTGACAACGTAGGTCGTCATTCTGAGTCTAGAACTCCAAGTTCTTCCTATAGAGCTGTTCGTTCTCCTTCTTGACCTATGTGAGTGAAAGGACCAATATGTCGCCTAGAGGGGGGGTGAATAGGCGTATTGAAATTTTGCAATTAAATAAAATCTCCCGAGACACAGAGTCTGGACTGTCCGAGGATTTTGTTCGGATAGTCCGGACAAATAGTTCGGAGTGTCCGGGTTAATTATCCAGATACTCGATTTGAGCATTTCGAGGAAGGATTTTAAATCTTTGCAAGATTTCAATAATCTAGCTGAATGCAAATACTCTAAATGATGTCAGGTAGCTAATAAAAATATGGATCTAGAGCCAAACACAAAGAGTAAGTAGATCGGGGCTTCTAAAAATCCAACAACAACACCAAACCCTAGCTCAAGCCAATGAAGAACACAAGACAATGATTTTTTACCGAAGTTCGGATTCTTGAGGGGAATCCTACGTCTCCGTTGAGGAGGCACAAAGCCCAGGTCCCTCTTGACCTCTTTCCTCCGGTGTTGCACAAAGCACTCATGGTTCTTCACTTCTTGCCTCTTTTCTTTGGAGGCGAGGCTTGCCTTCCTGCAGACGAGCAGGGCTCTCCACGAAGTCTTGGAGGCTCCGGTGACTCCTTGCCGTCTAGGAGCCCTTCAAACTCCAAGAGTAACAAATCGCCGCTAAATCAACTTGGAGGATGAACTTGTGCTCAGAATCAACAAAGCAAGCTCAAAGCACTTAAATCCCTCTTTTCTCCCCAAAGATTCAAACCAAATCAAAGATTCAAGTGGGGAAAAGAGGCTAGGGCTCAAGAGAGTGAGAGAGTGAGCTTGGGAATTGAATGCAGCAATGAATGAGTTGGGCAACGGTTAGATTTGGAGTGAGGGCTTAAATAGTTCTCCCAAAATCCAACCGTTACAAGTGTTCTAGCGACTGATCCGGATTGTCAGGACATTTTCTTCGGATACTCCGGACAATTTCCCCGGAGTGTCCGGACTAAATGTCCGGAGACTCCGGACTTACCAGAGAAAAGCAACCGAGGACCCTAGCTCGGAGTATCGGATTTAATCCCGGATACTCGGACATTTTCCAGTGTCCGGACTAAATGTCCGGAGACTCGGACCGACCTCCTCGGCCAGAGTACCCTTTAATAGGAAATGCCTTTGTTTTAAAAATCTTTTGAGATGCAATTTTCATCCTATGAGCACAAGCATATCCTAAAAGCGATTTTCCGTCGTATCCCCTTAATAGTACGGCTATCCTTAGACTCAATAAAATAAAAGAAATTCAACTAAAGTCTTGATGCGCCTTTTTCAAATTTAAATATGGTGGGGACCTCCAATCGCTTTTCCACCGATGATATCTCCTTGACACTGCATAGAATCTCACTTGCAGTTAGTATCTGAAATTGTGTTGCCATAAATCACCAAAACACATTGAGGGGCCTAGATGCACTTTCAATCTCCCCCTTTTTGGTGAATTGATGACAACACAATTGGATTTAGATAAAATTTGAGAGTATATAGTATTTGGAGGACCAAATACATGGGGGTGGAGCTCCCCCTAAATACATGCATTAGAGAAGTTTGAGTAGATTCTTGAAATGCATATATTTAAGAGAAAAGGAGTGCAAGAGCTCCCCCTAAATGATTGCTTATGATAGAATATGACATGATAATCAATAAGTAATTTTGCACAAGTAAGTAGATATGACAAGATATCACACAAAAGCATAACGGAAAGGAAATTGATATTAAGCAAATAGTTCGACATCTAAGCAAATAGTTCACGATCACAACCACAAGCACAAGTAAAGGTTTCAACAAGGCGATAATTAAACTTAAACAAAGCACAATATCAAGCGGCAACTCTCTAGCTCTCTCTCCCTTTGGCATCAAGACACCAAAAGGAAGAGTCTACCGCAAAGAACTACTCGTCGTCACGGAAGGCTCGTAGTCCTCCTCCTCGCTATCGCCGCCGCCGCCCTTGACGCCGCCCGAGGTCCAGGAGGTGGTAGATCGAAGAGTCAGTAGCGGAATCCACTGCAGATACATGAGTTGACTCCTCGGACTCGCTACTGGCTGGAAGATCCTCACCCTGCTGGCGGCGGTAGGCGCGAAACTCACGGCGGTGCTCACGAAGGGTCTCCTTGACTTGATCAGACACATCTTGGCAAAGGCAGAACAGACACTTAAGCATTCTTTTGATAGTGTCGCGGCTAGTCGAGGAGAACCTTCTCCGTAGGAGGCCCGGAGCGGCCGGAGCTGGTGGAGGAGCAAGAATGGAGGAGGCGCAGACGAGCAAAAGACGGGTGACAGGAGGGCGGCCCTAGGGCGCTTGTCCACAGGAGCGCTGCGAGGACCGAGGACGGACCTTATAGGATACATGCTCCACATCCTTCACGAAGTCGAGGCCGTGACATGCTCAATCACGACCATAATAAATGGCGCATATCCGCAGCTGTTGGAGTTGCTCAAAGAATTGTAGCGGATGGCCTCCCAGATGAAATCAACCACGTCAAATCCATGAGTGCGCTCAACCAAATGAAATAGCAAATTTCTAACATAAGAACTGATGGTTGACGCATCTCCCTCCTTGGGCCAAAGAGTAACCCAAGCAACAGAAGAAGAAAACGGTGGCGGCGGACCCTTGATAGTACCCATCACAACATGCTGAGACGAGTCATATAAATCTCCAAGCTGCTCAGGAGCCATGACCTTCTTATCATGCAGCTTGGCATCCCCATCGGCTGATCTCAAACGCAACACTCTAGCAAAGGTCCTCTTGGTCACCACGTACCACAGTTTATCGGTCATCCACCAAATTGCATCTTGTTTTTTATCAAAATAGAGAGTGGCATAAAATTGCATGATTACCTCATCATTCCAAGAATGCATAAAGCTCATAATGTCCTTCACCTTATGCCGCTCACAAATCTCGATGACTTCGTCGAAGATGGGATTTTGAGCCTCAGACATATATAGCCAATCAATCCTCTTCATCTTCATCACAGGATGCTCCATAGGCAGAAGAACTGTCTCATAAAAGTTAGAGTGGAACCTATTCCAGAACCGCTTGTCGACGTACTGATCTTGGTGAAACTCAAGCGGATCTTTGTTCCTTTGCGCAACTATGGCCTTCCCCTTGCCAGACCCCACACGATAGTCAACCACACGAAGTGGCATCATCTGACCTGGATATCTCCACTGAGGCTGAAGCTTCTCAAGGGGACCAATCGCCAACCTTGATTCTTGAAACTGCTTCTTTTTCTGCTCACGACGCCTAGCATGTTCATCCGCGGGATGTTCTTCGGCAGGAATCTCCTCGGGATCTACTTGAGGAGGTGCTTGAGCAGTAGGAGGACCCATGAGCAGATTTGCACGACCTTGACTTAGCTTCCTCACACCTTGCCTCTTCTTCTTGGGAGCGCCGGAAGGGGAGGAAGGAGGTGACTCAGGGCGCTTGCCGGCACCAGAACCTCCTTGGGAAGAAGACATCTAAGAGGAAACAAAGATTGGAGTGAAAAAGAGTTGCACGAAGGCAGAGTTCACAATTTATATTTTTGGGCCGAGAGGTACAACTCGGATACTCAGGACATTTTGTCGGACTGTCGGACAATTTATCCGGAGACTCAGGGATTTAGTCCGAGTGTCAGGGTTTTGTCCGGATACTCCGAATAAAATATCCGGAGACTCCGGGTTGAACAGATTCGAACCCAAAACCCTAAATTGCAAACAATGTGGGATTTCTAAGAGCACATTCTAGGGATTAACCAAGGGGGTGAATGAACTCTAACAAAGGAGCCCTAACCCTAGGTATTTCAAAGATCAAGAGAAGATTAGGGCAAAAGAAATCATACCACAAAGATGAACCACAAAAAACGAAGAGATGACGAGGGAGATCCTTCCCCAAGCCCTCCAAGGATGATCCGAAGGCTCCGGAAGGTGAGAAACACGTCGGAGATGGAGGAGAACCGGAGGGCGGCGGCTAGGGCGAAAGTTTGAGGTGGATGAGATTGAAACAAATGAGAGAAGAGAGAGAAAGAATGCCCCCCGCACGGGCTTAAATACCCACAGCCATCTCAGTCCGGACACTCCGGACATTTAGTCCGGATACTCCGGACAATTAGTCGGTCGTCCGGCCGGCATTTCGGGATCGGATTAGGAGTTTCAAGGATTTGAAGGGAAAGAATGACTTGAAGAATTGGGAAAAGAAGTCCTTAAGGGCCCTTTGCACGATGTGACTAGCGAACACAAAATCAAACTATCCATAGTCACATGTCATTGGGCACGATCCGAAGATCAGATATTTCGACCAACACAAAAAGATTAGAGAAAAAGACCAAATAAGCTTTTTCAACCCATTTTGCAAGCATCAATCAAAAGCGTTCACGTTTCAAGCCAAGTTGCGAGAATCAAGAATATTTAGCCCACTCCTCAATTCGCAAAATCTCTTTTCATCAAGAGGCTTGGTGAATATATCGGCTAATTGATCGTTTGTACTCACATATTGGATATCGATATCGCCTTTAGTGGAATGATCCCTTAGGAAATGGTGGCGAATATCAATATGCTTTGTACGGGAATGTTGGACGGGGTTGTTGGCAATTTTTATGGCGCTTTCATTGTCACACAAAAGTGGCACACGGTTATAGGTTAGGCCATAATCATTTAGTGTTTGTCTCATCCAAAGCAATTGCGCACAACAGCTCCCGACGGCTATATATTCGGCTTCTTTGTGGATAGGTCTGAATTTTGCTTCTTGGAAGACCAAGAAACAAGGGATCTACCTAAGCCGACAAAGCACGGAGGTACTCTTCCTATCCACCTTACATCCGGCATAATCCGCATCGGAATAGCCGACTAGCTCAAATGATGAACCTTTAGGATACCAAAACCCGAAATGAGGAGTGTGCACTAAATACCTCAAGATTCTCTTCGGCCACCATGTGGCACTCTTTTGGAGCGGCTTGCGTGCACACATGCACACACTAAGCATGATATCGGGCCTAGATGCACAAAGATAGAGTAAAGAGCCGATCATCGAACGATATACCTTTTGGATGACCGGTTTACCTTCTTTGTCGAGGTCTAGATGCCCGTTGGCTTGCATCGGCGTCTTGATTGGCTTGGCGTTCTCCATGCCGAACTTCTTGAGCATGTCCTTGATGTACTTTGTTTAGCATATAAAAGTTCCTTCCTTCAGTTGTTTGACTTGAAATCCGAGGAAGAACTTTAACTCGCCCATCATGGACATCTCGAATCTTTTAGTCATTATCCTGCTAAAATCCTTGCATAAAAGTTCATTAGTAGATCCAAATATAATGTCATCGACATATATTTGGCACACAAATAAATCATCATCGATATGTTTAGTGAAGAGAGTAGGGTCGGCCTTTCCGACTACAAACCCTTGATCGAGGAGGAAATCGCGAAGACACTTAAACCACGCTCTCGGTGCTTGCTTAAGCCCACACAGAGCCTTATGTAAAAAGTAGACGTGGTCCGGATGATCTGGGTCTTCGAAACCGGGTGGTTGCTCAACGTAGACCATTTCGGAGAGTGGTCCATTCAAGAAGGCGCTTTTCACGTCCATTTGATACAACTTGAAATCATGGTGAGTAGCAAAGGCAAGTAATATTCTAATAGATTCAAGCCTAGCTACGGGAGCGTATGTTTCATCGAAATCCAAACCTTCTATTTGCGTGAAGCCTTGAGCAACCAACCGTGCTTTGTTTCTAGTCACTATTCCGTTCTCGTCTTGCTTGTTCCGAAAGACCCATTTTGTCCCAATCACGTTTTGCTTGGGCCTTTCGACAAGCTTCCATACTTGGTTCCTCTCGAAGTTGTTCAACTCCTCTTGCATAGCCATCACCCAATCCGGATCTTGGAGAGCTTCTTCTACCTTGAGTGGTTCAAGAGAAGAGACAAAAGAGTAAAATTCACAAAAATTTGCAAGTCGAGATCTAGTGGATACTCCCTTGTTAATGTCTCCGAGTATGTTGTCGACCGGATGATCGCGTTGTATGCTTTGATGAACTCTCGGATGAGGAGTTGTTGTATTTATACGTTGAATAGGACCTCCGTCATCTTGAGAGGTGTTGGAACCATCTTGAGCTTGAATGGAAGAGGAAGGATCAACATTTGGAGCACTGATGTCCGGGGTTAAGTCCGGACACTCCGGAGATTTTGTCCGGATACTCCGAACATTATCCCGGACACTCCGGGTTGGGGTGCTCGGGATTGCATCTGCTCCACGGTTTTACCTCCCCAATTGCCAATTTCTTGATTGCTTCGCATGGAGGTTCTTCCTTTCAATTTCATCACAATTAACTTGTTCTACTTGAGAACCGTTAGTTTCATCAAATGTTAAATCACGCGAGATTTCAACTACACGGTGGTGTTATTGAAAACTTCGATATCGTCAACATTCGATCCATAACCAAGTAAAAATCCTTCATCTACTTTAGGAGCAAATTTAGAAGACTTAGCCTTTTGTTGAGGATGTAGCATTTACTCCCAAAGACTCGGAAGTAGGATACATTTGGCTTCTTCCGGTGAGGAGCTCGTCGCCGTCTTCTTTAGCAACTTGTGAAGATATAAATGGTTGGAGCTGTGGCACAGCGGTGTTGTGACCTCCGCCCGAATATGTCGGAGACCTTGTACTCGTCAAGCATCGTACGCGCCATCTCGATGAGGGTTCGATTCTTTCTCTCGGCTACCCCATTCTGTTGAGGAGAATAGGGAGCCGAGAACTCATGCTTGATGCCTTCTTCATCGAGAAACTCTTCAACACCCGTATTCTTGAATTCGGTGCCGTTGTCGCTCCGAATTTTCTTGATCTTGACGTCGAACTCATTTTGCGCTCTTCTCATGAATTTCTTCAAACTTCCTTGGGCTTCGCTTTTATCATGCAAGAAAAATACCCAAGTGAAGCGAGAAAAATCATCAACAATAACAAGACCGTACTTGTTTCCTCCGATGCTTATGTAGGCGATCGGGCCGAACAAGTCCATGTGTAGCATCTCCAACGGTCTTGAAGTGGTCATCACATTCTTGGCGGGTCTGGCTCCAACTTGCTTTCGACTTGACACGCGCTACACACCCTATCTTTCTCAAAAACGATATTAGTTAGTCCAAGGATGTGATTGCTCTTAATGAGTTTGTGAAGGTTCCTCATACCAACATGGGCAAGTCGGCGATGCCATAACCAACCCATGCTAGATTTAGCCATTAGGCACGTTTCAAGGTTAACTCTATCCGTAGTGAAGTCTACAAGATAGAGATTCCCTTTCAACCGTCCCTTAACGGCTATTGAACCATCATCCCTCTTAACGACATCCACACCCTTATCGCTAAACACACAATTGTAGCCCGCTTCACATAATTGAGCAACGGACAACAAATTGTAGCTTAGCGACTCGACAAGTAAAACATTGTTTATGTGAAACTCATTGGTAATCAAGATCTTACCTAAACCTACCACTTCACCTTTTCCGTTATCGCCAAAGATGATGCTTTCACTATTTTATCCATTGGCTTCCAAATGCGCGAACATTGCCCTTTCTCCGGTCATATGATGCGTACATCCGCTATCTAAGATCCAACTTGTTCCACCGGAGATGTAGGCCTACAAAATAAACTTTAGTTTTTGCTCTTTGGTACCCAAACTTGTTTAGGTCCCACGCGTTAGTGACAAGTGATTTGGGAACCCAAATAGATCGCACACTAGAAGCATTTTTGGGCTTACCCCCAATGTGATGAGCAACTACTCTACGAGGCTAGTCCTCTTAAGCACATAAGAAGCAAAGAAAGTGGATTGAGCCTTATATTTAGAGTTTGATTCCCCTTACTGAAGTGAATGGGCTTGTTCAAAGGCGCAACCACAATGTGATTTCCTTTGCCCTTGGGAGGACATAACCAAGCCCATGCTTCATGGGGTTACCTTTGCGCTACTGAGGAACTCCTCTAGTCCCTTGCTAGCCTTATAGGACTTTTGTAGTCCATCTTGAGCATTCCTTGAGCTTCTCATTTTCATGAGCAAGTACTTGCAAAGTCTCAAGGTTAGTGGTACAAATATCAATATTGACATTATAGCACCTAAGCGCATCCATTGCTAGTTGAAGGTAATGAAGAATTGGAGTTAATAGTTGAGATAATCGGAGGGCTATTCTTGAGATCAACAAGCTTCAACTCAAGAGCCTTGCAAGCATCTTTCGACTTCGCAAGTTCCTCTTCGAGTGAAGCGTAGGTGATCTCAAGACTAGTCACCTCGGATTTGGTTACCTTTAAGTTCTTAACCAATTCCTCATTCTTCTCTTTTTCAAAAGATAAGCTCTTCTCTAGCTCACGGTTTTTCTCCTTTTCGAGGATGAGTAAATCCTATTGAGCCTCAAGAGTAGCTTCCTTTTGTTCTACAATTTCCTCTAATTTTTCAATATCTTTTAAGAGCAAGTTTAATTTGTGAATGTCGAAATTCTTCATAGATTTAAGCACAGTGTTAATATCATCATCATCACTATCGCTATCGTGCTCATCTAGACATTCATTAGCAATGGAGGGAGTGGAGACTTTAGATGATACCTTGTGCCCCTTTGCCATAAGGCACATAGGAGCGTTGTCGTCATCGTCGCTCAAGTTGTCGAAGAGGCTCTTCGACGTTGTTGAGGTGGTAGGCATGGCGATGGCGACGGAGGTAATTCCTCCTTCCTCGTCTGACTCGGAGTCAGAGTCGGAGTCGGTGTCGGAGTTCCACTTCTTTCCAATGTAGGCACGACCCTTGCCCTTGTACTTCTTGCTCTTCTCCTTGTCTTTGCCCCGGAACTTGTCTTTCTTGTGAGACTTCTCATCTTTGCCTTCCTTATGCGGACACTCGGCAATGAAATGGCCGGTTTCGCCGCATTCATAACATCTTCTTGTGGAGTGTCTCCCTTTTGATTTTCTTCCATAGTTCCTTGATTGACCTCCTTGTTTGAAATTCTTCTTCTTGAAGAACTTGTTGAACCTTCGCACAAACAGAGCCATATCTTCATTTGTCAATGGACCACTAGACTCTTCGTCCTCACTTGTGCTTTCTTCGGCTTGGCGCGCAACTTTGACGGCTTTGAGGGCAATACCTTTCTTCTTGCCCGACTTGAGTTCTTCAACAACTTCAGCTTCCTTCACCATCATCTCGTCCATCATGAGCCGGCCAATGACGTCATGAGGTGTCAAAGTGTCGAAGTTGGGCCGGTCTCGGATCAACTGAACAAGGTTGCGGTTGGTGGGAGTGATCACGCGAAGTATTATCTTCACCACGGCCTTGTCAGAAAGATCAGTGCATCCAAGACCTTTTGCTTGATTTACAAGCACCATCAAGCGGTCAAACAACTTTGTGTATGATTCACCATCTTCCAAGGTGAACCGGCTTAGCTCACCAATAATGAGCTCTATCTTCGATTCTCGGACGCTGGACACTCCTTCATGACTGACTAGGAGTCTATCCCAAATAGCCTTAGCTTCCTCGAGTCCATCGACTCGGTTGAACTCGGAATCACTCAGGGCGTTGAATAAGGCATTGACTGCCAAATCATTGAAATGTTGATCTTTATCTTCTATGGGAGTGAGATTGTTCGGATCAACTGGCTTGAAACCTGTTTGCACAATCTTCCAAATAGACGGGTGAAGCGATCTCAAGTGCAACTTCATCTTATGTTTCCATGCCGCGTAGTGAGTGCCATCGAAATGAGGCGCTCGGCCGGTGGGCACGGAGACATAGGATGAGAGCTTGAGACACCAAGAGAGGAATAATCAAATGGAATAGCAACCCGACACGGTGTCCCCAACCTTGGTTTGGTTAGGGTCTTGATAGTCTTCTCTATTTGCGACATATTAATTCTCCGGCGGTTAAGCCAAACTAAGGAGATTTGGCTCGATACCAATTGAAAGGACCGATATGTCGCCTAGAGGGGGTGAATAGGCGTATTGAAATTTTGCAATTAAATAAAATCTCCGAGACACGAGTCCGGATGTCAGAGATTTTGTTGGATAGTCCGGACAAATAGTTCGGATAGTCCGGACAAATTGTTGAGTGTCGGGTTAATTATCCGGATACTCGGATTGAACGACTCGAGGAAGGATTTTAAATCTTTGCAAGATTTCAATAATCTAGTGAATGCAAATACTCTAAATGATGTCGGTAGCTAATAAAAATATGGATCTAGAGCCAAACACAAAGAGTAAGTAGATCGGGGCTTCTAAAAATCCAACAACAACACCAAACCCTAGCTCAAGCCAATGAAGAACACAAGACAATGATTTTTTACCGAAGTTCGGATTCTTGAGGGGAATCCTACGTCTCCGTTGAGGAGGCATAAAGCCCGGGTCCCTCTTGACCTCTTTCCTCCCGGTGTTGCACAAAGCACTCGCGGTTCTTCACTTCTTGCCTCTTTCCTTTCGGAGGCGAGGCTTGCCTTCCTGCAGACGAGCAGGGCTCTCCACACAAAGTCTTGGAGGCTCCGGTGACTCCTTGCCGTCTAGGAGCCCTTCAAACTCCAAGAGTAACAAATACGCCGCTAAATCAACTTGGAGGATGAACTTGTGCTCAAGAATCAACAAAGCAAGCTCAAAGCACTTAAATCCCCTCTTTTCTCCCCAAAGATTCAAACCAAATCAAAGATTCAAGTGGGGAAAAGAGGCTAGGGCTCAAGAGAGTGAGAGAGTGAGCTTGGGAATTGAATGCAGCAATGAATGAGTTGGGCAACGGTTAGATTTGGAGTGAGGGCTTAAATAGCTCTCCCAAAATCCAACCGTTACAAGTGTTCTGCGCACAGTCCGGACTGTCCGGACATTTTCTTGGATACTCGGACAATTTCCTGAGTGTCCGAACTAAATGTCCGGAGACTCCGGACTTACCAGAGAAAAAAGCAACCGAGGACCCTAGCTCGGAGTATCCGGATTTAATCCCCGGATACTCCGGACATTTTCCCCGGAGTGTCCGGACTAAATGTCCGGAGACTCGGACCGACCTCCTCGGCCAGAGTACCCTTTAATAGGAAATGCCTTGTTTAAAAATCTTTTGAGATGCAATTTTCATCCTATGAGCACAAGCATATCCTAAAAGCGATTTTCCGTCGTATCCCCTTAATAGTACGGCTATCCTTAGACTCAATAAAATAAAAGAAATTCAACTAAAGTCTTGATGCCGCCTTTTTCAAATTTAAATATGGTGGGGATCTCCAATCGCCTTTCCACCGATGATATCTCCTTGATAGCTGCATAGAATCTCACTTGCACCGTTAGTATACGAAATTGTGTTGCCATAAATCACCAAAACACATTGAGGGGCCTAGATGCACTTTCAGTGAGATCCTCTTTCATTTTTTTGAGGCAATACACCAAGTAATGGATGTAGTGTTGGGCATGTATGCAAGCAAAAGTATATGTTATATAGCAAGACATAAGCTGAATGGTAAGTAAGAGTTGTAGGGATTACCATAAATAGAGGGTATCGATAGAAATAACGTCCTGGGTTGGGATCCCTAGCATCAGTAACTTGCACAACAGTGTTGAGGTCATGCTTACATTTCGACTAGTTCAGGGAGTGGAGTGGTTGGCCTTCGTAGATTAGATCTTGGAGGGTGTATCTTGTTCGAATGGAAAAATCTGGGATGGAGTGATCGGGGTCAAGCGGACCGTAGATTGTAGTACTATCAAGGCAAAGGTCATGACCTCGAAACCATGAAGAGTCAGGGTCTTGAGGTGATCTCTGACCTAGTCTTCCCGTCTAACCCTCCCATGGCTCGAGCTTCCTCCACTATCTGTTATTGCAATGGAGTGGATATTGGGGTAGGAAAAAATGTGCTGCTTGGGTGGTTGGTGGTTTTATACGTCACTTTGACGTGAAAAAGCGGGCTCCAGCATATTGTTGTTTCAGTCTGAGAAAGCGATGGGCTGCAGCGTGTTGTCACTTCGCTCTGAGATAAGCAGTGTGTTATCACTTTGGTCTGAGAAATCAATAGGCAGCGTGCTGCCTTGTCGGCTTTTTAGGCCGCTGTGACAACAGGCTTGCATCAACTTTGTTATGCTGATTTGACAACACACTTCTATGAGTACTTATATCGGACTGACAATACTGCTAGCAACGTATTGTTCAATCAGACTGAAAAAACTAAAAGCAGTGGACAGAGTGTTATGACTTTAAAGGTGAAGAATGCTTTCAGTATTTCAGAACAATCGTTAGTACGAGGAAATAATTACCACATAGGTAAGTTAACGAGGCCCATAAACAAACTGGCACGAGTAGTCTAATCCGGATATGATCGATCGGCAACTTGTCGGTGAGACGACGACTTGTTTCAGGTTTACCGGGGATTCGGTAGACTGGTGCGACCTACCAACGGTGGAGATGAAGTTCACAAGAACCACCCTGAAACTGCCGCCGGGGAATGTGTCTCACCAACGATCAACCGGTCTAATTTGTTTGGCGTTTCAGCCAGATGCTGCTGGCGTGAGAGGCGTCCAAATTCTAGGGAATAAGGCAACAAGATCATTCAGGCTTGTGTATGATCTCCAATCCACAAAGTTTGGCTCGGCCAACCCATCCGTGTTCGAGCTTCACTCGGCGCGGGCGCGCGTGAGTCGAGTGCAGTGTATGGGTGAGTGCGTGTGTGTGCGTGGATGAGTGTGTGTACGTACTTGTAGATTAGCTGTTGTTGTTTCTTTTTTAATAAATGTTAGAGTTACTGGCCAATTTTCAAAAAAAAGATAACAGAATCCTAGTACTATTTTTTTTAGAGGAATCAATCCTAGAACTAATAGCTGACTGGAACTAGTACTTGTTTTTTTCCCTGATATTGCAATAAGAGTTCATTATAACGTTGTGCGCTTCTCTAATTTGGAAGCATCATGTTCTGTTACATTTGAGTTCCGAGCCTTCCTGATTCCTAAATAGAGAATGGAGCTTGTATTTATTCCAATTTTTGCAATTCTTATTGTTCTTTGCATGCACTCTTTTTTTTAATCTAAGTCGTTATAACTCAGGTCCGCTAGATGAATGGTTAGATGTTTTTCTTTAAACAATAACATCCGATAGCTGCTATAGTTCAACTTAGTTAAGGTCCATTAAATTAAGGGGCATATGTTTTGTTTTTTTATGAGAATTTCTAACATCTTTTTTTTGTTTTTAGCAACTCTCTTAAGACATGTTATGAGCTTTTAATGTATAATAGATAGATGTGATAAGGGTAGTCCCAATCCATAGTTTTCATAAGTAGTGTCTAAAGGAGAGAGAGAGCAATAAACCAATGCATAGTTTCCTAACCTATGGTTTCTATGAGCAGTGTCTAGAGGAGAGAGAGCAATAAACCAATGCATGCACCACAAACACAATTTGATCAGCGCGCAGAAACGTCCAACCCCGATTTTGCTCGTTTCTTGCATCTTGGTGCTCGCGCCAACCCAGTTTCTTGCATGAGACACGGTTTCTATGTTTTTCCTTCTCTCCCTTCTTTAATTACTATACCACATCAGATTTTTGCTTAGTTGGCAGCGTAATTAATTCTATGAACACTAGCTGAGGTGGAGGGTTGGGACTGTCTTAAGCCCTGTTCTATATTCGACATTATTGAATGTTAAAAGCCTCTTTATTTTTTTAGAATCGTAAAAGATCTGCGTGTTTTTTATTAACAAGGGGCTCCGGTTGGTCAGAGCTCACCGGTTACAAGCACACTAAGGTACCTATCACAATGAAACTTTATTTTTCCTCGAGAATATGCAGAAGGCCTGTGCATCATTTCATCAATAGAAAAACAAAGATACAAAGTTAATCTTGCCTCATGGGGCACAGAATAGGCAATCTGCCGTGTTACAATAGCGTAGTCTCAAAACAAAAATGGAAAACGAAGCAGGGAAGTAAGGAATGGTTCACAGTGAAAAGTTAGGGCATGCCATGCAATCTTCCCCTCAGGGGATTGTACTCATTTATATAGCCATGTACAGGGAGGTTGAAACAACCAGATTAGGATTGACTTGAGATATGTTAGGGATAGATGTATGGCACAATAACTGAAGCAATACAGTGCATTGTTTTCCGTGGTTTTTTCTGATACCATTTGTTAGGGTTTGTAGATCAAACACATGCACAAAAGGGACATAAAGATTTTTACGTGGAAAATCCTTGCGGAAAAAAAACGACGGGAGACACAATGCACTATTTGGTTCAAGAATTATAAGTATATAGGAAGGAGTCCAATTCTAGAAAGAGTTTGGAATCCGAGATTAGCCAGTTTGGCATTATATAGCCAGTTTGGAATCCGAGATTAGGAAGGAGTCCAAATCCAAGTACATAGGGTGGCATTATAAAGATTTTGAGGAATCCGATTTTATCTCTAACAAGATACATGGAAACAAAGCAGAGATAAGACATTGTCTTTCCATTGGTGATTTGTCAGCTTTGCAAACTTCATCTATACAAGGGGCTCGACAGAACATGAGAAATGATAGCTTATATTACTGAAACTTCGTCACAGCCGGCCCACTTTCTTAGAAAGCATTGGTCACCCCAAATGAAATTGGGTTGGGCTGCACATTGGCAGGAGTTTCAGCTACAAGTGGTACAAATCCTGGGTTCAGCTAAAAAAAAGACAGGTACAATACTGCGCATTCCAACATGTTTTCAAGTTCCAAAGCCGAACATTTTGGTGGTCCTTTCCACGCAGCCCTTGTATGTCAATGTCAGTCTAGCCTTTAGCTTTTAATCTTAACTTGCAATGCCAAATGCATCACAGATTCCAGAACCACTTTGCATGGTAGCACTCCAAAGGTACTAGGCTAGTATGAAAAGAGGTGACTAAAAGAACGAGGAGGAGCTATGATTTCCCAGCTCATTGGTCCCGGATAGCATAAACAGTAAAGAGTGACATAGATTAGTTAGCTGTCCATGCATGTCTCAGAGCTCAGAAGGATCAAAGAGCCAGTGCTGCGTTCAGCCTGGAGCAGTAACACCTTTCGGTTAACCTACAGACGCTCTACTACATTTCTATATCCTGCTGATACTTCTGAAGGAATTATGCCCTGTTACTGACATATCGTGCGAATGCTCCTCCCCTAGTGTCAAAGATAGGGCTGGATAGGGCTGGATTTGTAATGCATTGAGACAGCTAGCCATATTAAGACATAACAAATTAAACTGAACCATGGATGCCGCTCACGATTTGCTGTCTAGTCACCCATCACATTTTGCAACGAAACAATAGCTTATTAGAGTCTTAGATTGACCTTGAATAGCTGTTTCCTATCGTTTTCTGTCCCGGGATGAGGCCTGAAATAGGTAACTGAAGAACCCAAACTTACCTCGTACAATTTTGGCATCGATTACCATCCTTCTGAATAAAGCAACAGTGGAGTCTCAAAAATAATAAACAAAAGAATAGCATCAGGATTGCCATTCTTAACCTCTGAAAATAATGGTATTAAATCTTGAACAAATGGCGTGTAGAGTGCACCTTGAGCTGTCTTGCAATTGCATGAAGCACTCGCAGTGACAAACTTTTATTTGACTTTTTTCTCAACAACCAGCCAAGTACCAGCCACCAGGAGCTAGTAGCCTAGTACTACGGTGGCATATATCAGAATGCTCTTACAAAGCTTAAGTGTCACGCATGCATGCTGCTTTGGCAAGGATTAAATGCCTCAACTTAAATTTGCTGGCATCTTTGGTTAGCCAAATAAATGGCCAAACACCAAGTTAAAGACTTCATCAGCTCTTGTTGGCTGCTGGGCCTGTTCCTCAGAAATGCTACTGTTGGAGCATAAACTCCAAACCTGAAGCTTATTTCTGAACTCCTTTTGCTATGGGTTAAGAACTGCTGCCAATTCTGAGGCGACCACATACCCAGCACGTGATGGGGGCAGAAGAATCCTATGTCGTCTTCACTTCTGTTAGTGAGCTAGCAGGTCTTGTCTCAGCATAATGGAAAGCCTTCAGTCCTATATCCTCTTCATTTCTGATATTAATGTGCTAGCAGATCTTGTCTCTGCCACCTTAAAATTTATTGCTCGCTCCCATCAGGTGGTGAGTGGCACGGCGTCTTTCTCCTCGCACTTTCATAAAAGGCGCATGTTCAGATGAAAAGTAACAAAATGCCTTTGAAATTTGAACTTGGTCTGTCAAGTCAGGAAGTTGTAGAATTCTGCATTCAGTTCAGTGAACAACGTGACATTTATTAAGATAAAAGGTTTCTTCCACTCGAGTACTGAATTTTATCATTTTTATGCTGGATGGACTGCTTTGAGTACAAATCAATTCAACATGTCAATAACAAATCCTTGTATAAATCATGATGGTGCATGTATTTTATTACTTTGAGCCCATTTATGTTGCACTCTTAACCTCTGTTCCTTTGCAAAAAAAATCTGACTTCGCCGCGCAAGTAAGAAGGACAGAGCAGACCGTAGTTAAATCATGTGGGCTCAAAAGGAAAACCAGAATACCTAACATCTCTCAAAGAGAGCTCAAAATAGTACCTATTTTGAATTTAGGGACTCTCCTATTTTTGGGGTCTATTTTGAGGACAAAGTCAAAGAACATCCCTAAATCTCTATTTTACTTTTTCTCCTATTTTGACATATCCGCTATGTATAATCTTAATTTGACACCACTAAAATTCAATCAAAATATTTGTAATACATAAAACATAAGCATATTAACATTTACAATTTAAAACATGATATTTAAAATTTAAATTTAAAATTTCAAAACATGATATTTAAAATTTAAATTTAAAATTTTCAAAATTTTAAATGAATCAGATGATCTGTATTGATTCAACTCATCCAAAGAAAGACACTTCAATTTACTGAACTAATACAAGCCATCCTTCACTTAACTCCCTATTTTAAGATTTAGATTTGGTTTAGAGCAGAATAGAGTGAGGAGGCAAATTTAGGCCTCCTAATTTTAGGGGATTAAGACTGTTGGATCTGATTTTTATTAAAGTCCTATTTTAAGGTTTACATTGGTTTAGACTCACGAGATGCTCTGACAGTCATATCACACATCCCCATTAAAAAACAAAGCAACACACTTCTGGCAGTTAATCTCATCTCTTTCTTTCTCGAACGGAAGGGGCCCAGAACGAGTTGGAAATGCGTAGACTTTCTTTGATGGCAACGCTTAACTAGGGGTCCCCTTAACTAGAGGAGAAACGCACGCGTGAACGAGAAGCGAGGAGCATAGCCATCCATGTGTGCATAATAGGCTAAAGGAGGAAGGGAGCAGTAGGTGCAGGAGAGGAATGATGATCCCATCCCACCCCGCCCTGACCCTCTCTTCAATCCAACTCCACCTCCACAAGAATAGGATTCGTTATCCACCAAACAGTCCAAGAGATTTGATATTTTCAAGTTAAAAATTGCATCATTTTTGGGCTAAAGTTCCCATCTTTGAGCTAGAACTCCGTCCTTTTTCTGTCCATTTCGCGACGCTCCAGTTGTTTCTTTCCCAATACTATTCATTCATTTGTTGCCATTGCATTGTGGATTTGGACCACGCGCACCACCACAACGGATCCCCTTCGATCCCGTCCCAACAATCGCAATCTCCAATCGGAAGCAAACAGAGAAGAAATCCTAAATAGCAATTCACCAAGAACTCCACTACAAGACTCCCCCAATCAATTCTTGCTGCATTTGGCCCACTCCACCATCCCAGACATCCCAAGAAGCATCCCTCAAATCGCCCCCAAATCGGTCCTACGCCGCACCGGATTACAGCTCATAATAGCCAAGAATTAGAGCAGACGCGAAAAGGAGGAAGCAATGACGGAGGTGGCGCTCCTCCGGGGCCCGACCAACCTCGCTTCCCCCACAAGCCGCGCCTCCTCCCTGCGCTATTTAGCCAATGCCGATAGCGACGTGCTCCAGAGAAGCAGCAGCCCGGAGAGCCCTACAGGATCTGCAGG
Source organism: Guadua angustifolia (assembly GCA_036346375.1). Taxonomy (NCBI): domain Eukaryota; kingdom Viridiplantae; phylum Streptophyta; class Magnoliopsida; order Poales; family Poaceae; genus Guadua; species Guadua angustifolia. The sequence goes on along the minus strand of CM070520.1, from coordinate 52,697,982 downwards.
AAGCCCAGGACTCCAAGAACGTCAGGAGCAAGAGGTACAAGGATCGGAGGAGGAGGAGCGGTGGTCGTTCTTGGCGTTGCTGCTTGCGCTGCTGCGGAAATCGCTGCTCGGGTGCAGGGCGGAGGGCGGTGACGGCGGCGGCTGCGGGATGGAAATAGGGTGGCCGACGGATGTGCAGCACGTGGCGCATGTCACGTTCGATAGGTTCCATGGATTCCTGGGGCTCCCCGTCGAGTTCGAGCCCGAAGTGCCCCGCCGCGCTCCCAGTGCGAGGTCTGTCACTCTGTCTCATGTTCATCAGTCGGTATTAGGCTCAAGCTCTGAATGATGTGGACCATGTGGTTGCTGTTCTGAATTCAAAGGTTTCTGAACACTCACTTTTCATTTCCAATTTGAGTTTGAATTTCGTAAGGATGATTTTTTCCCTTCCTTTTGCATATGGTGGTGTTTCCAAATGAACTGTTGCAGAAAGATTTGGTATCTGTTAAAATATTTTAGAAACAATAGCTCTTTTTGTTATAAGGCCTGAAATTTAGTTGGTGTTGGCCTGAAACAGGGATTTTATCACTTCAGTAGTTTTCGCTTTTCAGCATTTAGATGGCACTGTTTGCGTATTTTGGTTGTGATTTTAATCACGGTAAAAAGGTTGTATATTTTGGTTCGCATTGCAACCTGCTTTGATCTGATTTTAATAATTTCAGGTGGAACTTAAACTCCATTTGAATTATGCGTGTATTATACTCCGGTTGGGCTTGGTGTTTCTGTTGGTGCTTGGTAGCCTTAGCTGGATTTGAAATGTGGTAGATAAACTGTGTACGTCTTGATGATGGATGGGCTTTGGACCACCACTCTGTAGAAAGAGTTTGTGTCATGTTTTCTCCACGTTCCATTAATAATTGGCCAATCATGTCTCTACTCTCTAGATGTCCTGATATCTGATAGTGTCGCACGAATTTGTTGTAGCTGCTTACCTCATAAAATTCAGTAAAAATAATTATGCTTTCAGCTTTACATGAAGTTGTAGAGGGAACTGTTGTGTTGTTTTTGCTTTCAAATGAGGCTGATGGGCTAGGTATAATTCAATTGAAACTGTCGTCTTTGCATACATCTTCTCTTCCATTTGCAGCCAACCCTCACTATACCTACCCCAGTAATGAAGAGGAATCTTCATTTGTTATAATTAGAGAAACAAAATAGGCAGTGCTACATTTGAATTTTTTCAAAGCTTTTGCATTTTATTTTAAACCATCTTGTTCACTTGCTTCCTTAATTCCTGGCGTTTACAGTGGTAGCATTTCACCCATCTTCCTTTACTGTCCCCATGACTCTAATCATATTTTGACTTGTAAGCAAATCCACAAAAGAAAACATTTAATATGCATGTATGAAATTATGCATGATTATTTTAACTAGTAGGTAACTCGTGCATCCGCACGGGCTAGCTTCTTAGATAAAGTCACTTGGATCTACTAATTTGGATTGTACTTGATAGCCGTTATAATTTTAGTTTGTTAGATGGACGCTAAATCTTTTTCTTTTCTCTATTAATGTGAAAATTTTCTCATAGTTCATAATTAGTATAGTTAATAGATTATATTACTAATTTTAATAATTTAGTAATTTAGCATTGTAATTCGCATACAAATCAAAATTTTAAGCATCCTTTAATTTATTCCTAATTGTATACTTCTCAATTGTTCTTTTGGTGGATTTTTTTCAATTTAGGCTGGAATTCATATAAAAATCTATATTCTATTTTTATTTATTATTGCTCAAAATTTTATTTTTAGCTTTACTCTTACAATGCAAATAAAATTGCTAATTTTTTATTTTGAATTTTAGTTAATTTGGCTTGTCCTTGATATATTAGGGATTTTGCAATATCATTGGATGATCATTTGCAATATCAACTTAATCTATCCTCTACATCATGCAGAAAATACATAGCAATAAACTTATATCATTGGATGATCATTTGCAATTATTAGTCTATGACTTTACAAAATTTTATTATTCGACTTTACAAAATTTTTTTAGGGTGTATTTTTTAAGCTTTAGGTTGGAATTCATATGAAAATTTATATTTTCATTTATTACTATTCTAAACTATTCCTAATTGTATACTTCTCGATTGTACTTTTGGTGGATTTTTTTTCAATTTAGGCTAGAATTCGTATAAAAATCTATATTCTATTTTTATTTATTATTACTCAGAATTTTATTTTTAGGTTTACTCTTACAATGGAAATAAAATTGCTAATTTTTTATTTCAAATTTTAGTTCATTTGGCTTGTACTTGATATAGACTCGCTGCGTCAAAAAAGCATAGGACGTATTTTTTAATGGTCTTGTGCATAAATATATATTGTGTTTTATATTCCAATATAAAATTAGTGTGGTCTCCCTCTATACCACTAATAAATATCTAACTTTACTTTATATCCTCTACATACATGTATTGAATATAGCATAGCAAATATGGATAATAATTAGGGATTGTGCAATATAATTGGATAATCATTTGCAATATCATCTTAGTCTATGTGTCAAGAGAAAATACACCTTATAAACTTGGACAGGGATTTGGCTTGTACTTGAGATAGACTCATTATTTTAATTTGCTAATTTTGTTTAATTATTATTCCAAATTCTTGATATTTATGTATTTATGACATAATTTTGTTGAATCTAATCTGATTAGGAGGAAAATAAAACCTTTAATGGTGGATGTGGATTCAAACTCTTACCTGTTTAGTTCAAATTTGAGCTAAATCCTAAAATTTCCCAAAGAAATCCCCCTCATCCAAACAAACCCTAAAGGAATGCCAGATACTGGACAAAAATATTATAGGAATTCTGTTGATTGACCTAGGAATATAAGAAGTAGATTATTACATCATCTGTTATTTAGGAAGATCGAAGAACTGTTGGGAGTTTCATTATTTACTAATGATATAAGTTGTCTTGATTAAATGATTCATTCACCTTTCTCCTTTTTTTTATCATTTGTCTTCATTTGTTTGTTGTGTGTTGTAGACTTTAGTGGCTTGACATATTAATTTTCTGCTTTGCTTTCCTTTCTGACTTATACTAGGAAAGAGCAGAAAGAATAAGGAAAGCACATAGGTATATTGTATATTGTTTTCTATTTGGAGTTCTAGGATGTGGGTTGTTAGTACTAGACAATCTAAAAAGAATAGATAAAATGATTCTGTATCCAGTTTCTACTTTATGGAAGGATGGGAGTCTTGTGCCTCCAAAAGAAGATAAAGTGGCACGAACACCTACTGTCAATCTTCAAACTGAAGGATTGCACGTATACTATCAATAAAACTGCAGCATATGGGATGTGCTCAATCAATAGTTGGAAGACTTCTGGACTGAGTAAAGTTCCCAAAAGAAAATGAAAATAATTTCCTGGGATAGTTTATACACTCGAGTTAGCAAACCAGTGTGCTCAGCACCTATGTAATAATGCTAATTTTCTTTACTTCTTTATACTGATGCCAAAGTTTTTAGGCATGCAAAGATTTGAATTGGTCCAGGTATATTTTATAAGAATGCAGAGGTGTTCTTGTGTACCATCTTAATTGTTAAAATATGGTTCTTTAAAAGATGCCTTGACCTGTCTTCAAAATAAAAAAGATTCCATGATCTATTTTGCTGTGATAATGCGTACTTTTTAGCAATATAGATTATTAGTTCTTGTTCATGTTTACTTTAGCTTTTGGTATTCTTCACAGCTGATTGAGACTTGAAAATTGAAATGCAGTGCTAGTGTATTCGGAGTTTCAACAGAATCAATGCAGTGTTCCTATGATTCCAGAGGAAACAGTGTTCCAACGATTCTCTTGATGATGCAAAGACGTCTTTATGAACAAGGCGGTCTTCGGGTGTGTGTTTTTAGCATTTAAGTTGATTAGCACTTGTTTTTTGTTTGTGCCTTGCTGGCAGTAGCTTTGTTCTGAGTTCTGACCAAATAAATGTCATCTTTTTTGTACTTTGCAGGCAGAAGGTATTTTTCGTATTAACGCAGAGAACAGCCAGGAGGAGTTTGTGAGAGACCAGTTAAATAGTGGAATAGTGGCGGATGGCATTGACGTCCACTGTTTGGCAGGTCTAATCAAAGTAAGCTTCTATCATATAGCTTATGTGATTCTATTAACACCAGTATTCTGATCCGACTATTGCACAAAGATATTTTCACAATATTATTTGTCAGTAAATACAAACTTGTGAACATGCTGTCAGCAATCTTCTGTTGGAGAGTCTAACCTTGCTTTTGGAAGAAGTTATGGGTTTATGCTCTTGACTAGCTTTACTTGCCAAGACACACAAACTTGATGACAAAAGCATATTCTCAATCCATATATTTTATCATCCTTTTCAGGCCTGGTTTAGGGAACTGCCTAGCGGGGTGCTGGACTCAATCCCACCTGAACAGGTGATGCAATGCCAATCTGAAGAGGACTGTGCTCGTGTTGCCAAATGCCTTCCGCCGGCTGAAGCAGCCTTACTTGACTGGGCTGTTAATTTGATGGCTGATGTTGTCCAAGAAGAGCAGATAAACAAAATGAATGCTCGCAATATTGCTATGGTTTTTGCACCAAATATGACTCAGGTAATGCGTTGTCCTAATAGCAGACTAGCAATATTCAGTTAGGTGGATGCTAACTGTCGCACACATGTAATGCAGATGGCAGATCCTTTGACTGCACTGATGTATGCAGTGCAAGTGATGAATTTTCTCAAGTTGCTAATACAGAAGACCCTCAAGGACAGAGAAGAGTCCAATCTGGAGCATGGGTCTTTGCCCCAAAAGGACCCATCTGATGAAAATGGGCATCAGAAACCCAGCTTCCCGATTGATTCTTGTCCTGAGGAAGGATCCAAGCGCCTCTCTTTCATCAGCGAGGAGCCCCTTCTGAACAGTCCTGCACACAGCACTGAAGACAAGCCCAATGAGACTAATCCTGCCGAAGGAGACTCTGCAGCTTCTGGCCAGACAAGTGAAGTCCTGACGAGCATGGATGGCTCCACTAGCTGCCCCCAACCTGCTCTTGTTGCTCCGGCTGCTACTGATGCTTCCATCGCCACCACTGTGAGCTCACTACAAGGCAAGGGAAGCCGTAGCCTGAATAGTAGGAGGACCAGAAAGGGCAGGGGGCAGTCTGGAACACGTGCCATTCCTCTAGGTGAGAAATCAAGAGGTGCGAGCATTGTGAGCCGGATAAACTCCAAGGTTGAACGGATCGAGGCATGGAGATGAAATCAGATGTCATCGCCGTTGCTGCTGTTTGATAGATCACTGACCCGATGTTTCCTGAAAATAGGACCGAGAACTGTGTGCTTCTGCTATTTTGCATTTTTGATGTGCGCATCATTTTCTGTTGGATCATGATCGTTGTATTTTGAGATTCATTCCCCATCTACACTAACTTTTGTATCTTGCTTATGAGTACTTCTTGTCGTTGAGTAAATGAAAAAGACATCGCCGCTTTCCTTTTGTACATAAATTTCTTTAAACGCCTACGTTCTACAGTGTCTGAATATTCAGGGATGTTGCCCTTGTTCTCATTGTATCGCGCCTTATTCTGGTGCCTATCTTTCATTGCTTTGGATAGGTCAACTGTCAACCCACTACAATCTTTTGAGAAAGAATTATGGACGTAACGGTTCATATCATCCTTATTTTCTATTTCGAAGGTAAATAAATAGACAGTGTGCTTAATTCAGATAAAAAAATAAAAGCCCCTGCATTTGTGTCTTGTTTGGAACTACCCTTGAGCTTGCTGCAATGAAGAAAATTAAACATTCTTTTAAGTTTTAAATAAGCAAAAAACATAATTTTCCTATACCGAACTGTCTTAACTGAACTTTCAACCATGGTATTCATGCCATTTCGTTGCATCAGATAGCTTTATTCTACCTCTTCTCCTCCATGCTTTTCGTTTGATGAATCCACCGTAAGATATTCCGGTATTCACAATGAAGAACACTGTGTAAACATGCGAGACGCCAATTGCCGTCTCTTTCAGACAATTAGGCATGCTTCAGAAAGAAAGTTCAGACAGTTATTGGTAGCTAAGAAACACAGTTTTCACATTGCCTTCTGCCTGTTCAGCTACGAATGGGTCGAATTGCTCTTTGTTGCAGTGACAGTCACATCCTTTATTCCCTGTCGGTCTTCCAAGTAACAAGTAAACTACTGGTTGCAGAAAACCATCACGCCATTATCAACCGTTTCTTGCACCACGTCAAATCAGAATTTGTTTGGGCAGACTGATTGGTATGCTGATCTTATTTTTTGAACGGAAAATGGCAGGAGTTCTGCCATGCATTAAAGAGGGAGCAAAGTACAACTGAACAAGAAGCGAAAACAAGGGAATACCTAGAACTAAGGGGATCACACTTGCAGGAAGCTCTGGGAAACAGCGGGAAAAAACAAATAGCGAAACACTAGATAAGCTCAACAGAGGAACACTAACATGAAAGCCAAGAAAGACCAAAAGGGCTGAAGAATCCCCGCTGCATGAGAGGCGGGCACCGCGCTCTCCCGCCTTTATGGCGAGGGACTCCTACAGGTGCAGATCGCCATTTTGAAGGGGGACCTGTCGCATCGCCGCGCGTGCCGCATTAACTTCCTCGACAATTCTGTTGAAGACCGAGATGAAGAGGTGATACATGTTACTGAAGATTCGAGCATTTCTTTCTTTCCACAGATTCCAGAACGTGTATATGACGAGGCGTATGCTGATCTTATCAGAGTTTCCATCCTGATCTATAAACTGAAGCAATTTGTGCCAACTGCCAAGTACACAGAAGCATGGATCATGCAAGCCAGCCACTGCAAGATCACCATCACGAGAACAGTTCAACTCCTGTTCCAGAATCAGAACTGAAGCAATAGGTTCCAAATACAAATTTCATTGACCCAAAGATATCTACGTGAGCAGCATTATTGCACATTTTTACCTGAAAATTTCCATTCCTAACGTGTGCAGCATGCAAGCCACTACTAAGATTCTGAGATTTCTGAACTCCCTACACTTGTGCGTGTGTTGTGGTGACGGTCATACAAATAAAACTGAATGCACACTTGTGCTTTTGCAGGCAAAAATAATAGGCCTCTTCTCAAGTTGCGGTACTGTGTTCAATCTCATTTATTAGGATGTAGGTAATGGAAGAAGAGCATTGGCAAGAGACTAAGGCCGTCTGGTGGTTGTGGTGGATGAATGGATAAGAAACCTCTAAAGATTACCAGGTATTCGGTGAATCCAAAACTGTGAGTGAATTAGGAAAAATCTATAATACCCTGATGAATGATAGGAAAAGTCTAAAATACCCTTGAGAAATGGATGGTTAGATTTAATTTCTTCTACCACTAGTTTACCTATGTTATCTACTGTAAAATTTCTCTAAAACAAAACCACAGGACATATATTCAAATTCCAGTGAATCTGGAATCTAGCCAGAAAACAAGGTGCCACTGCCACTCTACCACACCACCCGAGCTAGTTAACAGTTTTTTTAGAGGAAGGAGGGGGTCAATAGTTTATAAAAATAATGGGAGATTGGCGCCACTGACACTCTTTAAAATTCGTGATTCACTTTTTGACACCCTGACCCACTGTCATAGACTCAGATAGACCTACATGTCATAAACACATCATAAAAAACCAACGAATTGAATGTCACTAGACTAATTTTTCCAAAATAATAGCGAACACCTTGCTGGGTCTATGTTTAGGCTTGAAATCTGTTTAAATTTTGATTTTTCTAGAGGAGGTTAAAGTTTGATTGTGAAATGGATAGGCCGGTGGACAGGTGTAGGGTACAAGGGTGTTTGTTCTCATCCACTCATATCCATCTTTAAGATCGACACGGTGTATCTTATTTAATCAAATTATATAAACATGTGTGCATTAAGTGAAAAAGCATGTGACTACACTATGTAAGACCCTAAAGCCTCTGCAAAATTACTGTGTGTATATATACACACATATACATATGTATATAAGAAGCCTAAATGGAGCCCACGGTGTCTGGGTACCATGATTTCAAATGCGCAAATTCAAATCATATTCGAGTATATTTTTTAAAATTTTCAGTTGTAGGGCATATACCCATCTTTAAAAATTCAAATGAAACTCATATCGACCGGCAGAACATAAGCGCCATGGACGCCACACCCGCCGCTGACACCTGAGAGAGGTGGGTAAGAGGGGAGAGCTGAGAGAGATTAAGAGACGGTGCAAGAAACTGCTTTGTCTCGCCCATTTCTCTCAATCTCTCTCGTTTGTCTCTCTCACTCTCTTTCACACCAATTATCTCCTCTCTCGCCTATGTTCAGCACATCACCCTCGCTCTCTGTAACTGTTTAAAAATAAATAAATTTTAGTTATGTTTTCATAATATTTGTGTCCATTGCCTCAACTCTACGCGTCTCCAACTCATTTTCTCTTGTCGTAATAGTGCAAATAGGCTGAACCTGAACCTACACGGCATGAAGTAGACACGAAATACAAATGGACCGTGTCTGGGCTAGCCGAACGCGAGCCGGGCCAACACGGCACAGCATAGCGGGCACGATGAGCCATCGCGACCCAGCACGGTTCAGGTACAAAGCACGATAAACCCGTGACGGCTCAACTCCATGCGTTTTTAGCTTCTTTTCTCTCGTCGCAATAATACAAATAGAATTTGAGTGCGGGTCGACGCGATTAAACAAACACGAAACGTAAATGGGCAGTGTCTAGGCTTGCCGAACGCGAGCCGGACTGGCAGGGTTAGCACAGCGGGCACAATGAGCCATCGCAACTCAATACGGTTGAGACACAAAACACAACAAACCTGTGACGAGTCAGCCCGTCATAGCACGACCCTCACCTCTGGCTACCCCATAGGCGACACCACGTAGGCCACGAAATACAAAAACCGCTCCTCCTGCTTCTAGGGGCCCACCTGCAGCTCCCCAAAATCATTATGGAGCACCAAACGCAAATCCCGTCGCTGCTCGCTCCCCTCCCCTCCCCTCCGCGGGTACGGAATGGACGTCACTGCACTCGCGCTCTCCTCGTCCCCCTCGGCCGCACCGGTTTTTTGGTTCCCGCCTTCGGAGGAAGGTTGCACTGTTGCCCACTCCCCCTAATCCCTCATCTACTCGTGTTTGGGTTTTTTAGGGGCGGTGGAGGAGACGGAGGAGGGGGGTCGGGCTGGTGGTGCGGGCGGAGATGTCCGGCCAGCCCACCGCCGGGCTCGAATCCGCGTGGAACAAGCTATGCGGCGTCGGCGAGTGAGCCTGCTACCTTCTTGGTTCCTATGGCCTATGGTTTTTGTTTCGTGCGATGCTCTGGTAAGTGGTAAGGAATAAGGATCGTAGCACTGCTACTGCTACTCCTGCACAAATTCGGGAAGCTGAGGAAAGACCTGCATTTGTGGAGTCGATGATTAATGCAATGACTGCTGGTACGTTCCTTGACTGATGATATACATATGAAGCTTGCTGTGATGTTCCTTGGGTCACAGACATAGATGCCTACTTGCATTTATTCTGGCATGCGCGGAGGAAAGGGAAAGACCAGAGTTACTGGCTGAATCACGTGAGAGGAGTGTTAAGAAAGTCCTAATCTGAACCGTATCAGTTAATAGTTTGTGTTAGGTTCGGTTATGGATTGTTATTCTGTTACAGAGATTGTATCCGAGTTGTATTCAGACTACTGTACACAAACCTGCAATACATTGAGTATAAATAGCAGAGCAACGCAAGGTTCTGCGGGTGCTGCAAATCAAAACCAATCTACCTCCTGTTCTCCCTATTAGCTTCTTATTTTTCATGGTATCAGAGCCATGACGGCTTCCGCAAGCAGCCTTTCCGTCGGAAACGCGACAACAGGTGTGATGTCAGCATCTGCCGGAATTCTGCCGCAACCTCTGACTCCACCGTTCGCCCAACTGGTTACAATCAAACTCAAGAGAGAAAATTATCTCTTGTGGAAGGCACAGATGGTGCCATGTCTCATGAGTTACAATCTCATGGGGTATGTTGATGGATCCAAGTCATCACCACTGCGATTTGTTACCATTCAGACCACCAATGAAGGAGAAGAAGTGCAGAATATTCCAAATCCTGCATTCTTAATCTGGCAGCAGCAAGATCAAGTTGTCGTGAGCGGCCTTTTGTCATCCCTCTCAGAGGACATTCTTGCTAATGTGCTGTTTCACAAAACGGCAAATGAAATCTGGAAAGAACTTGAACGCATGTTTGCAACCCGTTCAAGAGCCAAAACAGTGCAAGTCCGGGTACAGCTTGCAAACTTCAAGCGCAATGACATGCCTGTCATTGACTACTTCCATAAGATCAAAAACCTAGCAGATACTCTCTCTGCTACAGGTAATCCACTCAGCGAGGAGGATGTTGTCTCCTATATACTCGCAGGACTTGGGCCAAAATATGAAGCTTTGGTGGCGTCTGTGTCTGTCCGACAAGATCCAATCTCCATTGGAGATCTCTATGGATATCTCACGAGCTATGAAGCTCTGCTTGAGCAAAATGCGTCAACAGGGATGCAACAACAGTACACATCCTCGGCCAATCAAGTCTCACGAAGCAACTATCAAGGAAATACATGGCGAGGTCGCGGCAATGGTGGTAATCGTGGCCGTGGACGCGGAGGACGAGGATCAAACCAAGGACGCAACAACAATGGTCAACATCAGTACATCAACAATGGTCAACAGCAGTACTGCGCAAGCAACAACTTTGGACAGAATCGGCCACCTCTTCCTACATGCCAGATTTGCTCCAAGAGAGGACATGATGCCCTGAACTGCTGGAATCGTTACTCTGACGATTACCCTCCAGAGTCAAGCAACACTCAAGCATACAATGTTGACACCAATTGGTACATGGACTCAGGAGCTACAGACCATATCACGTCTGATCTGAACAGGCTGACTACCAGAGAGCGGTACAATGGCAATGAGCAAGTACAGGTCGCCAATGGAACATGTTTGCCTATCTCGTGTATTGGATATTCATCTTTTCCTGGTTCATCTAGTCCTTTGAAACTTAAAAACGTTCTTCATGTTCCTCATATTCAAAAACACCTTGTGTCAGTTCGCAAATTAGCCACCGATAACAATGCTTTTGTTGAATTTCACCCCAATTCTTTCTTTGTCAAGGATCAAATCACGAAGAAAATCCTACATCAAGGACCGTGTAAGAGAGGCCTATATCCTCTTACAAGCTCGACGCCAATTTCTTCACCAAGAGCACTTCTGTCAGCCACTAGAGTCAATCCTGAGCTATGGCATCGTAGACTTGGCCATCCCTCATCAACAATTGTGTCATCAGTTTTAGCTTCACTGAAATTATTTCCTATAAATAAAGAAACGCATGTGTGTAATGCGTGTCAACAGGCGAAAGCCCATAGATTACCGTATAAGCCATCCTACAGAGCTTCCACAGCTCCTCTAGAACTAGTACACTCAGATGTTTGGGGTCCTACCATATCATCTGTAAACAATCATAAATACTATGTTCTTTTCGTTGATGATTTCAGTCGCTTCACCTGGCTCTACCTTCTCAAGCACAAGTCAGATGTTGAATATGTTTTTCTTCAATTTCAGCAGCTTGTTGAAAAACAATTAAATGCCAAAATCAAATCTGTGCAAACAGATGGTGGTGGAGAATATGTTAAGCTCGGTCCTTATTTTAACTCCACAGGCATTTCACATCGAGTTTCATGTCCGCATACCAGTCAACAAAATGGTGTTGCGGAAAGGAAACATCGTCATCTTGTAGAAACAGGACTTGCTCTTCTAGCCCAATCCTCTGTTCCACTTCGTTTTTGGGATGAGGCTTTTCTAACTGCATGCTTTCTTATCAATAGAATGCCAAGTAAAGTCATTAACAACCAAACACCAATCACTCGGCTCCTGAAGAAACTGGTAGACTACTCCTTACTAAAAGTCTTTGGCTGTGCTTGCTGGCCAAACCTGCGCCCTTACAATGCTCGAAAAATCGATTTTCGGTCAAATCAGTGTGTCTTCCTTGGTTACAGTGGCAAGCATAAGGGGTATAAATGCTTGAACAAAACCACTGGGCGCATATATATTTCGCGGGATGTTATCTTTGACGAAAAGATTTTTCCCTTTGCCACTGCTTCTTGTTGTCCTGCACCTGAACCTTCCTCTTCTGAGATCAATACCCCTGTTATAATTTGCTCTCATTCACCTCTTGCATCCCCATTGTTTGAACCAGGCATAGATAATGACCATACACAGAAAAGCAATTTTCCTGTTTTATCGACTGACAATACTACTGCAGTTATTCATAACATTGCAGAACCAGATAACAATGTTCGTCAATCTGATGAACAGTCGGAAGCACCAGTTGATGAGTCCACCTTAGCTGAACAAGAAGAAGCTCATGCCGAGTCAGAAGAACTACCTCTGTCTGCACTACCTCCAGCTGGTCCACGAATAAGAACAAGACTAAGTCACGGAATCAGTACACCCAAGAGGTTCACTGATGGCACGGTGAGATACCCGCTCAATAGGCGTGCTTTTCTGGCATCCGTAAATTCTTGCCCTGCATCACCTATGTCATACGAGGAAGCTGCAAAATTTCCTGAGTGGCGGAAGGCAATGGATACTGAATATGAGGCATTGCTACGCAACAACACATGGAGACTTATTCCTCGGCAAGCTCATCACAATGTTGTCGGTTGTCGATGGATCTTCAAGGTAAAGCATAAAGCTGATGGCACACTGGATCGATATAAAGCAAGATTGGTTGCAAAGGGCTTCACACAGCGGGAGGGTGTTGATTACGGTGACACGTTCAGCCCTGTGGTGAAACCCACAACAGTGCGCCTCGTTTTGTCCTTGGCTGTGTCTCGCAGATGGCATCTTCGACAGATCGACATTCAAAATGCATTTCTTCATGGGGATCTCTCTGAAGATGTCTTTATGCAACAACCACTAGGCTATGAAAGCACTCAACATCCAGATTATATATGCAAACTTGACAAAGCATTATATGGCCTCAAGCAAGCTCCTCGGGCCTGGAATGCTAAACTCAGTATGAAGCTTCTGTCGCTTGGATTTGTGGCGTCAAAATCAGACTCTTCACTCTTCATATTGAATCAGTCCACAGTTTCAATGTACATGCTGGTATACGTTGATGATATAATCATCGCAAGCTCTGATGTCAAGGCCTCAGATAGGCTTCTTCGTCAGTTATCATGTGAATTCGCAGTTAAAGATCTTGGTACTCTACATTATTTCCTGGGAATTGAAGCCTCACATTGCCATGATGGAATTGTGCTCACTCAAGGGAAATATGTTCAGGACCTGTTGAATCGAACTAATATGCATCTGAGCAAGCCAGCAGACACACCAATGTCACATACTGATAAGCTGTCGAAAGGTGACGGCAGAGCTCTCAGCGCTCATGATGCCTCGCTATACAGAAGTACAGTAGGAGCTCTTCAATACTTAAACCTTACTCGACCAGACATCTCTTTTGCAGTGAACAAGGTGTGTCAGTTTCTGCCTTGTCCTCTGAGATGTACACTTAGCGGTATCAAGCGATATCTTCGCTATCTGAAGGGGACATGCTATACGGGACTAAAAATACGGAGCTCTTCCTCACAAGATCTCAGCGCTTTTGCTGATGCTGACTGGGCAGGATGCCCAGATGATCGGCGTTCAACTGGCGGCTTTGCTGTATTCTGTGGTTCAAATCTGGTGTCATGGAGTTCCAGAAAACAACCAACCGTCTCTTGATCAAGTACAGAAGCGGAATACAAAGCCGTAGCAAATACTGCAGCTGAACTTATATGGCTTGAATCTATGTTGAATGAACTGAAAATTCCGCTACGACAACCGCCAAAACTCTGGTGTGACAATATAGGGGCAGTGTACCTCACAGCAAACCCAGTGTTTCGTGCTCGCACTAAACACATCGAGATTGACTTTCATTTTGTGCGAGAGCGTGTAGCACAACAGAAGCTCAAGATTCAGTTTATATCATCTTCAGACCAAGTTGTTGATGTCCTTACAAAACCTCTGCCTCGACACACATTTCGAAGATTCTTTAACGATCTCAATCTGGTAAAGACAGGCTGAGATCGAGGGGGCGTGTTAAGAAAGTCCTAATCTGAACCGTATCAGTTAATAGTTTGTGTTAGGTTCGGTTATGGATTGTTATTCTGTTACAGAGATTGTATCCGAGTTGTATTCAGACTACTGTACACAAACCTGCAATACATTGAGTATAAATAGCAGAGCAACGCAAGGTTCTGCGGGTGCTGCAAATCAAAACCAATCTACCTCCTGTTCTCCCTATTAGCTTCTTATTTTTCAAGGAGGATGAGAGTGGCTGAGGAGTCTGGAAAGACAGAACAAGAGGTTCAGTTCTATTGTTATGATCTTATCGAATCACTTGCTTATACCAGTTACTCAGTTAGCATATACTAGACTCACTCCCCTACATGGAGCTAATAAACAGATTTCAATTATTCACTCCATCAGGTGAGCCAATCATAGCTACCAGAACTGCAGTTCATTTGAGTCACGGTGCGGAATTCGGGTTCGTAGGTCTTCACCTTTTCTTTCAATTTTCACTGAGAACACGAACCTCACACCTTAAATTGGTTCGGATTCGACGAATCTAGTTCGTGATTCACAGGGGGTTTACAGCGAATCCGGTAACTATGGAGCCAACTGGTTGCCCAGCTATTCCAAATGCGTCTCAAATGCAGAAGTTGACGAGTACGATGCAAGGGCAAGAAGCAATTCCAGGCATGGGTGATCTCATGGACTCATTTAAAGCCGACGAGAAGGTAAAAATGTCTTTAGCGTTGTGAATGATTCCTATCACTTTGCCGTTTGCCTGGGGTCTTGTAGATGTCTGAATCCTTGTGTATCATTCAGGTGCCTCCTGGCACCGCCCCGGCGGAAGAGGAAGCACGGGAAGCCGACTCAGAGGGAGCTGGATGCAGTGGGTGGCGTTAGTAGGTTTTGAGTTGATGTGCATCGGAATTGAAGTTTTGGCTGGAATAGGCTCCTCGATTGAGCTTGGGTTCGAACATGTAATGCTTCAGGCCTTTAAATGTGAGATTTCGTGTTGATTCAGACAAAATGATCCCCTTCTTGTAGATACGGATCCTGTAATGTAATCAAATTTTATGTAGATTTTGGAATGCCGAGTTTGTGATCCATGGACCATGGTTGTGGATGTGGTCTAGTCGGCGCAAGTCTATACTCTCTTGCACCGGTGAACTGAAGCAAAGCAATGCTGGGTCTAATGTTTAGGCAATTTCGTTTTTTTCATCGATGCTTTTTTTTAAATCGTCAAGGAAACACGAGAAACGGTTGAAAGAATACAAACACATCTGCAATTGCGCTAAATCGAAAGGTCCTTTTCGTGAAAAATAGCCAGAATGATCCAAACATTGCTACGTTTTTTTCGGTATTTATTTAGGGTCATTTCACGAAAGATTCGTGATTTTTTTGAACCAGAAGGTCCTCTTCGTAAAAAATTATGGGAAGGATCTACACGTAATTACGTATTTTTTTAGGGACCTACATGTGGAAAGAAAAAAAGAGCCGCACCAGCCAGCCGTGCGTTGTTTTTTTCACGGAAACAATTTCGTTTTTTTGTCGGTGTTTTTTTAAATCGTCGAGGAAATACGAGAAACGGTTGAAATGATACAAACGCATCCGCGATTGCGCTAAATCGAAAGGTCCTTTTCGTAAAAAATAGTCGAAATGATCCAAACATCACTACGTTTTTTTGTATTTATTTAGAATCCTTTCACGAAAGATTCGCGATTTTTCTAAACCAGAAGGAAATTATGTATTTTTTTAAAGAACCTAAACACGAAAAGGAAAAAATGAGCTGAGCGGCCGGCCGGCTCGGCTCAAAGCGTCAAGAGCACCGGATTCCTCCCAAGTTTAGTAAAGATATTATTTGAGTAGTACTTTTTTCTAGTTATACTAGTTCAATGCCTACGCTTTGCTATGAATAAAAAATAATATCACCCAATGTTTCGAGTTGGTGCTAGTGGGTTTGGTTTGCTTCGTACCTTCGACTTTGCCGCCTTGCTCTGTCCAACGTCAAGGGAGGCAAGAGGGTGAATGAATCATCAAACCAATGAAACCTCTGTTAGTGTTTGGCACAGCTCAAGCTCCGCCAAAATTTATAGAGTTGGCGGAGCACGATATTCCTAACTCCAGAAATTTATAGAGCTGGAGCTATGGATACATTAAAAGTGTTTAGGTGGGTTATCTTGTTTACATTTTAGACTAAAAATATAAATTTAATTCACTTTATTTTAGTCTATAAGCTCCAAATTTGAGGTAGAACTGGGATTTGGAACTCTACCAAATAGGGCCTTCTAGTTAACATTAGAGAGTGCCCCTATGCTTTGCAATAGTATCCTAAATCTCGCTAATTGTGATGCACTGATAAACTTTTCCACATATGTTTTATATAAGAGGATAGCCAGTTCAGATTTGCAGATATGGTGTGAAATAATTTTTAAATAATATATCTTATGACGCGGTTCCATTTCACAAGAATTTTCTTGGAAAGGTCATAGCTTCTTTGTTCGAGGAAAAAGCTAGGCTCACACGACTGTACATATAGATATTTGATTTTTTCAGTAGAATGTAACTCTAATTTCTTAAACAAGAAACGCTACTTGAATTAGGACTTTGCTATTTTTATCTTCCATGCTGGTCTTCAATCAATAACGTGCATGTGAATATTTTAATAAATTCCTGATATATTGTTCCATGTAACTAAAATCAGCCAACTCATCAGGAAGGTAGCAAGTTTTGCTTCATGGTCCGTGCACAGTTTATTAGGAGGTTAGTAACTTTTGCTCCATATTCTCCCTAATTGCTTCACATCATATAGACCAGACCTACATATCGGCACCTGTTGCCTAATAAGAGGAGGTGGTGATGGGATAGTAAATAAACTACCTCCACTACCTTCTTTTGTAATAGTAATGTTGTTACTATTGGACATTATATTCTTGCAATATAAACTGCACAAATCCTAAAGCAAATGAAGAGGTAAGAAACATCATCTACCCTTGGTTTATATTTTACATTTATGCAACTTTTAAACAGGTACGCATATAAACACATACTATGAAGGGTTTTTTTGGCAAATATGCTAATATTATTTCCTAGTGACCAATCTAAAAGTTTTTGTGTCTTTTTTTTTGTCAAAGTTACAATAGTTTGACTGCATGTTGCCATCTATCAGGAAACGGAGGAAGCATGTTTTTTTTTATGTTTGTGTTCAGTTGAGGGCTTGGACGATTGTCACATAAGCCTCTACTGATCCCTACTGCAGTATTATGCAACCAAATCCATCGCACAACACTCTCGCACTTTAAGAGAGAGGAAAAAAACAAACATCAGTGTTTCTAGTATCACTCTTTCAATATAAAGTTATATAAACTAGAAAATTATTCGCGGCGTAATATGTCGCGCGGTCCGGTTTTTCGTAGATTTTTTTTTCTGACGGCGTTTTAGTTCTTTAATCGTCAAATAATGAGCGAACGGGTGAAAGAACACAAAAATTTTAAGGGCGTAACACTGACGCGCGTGCGATTTTCAGAGAAAATTTCTTTTTCTTTTCAGTGGCGATTTGTTTTTTAAATCGTCAAAATAACGAGCGAAACGGGGAAAAATAGAGAGATAGAGCTGGAGAAATATCTCTTTCGATGAACTATCTAGGAAATATTGGAGACCGAGCTGGAAAACCGTGGTGGGGAAAAAGTCTAGAGGGAAAAGGGCGAAAAACTATTAGAGACGGTAACATTCTTTTGTCGAGTCTAACACTCTACGTGTTCGCCGAGTAACAATACATGTTTAAAAAAATCTCAGAGACTCGCGTTGTATGCGCGTGCCGTTTTTTCGTAGGGAATTTTTCTTTTTTTCTCGACGGTGTTTTATTTTTTAAATCGTCGAAACATCGAGCGAAACGGCTGAAAGGACATAAAATTTTTCGCGGCGTAACACGCCACGCGTGTCGTTTTCCCGTATTACATTTTTTCCCGGCGGCGTTTTATTTTTTAAATCGTCGAAATAATGAGTGAAACGGGGGAAAAAAATAGAGATAGAGTTGTAGAAATATCTCTTTCGACGAATTATTTGGAAAATATTGGAGACCGCGGTGGGAAAAAAGTCTAGAGGGAAAAGGTTGAAAAAGTATTAGAAACGACAACATTCTTTCGTCGAGTCTAACACTCTACGCGTTCACCGAGTAATAATACATGATATAAAAAATATCAGAGATGGAGATGGGAAAAAAGTCTACACACATATTTCTGTTGATGAAAACAATTTTTCCCGCGAAAAACGGAGAAAGGACTTAGACGTAAGGAGCAAGGGCCTGATTGTTACGTTTTTGGACCTGTCCGCTATCCTGAAAAATTAGAAAAGGGTCTGTCCGTGATTTGAATTTAACGGAAAGCTTTTCCCGTAAAATGCCGAGCGAGGGACCCAAACGCGAGAAACGGGAAAAAATCTTCCCCTCACAAAAAATCGCGAAGGACTTATTTGTAATCTCCAGGGACCTATCCGTAATTTCAACAAACGCAGAAGTTTTTTTGCAAAATCGCAAAAGTGACAGGTGGAGGGGCTCTTCTCTCGGGAAGTTTGCAAGCTTTAATATAAGGTATTATTTTAAAATGAAAAGTAATCATTGTCTACTCTTTATCCATGCTTTGTGCTGTGTGGAAGCACCTTCTATATAAGAGCTCTATTTTACAACTATCATCACGCATTTTGCTAGATTTTTTTAAAAAATAATCAACAAAAAATAAAAAAGCAAAAATAATAAGCCAAAACGGAAAATTATAGAAGTAGACCACTGTCGCCTTTCTGACTGGCAACAGAGTATAGTCACCGGTCCAAATAGTGATTAAATTTCTGCCACTAATTGGAACAGTGATAGCAAGTCAGTCACTGTTTGTACTGGCCATAAATGTGTCAGCTCAGAGCCATGTCATTAATCACTAATTGGACTGACGACATGACGTTTCTGTCGCGAATTGAAATGGCGAATGATGGTTCACATTCTCAGTCACTATTTCAACTGGCGATAGAAGCAGCATTATAAAGCCGCGCAGCCGGCCGAGCCTCACACATTCACCCTAGAGCAAATTGAGAGAAACCAAACCGAGAGAAAGAAAAGGAAATGAAAGAAGAAGAGAAGGTGGGGGAGGAAGGAGGGGAAGAAGAGGGAGGAGGAAGTGGGAGGGAGGAGGAGGAGTCCAGCCTACATTTGAAGGTTTGAATTTTAATCTCCTATTTTGTATTTTTGAAATCTAGGTTATAAAATCAAAGTAATTAGATGTGTAGATATTTAGTTATGTAGACTAGTAATAATTGTGTAGATATTTGTAGAGTAGTAATTTGTTGGTAGATATGGGTAGATTAAAAATATTTTTGTAGGTTCATTTAGATCGTTATGATTTTTTGTAAATATTTATCAATATTTAGGTATGTCATATAGTAATAATTGTGTAGTTATTTGTACACTAGTAACTAGTTAGTAGATATAGGTAGATTAAAAATATTGTTGTAGATACATTTAGATCATTAACACTTTTGTAAATATTTTAGATATTTCGGTATGTCAAGTAGTAATAATTGTGTAGTTATTTGTAGACTAGTAATTTGTTGGTAGATGTGGGTAGAGTAAAAAAATTTATCGGTACATTTATATAACTTTCATTAAATATTTGCATGTTGGTATTAATAAGAGAGCTAAGTTTAAAATAGTAATAATTGTGTTAGTACATATAGGTTAGTAATATTTGTGTAGATATATTGTTATTTTTGCATTTGTAGTTCGAGGAACTCCCAGTACATGCATTCACGGCCTCATCTAGTGTGGTTCGCACAAGCATTTCAAAGAGTTGTTTCTGGCCATACAATAATAGAGGAGGCCGTGATGCTGTTGCAGAAGAAGTTAAGGAGTCCAACCACAATCATACACCCTTATTGAGTCAAGGCGTAGATAAGAGGGAGGACACATGCAAGATGAACAAGGTGAAGCTCCCTTACAAGCACATGCAAGACTCCATAGACATTGAATGAAGGAGAACATATAGAAGGGTTGGTGGAAAGAATAGAGGTAGAGGACTCGGAGTACGAGGTGTTATCTGATTATAACATTTGCGTTGATAGTGAGGTTTGACGCGATAAGCATTACTCTAATGAGTGGGACGACTACCAATCCGAGAATGTAGTAGTGAATGACGGTGAAGGCGTTAAATGGGTAGGAACGAGGTGTAGTTGGGGGTAATTTACAAAATTAAGTAGGAGGTGCAGTAGGTTGTAAAGGAATGGGCAGTGTCAACGCCGAGACCATTGAAGGTTATTAAGTCATCACCATAGGTTTATGACATCACATGCGAGATGAAGGGGTGCCCATGGCGTGTCCATACGTACCATCCTAAGTGGGACATCATTTGGAAGTGTTCCATAGTCGTTCTGCATACATGTGTGATGACAGAGTCTATGCAATCAATGTGTAGCTCGCCTTGGCGGCGAACCTTGATCTTGTCCGCGGGATGAGCGTGCGGGTTAAATGCCTCTGAGGGAGCCACGGCGGAGCCATAGCTGCTCTTTAGGCGGTCGGATGATCCGGATTCGGCGCCGCTGAACATTGGTCGAGCGTAGTGCTCCGAAGGCGCTCATTGCCGGACACTTTTTGCGTGACGGGACATCGATGGAAGCCTTCGTAGCTCTAAGCTCTTCCTCAATCGGCTCACTCTATCACGATCTCTCCTCTTGCTTCTATCCCGACTCCTGTAAGTGCTTGAGTCTTTGGCAAAGCCGTGCCTCCATGGCACCTTCCCGAAACCTCGTGTCCGTCCCGGGTGCTCAGGGTTTTGAAGGGCATATGTTAGCTCGTCATTCTCCCTGTCCGTCACCAAGGATCTGACCGAAGTCTGCTTTCGATAATACGCAATCCTTTCGCCAACTTCTTGGAGTGTCGGTGCCATCACCAAGCTACCGTCATCAGTAAGTCTGCCCCCGTGAGCCAATAACCAATTGCGCATGCGGGGCTCCCAATCTCGATTTAAGTATAAATCGTCTTTGCGAAGTTCATCTTCCGCTTGTCCCATTTCTTTGCGACCTTCATGTAACCACCGGTCCGAGATGGTGGTGGTATTTCTTCTTCATGCATTCACCTTGTTTTTCTCTCTCGCGGCACATCACGCATCAAGCGGCTTGTACTCCTCGAAAGCATCCCAATGATCGGCGGCTTAGGAAATTTATTGAAGTCGGTCTTTCTCCTTTGTCGATGTACTTGCGGGTGAGGGCGACTTCCTTTCTTGAAAGGAAGTTGCCATCTTCTTCAAAGCCCATCCCTTGACTTTCTGTTACCCATACGGAAAAGTGAAATTTTCCTTTATATCATTCGAGGCGGTTCCTTGGTAGGCTGCGGGGACTTGACCCATTTACGGATCTTTGATTGGGGCGTGATCCCTCACGTGGTAGCCATAGCGTTGTTGAAAGGCCCAATTGCTGATTCCGGGCTATGAGGCTCCGTCGTTGCCAACCGGTTATCACGTGCTTTGTCGAAGGCTTCTTGTTAGGTCCTCGGTTCATTCGATTGGGTGGCCGATGAAGTGCAATTTGGATACACAAACACATATAATATGAATGATTTTAGAATAATGGGTGAAACCTATTAAGTAATGGGTGAGTATACCTCGGTACTAGTGTTACGGCCTCATCGACAGTCGTCGGCACCATCGTGATGTTCGCATCGATGTTAACGGCCTCGTTGGCTAAGATGCTACCAGTAGCAATGGTCTCGAATATCGATTTTCCGCCTCATCGAAAAGCGGGTCACCACGTCTTGGTGTCGCCATCTAGAGTAGAGCACATCTCGAGGCTTAGATTATATATGAAGACAAGGTTGTTGAGAACAATTCGAGTTTGAAAGCATAGTTTAAGATCGGCGAGAACGAGGTTTGTGCTGATGAGATCACATTTCACATAGACTTACACATTTCACATGATACATATACAATTGACAATTCACATATACTTGTACATTTCACATAGACTTACACATTTCACATGGTACATATACAATTGACAATTCACATATACTTATTTGCTAAATAAAAAAATAATGATTCATTCTTATTCCACACTAATATGATTTTCAAAAATGAAATAAGGTTATAAATCCGACTAGAATGTTAATAGTCTATTACACAAAAAGCGAGCAATCGGTTCCTTGTCAACCAAACCCGTCACCTCATGGCCTTTCTCCAGAGTGTATCGTATGCTTTTTTGTGGCCATGCTTTTGGAACTTCGGTCTTGGTCACTCGAAGGCTGACACCTTCTCCTGGCAAGGCACCTAATATCGCGATGGGCTACCGCCGGCCGTATGGCGTTGCGTTGTCGACAGTTGCGAGCCCGCCAGCGACCATTAAATCTTGGAAACCATCACAATGGAATAATTCATTATTTGTTTATGCAAAGAAATTTTCTTGAGTCCTTATCTTCATCTGACCAGCATAGCGATGATACGCATTATGTCTACATCAAGGCGGTGATACACATTATGTCTACATCAAATCAAGGGACCAAGCATGACATGAGACCGCAACCCGTGAAGACTGTAGCGACACCGACCGTGAGAAGCAATTTGTTTCAATCGGGCCAAAATCATCTAGAACCGTGAGAAGCAAATCACATATTGTATGTAACAACAAAAAATTACAATGCTAATCACGATATCAAATGCCTACAAATTGACATGTGCAATCTTCGCATACAACATTCAAAGATCCACGACATAAGTGTGTTAAAAGCATTCATACAATGGATGATTTCTTTTTTCCAAGCAATAATCCGTATCCAAGTAACAATCCCCACTGGTTAAACTACAACCATCATATTGATTCGAGTTAACCAGGAATTAACTCCAAGAGTAAATTCACTCCAACTAGACAATACTCTAAATCAATCCAAGTAATCAATATCAAAGTGTCAATCTCTCATTGTACCAAACAATTGAATAGCAACCACATATAGCTACAAAGAGTGTAGCACACCAAGCAAAGACCGATAAAATGCAAATCCAACTTCTGAAGCGGCGATTCGGTACCACCGATTACCACAAAGACCTTTGCATCAAGAGGACTATAAAAATCTGAATAAAAATTAAGACAGCTGCGATTCTTGATCTCATGAATGGCGATCATACAAAGACGATCAAAAAACAAGTCATTAACCCAAACAACTCGACATTACAATACCCACAAAACATGACCTCAACAGTCATTCGCGCATTTCACCGAACACCTTGTGGGCATAAAAGCAGAGAGAAGCGAGGAGGCGTTTACAGCGTACCTAGGATCTCCGGTGGAGCAGCGGGCGGCGTCGGCGGTGGCGAAGAGGTCCCAGCGAGGTGGCGTCGGCACGAGGTCTCGGCGAGGCGACACCGAGAAAATTTGGGGTGTGGGGAGCGAGGACTTAGAAAATTTGGGGTGTGAGAAGAAGCGGGCGATATCAACATTATATAGGGCAACTTCTACAAGCGGTTGGTAATAACAACCGCTTGTAGATGATCTAGCGGTTGGTATTATCAACCGCTTGAAGAGACTTCTAGCGGTTGGTATTACTAACCGCTTGTAGAACTTATGGACGGTAGTGGGAAAGGCCCTATGCAAGCGGTTGGTATTACGAACGCTTAGAGTACCCTTCTACAAGCGGTTCGTAACAACAACCGCTTGTAAAAGTCCGACACGATATCATATTAAAAACAATACGGTGCCCAGATAGTTCGATAAGATCTCTTCCTCCCCTCACGGCTAGCGTGGCGCTTGAGTGTCTGGGCTCAACCACCCCGTTTGAACCTGCTTTCGCCCCTTGCCATTCTTTTTTTTGTGGCCTTCTACAAGCGGTTGGTAATACCAACAGCTTGTGGAATATTTACTCTAGCGGTTCTTACTACTGAACCGCTTGTACAAGTTGGTAGAGCTTTAAATTCTCTAAGTCGCATGCACTCTCCCACACCTTCAAATTTTCTAAGTCCCAAGAGCCTCCTCTCTCGTCATACGCTCCCTCCGCTCTCTGTTTTCATGCCCACAAGGTGTTCGGTGAAATGCCCACAAGGAGTTTTGTTGATATATTCATGTTGGAGTAAAGAAAAATATTGTTGATGGTAATTTGTTTCACTCTTTGAAGCAATTAATTCATGTCGACGGCTTCATCAAATGGCGAGACGAAGAGACAACTAGAGGCATTGCGGATGAAGCTATCATGTCCTCGATCACGGAGATCCTGTAAATGTGTTCACCTCCCATACATCCAAGAATCCATCCAGTGTTCATGAAGTGTTGAATATGTCGGTAAGTTTTTGAAGTTATTCATTTGTTCATATTCCTTGACTTTCACCTTCCGTTCCATTCTTTACGTTTGAAGGGCACTGACATGTCCAGTATTGGCGTTAAGGCGATAAAGCCGACCATAGTCTTGAAAATCTTGCAATGCAAATTGCTGCATTACAAGAAGATTTCTTTGCCAAGGAGAGTTCACGAGATCGGCGACTAGTGTCTAAAGAGGAGAGATGCACATCCGGTGCTTGCCGATGACAACAAGAGTATTAAAAAGCTAGAAGAAATGATGGAAAGAGTAGAGGACATGCTAAAGAAATTAGTTAATATAGCTATCATTGTAATGTTGCTCCTTTTAGTTAATATAGCTATCATTGTAATGTTGTAAATTTCACTGCTTGCTTTTGGGGTTTTTGTATGGAAATTTATGAGCTAACTATGTTTTCATTTTAAAATTTGTAGAAATAATTATGTACAAGCAATGCTAAACATCAACATATCAACATGATCATATGGAATAATTTGTATACAAGTAGTACATCTTAAGTCTTCGTCTTTACAATTGTTCCTTCGTTATGATCGTGGCGTATAAGGAGCATCGACATCAACATCACCTTGGGGCGTTTATGTCGACATCAAGCGTAAAAGGAGGAGCTCGTTGAAGCGACCATACTCTTCCTCGTCGGTGGCGTTCTCAACTCCTACAATCCTTCGTTTGCCTTGGAGAACCACATGTCGCTTTGGCATTACCTTTTGCTTGTCATACGCTTTTTAGGTTTGCTTGACATGTCCATTACATAGAAGACACAGATCACATCGTTTTGCGAGAACATACGGTTCGCGCCTATAGCCGACTTCTGTGAGATCCACGGTTGTCATGCCGTATGTTGTCGACCTTCACACCATTTGGAGTCGGCTTGACCCATTGGCACTTAAATAGAGGGACCTTGAGGTCCATAGTCGAGCTCCCATATTTCTTCTATGAAACCATAATATGTGTCCAACTTTGCTTATTTGTTGTCTTGGCGTCTATACGGACACCATTTGTTACGTTGGTGCTCCTATTATCACGGGATCGGTGTAGAATGTATAACCATTGATCTCATACCCCTTGAATGTCACGATTTCTTGTGATGGTCCCAGAGCCAAAGCGTTGCAATAGTTCATCGTTTGACCCTTCCTCAAGGATGTATACGTAGCAGTGCTTGAAAGAATCCATGTGCTTGAGGTTATCCAACTCTCTGTCTTCCTGTGAACTCACGGGTAGGACACTCTTGTCTTTGAAGGACATAGGGGCGACTATAGTTGATTGCTTGAGCAGTGAAATGTGCTTGCTTGAATACAACAAGATCATTGCATGCAATGATTGCCTTCCTATTGTCCCTTTGCCCGTAGCCTCCCTCGTGTCGTGATATGGGGACGCCGATAGGATTTAGATCATTCATGTAATCCACACAAAACTTTATCACCTCCTCCGTCCGTAGCCCTCGGCAATGCAGCCTTCGGGCCTTGACGGTTCTGGGACGTACTTCTTGAGGACACTCATGTACCTCTCGAAAGGGAACATGTTGTGCAGATACTGCTGGTCGAGGATACCTATCTCCTTCACAAGGTGAGCGGTGAGATGAACCATGATATCAAAGAATGCGGGAGGAAAGATCATCTCGAGGCTAACCAAACTTTGTACCACATCAACCTCCAACTTAGGCGGTTTAGTGGTTCGACAACCTTCTGCGAAATGGCGTTCGAGGAAGGAACATAGCTTTGTGATTGTCCCCACGCCCCACTCAGGCGATATACTTCCGGCGACTACCAAGAACAAGCTGTGTCATAAACACAAAGCGATCATGGGATTTTAGGCCTTGGAGTTTGTTCTCTTCGTGTTTCTGAGTCTCTTTACATTTGAGGAGTATCCGAAGGACCTTCACACTGTTCAAATACTCAATCATGCTTTTTTCTCTTCTTTGCTTGGAGTGTAGCTCGCAGGATGTAGAAAAAGTTGTTTTGTCCTTCTTTGTTTTTCGGATGTAGGTCACTCCTCACCTCCATGTCTTCAAGGTCCTTCCGAGCTTGCGATTATATCTTCGATTTGCCATACATATCTATGTAGCCTAGCGAGTTCAAGCAAACATTCTTCGTGATGTGCATGAAGTCAAGCAGTGTGAACCTCCAAAACTTCCCATCTGGCGAGGTCCCAAAATATTGATTTCTTCTTCCATGTGGGTGCATGACCATCCTCGTTAAGCATAGGTATGCTTCCAAGACCCTTCCCAAATACTACTTTCAGATCCTTTACCATAGCAAACACAAGTCGCCCATTACGATCTTTGAGGCTTAACACAATTTCTGTTCCCAGATTAAATTCTTGCCTTTCCACCTCAAAGCATGATTGCCAGGAAGAAACTGCGGTGGCCCATGTACACACACTTCCGAGAGTTTTTCAAGTACATGCGATCCGTTTCATCTATGCTTTGGTGCGAGCTTTAAACCCTTTGCCAGTTTGGTCGGACGAGTTCTGAGAAGCGAGCCAATCGTTGATTGTTACAAACAACAATGCACGAGTTGAAATACTCTCTTTTGTACTCATCCCAAACCCGTACACCATCCTCCCACAACTTCACAAGGTCTTCAACCAATGGCTTCGGTACACATCGATGTCGTTTCGAGGTTGCTTGGACGCCGATCAACAATGGCATCATGATGTACTTCCGCTTCATGCACGACCATGGAGGAATGTTATAGATGCAAAGCGTCACGGGCCAGTGCTATGGATCTTTGCTCAAGCCGACCGAAAGGATTCATCCCATCGGTGCTCAACCCAAACCTTATATTTCGACCTCATTTGCAAAGTTGGTAAGCCGATCTACTTTCCTCCACTGCGAGCCATTTGCGGGGTGTCTAAGCATCCGTCTTCCTTACGCTCTTCTACATGCCAACGCATCATCTTAGCATGACCTTCGTTGCAAGCAGGCGCTTTAACAGGGGTATCACAGGAAATACCACAATACTTTGGTGGAGTTCTCTTCTTCGTCGATTCCCATCTAATTCACGGATAAATCACGCTGTACCTTATCTTAGGGATTCTTCGCTGCTGGACAAACCTCCAAATCGGCATACTCATTGCGATATAGGATACAATCGTTAGGACATGCATGTATCTTCCGTACTTGCAATCCTAAAGGGCGAGAGGACTCGCTTCGCTTCATCGTAGATTCGGGTAGAGTGTTACCTTCCGGAAGCAACTTCTTTCTGATGATAACAAACCATTGAATGCCTTGTCGACACACCGTTTGTGGCCTTCCATTGCATGAGTTCTAGTGTAATCGTAGCTTTTGTGGCCACATCCACGGTTTGGGTACAAGCAGTTCTATGGTCCTCTACCATGCTCTGAAACTTCTTGTATTGTCTTTCCTCTGTGAACTCTCCTCTCCATCACGGAGCAT
The DNA here is from genome assembly GCA_036346375.1 of Guadua angustifolia. Taxonomy (NCBI): domain Eukaryota; kingdom Viridiplantae; phylum Streptophyta; class Magnoliopsida; order Poales; family Poaceae; genus Guadua; species Guadua angustifolia. The sequence continues at coordinate 52,670,134 of CM070520.1, read as the reverse complement.
CGATCTAACTCATCATCGCCAAACTCGTCATTGTATCTTCCACGGACCCGTATTGAGTGGTGTCCGGCATCTTTGTTGGCTCTATCTTCCTCTTCTTCGTCTTCTTCATCGTCTTCTGTCGAATCGCCTCTGTTTCTCCATGGTGGGTCCAGCATGTATAGTTTGCAATGAAACCTCTCATGATCACATGGCTCATAACCATCCATCGTTGAGTGCTCCTTCTCATTCTTGCAATCTCACATACGGACAACGTATGAAGCTTCTGGAGGCAAAAATGCAGCGGCAGCGCGAGAAACTCCTTCATGCCATCTCTGAACTCTCTTGACCGAGCGGTCCGCATTGTACATCCATTGCGGTTCATCTACACCAATAAAAATAATAACAACATCTATCACTATATTTAATTAAAGCTAACTATGTCTAATAGTTTTGTATTTTTAATCATTCGCATTCTTTCAACTAAAGCCAACTAATTATTTCTAATCCTCGCATTTTTTAAAATAAAACTAACTAATTGTTACATGTTCATGCAAATCTTTTCTATCATTCCGCATTTTAATTTTACTAAATAAAAATTATTTTTACCTTGTCCCCACCTTTCTAATTTTTCATCGTTTCACATTTATTGCATTTCATTCCATACACCAAACAATATATCACCTTAAGAACAAAAAATAAGCCAACAACGAAACATGTACACTAACAATTCCCACAAGAACAAAACATGATTTCTCAACATCCAATGCACAAAAACATCAATATATAGGTGAGAAGGATGTCGACAACATGTTACTCACCTTAGGAACAATTAATTAGAGCTAATAGCCTCAATTGAAAATTTTGGCAGACACCTCCCCCATGAATTGCTCTCGCCCACCACTCTGTTGTCCGGTCTTGAGCTCGGGGAGGAAGATGGGGTTTAAATCTTGTTGGGCGGGAAGGGGTCTCTACAAGCGGTTCTACACACGAACCGCCACGGATCCCCACCTATAGAAGCGGTTCGTGTCTATGGGACTCGAGAAGGGTTAGTCTCAAGAACCGCTTCTAGAGATCCTCCTTTGTTTCCCTGAACGCTTGTGCACGTAGAGCACAAGCGGTGCTCTAACCGCTTGTGATAGACCGGTTGTGTAGGTCGGTTCTGTAGTAGTGCATGGTGGGCATGATTAGCTATCACGACTCAGCACGGTTCAGGAACAAAACACGATAAGCCCGTGACAGCTTAACTCAATGCATTTTCAGCTCCTTTTCTCTCGTCGCAATAGTACAAATAAATTTGATGCGACCGACCGATGCAAGCGAACCTGAACGCAAATGGGCCGTGTCGGACTCATGAACGTGAGTTGGGGCATGGCATAGCCGCAGCGAGCACGATAAGCCATCGCAACCTAATACGGTTGAGATACAAAACACAATAAACCTGTGACAAGCCAGCCTGTCATGACACGACGCTCACCTCTGGCTACCCCCACAGGCAACACCACTTAGGCCACGAAATACAAAAATAGCTCCTCCTGCTCCTAGGGGCCCACCTCCAGCTCCCCAAAATCATTATGGAGCACCAAACGCAAATCCTCCCCTCCGCGGGAACGGAATGGACGTCACTGCCTTCGGAGGAAGGTTGCACTGTTGCCCACTCCCCCTAATCCCTTATCTATGAAATAAGCGTGCTTTGTGGGCTGAGACTGTTTCTATAGCCTCTTGTTTGATTAATTGCTCTCCAAATTCAGTCATTGACTTTAAAATTCCAGAAGAGGTTTGGTCAGGTAAACCAGTTGATTACTCTAATTTGAGAATTTTTTGTTGTCCTGCTTATGCTCATGTCAATGATGAAAAATTAGAGCCTAGAGTAAAAAAAATGCATATTTGGTGGATTTGGGTATGGTGTCAAAGGATATCATTTATGGTGTTCTGATTCTCGCAAACTAATCATTAGTTTTGATGTTACTTTTCATGAAGATGCTTTACTTTCACCTGGTAGTGACAGTGATGGTTGTTCATCCACAAATGAATCTGAAACTTCTGAAGCTGCTAAAAGAAATACAGAATTTGAGGTAGTTTTACCTACCATTGATAATGATTTTTCTAGTGGTTCTTCTTCACAACCAATTTCAACACCTAGTGGTTCTTCATCACAATCAGTTTCTACATCTCCTAGTACTAATGATCATTGTATTGCTCAAGATAGACCAAGAAGAAATATTCAATTACCTACTAGATATCGTGACACTGGTGATATGGCCTGTTATGCTCTTCTTGCTGCACAAGATATTTGTGATACTTTTGAACCTCCTTCTTATTCTGAAGCTATCTCATGTGAAATGTCTTCAGTGATTGACAACTATGAATGAAGAAATTTTGAGCCTTCATAAAAACAATACATGAGATTTGGTTAAGCTTTCAAAAGGTAAGAAACCTTTAAAGTGCAAATGGATTTATAAGAAGAAGGATGGTATTTCTGGAGTTGAACCTGCAATATGGAAAGTCCGTTTAGTGGTAAAAGGTTTTGACCAAAGAGAAGGTATTGACTTCAATGAAGTTTTTTCTCCTGTTGTGCGCAACTCTTTCATTCGGGTTATGCTTGCTTTTGTTACTTTATTTGACTTAGAATTAGAGCAACTTGATGTTAAAACTGCCTTCTTACATGGAGGTTTAGAAGAAGAAATTTTTATGACATAACCTGAGGGTTTCGCTACTCTTGGAAAAGAGGATTTAGTTTGTCATTTGAAAAACTCTTTATGGCCTTAAACAAGCTCCTAGGCAGTGATACAAAAGGTTTGATTCCTTTATGATTGCACTGTGATATTCTCATGACAATTATGATAAGCGTGTTTACTTCAAACAGTTTCCAAATGGTTCAACTGTTTATTTACTGCTCTATGTTGATGGTATGCTCATTGCTTCTTATGACAAGTCACTGATTATACAGTTGAAGGCTCAACTTAGTCATGAGTTTGAGATGAAAGATCTTGGTCCAGCTAAGAAAATTCTTGGGATGGAAATTCAACGTGATTGCAAAGCTGGTACATTATTTCTATCTCAGAAAAATTACATTGAGAAGGTACTTGACAGATTTAATCTCAGTAATTGCAAACTTGTTTCTACATCTTTTGCCTCACACTTTAAGTTATCTTCAAGTCAGTGTCCTATTAATGAAGAAGACAAAGACTATATATCTCGTATTCCTTGCTCTAATGCAGTTCGTAATTTCATGTATGCTATGATTTGCATCAGACCAGATTTAGTTTATTCTGTTAGCGTTGTTAGCAGATTTATGCATAATCCTGGGAAAGAGCATTGGAATGTAGTTAAGTGGATTCTTCATTATTTGAAAGGCACACGCAATTATATAAAAATTGTTGTACACAGGCATGAGAATAGTATTTCAACAATAGCAATCAGTGAAAAAGAGGTCTGATGCTGGTCTGTCCTTGATAGTGGCTGAACTGAGAGCTATGTGCAAGCTCCACTTCACTGATGGTATAGCATGCACAGGAAAATGAATAAGTAGGCAAAATCAATAGCAAAAAAGTGAAATAAACATTTGGCCATATACTTCTAGTATCTACTACGTGATTGACATGTGAGCAAATCCATTTTATAACTGTTTTGAGTATTACGTACTCTGTGTATATCACATGTCTGTTTTGTAATGGTGTTATGTATTTTCTTGCACTCGTACAGCTGGCCAAAAAGGATACACCAATTGACACCAATTGATCAGCTTGTGCTGGAGAAGACCTATGATGGCAAATCTGGAATTGGTATGCCTGATCTATAGAGGAGCCGTCTGTTGTTGAGAGAGTGAGAGAGAGAGAGGATCAGAGGAGTTCAGCATGGCCCCCTTGGGACAATTTCTGATTATGCAGATTCTGGATTGTAATCAGTTGTCTGGAGAAGCGGCTGTCTGAAGAATTTGTTGACTCGAGAATCTGGTCATTCGGTAATCCTGATTGTCTGTGTTGATTGTTGATCGGCATCGGTGACGGATGAGCAGATGAGGATGGTGGAGGGGTCTAGGGATGATGGCGAAAGCCCTTGTGCCTACGACGACTCGTGAGAGGCGGAACTCGCAGAATCTGAGTCAGAATCCGCAGAATCAGGTGGATGACAGCTTCTGATTCTATGTACAAATCAGATTTTGATTCTTGGAGAAGCTGTCTAAAATCCTACTGTTCGACGCACAATCCGCTTTTATTTTAAGCAGAAATTGTATTTAAACTGAAACCAAGGGGGCTATATATATATTAGCCATGCCAGTCAAGATAATACGAACCGGCTGACTGCAATTCTGCTGTTATGGCAGGTTGCACTCTAAATAATTAATCACGTATTCACGATTAGAACTAGCAAGTCTGTTGTCTTGGCTCTGTTAGAATCTCCGGTGTTCCAGAAACGCGTTCATTAAGATTGTTCATTAGGATTGGAAAATTTTGTACCTTCTTAATCAGATAATCATCATTCTATGAAGAGAGGTGAAAAGTCGAACCAGGTGCTGATTCCCAAGAGCATGCAAGCACTCGTTATTTCGCTACATTTGGGCGAGAGCGCTCAAGCTCCGTAAGCAAATCGATCATATATACATAAATAGTTACAGCACGCGATCGATTAATTCAAGGAAAAATGAAGAATTTTGGATTCACTTTCACAAAATTTACAACGTGGAGTTCACAATTGTTGAGTTGAGATCCTAGCAGCTAGTAGAAGAGCTGATCGTTGTAGTCTTTCAGGGGCACTGTGAGGAAAGCGTCATCGATCGGATCATCACCGAAGCCGTTGAGCACATCAAACGCCTCCTGCAGCTCGTTAGCGGCGGTGACCTCGCTCTCCGTCTCCCCGTACCTCGCCAGGAAGTCCCGTAGCGCCATGGCAGACTCACTAGGGACCTCGGCACCTTCTGCCGTTTGCTCATCCGCAGCATCTTCAGTCTGAGCAAGCATCAGCTCCTCTTCCAGTGAGCTTGCGAACTGGTCGTCCATGTCGTCCTCGGCTTCTTCAGTCTGAGCAAGCATCAGCTCTTGTTCCAGTGAACTCGCGAACTTGTCGTCCATGTCGTCCTCAGTTTCTTCAGTCTGAGCAAGCATCAGCTCTTGTTCCAGCGAGCTTGCGTACCGCTGCATGTCGTCGTCAGGGTTCTGCTGGCCAGTTGGAAGCGCTCCATCCTCTGTCCCACCAAGCATGTCCTCCAACGAGCTCGCAAACTGGTCCATGTCGTCGCTCGGCGTTTCGTCCGCTGCTTCTTCGATGATGCCTTCCAGGAATTTGGCGAAGCCGCTGACGTCGTCATCAGCCGCGGCCGGGGCCTCCGTGAGTGCCACGAACCCTTGTTGCACCACCGGACAGGTCGGGACGGACGGACGAGGCAGACGCGGAGCAGGCGGCGCTGGTCCTGGCGCCATGACGCGTCGTGGCACCAAGGGAGTCGGCCGCAACGGCGCCTGCCGCTGAGGCGCGAACGCCGTCACGCGAGCCGGCTGTACCACCGGACGGGACGGGACAGCAGCTCGCATCCGCTTGGGGCACGGCGGCTCGGCAACCGGCGCTGGCCTCTTGTGCGCGTGCGTGATCACGGGCTCTGTTCTCGGCACAGGGGTACGCACCTTCACCGGCGGCGCTGGTTCTCGACGCAAAAATGCGGCGGATTCTTGCCGCGCCGCGGATCCCGGAGGCGCCCTCGGAGAGACGTAAATCTTGCAAAGCACGCGCTCCGCATTACCGACGACGGCTTCTCCCAGGAAGCAGCGGTACTCCTCCATGAGCCAGTCGGTGTAGACGCCGCCCTTCTTGAAGCGGAGGTTGTCGCGGTAGCCGATCTTCTGGCCGGCCTTGCTGGTGATCTCCTTCTTGGCCTGTGAGACCCAGGTGCCGGCGCCGGCGGTGCGCACCATCCTGTCGCCCCTCGCCCGCTTGCACCACGTGAAGAAGAACCTTTCGCCGGTCTTGGGCACGGGAGGGAAGTCGCCGGCGAGAGCGCCGGGCTCACGGTCGTAGACATGCGCCTCGCGAATAAGCCCGACGGTGTCGATCAGCGGCTCGCCGCGGATCCAGCGAGGGAGGTAGTACGTAAGCACCTCCTCCGGCGAAGGATCGAACACGAAGAAGGGCTTAGCAGCAACCGCCATGGCCATGCAAGAGGTAGCTTGAGCGCGCAGGTGAATCTGTGGTCCTTGCGTATCTATACGTAGAGGCCAGCGACTCCGTGTCTTCCTCGGTCGTGTCGATCCATGCAGGAATCGGATCTCACAAGTTTACCTTAGATATTTCGACAATGGCCAATCCGATTTTGCTCTTCTTTTATTAAAAATAAAAATAAAAACTCAATCTGATCTTGGAAACCTCTGTTTTTATCAGCTACGGGCTAGCTAGTTAGTATGTAAAACCTATATATATTCGGACTCGGAACCTTTAATTCTTTCCCTTTTTTTTTATAGTCCTACTTAGTGACTTGGAGGGCACTCTTTAATTATTTCCGTTAACTGGCTGAATTGCCACCCAGTTGCGCTGGCTAGTCTAAGGTGGTCAGTTTGTTTTTTGATATAATATACTGAAAATTCAATATATATAAGTTTGATACTTAATTCTTATGTTTCATACTTCAAATGAAAGAGTGTGATCTATCATCTATGCTCAAATTGTTGGCTACCTGTGGAACTAAAAATCTGACAACGAAAGGCACAACATAATTTTAAAAAGAGTTAAATACATAAAAATCTAATAAGTATAGCAATTTTTTTCTAAGACAAGGAATTCGCACGCAGACATACCACCATGCACTCACACCACGCACACGCTTGTGCGAGTGTGCCCCTAAGCACACACGTAGAATAACAGAGGCCGAGTATAAATCCACGATCTCACATAATTTTTACTAAAGCACACTCACATTTGCGTAAAGATGTGTGCCAGAATTTAAACGCTAGTGACCGATGAAGTTGTACATCCATACTTCACCATCCTACCAAGAGGTAGTTCCTACAAGTATTTGGACTCGGCGTGGCGTGTTGAGCACGTGCATCCATAGCAGTGTTAACCTAGATGTTGACTGCATGTAGTATTTGCAGTAGTGTTAACCTGGATGTTTTAATTTTGATATAACATAATGAAATTTTTGCTATACGTGAGATGGAGTACATGAGCTGCCAGGAGGTGGGATCAGGGTTTTGAATTTCACCAAAATTTTACCAACCCAAAATTTATTTATCCCGGTTATATTTCGGTGGGCTCATTTGAATTTTGTCCAAAAATTCAAATTTTAGCCAAGTTTTGCCAGAAAAATTCAGTTTTTTGGACAACCATTTTGCCCTAAAATTCCACTGAAATTTCTAAAATGGCCAAATTTCGGTGGGTGTTGAAAAATATTTGAGCCGAAATTTGAAACCTTAGGTGGGATCCTCATGGCGGAAAAACAAGGTGGTCTCTAGGGGCCATGTCGGTGTGATCGTAGCAAGCCAGCGAATGGGAAAGGTGTTGTGTGTTGACGCTCCATACACGCAATAAAAAATGCAAACGCACAAATCAGTTAAGTCTTATTTTCACCTGAGTATTCCATGGTAAAATTAAATACACAAGGAAACAGGAATTAATCTAGCCTAATGGTTTTTCTAATTTCAAATCATCTAACCACTAAGAGTGAACAAAACATTGCATAGCAAAGATTGTACCTCAAGCCAAAAAAAAGTGGTTGGTTGATAACTCATGTTCTAGGGTTCAACATGATAGTTGATACCGCTACTTGTAAGCAAATTTAAAGTAACTAAGCTTATTGCTAAGGGGGTGCTTGGATTAGCGTCATTTTATTGGAATGTTTTAAGGTCTTGTTTAGATTTCAAATAAATCCTAAAACCTTTAAAGAAATTACCATTCATCCAAATAAGACATAAATAGTAAAATAATAAACTTGCGTGAAAGTAGTGTTGCCTTTTCCCGATCATGTGCACTCAAACCGTAACATGCTTCTTGGTACTTTTCACCTGACATAATAATATGAGCCGCAACCATCTACCAAACGTCACACTACTAGCCTGAAAACCAATCTACTAAATCATTTATGACGCAAGAACAAAAGTTTAAAATAGTTTACCGTTGGCGTTGGTCGCTCTCTAGCTACAGATGCTGTCACCACTAGCCACAGTTTCGACCTTCGAATGTACGGATCTTTCTAAGTCATGCCAACCTAAAAAGCAAGAATCACAAACTAGCATGCAAGCTTTCACTAAATCGATTTAATCATCATGATTAAAGATGACTAGCTAAAATGATCAAAGAGCTCTATTAAATTGAAACAAGCAAATTGCATGAACTAGATGATAGACAAATAGAATGGAAGAAGCAAAGTAATTGCATGAACTAGAGGATAGACAAATAGAATGGAAGAAGCAAAGTAGAAGTGGATCCACATCAACTAGAATACGAAAGATTGCAATATCTTAAAGGTTATATCGTTACCTTTATAGAAGTTGAAGTAGAATGAGATCCGGAACATGCATATAGGTTTCACCTCCTAGAACTAGACGAGGCCTAGCCTACTAGCTAGAAGAACGAAATTTGAGGTTGAAATTTTCCAAATTGGGCAATAGAACTCAAGATACATAAATTAATGTCAAAAAGGAGGAAGGGGGTCTCCTAATATAGTGCCCAAAGACCCCCCCTGGCCGCTCGCACGAAACCACATTAGCATGCTGGTGTAGCACATACGTCCAAAATCTACTCAATGTTATAGGCGGTCTTCCCTACTGCTACTATCCAAATAAAAATGTACTCAATGCCTAACCCACCATGGGACAAACTCACACATATATAACGCTTCTCTTTTACTTTCATTCTTATTTTGTATAAAAGAGTTCATCTAAAAATACTACATTTCGACCTAACCGATATTAATGCTATTACAACGGTCCAAGGTATTACAGCTTGGGTCCTGAGTCGATGAATGCTGATATTTCCCGGTTCAACTTGCAAAAATCAATGAAGCTTTCCATAAATTGGGTAGCGTTCATATTCCTATCGTGAATCTCGTCAAATTCCTCTCCAAGGAATTTGAGGTCTTTCGGCAATTAAGTTCTTTGGAGGTTGATTCAGGAACCGAGGATACATGTAGCACGCTGACCTAGATTGGTACGCAGTGTCACCATGTCATCCACTAAATTTGATACTGAGAAGTTCGATGGCAAGATCAGTTTTTCAATATGGTAGGTTCAGATGAAAGCCGTTCTAACACAAGTGGGCGTCAGAAATGCACTGTCAGCTAAACCAGCGACGATGACAGATGAACAATGGGAAGAACTTGACCAGAAAGCCCTCTCCACCATACAGCTCAGTTTGTCTACATATATTCTGCGTGAAGTCATTCATGAGACTACCGCTGCAAAACTATGGCAGAAATTGGAAGACTTGTACATGAAGAAAAGTCTCGCCAACAAATTATGCCTTAAAGAACGGCTATACACAATTCGCATGGCAGAAGGTACCTCTATTTCAGTCTCATCTTAATGAGTTTAATTCGCTCATAATTGAACTTGAGAAATTAGATGTGAAAATTGATGATGAAGATAAGGCTACCATCTGTTGGCTGGAGATGTCCGGCCAGCTCACCGCCAGGCTCGAATCCGCGTGGAACAAGCTACGCGGCGTCGGTGAGTGAGCCTGCTACCTTCTTGGTTCCTATGGCCTACGGTTTTTGTTTAGATGCGATGCTCGGTAAGTGGTAAGGAATAAGGATCGTAGTAACTGCTATCGCTACTCTGCACAAATTCGGAAGCCGAGGAAAGACTTGCATTTGTGGATTCGATGATTAATGCAATGACTGCTGTTACGTTCCTCGTAAACCGTCAATAAACATATGAAGCTTGCTGTGATGTTCCTTGGGTCACAGACATAGATGCCTACTTGCATTTATTCTGGCATGCGTAGAGGAAAGGGAAAGACCAGAGTTACTGGCTGAATCACATGAGAGGAGGATGAGAGTGGCTGGGGAATCTGGAAAGACAGAACAAGAGGTTCAGTTCTATTGTTATGATCTTATCGAATCACTTGCTTATACCAGTTACTCAGTTAGCAATATACTAGCTAGACTCACTCCCCTCAATGGAGCTAATAAACAGATCTCCATTATTCACTCCATCAGGTGAGCCAACCATAGCTACCAGAAATGCAGTTTATCTGAGTCGCAATGCGGAATTCGGGTTCGTAGGTCTCCACCTTTTCTTCCAATTTTCAGTGGGAACACGAACCCCGCACCTTAAGCCGGTTTGGCTTCGACGAATCTAGTTCATGATTCGCTGGGGTTTACAGCGAATCCGGTAACTATGGAGCCAACCGGTTGCCCAGGTATACCAAATGCGTCTCAAATGCAGAAGTTGATGAGTATGATGCAAGGACAAGAAGCAATTCCAGGCATGGGTGATCTCATGGACTCATTTAAAGCCGACGAGAAGGTAAAAATGTCTTTAGCGTTGTGAATGATTCCTATCACTTTGCCGTTTGCCCGGCGGAAGAGGAAGCACGGGAAGCCGAGTCAGAGGGAGCTGGATGCAGTGGGTGGCGTTAGTAGGTTTTGAGTTGATGTGCATTGGAACATTTTGAGCTGGACTGAGAGTATGAGGTGTTATCTGATTATAACATTTGTGTTAATAGTGAGGTTTGACGCAATAAGCGTTACCCTAATGAATGGGATGACTACCAATTCGAGAATGCAATAGTGAATGACGGTGAAGGCGTTAAATGGGTGGGAACGAGGTGTAGTTGGGGGTAATTTACAAAATTAAGTGGAAGGTGCAGTAGGCTGTAAAGGAATGGGCAGTGTCAATGCTGAGACCATTGAAGGTTATTAAGTCATCACCATGGGTTTATGACATCACATGCGAGACGAAGGGGTGCCCATGGCGTGTTCATACGTACCATCCTAAGTGGGGCATTGTTTGGAAGTGTTCCATAGTCGTTCCGTATACATGTGTGATGACAGAGTCTATGCAATCGCATAGAAACATCTCTTCAAACTTTGTTGCAAACGTAATATCGGAGAGATCATTGGCAACCTGAATCTCGAGCCCCATTCTATTATACTTGCAATAGAGCACAGATTCTATTACACCATAAGCTATATGAAGATTTAGAGGGCGAAGCAGAAAGCCCTCGAAGTTAGATTCAGTACGTACAAAGACTCATACTAGAACCTACCCAACATGCTTAAAGCCATTCAAGAAAGGAATGCTGGGACAGTTGTGGATATTTTCGAGCATCCCTCGCAGCACTTCCTAGGGAAGATGCTTCTGAAGAGAGCTTTTTTCACATTCGGTGCGTGCATCAATACATTTGTTGCTTTGCATGAACGGCACATTCTTAACTGGGATATACAAGGGGCAGATTTTGATTGCCATTGGAGTAGATGGCAACAATCAGGTTCTACCTGCCACGCTAGCTTTTGTGGAGAGTGAGAATTCAGATAGTTGGCTTTGGTTTCTAAGGAACGTAAAAGTCAGAATCGTCGGCAACCAACCTTGTGTTTACGTATTATATGATCATCATCCTAGGTTGTTGAAGGCAATTCTGTAGTTACAACAAGGTGAAGATGAGCCGACTCCATGGACAGATTTGCAGAGTAGGTGGTGCAAGCCGCACTTATCATCGAACTTTTACAAGTAATTTGGAAACCATACTCTAACAAATCTGTTTAAGAGATTATGCGATCAGAATCAACAATGGAAGTTTGATTTGCTATGGACGAGTATAGATGAACTGACGAGGAAGCATACAACAGAGGGTATGAAGAACTCGACTTCTGGCACGGAAGAGGCCCCCATAGTGCTTCATGACTTACTTGTGGACCTTCCGCAATTGGTTAGAAGGACTAGCAGGGCGATGAAGTGTTTCTCTAGATAGATTGAAAATGAGCTAAATGAGAAGTGGGCTTTGCTTTACGACATAGACGGTGCAAGGTATGATGTCATGATAACTAACCTGGTAGAGGTATACAATTGGGTGATGAGGGGTCTGATACCCCTTCTCTCATTGTTATAGTTGAGGGAGTTCTTAGTAGAATTACAAAATACTTAGTGGATAGTCATGTGAAGGCATTGGTTGCCATGAATAATTCTGCCGTAAAGTACTCAGATATGATCAATGGGTACATAGAAGATAAAGAAAAAAAGGGGAGATGCATAGAGTGTTCAAAATGGGGACGAGAGAGTTGCGTTTCGAGATGTTGTGTAGGGACAAAGAAGTTTCGAGATGTTGTGTAGGGACAAAGAAGGTCGTGAGATTAACCATGGTAGAGTTCTACAGGAGTGCACCCTTGGGAGGCGAAATTGTTCCTACACATGCAATAAGCCCCTTCTGTTACATAGGACTTGTGCACACATAATAGCTACATATTCCACCATTCGTATGGATCCGAGCATATTCATGGATCAATATTTCATGAAGGAGGTAGTGACTGCAACTTAGAGCGAAGACATATATGGTATCAATGTGGTTGGTTCATTCATGGACCATTGCATGTGAAAGTATACAAGGTGGGTTCCGGACATCGACAGGCTTAAAGGAGTCGAACGACGCCAAACAAGATGTATTTGGAATGATATGGACGTTGCGGAATGTGGCCATCGAGTGAAGAAATGTTCCATTTGTAAAGAAGACGAGTCATACTTTCAAGTATTGTCCAATGCTCAACTAGAATTGAAGTGTTGTGTAAACTCTAATACATGTCAGTTGTAATATAATTTATTGATATGTATTTACCCTTTGGATATTATGGATGTATATAAACAGATTTGATATTCTTGAGTTATAATATTTAAGTTGGACATTTGATTATGTTTGTGCTGAAATGGTGTGTGCATGTCATATTTATATTTCCATATTTTTTGCTCATTGTGTTTTACTTGTATGATGTTTTTTATTTGAAATGACAACAGAACTAGGCAATGCATATAGTTGACCTGATGATTTATCTACCTGTAGCTTAACTATACTTGATGACGACATGCCATATGGTAGTTTCGACGATGTGGAAGGTGCACATGTCACCTTCCTCAAGCTTGTTATCCTAGCAGAAGCTCTTCCAGCCCTCTTCAAACAGGTAGTAACTGTTCTTGTATGAAACACCACGCACGTACCATGATCTGGTGTTATTCAATGAGGTTTTGAGTGTAATCGTGCATGTTTACAAAGCCCAATCGAGTTCAAGAAGGCTGAAGCTACAGACTGCAAGCATTGCAAATCTAGCCTTTTGGAACTCGATCTGGCTCTGTAAATGTTGCGTGATTATGCTGAAGACTTGATTGGACAACACCAGATCATGGTAGGTGCATGGTGTTTTATAAAAGAACAGTTGCTACCTATTTAGAGGGAGTTGGAAGAGCTTTTGCCAGGAGGACAACAAACTTGAGGAAGGTGACGTTTGCACCTTCTACGTCGTTGAAACTACCTTGTGGCATGTCATCATCAAGCATAGCTGTACTACAGCTAGATAGATCATCAGTTCAACTATACGCGTTGCCTAATTTTGTCACCACTTCAAGTGTCGCTATTTCAAATGGCGGCATAGTTCTGTCACCGTTTCAATTAGCGACAGAAAGTTGTGGCTATTTCAGTTGGACGATGTAACTTTGTCGCTAATCAAATTGGCGACCGAGATCCTACGTGGCGTTCATATCAGTAAATCGCCATACGCGATCGTGGCCTACTTCTGTAATTTTTCTTTTCGGCTTACTATTTTTGTAATTTTTAAAAATTTTCATGTATTATTTAAAAAAAATCCATTTTGCTATCTGTCCTAGGGGTGAAAACGGGTCGGATATCTCCCGCCCGATCCGAGATTGGATCCGGGACTGGATTTTACTATCCGGTCGGATTCGGGATCGGATCCGGATACTTGAATCTGGATTCGGAATCGGATCTAGAGCATCCAATATCCGGTAGATACGGGACGGGATCCGGATATTCGGATTTTTTCTATTCGTATATCCGGATTTTTCCTATTTGGATATCGGATCGGATATTCGGGTCGGATATTCGGATATCAGCAAGGTTCAGCCAATTTTCACCATATTTTTTCCATTTTAGCCCATTTACATTAATAATTAGTTGGTTCTATTGATTCTTAAGTAGCATATTCTTTCTACGACGTTTGTTGAGTTTGATTGATATATAATTTGTTACTATAGTCATGTACTCATATGGTTTTAATTCAATATATATTACTCTATATATGCGTGCATTATCCGTACATCTTTATCCATTTCCGACCCGAATCCGTTCCATATCCGTATCCCGAATAACCCAAATCCGTATCTGTATCCGGCTAGCCCGTATCCGGTTCCGAATCTAAAAAAAATATAGGTTAGAATATAAAAAGAGCAATATCCATCCGTATCAGACCCGTTTTCACCCCTAATCTGTCCCAAGTCTGGTGGCCCAGAAAGATGAACAGGCAGGATGAAACTGGGCCCATTTCTGCAGTTAGTTCTTAGTTCCCCAACGCTCTTATCCTCTTCGTTGCTTCCCTCCCCTCCGCAGATACTCTCGTCTCTAATGGAGGCCACCAGTACACTCACGCTCTCCTCGTCTCCCGCCGCCGCTCGCCGCCCACCGGCGAAGGCCACCGTCGCTTCCCTCCACCTCCGCCGCTTGCCCACTCCCACCTTCCACCTCCGCGCGGCCCAAAGCCCCGCCTTTCGCGCCCTCTCTTCCCCCTTCCCGGTTCGCTCCCATGCATCCTACCACTTCTTGGCTTCTTCCCTCGGTGAAAGGTCTCGTTTTCTGACAAACCCTTCGTATCCATTTATCTTTGGGCCGCGTTCAGGGACGGAGGAGGAAGAGGAGGGGGAGCGGCCTGGTGGTGCGCGCGGAGATGTTCGGGCAGCTCACCACCGGGCTGGAGTCCGCGTGGAACAAGCTGCGTGGCGTCGGTGCGTTTGTTTGTTTGTTTGTTCATACGTTTTACTTCTACGGACCTTGTCCTTGCCACATGTAATGATGCTCTCGTGGCAATGCGTTAATCGTAATCAACTTTACTAGTGCATGTGTGTTGGGTCCAATTATTTCTCCGAGTGATCGAGTCTCTGTTGTGAGGTAGTATTATAATTGCCCCAATGTAGTAATGAGTAGATAATAATAATTGTCTAAGTTTGTGATGCATGGAACATTCTGTTCAAACGCTCAATGCATTTGTCAAATGTGATGCTTGACAACGGTTTTTCTTTACAAACTTATTCAGCAACTAAATATGCTGATCTGCACCCTCTATAAGTCCGTCATAATTATCAATGAATGATAATCTTGCAAAAAAATATTAATGAATGATATTCCTTTCCTGGTTCAAGATATGCTGACAAAGGAAAACATTGCTGAACCAATGCGGGATATTAGAAGAGCACTTTTGGAGGCAGATGTATGTGCCATTCTTACTGCTACATGCTTTTGTTACTTATTCTCTCTATATTTTGCCTTCGCAATCTAATGCAGAACTTACTTTGCAGGTAAGTGTGCCGGTAGCAAGAAGGTTTATTGAGTCTGTTACTGAAAAGGCTGTCGGCACTGATGTCATACGAGGTGTCCAACCTGAGCAGCAGCTGGTGAAGGTATACTCAGATTCTAGGGGCGTATAATTGTATAAACAATACCTCTACAGAAGTCTTTCAGGGATAATTTTTTTTGTTTTACTTTGACTTGCTCTACTGGCCACTAATTTCATGGTGGATATTTAACAGAAACATTCCCTTCCCCCCCTCTCTGGGACAGGAGCCAGATAAATTAATGGGGAGAATATTATTGTGCACACAAGCAACCTTAGTTAATGAGTTTAGTGGTTATTTTGGACTAAATGAATGTGGCCTTCCTCTTCCCAATCTAATTTATGTTCTTGTAGCACTGGAGGACTAACGTGGCTGAGTGATGCAGGTTGTGAATGATGAACTTGTACAACTGATGGGTGGGGAGGTATCAGATTTGGTATTTGCAAAATCTGGCCCAACAGTTATCTTATTGGCAGGTCTGCAAGGAGTTGGGAAGACTACTGTTTGTGCGAAGCTTGCCTTTTATCTAAAAAAAATGGTGCATTCCCTATCCTTCTAATTTAAGCATTTCCTAAGATGCCTAGACCATTTGTGCTTATAGACCAGACTCAGGTTACAGGGGAAGAGTTGTATGCTGCTTGCTGCAGATGTTTACAGGCCTGCTGCCATTGATCAACTCACTATTCTGGGTAAACAGGTACTTCTGATGAATTTTCCCACAGTAATATTAACTTGGGAACCTTTTCTACCTAATATTGTGACTCTCTTAGCTAGTTAGCTTTTATAGAGCCTGTAGAATTTGTCAGTCGATGCGATCTCTATCGCCTTTTTGAAGTTAAAATTACACTTTCTTTTGAATGTGCTACAATAATGTGCTTTTCATTAGAAAACATTTGAATGTTGATAGGTTGGTGTACCAGTTTACTCAGAAGGAACTGATGCAAAACCTTCACAAATTGCCAAGAATGGTTTGAGAGAGGCAAAAAGCAAGAAGACTGATGTAATTATAGTGGATACTGCTGGAAGACTGCAGGTCAATCTTATTTTGTTTCCTGTGATTTGTTTCAACTATGATTCTCAAAAATGAATGTTGGTTGTGTTACTTGTGTACCAGTTTTCACCAGTCGACTTCTTACACACATAGATTTTGGATACTACACCATAACACCATAATCTAGCCGAACTTTGAAAATGTTACTTTATTTCACATGTGCGATTAATTTGCACTAGTTTCACTTATTAATAAGTTGCAAGTCTGTAACAATTAACAACTTAAAACTGGTTCAGTATTTTAGAGATTTTGGATGAATTGTAGATATTTATTTCAAACTTTACAAATTACTTCTAGACAAAAGTGGTCAGTCTAGTATAGTATTTTAAACTTAAGCTAAAAGATAAGGAAAAATATCCTGTGCAATCAGACAGGCTGGTGAAACCACGGTGCAACCCAACTAGAAAAAAATTCAAAAATTCTGAAAAAATCATGGATGTGCATCTCAACTTACCCCATCTACATATAAAATTTCATGATCAAATTCGTCTGTGCTAAGAGTAATAAAAAGACAAACTTGATTATGAACAGTAACAGTTACTGTTTATGATCAACTTTGTCTTTTTGTAACTTCTAGCACAGGACGAATTTGATCATGAAATTTTATATGTAGATGGGGTAAGTTGAGATGTACATCCATGATTTTTTTCAAAATTTTTTGAAACTTTTTCTAGTTGGGTTGCACCGTGGTTTCACCAACTCTCTGGTTGCACAGGATATGTTCCCAAAAGATAATTTGTTATGACCTTGTGTGAAAAGCGAGATTGTATTAGATACATGTTTATGTACTTATAGTTTTTGAATTCCAAATGGCGTACTTTGTGGCAGCTAATGTCTCCTTCCTGCTACTTGCAAGTTGCAAGTATGTTTAACCAGCACTACAGATACCAGATTACCAGCTGATTAATCTTTCTATCATTAGGTAGATAAAGCGATGATGAATGAGTTGAAAGAAGTAAAAAAGGCAGTGAATCCTACGGAAGTTCTTCTTGTGGTTGATGCCATGACTGGCCAAGAAGCTGCAGGTATGTAGCCGCTTCTCATTGTTCTTCATGTGGTCTAGTGGTCTAGTCATCATCATTTTATACTTTGTCTATTGCAACTTACCTGATGCACCACATGGAATGCAGAAAAAGAAATTCACACTTTGAAATTTGAATTCAGAACTTCTTATTAATAAATAGCAGGACATGCCATTCTATTGAAATCAAACCTTAAACTTTTCATCATTTGCTAGAGTTGCAGTGTTACTTACCTTTATTGCTTTTCTGATATGGTCAGCATTGGTCAGCACCTTCAATGTTGAGATTGGTATAACTGGTGCTATACTGACAAAACTGGATGGTGACTCCAGAGGTGGAGCAGCACTAAGTATCAAAGAGGTCTCTCAACTTGCAAAACTTTCATCTGTCATTTTGTGTGTCCATCCAACTATTAATGCATGGTTCTTTCAAAAAGAAAGTACCTATTCATGGTAATGCAAAGAAGGCACTGCAAATATGTTTCCCAAACATTTGGTTTGATAAATCTCTCTAGATTCCTCCTTACTGAAAAAAAAATAGCATCCGTAATGTGAGTTTGATTGATACTCACAAATCTGATGCTCAATAATGTACTCACGAAGGGTTTCATGTGGCATGGCTTCCTTCTACTTATTATCAGGGGCTGTACCTTGTAACTCTTCCTCTTGTATTATCTTTTTCTCTATATTACTTTTTAGAAAAGGACAGGATGGCCTATGGAGCATGGCTAAATAACAAATATTCACTGCTTGTGTTGTGCGGTTGTGCCTACATCAATCAGCAATTTTTATTTCTTTCTTCCTTTAGCTAGTATGTATATAATACATATGATCAACTGACGAACTTTGCAGGTGTCTGGAAAGCCCATCAAGTTTGTAGGGCGAGGAGAACGTATGGAAGATCTTGAGCCTTTCTATCCAGATCGCATGGCGCAGCGTATCTTGGGAATGGGAGATGTACTTTCATTTGTTGAAAAAGCACAAGAAGTGGTAAGTATTTTCCTGTGAAATGCCCCTTTCCTTTTGTCATTCATTAAACAATAATTTGATATTTGTATGGTGTAACCTACTGGTGCAAATAGATGCGTCAAGAAGATGCTGAGGAATTACAGAAGAAGATCATGAGTGCAAAATTTAACTTCAATGATTTCTTGAAGCAAACACAAGCTATCGCACAAATGGGTTCGTTTAGTCGTATAATTGGCATGATTCCAGGCATGAACAAGGTGCACCTATTAACTTCTGGACCTTGTTTATTACCTTACTTTAGAACTAGTCTTCTGAATTGACATTATGGCGCTTATGTTCAATCTTTTAAGTTTGATGTTATTAAGACCATAACTCTTGCTGCGTTTTGAATAGGTTACCCCTGCACAAATTCGTGAAGCTGAGAAAAACCTTAAATTTATGGAGTCAGTGATTAACGTAATGACTGCTGGTATGTATAATACATGCACAACAGACATCATGGAGATATATGTTTGCATGTTCCTCCTGAACTCTTGCTATATTAGTGTAACTCACATAAGGCATGCTTGACATATAACTTGGTAAGGCTAAAATCCGAGGCCACCATCTAAATAGTTTCTCAGTCAGCATAGCTGAGATAATGCCAATTATGTGAGCCAATGTTACCAATCAAACAGCACCTTTTTCCTAATTGTATGGAGCATGATAGCATGGATCGCCGTGCCATAAATAGATGCCCAGTAATATTTACCCTGACCTTGTGCAGAGGAAAGGGAAAGACCAGAGTTACTTGCTGAATCACGCGAGAGGAGGAGAAGAGTGGCTAAGGACTCTGGAAAAACCGAACAGCAGGTTCAGTTCTTACCTCGTCAGTCATCACCAATTTTTCCTACATGCTCTAGCATAAACCTGACTAACCCCCATGGAGCTAAATTGAGTATCCCTTCACTATTAGGTGAGCCAATTAGTTGCGCAGCTTTTCCAAATGCGTGCTCGAATGCAGAAAATGATGGGAGCCATGCAAGGAAAAGACTCTCCCGATATGGAGAATCTCATGGAGTCCCTCAAGGCTGACGAGCAGGTAAAGGCACCCCTGGTCAATAGCTCGGGGCAGACATTTGTTGTTCTTGTTTGTGGAGTTAAAGTCTTTGTGCAACTGCGATCATTCAGGCTGCCGCCGGTACTGGACGGCGCAGGAGGAAGTATGGCAACCTTAGGCGGCGGGACCTGGACGCAATGCGTGGTTTCCGTCGACGGTGAGAAGTTCATTGGCCGTTTTGACTGGAAGCGGCCGCAGTCTGCCTTTCTGCATGACCTGTGTAAATGCAAACCCATGGACTTGGCTTGGATTCAGAAATCAGCAATGGAGCATGAAATGATTTTCGGGTGCTATTTGCAGAGATCACCATGTGTTATTTGTTACTGATACTAGTCATGTGTCCGTGCGTTATAACAGAAACTTAATTTGTGATAAAAAATTATTTGCAAAGAGGAAGGGAACCTTGCCAGGGCGAGAAGCCGCAGCTGCGCGTCGATCGGCTGGTGCCGCTCCATTGCTGTCTACCCCACGGGTACGGCCATTGGTAGGTGCGCGGAACCGTGAAATCCAACCGAATCTCCCCAGCGGAGGGGGAAAATCTCGACATCACTGGCGACGCCATTGCAGACATAGTTGTTGGTTGCGGCTACGGCAGTTTGTCGGTTTGTGGTGGGAGATGAGGCATGTATAGGGTGGAGGAGGAGATGAGGGCACTAGAAGCTTCGCATGGCCGCACGCGTCGAGCGAGGGAGCTAGGGGAGGTATACACGTCGAGTGAGGCACAGGACTATCGGGTTAAATCCCTTTTCATCTCAACTATTTATATCAGATCCAACGGATTAGGTATTCTAGAGAAGAACGGACGATCATCACTAACTTCTAATTAGAAGTAGTAGAGATTCTTGGCAATCGATTTAGCTTGTGATTTCTGACTCTGAGAAAACAGTCAGCCAAACAGTGTCATACAGCCATTACAGAGGCTTGTATGTTGTAACCTGTGCATTTGTGATCTCTGGCTTCAACTTGCAACTCTGTGTATCCAGTGTGTATTTTCTGTATAAATTCCAATTAAACAGAATCAATTTGTTTTCTTCTGAAAATGCATATGGCCAGTGTCTGGTTCCTGGGCGTGTAGTCTACGGACAGAAATGAATTCTTTGAAACACCTTTCAGTACTCAAAAAATATGAACAGAAATCGTTACACACAGCGCGGTTTGGCTTTCTGGCATCCCTACTTGTACGCGAAACCTCGTGAACGAGGAGTGTCTCTTTTCCCTCGCAAAAAAATAAAAATAAAAATAATCGTTACATAGAATAAGTTTTTCCGTCATCGATGAACGGATACGTACAAGCCATTACCCGCTTCCAATGGCCGTCAGCGCACAAATAATTCTTCACCTGTGAACCGCCAGATCTCACCAATCTAACGGCCACAAACAACCACGTCCTTCGTGTTCGCAAGTCCTTCCCACAATCCCACCTCCCTAGCCAAGCCAACACCCCTCCCACCTTTATTGCCGCCGCCGCTGCCACTTCGCCGGAACCCTAAACCCACCTCTCCCGCCGGTCTCCGCCATGGTAAGAACCACTTTGGCCTTCATTCCACTCTCCCATATATGATGCACTGACAGTCTTGGCTCTAATGGTGTGCTGTTCCGTGATGTGTAGGCGCCGAAGAAGGATAAAGCCCCGCCACCATCGTCGAAGCCGGCCAAGTCTGGCGGGGGCAAGTAGAAGAAGAAGGTCATCCGGCTCACCTGTAAATTCTTTGTACTGTAGATTTCGGTTTTGTTTCGCTTCGAAAGCTCGCATCTTTCGATGTGTGGGGTTGTTGGTTTCTTGGAGCGTGGTATTGCAGAAGTAGAGCAGGGGGAAGCAGAAGGAGAAGGTGAACAACATGGTGCTATTTGACAAGGCCACCTACGACAAGCTACTCTCCGAGGTGCCCAAGTACAAGCAGATCACCCCCTCCGTGCTCTCCGAGAGGCTTAGGGTATGGCGTCTCTCCTTTGCCATTGGGATTCTATAATGACTAGGTGGGATCTAGATGTCAGCGTGAGTTAGAAGGGACTTAAAAGCCAACATTCTATAGGGAGCAAAGGCATTGAGCAATTGAATTGAAACCAGTTTTTCCCTTCTTGCGGCTTCTTCCTCGAGCCTTCGTCTCACATCATGGCAGTCCTCGCCGGCGACAACGTCAAGATTAATGATCAATGATTATGTACATGTGATGAAGTGGCATGGCTAAGCAATCTAATACTATCTACCATCCCATGTTGACTTCAATATCAATCAACTGTAGTGAACCAATCTAAGTGACAAATAAGTCATGGCATACAATTGACAAGGTAGGGTATAGATCAACAGGTATAATAGCTAAATCCCAAATCAGATTGAAAGCATTTGTACATATGAAATAACATGCAATATTGTAAAACAAAATAGCAACTTTATAAACATGGGTTCAATATAATCAAAGCATAACTTGCCTTGGTAAATTTCCTGGTCTTATTTTGGAATCTAGTCTTGAGTTGCCAAATTTTCCTCCGAAGCGTCGCACAATTCAACGTCTACGCGAATCGAGAGAGAAAAGCAAATAAACACCTAAAACAAAATAGAAAATAAACTCCAAAAATCAAACAAAATTCACCATTAGATAGATCTTAATTTTACATTTTTTTAGAAATTTAAATCACCTCAATCGGAGTTCGTATGAGGGAGAATGAGCTCTCGGAAGATTCAAAAATCATAAAAATCAGGAAAATAAGAAATTAAAAAATATTAGAATTATTTTATAAAGGAAAATCTGATTTATTGCGTCATCATGACGTGCTGCTGATATCAGCATCGGACCCAACCAAGTGTTGATACGTGGCCCACGGCACTATGCTGTGGACTCGATGCACCGTACGACCAGTCCACTGTGGACCAGAGGCACTGTGCTGTTCACCGACCGATGTCAACACTGACATCACACGCCACGCGTTGGCTTCCCATTGGTCCGATCTGAGATGCGATCTGGTTCGCTCAGCACTAATCTAATAGCTCATAATGCGATCGGCTTTGGCACCGTTCAGATCGGATCCAATGGCCTCGGATCTTGGCCACACGGCAAAGCGGCAGCCCTTCGATCCGATCCAACGGCCTCGGCTTACTGATGGTGATCACTGTTGCCCTAGCGATGTGACTCTATCCTGCTCGTTCATCTCTGATCCAACGGTGATCAACACCGAAGCATGCACTGCTTACCGATGCAATGTGGGCTGATCCGGGGTGTCCACAGGAGATCCAACGGTGGAGAGCTCTCGGTCTTCGTGATGGCAGCACAGCGGCGCAATGTCGCGCGGGGGCTGGGGAAGATGACCTCAAGCACGGCGATGCAACGCTCTCCAATGACCAAAAAGTGGCAACACGGGTGCGGCGTGAAGCGAGGAACTCGGATCTGGAACCGGTGCAGCGGAAAACCGTGGCGGCTTTCGTCTTCAACTCCGACGAGCTTCCTAGCGCGGTCTACGGCGTCTCGGGTGGAGATGCTCCGATCAAAGGCTGCGGTGCTCATTGGGGATCCTCGGGAGGGGGTCGGCGGCCTTAAATACCCGGTGGATGACACAGAAATCGGAGCCCTAACGGTGTACGGCGGCGACGGCGTAATCGCGACAGACTCTGAGTCCTTATCCGAACGACAATGGAGCATCGTCGGATCCTTGATCAACGGCCACGATGCGGTGCAATCTTACTCGTTCACAACGACTCGACGGTCCAGATCCGATACGCTTTAAACAACTCAATCTAATCCTGTCCGTTCGATCCTCATCCAACGGTGCACGCACCTCTAGGGTTTCACTGCTAGTCTCGATTGATCCCAACCGTCTGCTGCGAGATCTATGGCTACTGACGAAGGTTCTAGAAGCTGGGCCTCACGGGCCGCACAGTGGTTGGGCTGGCGTGCACAGTGTTGGCTTCGGCCTAGTACTATTCACTCCAAATTAATTCGAGTTTTTTAAAATAATTACCGAAAATAATTTGATTTATTTGAGGCAATAAAAATAGCAGAAAAAATCCAAAAAAATCTTTAAAATACTTTGAGACATTCTGGACTCAAATAAAATATTTTTGGCAAAACTTTATTTAAATTTTATCTATAATTAATTAGTTTTCAACCAAAGTCAATATGCTTAATTTAAAATAATTCAAATAAATCCCATAAAAATCCGATAAATCCAGAAAATTCACAAAACTCACAAATTGCAATGAAACACTATTAACTAATAATGAAGAGCAAAATTTTGGATGTTACAACAATTCACTCCCCGCGGCATGACGCCTCGATCGACCGAAAAAGCAGAATGATGGCACTGCATGAACCTTGACATTGTAGACGAGAGCAATAAATTCTCAACTGCCCAACGTTTAGATTTTCTGGGTTTTCTAACTTTGCTCAGAGTCGAGTCGGTAAGTTGACATCGAGTAACTTGTGGCTAACCTAAGGACTCGAGTTGGGTTGATAGTAAAGCACTCGATCCGGCAATATCTTTACTCGATATCTAGCGATTTCCAATCTATTCGAATCATTCGACCACAAGTCAGCAGGGCATTACTCGACTAAACCATAACTTGGCAGTAATCGACCAAGCGCTTGAACGAACCCTCCATTGAGGCATAGTTCGGTGGCTACTATTGAATATCTAAATATAGGATATGAGTACGTACCGGAAACACAAAGATTATGTCATATATGCTCAAGCAAGCATATAGAAACTCTAGATATTACGGGCCCGATTTTATAGGATAAGATATACGTGAAGAAGGTAATTCCATACTAAGAAGGACTCGATCATTTTCCTGTTACGAGGAAATCAACTCGAGTACACTTGTTATCCAAGGAAGTTTGGATATGCTACGAAGATCGATATGACGATGGACTCATTATCAACTACGATTTGGTATCCCAAGCCAACTACAACTCAACTTAAGGTAGAGTTACCCCGACTATATAAGGCCGGGGTAGGTATCCTCAAGAGAGGAAGGAGGAGAAGATTTTTAGAGAGAGCTTTTACAAGACGCAGAGCGACCAGGAGTTGACGGACCATGCTTCGTTAACCTCCAGCCGTAGTTTAGCGATTGTTTAGATCCAATCTTTATTATAACTAGGGCTAGACAATTCGCTTTGTATTCGATACACCAAATTCATACATCATCCGCACAAAATGTAGAGTGTTACTCCATCTGGAGGCCTGAACCTGTATATATCGTGCGCCGCTGTCTTCATGCTTGACTTTGCTAAATCGAAGATACCCGTAATCATAAGTTTATTATTGAGACCTAACCTTCGACAAACAGAATTTCCAACCGTTCCGGAGAAAAACGAAAACGAAAAATATCGGTACAGAAACAGAAATTTTTTGCTGAAAACAAAAATGAAAATGGGAGAGCCAGTTCTAATAGAAACGGAAATTCTATATAAATGAAACCAGAAATTCCGTTTTCTAATTTAAATAATACCAGAAATATATATTACTTTAAAGAAAATATCAAATAGAGTTTAAAAATTCTCAAAAATATTTTATAACATTTTGAACTTATGAAAATTATTTCTATCAATATTTTGTTTTTTCTCAAATAAATTATTTATTTAAATATAAAAATAGCAAAAATCATTAATTAAACGCTAAAAATTCTGATTTTTTTATAAAATTCGAATTAAATTCTTAATTAAAGAATTTGCAAATTTTTAGAGTGTTACAACTGAAAATATACCTAGATAGAATTTTATGCTTTCATATCTAGATCCGCTTTGTTCTATTTTGCATCTGTTTTCATATATGTTTTCAGGGTTTCTAATTTCGTTTCCGTTATCGATAAAAAAATATGGAAATACAACCAAACAGCCATTTACGATTCTGTTTTCATCCCTATTTATATCCAATGCGTACATCCTTGTTGGAGACGCTTGGATCAAATGGAGCACGCATGCGTAGAAGGGAAGAACCACGCAGCTAACTCGGCAAAAATAATTGCAATCTTCTCTAATCGGAAAGACAAGCAAAAGAGAGCACACAGACACAACAATCTTATCATGGAATGAAACCCTTAATTAGGTTGGCTATTGCTCTTAGCGGGTTGGATCTCAACAGATATCCACTGCAGATTAGGATGTTAATGTAATCGGATGGCTGATAGCATAGGAGCCCAGAGTATGAGATGCAGTGCTTTTGCAATGTACGTAGTTAATTCTACCATTACTTTCAAAATTACTTTTAGAACAATGCTTCAATGATTTTCCTTCCAATACAAATTGTACAAATCTTGAAGCAAGCAAAAGGGTAAGTAATCACTGTTTATCCTTCATTCATGCTTTAATATTTATACAACTACAAAAAGAAAAGCATGAAAGCACTTCTTTTACTTTTAATGTGTCTAAGGTAGTGGTGATACAGTGCTTTTACAATGTAGTTAATTCTACCATTACTTTTAGAATTACTTTTACACGTGCCAAGAGACCCTAATCGCAACAGGCATAGCAGATATTTCTAAATAAAAAAAGTTCATCTCTGATCCTCGACTCTTCCTATGATTTAATTTTCGTGCCCAGTTTCTCAATACCGGTTAATACCATTTTACAAAGCAATAGTACAACAAATGCTGAGTAAGGCCCATAGAAGTTGTGCTGAAGCCCGGTACTGGCGGGCCCGCAGATAACACTATTCGTCAAAGTGACCCAGACCATGAAAGCCCACACTCGTTCGATATAGGGCAGGGTGGGTCCCACCCGTAAGACTCACAGACCGTGAAGACAAAGGCATTTCACACCCTTTTCTCTCTCTCTCGCGCACGACGAAGGCATTTCACGCCTCCTTGCCACCTCCGCCGCCCTTCGACCTCGCGCCGCCGGCGATCCGGCCCGCCGGAGCCGTCTCCATTGTTTGTTAGGCCCCTACTCGCCATCCTCGCCCCACCGGCGATCCAGCCCGCTGGGGTCGGCTTCCGTCTAGGGTTGGGGTGTGCCACCTCAGCCACTCACTAGGTAGGGTTTTGGAGCGGCACCGCTAGCCTCCACGCGACGCCGCATCAAAGCCGACCGCCAACCGCAGCCCCTCGCGCGACGCCGCCCCCGTCCCAACCCGAGCTTCCCGCGCGCTTCGCATCCTTTTCAGGTAGAATTTTGTGGCAGATTATGGTACGTAGCGTTCGGTCGTACTGGTGGGCTATTCGTTCGCGCTGATCTGTAGGGTTTTTTGGTGGATTATGGTAGATATTGCTCAGTCAGGAACCTGTGTCATGGAAAACGATGCTTTTGGAATTTCTAGGCCTTTAACTGGTGTTGTGATTCATTCTTCTGGATGATATATTCATATAGATTTGCACTCTACTTCTTGCTGCCTAATCTGCAGTAGCTTGTTAGTTTTTTCATGTCTATTTTACTGGTGGTGATGATTTGATAGGCTGCTTGAGCGTGTGTGAGTCGTGTCCATATTTATTGGAAATCACTGCTAACGTCGGGATCAGTGTTGATACTTTCTCTTGCTCGGTCTCTTTTTGTGTACCTCCTGTTCGTGTGTTGGGCAGTGTTTTGAAATGTGGCAGTGTTGGCATTGCTCTTAGCCCATGGCTGCATCGCGTAAGCATTTATTGCACAAGTATTTTCCTGTTGGCGATAGATACCATGGCCATTTCTACTTTAATCAATATAGTTTGCTAATTGCTATTGTTGCTACTTTGATTCCCTTGGTTTGTCGTTTCTGCTCAGCTTATAATTTAGTTGGCTAGCTTCGTAACCTTGATACCTGCTAGCTGCCATGATTTTCAGCGAGGCAATTTCAACTTTAATAATGTAGTCCATTACGATTTACAAGTGCTGCTTCGATTCCCTCAGTACGCCCTTTCTGCTCAGCTTAGTAATGTAGCTGACTAGCTTCGCTTCCTAGATTACCCGCCATAATTTTATTTGGAAATAGTTTGATTACAGCTTTAATAATGTAGTCTGCTACTAGCGCTACTTAGATTCCCCGATATTTCGTTTCTGCTCAGCTTAGTAATGTAGTTCCAGCTCCGATGCCTCGATTACTTGCAATAGTTTTGTTTGGATATAGTTGTGAAGGAAATTTCATCTTTAATTACATAGCCCATCACTATTGACACCCTGATTCCCATGGTATATCATTTCTGTTCGTCTCAGTGACATGTTGGCTACTTTTATGAACTTGATTACCTGCCATATTTTTTTATTCGCAATAGTTAGCATTGGCCATTTCAGTTATAATAACATATTTGATTACTATTACTACTTTAGTTAAATGATGCATTTCTTCTACTAAGATTAGTAATTTATCTCCCTAATTTTTGCTACATTGAGTACCTGCCATATGTCCATCTGTTGTACATGCCAAGTGTTTGTCTATCTAGTTTGTTTGACTCTGTATAGTGGAGGCATGTGTTGTATATGTCAACTGCCTATCATGCTATCGTATTAGGAATTTAGGGGAAATGTTTGGTAACTTGGCTCTTTAACAAACTTTGTCTTATTGTGGTGAAGAAAACATCTGCCACACTTCATATGCCAAAAAATATGAGGCTGACCGCTGATGTATGGACCCCACTTGCCGCGCTTTGCACGGCACACCTTTTATGGATGTTAATCAAGCATTGCTCTTGGAGAGTGTGCCAGCAAATTACACATCCTCTATACTCTCTGCTCTTACCCATTATTAGCTGGAAGCAGTAACTTTTCTATTTAGTTGAGTCCTAATATTTGCCTCTATGACCTTGCTTTCTTTATAGATTTTTAGATTGTTTCCCACTGTGTTTTAAGATCTACTTAATTGTCATGCTAGGTTTCTTCACTTGATCCATATAACTTCTGGCTATTGTTCACAAATTCAATCATCGCTTCACCATCTTGCATCATTAGTTCAAATTTTTGTTAATTGCATGCTTTTGTTGTGCATGTTGACTGTCATGTGTTAATAACTTGGGGTCTTATTGTAAATGTTATGAAAGTTCATATTTACTTCCTTTCATCACTTATTGGATGATTGACATGCAGATAATTTCTTATTGTTTCTACCCTCGCTGGATTCCCTGTTTTAACTCTTCATACATTTCAATGCATAAGTTTATGAATTTAGCATATGTGCAGGCATCAGAACCTTGATTGGGTAAAAGTTAGCCAGAATTGACAATGGGTTTTGATAATGAATGTATTCTGAATATTCAATCCCTTCCTGGTGAATATTTTTGCCCTGTTTGTCGGACACTCATATATCCCAATGAAGCTTTGCAAACTCAGTGCACCCATCTCTACTGCAAACCCTGCTTGACTTATATAGTGGCAACCACTCAAGCCTGCCCTTATGATGGCTACTTGGTGACAGAAGCTGATTCCAAGGTATTGCTATCTTCTTAAGGAAGTAACTTATGCATATTCAGTGAGTTACATATATTTTAAAGAAGTGACCCCTTTGTTTACAACTTGATTTGCCATATGCAGCCTCTGATGGAATCAAATAAATCCCTTGCTGAAACAATTGGTAAAGTAACAGTTCACTGCCTGTATCATAAGAGTGGTTGCCAATGGCAAGGAATGCTATCTGACTGCATCACACATGGTACTAGTTGTGCCTATGGGAACTCCCCTGTTGTTTGTAACCGTTGTGGTACTCAGATTGTACATCGTCAAGTGCAAGAACATGCTCAACTCTGCCCTGTATGTTCATCATGTCTTGTGTGACTTTGCTATGTATATCTAGAACTATTTCCCTATTCATTAACCCTTGTTACCTTTTTGTGCTATTTGCAGGGCTTGCAACCTCAAGCACAACAGGCTGACAGTAGTCTGACACAGTCATCAGCTGCAACAACCCAGGCAGTCTCCCAAGATCTTTCTGCAGTTGCCTCAGCGACACCTGCAGCAGCTGTTACAGCAGTAACAGCTTCTGCAGTGGCAACTAGTTCAGCTGTTGCAACCACAGCAAGCATGACAGCTGTGTCCCCGTACCTTGCAGCGGCACCTACTGCTGCTAATCAAGCTCAAGCAGTTGCTCCCCAAACTCCAACAGCTGAGCAGTACCAGCAGCAGGTTCAGTACCAGCAGTACTACCAGCAGCATTACCCTGGATACAATCCTTACATTCAGCAGTATCAACAGTATGGCCAGTACCAGCAGTATACACAACCTCAAATGCAAGTGGCACCCCAGAATGTGGCTCAAGCTCCTGCACAACATGCTCCATATGTTCAGCCTCAAGTTCTGCAGCTCTCGCAACCCCAACATGTGTTGCCATCCCAACCCCAGAATCAGCCTCACCTTCCCCAACTCCAAGCACCAGTAGTTCAGCCACAGCCTCAGCAGAATCCACCATTGCAGTCAGCATCTCAAATTTCACAGATGCAACCACAAAGCCAAGTACCTCTCCAGCTGCCTCACCCCCAAGCACAACCTATGGCCCATCCACCAGCCCATGCTCAAGTTGGTAGTCAGCCATTTGCAATGCCTGCTGTTCAAGCAGCACCCCCGCAAATGCAGCCACAAGCCCAGCAACAACATCCACAACTGCAACTTTTACCTCAACAGCAACATCTTCAACCTCAGATCCAGCTAGATTCTCAAATCCAGCACCAACATCCACAAGTGCAGCAGCAATCTTATCCACAACCTCAGGCCTATCATCAGCCTCATCCAATGCCTCATGCACAACCTCATAACCCTTCAGTGCATGCGTTAACGGGTCATCAATCATATCCACAGCCTCAGCCAGCACAGCAGATGCCACAAGGTCCACTGCAACGCCCTGTACATCTGTCTCATCAACAAGTAGTTGGTCCTCAGAATCCTGCACTGGTACATCCTCCACAGGGTCAAATTCCGCTGCAAGGCCAACAGCCAGCTATGCTGGCTCCTCAAATAACTCAGCATACACCACAACACCAACAACACGTTGGGCATCATGCTCAGCGGCCACCAATGCATCCTAGCATCCCTTCCCAGGCACCACAACAAGGATTTCCTCTTAACACAACTGTCCCTCGCAAATAAGTCAATCATACCAACAAGGAATGCCCTCATCGCAACAGCAGCAGATGCATTCCCAACCTTTCCAGCCTTATGGTCCACCATTTATGCAACAGCATCATGTTCAGACTTCTGCTGTCAGGTCTATGAGTTATGTTGCACCACCACAGCAGTTCCAAAATCAACCCAGCGGTCCACTTAAAGATTCACAAGCAAGTGTGATGAATCAACAGGCACCAATGCTTAGGGCCTCTGATACTGTGGGAGTAACATCTGAATTGCATGGTGCTGGGCAACCTATCAGGCAGGGTTCTTCAGCTTTGGAAACCCATGCTTTGGAATCGGGGAAGTCAGAAAATGCAACTAATGCTACTGGCAATACTGAAGTAAGTGATAATAAAAGTGGAGGTGTTGACTCTACTGTTGTAAAGCCTACGATGTCGGCACAAACTGGCATTACATCGGACGGTGCAGATGGTTCACACAATGTCAAAGGAAAGGATGAATTTTCTGGCCGGGAAAGTAATTTACATGGTCCAGATGTACGGGGAGACAAAGAGTCGAAGGCTTTGGATACATCAAATGATCTTGAGAAAGGAGGATTATTACAACAAGCATCACAGCAAAATCTGGGGGCACTGGGGTCCTATGTGGCCCCAGGCATGGGACCGCAGCATCCATCTGGACCTGATAGGATGCTTCCTGAGCATATGCTGCATCCTGGTTCTATGCCGTATATACAAGGGCAGCCGAATCAAATGAGGCCACCTAAGCGTAGTTTTCCTGAAAATTTTCGGCCTCCTATGCAGCAACAACCATATGGTTCATATCATTCTGAAATGGCACCAAGGGCGCTTGCACCGAACCAAAATCAGATGCCAATTCCACAGCCTGCAACCATCAGGCCTAATGTTGGTATTGTTCGACCACCCATGGGTGGGCCATTGCCTGGACAGCATGACACAGCGATGCCTCCTTTTGCTCCTGAACCTGTGGGTCGACCACATCCTCTTGGTAATTATCTGGAACCAAAAGCAAATACTTGAGGTTTTTTTTATTGCTTGCATGTTAAACAAACTTCCATCCATTCAGGAATGGCAAAGAGCAATGGTGGTGGTGGTGGTGGTGGTCCACTTGGAAGTTCGAGGGCTTTCCATGAAGAGGGGTTCAATTCTTCACGGGAACATTTCAGGTCATTTGCAGCATATCCTGGCAGACACAATGTCAACCGTAAAGATATTGAAGAGAATATGAAGCAATTTACAGGGCCAACTCATCTTGATGGTGAGGGTCTTCAAAGGGATCCTAGACTTTTTGAGGGAGGCATAGGTAGACCTGATGGTTTCGTTGATTCATTACATGGAAGGCCTCCATTCCAAAACAAGACAGGTGCATATCCTATAGGCTGCCCTGAAGATTTTGCAAGGAAACCCCATGCAACTTTTGATTGTCCTGACTTTGTGTCACTGGGTGCAGAATTTGGCCATCACAGCATTGATGGAATGCCTACTCTTAGAAACCCAGGTAAGATTACAAGATGGTTTGAATAGTTTAATGCTTGATTTGAAACTTCATTGTCAGCAGGTCTTCATGGGTGAATGATGAAAAGCTTGTGACTCATTGATCCTTTTCAATATTTCAATGGCCCTCTAATGGGTTCAAATGGTTTTCAGGGCCATTTCTTCAAGGGATGACAGGTGGTCCTGGAGGTTTCCATAAAGACCAACTAGGCTCTGGTAACCGTCCTGGGATTGTACAGCATGATTTTGACAGTCCAGAGTTCCCTCATACTTGTTTGCACCCTGGTGATACTTTTGTTCCAAGAATTCAACACGGTGGTGGAGAACTTGAACATGGTCAATTGCATGGAATTGAACCTTCTGGCTCCCACTACCATGGTCACATGCATCCAGATGATCCAAATCATATCATTGACTATTCTCAGCATGGTTTCCCAAAAGAATCAGGCCAGTTTGGTTTGGTGGGTTATCAATGTTGAACACATCAATTTATTCTTTTCTTTTTTGTTCCTTTATGATGTATTATCACTTTCCATATGCTATTGTTGTTATTTGATGTATTACTTACCTACTGAACTGTTGTTTGGTGTCCTGTCTAGGCTGGACACTTGAGAAATGGAGATGTTGGTTGGTGCCGGATATGCAAGTTTAACTGTGGGAATGCAGAGGGCCTGGATCTACATGTACAGACAAGGGAGCATCAGCAGTATGCAATGGACATCGTTCTGAAAATGAAGCATGATGTTGCAAAGAGGCAAAAGATGTGTGTCTTTTTGTACTAATTTGAATTTCAACATCCCAGATCAAGCATTTCCCTGGTTTTAAACTCTCGACATTCACCCCTTCCTCAGGAATTCTGGAGGCCCCAAGTCTTTCAACAAAAAAGTAGGTGGGAAGGGCAACTTCCGTGGAAATAGGCATTAAAATTCTTCTTATCTAGTTCAGCACTTGATAAGATTTTGAAGGTATGTTTGGTGGTTTCATTGTTTTCTTGAGGTGCAGTGCAACCTTTTTGCCGTAGGGTTCAGCTGGTTACTTCCCTTTCTTTTGCCAGGTTGCTGCTAATGCTGTTTGGACCTATCTGAGACCATTGAAAATTGAGACTTGCTCATACATTTGGGTTAAGGTAGCGCTGCATGTTTGGAATGGAACTTGTAGTGGTCCTGAACTTTTGTTACCATGTTGGTCTGGAGACTTTACATGCTTTTATGGTATTTTTCGTTGCTATTTTGGATATTAAATTGCAGAAGTTATTCTGAGGATGCTTATCTTTCTGAGCCTGCAGTCTATCTTGTTCATATGATAATACAAAACTCCCATGTTTATCCACTAGGCGCACATGTGTTTTGTCATTCTGTGTACTGGGTCCTGAAGATCACATAGAAATTTTACTAAAAAGATCCACAGTTATGCTGCATTTTCGCGAAAAAAATCAATAAATTTGTATGCAAGGGACTCCAGTTGAAATTTTTTCTGGCACTTGCAGTGCCTAAAATTGCCCCATTGCTTATACGAAATTTTAAAAAAAAACCTTTGTTTTTTATTCTTAAACTCTTAGCCATAAAAAGTATATTTGAATGAAACCCTATGATCCTAGCTCTAGGTATCATGCATATATGATGATTTGCCACTAGCCACTTTACGGAGTCCATATTTTCTTATTCGTGATTTGAAGGATCTTCTGCCTTATCATCTTGTTTTGAATTACTATCTGCTAAATTCGTAATTAAAGTATGGACTTCAGTTGTTCACATGTGTATGATGTATGTCACTACGATGATTGGTTGTTTATGCCCATGAGGGCATCCAAATTCCAAAATGTCAAAAGAGGGAGAACCTAGAATGGAGGGAGACAACACAAAACTAGCAGACATCTGACAGGAACACAAATCCTTGATATTAGAATTTGTAAGAGGGACATGTTCAGGTAGTCCAATTAAATGGAGATACACCCAAGAAATGTGTGCATTGCAGGAATGCATGCACATGCTCAAAAATAAAGAGAAGAAAAGTTATGTGACTTGGTTTTCAGATGGACAGTGTATGAGCTAGTTGTATGCAGAGCTGTTGATATCATTACAGGACTTGTATTGTTTACTTCTAGTTAGTTGCTTTGTTCTTCACATAGTGAGGTATGGTTCTTGGTTTGATTATCATAGGTTTGGGGTTGAGAATAGGGCATCATTAGAACCTGATGAAGGACACTACGTGCTGTTGATATAATGCTTTAATTTTTCATTCAGTACATTTCTTATGGCTTCTCCAGTAATGCTCGATATGATTATTAGCATACGATTAGTTTCCTTGGCAGTAGCCTTTTTCTAGATGTATTTCTTCCAAGGTGATCATTGAATCATTTGTTTCTTTGTTTGCTAAGCAGAAACTGACAAGTTTAGGAAAATTCCCTGTGAGGGCTCTACTGTCGTGCACTCGTACTTGCATGCTTTCCTGAAGGCGGTAAGGATAGATATGTACTGAACTTTTCTTACGACGTGCTTTGACACAAATCTGTGGCCCAAATGGATGAACTGATTATTAGTATTTTATTTCCCAATTTCTTGGACTGATTGCACCGTAGATACTGATCTAATGTCCCCATCAGGACTGCTGTACTTTTAGATCATGTAGGACATGACATGACATTTGGTTTAGCTGTAAAACTTGGCTTGGACTAACTGATCGCATGTACACAGTAATTTCATGACTGCTATTAGGACCAGGTCTGGCATGTGGAGCATCTGGTAACGTGGGAAATCACAGATCTGTTCTAGACTTCTAGTGTAACATGGGACTGCTATTAGTTTCCAGCGTTTACTTAGTTTACCTGACATTATTGGGATGGCACCAGAAGTACGGTCCATACTTTTGTGTTGGACAAATCAGACACCAAACTTGTGGTAAGTTTTGGCTAGAAAATGATTCTATGACAGTTAGGATTGGGAGCTAAAGAAGGTGGCAAGCCACAGCTGTGGTTGTGAACTAGACGCTTCCCACAAAAAAAATGTCAAACCTCCTTAGTGTGGCAAAGTTCAGCAACAAAGCTTACACCCCCAAACTTGCAAACAAAGTTGCCTGAGACTGAACATGTGTAGAAATTTTTTTGACCTGCATGTGAATTTGATCCCAACTTATTTAAATAGGCTCAATGACCACATGTGTGCAGATTTTTTGGCCTCTCTTTTACTTGGGCTTTTTTGTTTGTGATCTTTAATTTCAATCATGGTGATCAAGATGCTGCATAGGATTATTTGCTCCTTACAACACGCACACCCTAGATCTCCATTTTCCTATCGAATTGTTTGCTGCTCTAGAATCTGGTCACCTTAGTTTTAAGATCTTGCTTTTCCTGTAAAGCATCTATTTTGTTTTGCGTCGAGTATGCTGAGCTTAGTAGCAATTGGCAACTAGGGAGCATGCTCTGGTTCTAGTGCTTGCTTTGCATGTTATGACAAGTTCATTTTTCTGTTGGCTCTATCTTGTTTGTGTCACTGCTTTGGAAGCCTTGTAGCAACTCTCGGGTGTTCATGGTGAATGTGCTGGAAGCCCGAGAAACACTAGAAGTGTGCTACATTACGTCCTATCATTCCTGCAAGGTCCGAAAGCGCCCTTCAGCTCATTTTCTACCTGCGATGCATCGCCTATTTTGGATCGAAGATTCGAGTGATACTCCGCTGTAGATGCCTCACGCCATATCCTCGTCATGTTGCACGATGATACTGAGCTCGTTCTTTGTAAAAGAACCCTGTTTCTTCCACAATGAATGTATTCGTAGTGCAAACACTTGGTTTTTTTCCCACTCGAATTCCTGTACTGTATAGGTGAAAATTGCTGTAAATTCCTTCTGAATTTTATTTAATGTAATAGACAATATATAATGGAAAATAAGTGTCCGAATATGATATTAAAAAAGATATGGCTGGCATGCATACACGCAGCCAAAGTCATGCATGATCGAGTACAACTCTAAGGGGCTGGTTGGTTGCTTGGTTTCACGCAGTTAGACTCATGAGAACTAGGAACTAGTGTTTGGTTGATTGTTGTATCACGTGAATCTATACATACGTATGCAAGATGGATGTTTGGTTGTCTACGCATGGTGCGGATGTCAGGCCAGTACGATGCACAAAGCACTTGTAGCTAGGCTCGTGGGATACGAGTTCTATAACCGTTTCTTTGGAGTTAAGCTGAGACGGTGTAAGCTCTCATGATTAGGTTTGTACGAGATGGTAACCAAACAGTTCTTAAATGACTCCCGTTAAAGGCTCTCATGGTTAGGTTCGTACGAGATGGTAACCAAACAACCCTTAAATGACTCCCGTTAAAGACCTCCTTATGTTGGTTTTCTCCAGCTGAACTCTCTCTCTCTCTCTCTGATTCCATCTCTATTCGTCTCTCTATGTTCCTCTCCACATTTCCCGGTGTGATTTTAAGTTACATAGAAAGTCATCATGTAAATCATAAGAGGTAAAAAAAAGTTAGAAATTACCACATTAAACTATAAAATTCCCACATTAATAGTAGAAAAAAAGAAAAAATTGGTCTTTCGATTTCCCATACTATTTTTATCGAAAGCTTAGAACATCTCCAATAGTGCCTAAAATCCATTCTCAAAATCTGATTTTTGGCTTGATTGCAAAAAAAAAGTACTCCAACAGTTCCTCTTTCTAGCTCCTCAAATTTTGACACGCCCAAAAACAGCACCCCGACTCCTCATTTTTGTGCTCTCTCCGCTCCCAATCAACATTATTTCGCTTGGGATGGTCCACGGACCAATTCAAAGGTGTTTTTGGGAGAAAATATAGGAACTGTTGGAGAACAAGGTATTTTGTAGACCCAAAATTTTTTAGGAAGGTCCCAATATAAGAATATTGGGAGTCTAAATATTAGGAACTGTTGGAGATGCTCTTAGATTTACATATAATGT
Organism: Guadua angustifolia; assembly: GCA_036346375.1. Lineage (NCBI taxonomy): Eukaryota > Viridiplantae > Streptophyta > Magnoliopsida > Poales > Poaceae > Guadua > Guadua angustifolia. The sequence continues at coordinate 52,633,092 of CM070520.1, read as the reverse complement.
CCCTGCAAAAAATATATAATATGATTTTTAGTCGGAGTATTAAAAAGCCACCACATTAATCCCAGAATTAGAGCAGTTAGAAATTACTACATTAACTGGATGGACGAAACAAAGCTAGATCTTCCACATTGATCGTAGAAGAAAAGAAAATCTTGGTCATCCAGTTTTCCTTTCTAATTTTATTGACAGCTTAGATTTGTATGTACCAGATTTTTTTAGATGAAGGAAGATTTTATTAATTTTAAGAACATTACATCAAGATGATACAAGTCCTTAAAATTTCTCCGACCTCTGCTTAACAAGAAAAACAAAAGAAAAAAAAAAAAGAGAAGCCTTGATTGCTACTGAGCTGGATCGCAGAGCTCTCCCCTTTTATTGTATTTATACTTGAAAACATCATCGAAATCTTCTCGCGTAAGCAATCCAAGTGACCTGGATTTCCAACATTCAGGCACCACAATCCAAGCCCCTTGGATTTCCAACATTCTGGGCGCCACCACCAAGAACACCACGGCTATTTGAATCATTGCGCCCCCCAAAATCTTGAACGCGATCACGGATTCCATACCGTCCATGACCATCAACTTGAAATCTTGGGGGACGAAGACCACCACGAGCAGGACAAAGTGGACCACCATAGCTACGACCATTAAATCGATTGCCACTAGCAGCCGCCGTTCCACCTACCAAGACTGCTTTAAATTGATTCTTAAAGCATCGTCACCCAATATCCTGCACATCCGGTTGCACATAAAACAAGCAATGAAGTAGTGTCCAAATATGAAACTAAAAAGGAAAGAACACAAGCAGCCTGACAGCCGGATCCGTACATGGACGATTACAACTCAAGACGAGTCCGGATTGAACAGCTCTTAGGCTTAGTTTGGAAAGCCTATTTCCGACCAAGATCTCTGTGAATAGGCTGGAATTTTAGTTTGAAATCTCGGCCCATCCACAGAGATCCCGGCCGGGAATAGGCTTCTCAAACTAAGCCTTAACATAGCTCTTTCCATGTTGTATTGCATCACAAAACTGATACCTTCTCTCTCCTTTTTCCCAGTATGATTTTCATTTAGAGCACTAGTAGCTGTTAAATTTCTCAATAAATTATTATCTAAAATAGATTTTATCATGATAATTAAATAATATATAGATAGTATGTTTTATATAATAACTAGACATGCAGCGCATAGGTGGATGACTAGTTATATGTAATGGCAGTGAACAGGACTGAACAGGGACTCGAGAGCAGATTCTTCAACTAGCTAACTATGGAATCAATTTTCCGGTGGAAGTGATTCTGCTCGAGAAATAGTTATGAACTTGGTGGGGAAGTTCATAATTGGAAAGTTGTGAATCAGGTAGGGAGCAAGTTTTTTTAGCTCCCAGACTGCAAGTCAAAAAACATGTACCACTTCCTCGGATTTCTATGTGAAGCTAGTTGATTTTTTTTTGTTTGGTAGAGCTCTTCAGTTTCTTATAAGGAAGCTGAAACTAAGAGCTCTGCCAAACGCACCTTAATCAGAAACTAGCTACTACGACACTAATCCAAAACGAGCTGATTCTTCTGGGTTAGGTAGAAATGTTTCTGGGCACCTTTCAGCTCTCTCCCTCTTCTTCGTTGTTCTTGTATTTCTTCCGTTCTATCACGCAGCTTCTCAACGAGGGCCTCCCACCTGTATCGCTCCTCTTGACGCTCCAACACCTTCCACCTCTGCAAGTGCCATATGAAGTGAAAAATTAGCGCATGAGAGCGTATACAGTAGTAGAGACAATTATTGTCTTATATATTTCTCCATATCATCTAAAGACAAAATTAAAAACAATTGCTGCAACGGATAACATTTTAAGGTTTTCTTTATGAAATCCCACAAATTTTTAATTATGATATGAAAAGTTGTTTGCTATGAATAATAATTCATACATTGGTATTTTGTGATGTCTAAATGATCGTCTCTTCACGAAAAAAATAGCTACACTCTCTTCCTCCATATCAACAAAAATCTTATATAGCAAAGTTTATAGACGATTAACATCACCCCATTATATATACCCTTAGGTGAAGATGCTAATACATCATTCCCAGTTAGCCAAAGAGTCCAGCAAACAGCTCCTAGAACATTAATAATACATTTCCTATCTCCAGCTTGCCCCCTTCCCAGTATGACATCCCAAAAAATCTTGCATATTTCCGTGGGTTCTGTTCCATTGGAACACATCTCTTAACACCCCCCAAACGAAAACTGCCATCCCACACGAAAACATAATCTGTTCTGTCGATTCTCTTTCTCCACACAGCTTACAACTCAACTCACCTTGCCAATTTCTGTGTCCTAGTTGTTCTGCCGATGGGATCCTGTCGTGATATAGCATCCATAAGAAAATTCTTACCATTAGAGAAATCCTGATTTTCCAGATCTCTTTAATGAATGTTCCGTCCAAGTCAATTAAGGACCAAGCGTATGTTACCATAAACCGAGCACTACTATATAACCATAAGTCTATATGGATACGATTAGCTAATTGATTTGTGCATCTTGTTGTTAGCTTCACCAGTTAGTGGGTGCCAGATGGAGACAAGGCATAAGAGAGGGCTTCTGACTAGGTAGATGGAACCCTTCAGTGGCGAAACTTTAGTGGGCGAGGTTAATAGTGGGATTGTATATTGTAAAGGCCTTGTCTTGTGAGTAAAGCTGTATACACTCTGCAGAGTTAAAACCACTCAAGTAGCTGTGCCCATTGTTAAGGGCGGGCGAGATACGCTTCAAATTGTAGATTTTTGGTTTTGTTTTAAATAAAAATGGTGGTTTGGGAATCCGTGAGTAAATGGAACTTTTGGGTTATGCTTTAGTAGTTGGAGCCAGATAGGTGAATGGAACCTGTTTCAGTGGTCTTATTAAATTCAATTATTACAACTACATTTGGTCAATGATGTTGTGTGAAATTACTAGTTATATTTAAAGTTAAACATTGCTTTATACTAAAAGAGCCATACTAAGTCTTCAATTGTTTAGCATTTCATATAGTTATCATGCATTATGTTTTCAAGATTTGCAGAGTACATTTTTAATCACCCTTGCAACATTTTAACTTTTTACAGAGGAGTGCACAGAAGCAGAAGGTGACTATGAGTTCTTTGCTTGTGGTTATGATAAAAGCGATCCGGATTACTAGGACATATGCCCTAGTCGATTGCTTGCTGGGCAAATAGATGGGCTTATCCTGCTACTGTTTATTTTGTTTCCACTGCTACTTTATTGAACTTAAGCCATGTGGTTGTTTATTTGTAATTGTTGGCTACGAGGCCGGTACCTTTTTGCTTAATTAATATTATTTAATTCGTGATATAGATGTGTTATCTTTATTGTTTTCATTGTGTGCACTAGCTTAATTTGGGACTAGCGTGGCTATACACATGGAGTTTGGAATTGGAAATCCGTTCTAGACAGGACACATTGTCTTTCCAAGGCTAAGTTCAATCTGGCTCATATTGAGTTGTCTCCTACTGTAGATTTGGGCACTAGTGCTCAGCACTTTGGTTCATTTCGGAAGAAAGAAACAGACCATAGGGTGGTCAAATCTTGAATTGACCAATTGGATTTGGTAGTTTGATCATGTTTATCCTTCTACAATTTTCAAGTCCTAGAAAAGGATGGTAACATGAATTTCCATGAGTCCTGAATAAGATGAGGTGTAAAAACTTGAATAGTAATTGATAAGTTGTGCAATCACCCATGCTCTGCAGCAGCTTCATTGCCATTGAACTTACTTAGCTAATTGTTCTCCTTTTCTTGAGCAGATTCGAAGACGTTGAAGGAGGAACAAAGGGAGGAGCTGTTTGAAAGTTCTGAAGGCCAATAGCTCCATTGGGAGGGAGGTGGATGTCAGATGCCCAAAGGAGCTATCTGTCAAAATGTTAAAATAGGTATATCTGCATTTTGTACCTAGTAAACCTGCATATCCTAGCCTTGTTTTCTTGATTAGCAGTCTCTTTGGCTTCAGGACGAAAGTAAATCTGAATGAGATATCTCAGAACTCGGCAATGGGCCTTGTTCAAAAAGTTACTGATCTGGGAGTTATACTGGCAGAGGTAAGGGCTTATGTTCTTGATCAAGGATTCCTATACGCAGTTAACCTTTTTTAACTGGAAATATTCACGACATTGTTTGAACAATTACGTATGTCCTTGAAAAGGTTTATATCGACACAGTTGGAGATCCTGAAAAGTATAGGATCAAACTTACATAAAAGTTTATTGGGAATAGTCCCACATTGGTTGTGGAGAGGGTTTGAGCATGGTTTATAAGGGTGAGGAGCACCCTCATTGAGCTAGCTTTTGGGGAGATGGCCCAAGAGACCTTGGTCCGTCTTCTGGTTGGGCTGCGACCAGAGGCGCAGGCGTCTTGCGCATGGTGACGTGAGTCGTCGTGTCTGATCGTGTGGCGATCAGTTAACAATTGTATCGAGCCTGTAGCCCTGTGGTTCCTAGATAATCTCGGCCCAATGTGTGAGGGGAGATTGTTGGGAATAGTCCCACATTGGTTGTGGAGAAGGCTTGAGCATGGTTTATAAGGGTGAGGAGCACTCCTCATCGAGCTAGCTTTTGGGGAGATAGCCCAAGAGACCTTGGCCGCCGCTCTGGTTAGCCTGCGACCCAAGGCGTGTCGCGCCAAGAGTGATGGTGGCGTGAGTGCGTCGTGTGCTGATTGTGTGGCGATCAGGTTAACAAAGTTTCCAGGCATCAAATTTGTGGTTGCCAAGAAAGCTTATAGTCTTTACCCGGTTGTTAGTGGAGCGAGTATAGTTGCGAAGGTAATTAATTCTTCACGAAATTTTGCACCTGTGAGTCTGTCACTACTTTCATGTATAAAAATGCAAAATGCATCATCCAACTAATATAGTCAAGATTCGCATATCTGAGCTTCATATCTTTATGAAAACTTTCAACCAAGTTTCAAATATGTTTGACTAGTTGTGGATTCTTGATCTGCAATTGCATGTCACTAGGGATAGAGCCTTGCGAAACTGGGTATTTGAAGAAACGGCTCAGAATATGCATATGAACACTGGATCAGGTTATACAGGAGGTAACTGATAACTCATCATAAGTGATTTTGTCAGTGCGTAATATTGTGGCTGTTTTCTTAAATGGCTTCCTAATTAATGGATCAGACCCTGATACTAAACAGTGGTTAGAAGATCACAAGCATCCTGTATTTGGTTTCCCATCTTTGGTGCGTTTTAGTTGGGAACTTGCATGCCCTTCTTTAATGATGCAGTTGAAGTCACTTGGTGAGTTTTAATTTGAACCACTATGCTGCTGTGCTTTGGTAACAGTAAAATGTGAGTGACCACTTGTGAGACTTGAACCATATGGGATCACATGTAGGGAGTCCGATGAACTTGACGAATATAGCAATGGAAGCGCCAAGCGACAGGTCAAACTATCAAGTTTAGGGTTTACAGGATTTAAAAGGAAGTCTGAGGAGATCGAGTCAAGTGGAAAAGGCCGTTGCAGGTTCTTCCAACCAGGCTCGCAAGCTTGAGCTGGTCAGGAAGTTTCAGTGATTAGCTTGCTAGCTTAGTTCTATTAGATTAGAAGGTGTCTTTTTCTGGGCTTGGCTTGTATTTTGCATGGAACACTTAAAAGTTCAGTGCTTCAGCGTATCAACTGTACTGAACCTTCAGATAAACTTTTCCATAGTATGTTGTAGATTGAAGTCCGCTGAAGTGAAAATGATGTATTTGCAACTGAACCAAACATGTCCGTTTGGAGTGAATCAGGTAGCATCAGCTCATACACCAGTCATAAGACCACTGTCAAGTCCTGAACTAACATAATCGCAATGTTGAGAGCCTGAGATGTACATCAAAACAAACAATTACGTTTGCTTGAAATGTCAGGGTTAAGGGTTTGCATACATAGATATATAAAGTGCAGGAGAAAATGGAACAGAAAAAACGAGTCCTAGATAGACACCAGAAGGGCCAGTCCTAACAGGGTTGTTGGGACAGTACTGCTCAGAGATGGGCTGTGGCAAGCACAATGCTAGCATTTCTGGAAAGAGATCCAATGCAATACCAAGGGATTGCAATTTAAGCGGTTGCGTGCGGATTGTTGGATTAAAAGGTGACGGTCTAGATTTTTTAAAATTCTGTAGCAAGTTACTGTTGCACGATCTAGACCGTTTGTTGGCTCGATCGAGACGACTCTAAGGACTAAAGATTGCTTAAATTGGAGTCCTCACTACACATAAATTCTATCCACCATTTCTTGACCACAAAATTAGATTATGTTTGGTATAATTCTAGTTCCATCAGATCCGTGGAGTTGGAATTGTGGATATATTAAAAGTGTTTAGGTGAATAATCCTATTTACATTTTAAACTAAAATATAAATTTAATTCACTTTATTTTAGCTTACAAGTTTTACATATGAGATAAAGTTAGAATCTAAATCTCTAACAAATGGGACCTTAGTGGGCGTCCGCTTTGAGTTGTACTTGCATTGCAGTTGATACATAGGATGTTCGCTTGCAATTCCAGATTCAGATTATGTAAGGGATTATGCGCATTAGAAAGGCAACAGGTCCATTGTCGTCTAGTCCGGTTAGGATACCTGGCTTTCACCCAGGCGACCCGGGTTCAAATCCCGGCAATGGAAAATATATATTTTGGGCATTCCAAAATTTATTTTTAGAGTTTATTTTATGAAAATTAAACTGCTAATTCTTTATCCTTTATTCTAAAATTTAGTTAATTTGGTCTGTAGACGTCCCCTGTGAGCAACACGATGGCAACACGACCGCCGCTGCCACGGCAGCGGACGGCGACCTCCTCGAGTTCGACGTCCTCTGGTCAGCCTTCGGCCTCCTCGCCGCGCTCCCCGACGAGGAGGATAAGAAGAAGAAGAAGCGCGGGGACTTACCGTTCGAGGCGCGCGCCACTTCCTGGAGACCGCCTCGTGGGCTCCATCGGCGATGGCGAGGTCGGCGCCGGCCGGTGCGGGCACCGTCGGAGGTGGCGGTGCGGAGGTGGAGGTGGGCCCAGCCCGTGGCTGGGGAGGACCGCGAAGGCCATGGTTCCGCCGCACGAGATCGTCGCGCGGCGCACAGCCGGGCGCTGGAGGGCACCCACCGGGAGGACGCTCAAGGGCCGCGACCTCCACCGCTTCCGCAACGCCTTCCTGCGCCGCACCGGCTTCCTCGACTGAGAGGCGGAGGCGAGTTGTCCCGTCACTTTCGCGATCAAATTTTGACTCTATTATTATCTTTTCCCCTACATTCCGTCCCTGTGTTTCCGGCTATTTTGATTTCTTCCCCTGAGGAGTATAACACGGCATAATAACAGCTCTGTTCCATCACAAATATATGGAAATTTTGGTCCTTATATATGTTCAATTCGTACGCTGTGCTTCTGGAGAAACTGAAGATTCAGGTTCGGGTTTCCATGGAAGGAAGGCATTAAGTGGTTGTTTCTTATGACTTATGATATATGTTCAGTTCAATGCTTATGCTTAGCCACTTGCTAGTCGCCCCAAAATTGCGAGCTTCTTGCTGTTATTGATGCAGAGAATTGGGGTCAGAGATACAAAATAAAGTTTTGAGGGTTTGTTGAATATTTTGTTATTATGAGTAAGGGATTTAGACTGTCTGTTTGCCCTTTGTTCATAGGCTTGTGTTTCATGTTTTGCTGTTAACCATGTGTTGTGAAATTTTAGTCCTTATATTTGTTCAAAGTTTAGGATGTCCTGATTTCTAGCTAGTGGTGTGAAAATTCAGCTCAGTAATGTGATCTATATTGTATTAGCTACATTGGTAATTCAGTGTGGTGGAAATTGACTAAGCTTTTTGTTTGAGTATATAATCTATTTACCTCCAAGGTGCAATGTTAGAATGGCTGTTGTCATTTGATCTTTGATTCTAGTTTTAGCAGGGTACGAAGTTAATTCATTTTGAGCAAGGTCACACAGAAACCTAACAGTGGAGGTGAACATGAATATTGTTTTCTTTTCATGCTCTATCTGTTAAGAAATTATTGCATTCATGTGGAGGTTGCAAACAAAGAAATATTAGGAAGAATAGTTTATTTTTCAAGTTAATCTCAATAAGAAAACATTCCCTTATAGCATAGATCCAGATTCGTGATCTTTGGAATCGTATTTGGCGGTTCTTTATCCAAATTTACTCCCCATCTCAATCATGATACTTTACTGTAAGTTTGGAGCCACTACACAGCATCCTAGTATTGCCATGGAATCATTTTCTCTTGTGACTTGTCCTGGATCATATATAAAGGAGATATTAGCCCATTTTAGGTTTCACCCGCCCTTAATTCTTTCTGAGCATTGCATCACCTTGTCACACGATTTGTTCAGGTACAACCTTACAAGGATCACCGCCACACTACCACAGTGTTACTATGAAAGGTCCATTAATTTAAATGCAGTGATACCTCAAGTGCACAAGGTCCTTGGATTATTTGCATTAAGATACAGCTAATATGTCTTTGCTAAATTATCCTTTGTAGTAAAGTTGTTTTGTTTGGACATTTGATAATAGAGTAAATTTCGCAAAACCCCATGTTTTATAGTCATGGTTGCAGAAAACCACAGTATTTTTGGCATGTGTCACACAATCCTAAGTATTATGGTACTGTCGTTTCATAAAACCTGCCCTTAGTAAACCTGAGCTACTCGTACAGGTAGGGTTGTCCAAAATACGTTGTCATCAATAAAAATTGGAACTGTAAATCTAAACTATACTCAATTGGAATCCAATGCAATTGGAGCAAATTTTATCAATAAAAAATCTGAACTGTAAATTTTTTGATCTAATTTGCACTCTTGGAGCTCAGATTTATTAGGGACGGGTTTTATGAAACTATAATATCATAATACCTGGGGTTACGTGTTACATGCCAAAAATACTGTGGTTTTTTGCAACCATGGCTATAAAATATAGGGTTTTACGAAATTTACTCTTGATAATATGACTCATTTAATGGGGGAAGCTAATTTGTGAAAAAGTAGCTGTGTGTTAAGAATTGACACTAGTGTGGTACAATACGCTATGTTGGTTTTCCATTAATGGCAAAACAGCAGTACCATCAACGAATACTTGAATGTTGCATGATTAATTTGTGCTGAATTATCCACAGGAGATTAATCCAAGAACGCGACTAGCCATTGCTACTGAGATAGGTTCTGATATCATGGCTATCTTTTGTGAATTTGTCCATTTTTTGTAATGATCGGTTAGATTGAAACCCAGGAATAAGTACATTTTACATACCCTGAACTTTCGAAAAAAGTCCATTTAACACTTTCAACTAGAAAACTAGATATTCAACTCCCAAACTTACAAAATTCGGTCAATTTACACTCTAAGGCGGTTTTAATAATGTGGATCCCACTTAAGTTGGTTTTCGCCATATTGACATTTAGGTCATCGAGTTTTGGTAATGAGGATCCAATTCAATGGTATTGACATCCACATTATTGACCCTATTTCTCACTCCTTTTCTCTCTTTATACATTCTCTTTCTTCTTCTAGTTGTTATTCCTTGTATCATTTGGATCTACATTAGCAAAAATCGATGAGATGGCTGTCAACATTACAAAAACCACCCTACGTTGGATCCTTGTTAGCAAGACCACTCTTCAAAATCCCCTTAGAGTGTAAATTGACATGGTTTTGTAGGTTTGATGTGCTAAATACCCGACTTTATAGTTGAGGGTGTTAAATGTACTATTTGCAAAGTTGAGGGGTGTAAAATGAACTTATTCCTTAAATCAATGAAATTTTCTTCCTCGAAAGGTCATTTTATTTTTACTTTCTTTATAGATGCCCCACCAAAGCTGCAAATCTCTTTGGAATGGGTTCTATTTTATGTTCTTTGTTGAGTTATAGTTGATTTCACATTGCCATTCGGGCACATTATTTTACACCAATGTGAGGTTCCATACTTTGGTTGTTAAACTAATGCTAACCTTTCACCTAGGATACGCCGATGTGGATATGGATACGTGATACACCATTTCCCTCAAAACACTGATAAGGCGATACATGTGTATATATATAATAATATTAAAAAAATAGAGAAACATGCATGAGATATGGTATGTCACACACAAAATAGATGTAAAAGAGACACTATAACAAAGAAAATGAAGAAGCAAATATGCCAGATCATCTCGCAGGCCCATCAGCCCATAATTGTGCACTTATGTTCCTGCGAACCACAATCATATGTCTTGCCTTCTAGCCGATGTTGTCCTCACCAGTTCCTGGCTGCCGCTGGCTACCTGCGAGTATATCATACTACCACAATCAAGAAGGGAGAAGAAGACTAGTGGTAGATTTCACCATTTATGAGGACCAAGGGCGCTGTCGCGTCGGTAGGGAGAGGGGTGCCGTGCATCACCATCTATAGGGGGAGAGGAATGTTGGCGTGGCAACCTAAGGGAAGAGAGGAGCAGGGGCGGTGGTGTGGGGAGCGAGAAGGAGCTGTGGGGTGGGAATAAACTATTTCAGCGTCTTCTTCTGAGTTGGTAGAGATATTACGTTTGAGATGTATCGGGGAAGTATCAAGCCAATATTGGGAATTATTTTCTTTTTTTGAAAAATAAGAAATTCACTGATACAGGCATGATACATGTTCGGCTGTATTGGGGCTATATCCGTATCCGATACCGATACACCAGTTTTCTGAATTATCCGAGTATCAAAGCCTTTCACATATTGCTTTCACTTCTCTGAATATTCAATGTATCCTGGAATAAGTCCATTTTACACCACAGAACTTTCCAAAAAGTCTATTTAAAACCCTCAACCATGAAACCAGGTATTTAGCACCCTAAACTTACAAAGCTAGTCAATTTACACCCTAAGGCGGTTTGCGTAGCTTCGCTGATGGGGATTCAACACGTGGTTTTTGCCTTGTTGGTAGCCATGTCAACGATTTTTGTTGATATAGATCCAAATGAGAGAAGGGATGATGATAAGAAGAAGAAAGCAAATGTATATAGAGAGAAAAGGAATGAGAAAGACGTCAGCGATGTGGATGTCAACACTCTTCAATTGTATCCTCGTTATTAGAACTCAATGATGTGGCTGCCAATATGGCAAAAACCACCTCGAGTGGGATCCACATCTTCAAAACCACCCTCTAAAACCACCTTAGGTTGTCAATTGACCCGGTTGTATCTTCCATTATGTACTGCTGACGACATAAGTTATTTATTGACCATGCGTGATCTCCAGCTCATACTTATTTGGAATCTACCCAACTCATATTTCAGTACAGAATAACCAGCATATGATGCTTACCTCTGTTGCAGCTCTGATGTTCCTAATAATTACCGTTGCTGTAATCACATTGATGATGATCAGATATGATGATGGTAGTGTGTGTTTATACAGCATGGACCGAATTAGAGTCTGGAATGAACGCATTCAGAAAGAAAAATGGGAGCCCCATTCGGAGAGTACTAAACGTTGTGCTCTTGTTGGCCCAGATCAACTTTGTATGGGAATTATTTTTTAAAATAATATTTGAAAAATAAGAAATTACAAAAATAATATGCTAAAATTAAAAATTACAAAAATAGCTTCCTGTCGCCATTTGAAATGGCGATAGAGGTCTGTCGCCATTCCAAATGGCGACAAAAGCCTATCGCCAAACCTCCCTTCCTTTCTCCTGCGCTTGCTCGGTGGAGATGAAGCTCTCTGTCGCCATTCCAATTAGTGACAGAGAGTCTGTCGCCATTTGAAATGGCGACAGAGAGCATCTCGCCATTTCAAGTGGCGACAGGCTTTGTGTCGCCAATCAAAACGGCGACAGGTGCTCAAAAGTGTCATTTTTCTTTTCGGCATATTATTTCCGTAAATTTCTATTAAAATAGTATTATTTTTTTAAAAAAAAAACGCCATGTATACATGTGATCTTATGCGTTTGCCATCGATTTTCCCTCTCTCTCTCTTTTTTCTTTCTTTCTGTGGTCATGTATTTCACAGCGCTAGTGACATGGGTTGTTCTGTGATCCGGAGCTGTGAAAGAATGAATACGCTGTGAATCCATTCCTCAACTTCTGTGGCAGTTCCTATGGAAACCGTACTCACAGATGTTACTCGTCTAAATCTGTTCCTCCTGAGGTCACAAGCTTCCAGTCCTCATGATACAATGCCTGCAGGACTGTAAAATATCATGCATAAGGATATTGTGGAGTTGTTTACCAAGTAGAGGTTGTATAGGCTGTTGTATCTTTGGTAACAAACTCTCAATATCCTGTGCTTCCTTGTAAGTCTCGGCAACGATAATTGTTGCGCTATATAACATGGAGGCACCGGTCCAAGGGACTTAACGGTGTTTTATCCCCTTCCTTGTGCCTCTGATTTTCTACATGGTATCAGAGCCAATCTAATCTATTAGATCCAATCTCTCCTCTGCCATGGCGGGTGCTTCTGTTCCCACCGCCAATCCTCTCGTCGGCCATGCCATCTCCGAGAAGCTGACCAAGAGCAAGTATGCACTCTGGAAGATGCAAGTTCTTGCCGTCATCCGAGGAGCAAGGATGGAGGACTACCTCACAGGAAAGACATCCGAGCCTACTCCAACCATCAAGGCCAAGAATGATGCCGGGAAGGATATTGATATTCCCAATCCGACGCACGAGGATTGGGTGGCCAGCGACCAGCAAGTCCTGGGCTATCTTCTGTCCACCATGTCCAAGGAGGCTCTTACCCAGGTTGCGGCATGCAAGACAGCTGCAGAAACCGGGAGCATTGTCGAAGGTATGTATTCCTCAATGACCAGGGCTCGCTCCATCAACACAAGGATTGCGCTCGCCACCATGAAGAAAGGAGATCTCTCCATTGCCGAGTATGTTGGCAAAATGCGTTCCCTAGGGGATGAAATGGCGTCTACAGGCAAGCCTCTCGACGATGATGAACTTATCTCCTACATCCTCACCGGACTCGACTACAACTACAATCCGATCGTCTTCGCCCTCGTCGCACGTGCTGATCCAATCACCGTCGGCGAAGTCTGTGCGCAGTTGCTCAGCTTCGAGTAGCGCATGGAACTCCAACATGGCCCTGACTCCTACTCCTCAGCCAACATGGTTAACCGCGGACGCGGGGGTCAGCGTGGCCAGGGTGGCTCAAATCGTGGCGGAGGTGGTTGCGGACCCAGAGGACGTGGACGCAACAACAACACTTCACGATCAGACGTAGGAGGTGTTAACAACAGAAGCAGTGGTCACCAAGGCTAGGCAGATATGAGGCCTAAATGTCAGCTGTGTGGCAAGAAAGGACACACGGTCTTCGACTGCTGGCACCGCTTTGATGAAAATTTTGTTCCTAATGATAAGTATGTAGGGGCAGCCACCACTTCCTACGGGGTCGACACAAACTGGTACATTGACACGGGAGCCACAGACCATGTCATGGGCTAGCTTGAGAAGCTGACGGTTCGGGATAGGTACAAGGGACATGATCAGATCCACACGGCCAGCGGTGCAGGTATCGACATTAGTCATATTGGTCAGTCTATTGTGAAAACCCCTAGTCGTGATCTTTTACTAAACAATGTTCTCTATGTCCCTAAAGCCACAAAAAATCTTGTTTCTGTGCACAAGTTGGCTACTGATAACTCTGCCTTTCTAGAATTTCACCCAAATTTCTTTGTGATCAAGGATCAGGTCACGAGGAAAACAATTTTTAAAGATCGGTGCCATAGAGGGTTGTATCCCTTGCCATCATCTTCATTCAAGCAGGTTCATGGAGTCTTCAGACCAACCGTGGAAAGGTGGCATAGCTGGCTTGGTCATCCGTCGTCTACAATAGTAGACAAAGTTATCAGTAGTTTTAAACTTCCAGTTTCCCTAGAATCTAATAAACAGTTTGTGTGTGATGCTTGCCAAAAGGCAAAGAGTCATCAATTGCCGTACCCAAAGTCAAATAGTGTGTCATCTCATCCTTTGGAACTTATTTTCTCTGATGTGTGGGGGCCAACGCCCAAATTTGTTGGCAATAAGAAATATTATGTCAGTTTCATTGATGATTATAGCAAGTTCTGTTGGATTTATCTTTTGAAGTTCAAATTTGAAGTGTTTCAAAAATTCATCGAGTTCCAATGCCTTGTTGAGCGCCTGTTTGACAGGAAGATTATTGCGGTTCAAACCGACTGGGGAGGAGAATATCAAAGGTTGAACACTTTCTTCTCCAAAATTGGTATAAGTCATCATGTATCATGTCCTTATGCGCATCAGCAGAATGGGTCAGTAGAAAGAAAACACCATCACATTGTTGAGGTTGGCCTTTCTCTCCTTGCTCATTCATCCATGCCTTTAAAATTTTGGGATGAAGCCTTTCTTTCTGCTGTCTATCTGATAAACAGGCTTCCTAGTAGAGTAATCAATTTTGAAACACCCTTAGAGCGATTATATCATCAAAAACCAGATTACACAGCTATGTGCATATTTGGTTGTGCATGTCGGCCTAATCTTAGACCCTAAAATTCTCATAAACTCCAATTTCGCTCAAAGCAGTGCGTGTTTCTTGGGTACAGCACACTTCACAAGGGGTTTAAATGTCTTGATCCTTCCTCTGGTCGCGTTTACATCTCAAGAGATGTCACATTTGATGAGTCAATTTTTCCCTTTTCCCAACTTCATTCCAATGCTGGTCGTCGCCTTCAAGAAGAAATTTCTCTTCTTCCCATTACTCTTGTTAATCCTACTCCTTCTGGTCATGGGGTTGAGCAATATATTGATCATATGGCTAATAGTTCTGATATTCCTGCTAATGAATTTTATCCAGATCAGATTGATTTTCAGGCGCCAGACTCAGCAAATAACGGAGGAGAAGACACAGGCGTTGGTTCCAAGAAAAATTTTCCCGCGCAGCTATCCTCCGGCTCAGGTGGATCCGCTTTGGGATCGGCACGCGAAGGACCCAGCATATCTGCCTTAGAGTCGGAGTCCCTGCGACGTGTGACGTGCGGCTCGTCCCCTGGCAACACGCAAGTGCGGGGTGAATTGTTGAGTGACGCGCGGCATACGACGACCGAGTCTGGACCGACCGCGCCTGAGATCGTGCAGGGAGGGGTGACAGCTACGTCCGATTCTGTAACAGAACAACAGCAGCAACCACATACTCGTCTTCAAAGTGGTATTCGTAAGCCCAAAGTTTATACTGATGGCACCATTAAATATGGTTTCTTTACTTCTACTGATGAACCTCAGAGTTTAGATGAGGCGTTGCATGATAAAAATTGGAAGAATGCTATGGATGCTGAATTCTTGGCATTGCAGAAAAACAAGACTTGGCATTTAGTTCCACCTCAGAAAGGGAGGAATGTCATTGACAGTAAGTGGGTTTATAAGATCAAGAGAAAACAAGATGGGAGTCTAGATAGATACAAGGCTCGTTTAGTGGCTAAAGGCTTCAAGCAAAGGTATGGTATTGATTATGAAGACACATTCAGTCCTGTGGTTAAAGCTGCTACCATCAGAATCATTCTCTCTGTTGTTGTTTCAAATGGTTGGACTCTACGACAACTGGATGTTCAAAATGCCTTTCTTCATGGCATCCTTGAAGAAGAAGTATTACATGCGACAACCCCCCCGGGTATGAAGATCCAGCTTTCCCAAACTTTGTTTGCAAACTAGATAAGGCCTTATATGGTTTAAAATAAGCACCACGAGTATGGTACTCACGTCTGAGTAGGAAACTATATGATCTAGGGTTTATGGGTTCTAAGGCCGATACTTCATTGTTTTTCTATAACAGTGGAAATGTGATTATGTTCATTCTTATATATGTGGATGACATAATAGTGGTGAGTTCAAATCAAGAAGCAGTTGCAGCTTTGTTAAAGGATCTCCAACAAGATTTTGCCTTGAAGGATCTTGGAGACCTGAGCTATTTTCTTGGCATAGAAGTTACCAAAGTAAGCAATGGTATCCTTCTGTCCCAGGGTAAATACGCTTCAGATCTGTTACGCAAAGTGGGTATGGCAGATTGTAAACCTGTAAGTACACCTCTATGCACTAGTGAAAAATTAACGGCTCATGAAGGATCTCCTTTGGGATCAAGTGATGCAACTCAATATAGGAGTATAGTTGGAGCATTACAATATTTGACTCTCACCAGACCTGATATATCTTTCTCTGTTAACAAAGTATGTCAGTTTTTACATGCGCCAACCACTGTTCATTGGGCAACCGTAAAAAGGATACTACGTTATATAAAGTATTGTACTCAGCTTGGGCTGAAGTTATGCAAGTCCTCCTCCACACTAGTGAGTGGATATTCAGATGGAGATTGGGCAGGCTGTCTAGATGACAGAAGATCAACAGGGGGTTTTGCTATATTTCTAGGAGACAATCTCATATCTTGGAATGCGAAGAAACAAGATACAGTCTCACGATCAAGCACTGAAGCAGAATATAAGGCTCTAGCTAATGCTACTGCTGAAATTATGTGGGTTCAAACTCTGCTGCAAGAATTGCACATTAAAAGTCCTCCAGCTGCTCGATTGTGGTGCGATAATATGGGAGCTAAGTACTTATCCTCAAATCCTATGTTTCATGCTAGAACTAAACACATTGAAGTTGATTACCACTTCGTCAGAGAACGGGTCGCCAGAAGATTACTACAGATTGATTTTGTTTCTACAGGTGATCAGGTGGCAGATGGCTTTACAAAGGCGCTTACAATAAGGAAATTAGAAAATTTTAAATACAACCTCAACTTAGGAAAGTTGTGATTGCGGGGGGTGTAAAATATCATGCATAAGGATATTGTGGAGTTGTTTACCAAGTAGAGGTTGTATAGGCTGTTGTATCTTTGGTAACAAACTCTCAATATCCTGTGCTTCCTTGTAAGTCTCGGCAACGATAATTGTTGCGCTATATAACATGGAGGCACCGGTCCAAGGGACTTAACGGTGTTTTATCCCCTTCCTTGTGCCTCTGATTTTCTACAAGGACAACAGTCAGTGAGTGTACACAGGAGCCGGCCGATGCATGTGATGTGTAGATCAGGAATTGTTGAACTGATTGGAGCTCAGGTGAGAAGATACAAGTTTTGTTGGCCTTCTGGAAACGAGCCATGCATCTTGAGCTCCTACAAGCCTTGCATAGCTGCAGAAATTTGCCTTGGCTAATTGCTAGTATTTTGCTAGTGGGTGGTGCCTGGAAACATGAAGGCAATGAGGTCGGTTGGCCATGGCCTAACTACGTTTTCAACGTTCGATTTCGCATCTACTTTCTCGTGAGGACAATCTCAAGTGGGCTCTCTGTTTCAGTCCACCATTACATGCCAAGCTAGCTAGCTGATCTTGTGTTTATGTGCGTGTTTACTGATCTGAAGCGTCTTGAAATCGTTGTGTTGACCTCTTGAACTTGGAAGTCATACTTGAGGTTGAGCGTTAGATAATGTATGGAAAAGTACGCGTTCGTACAATCGAGTCACGCATGCTCCTCAAGCCTGACCAAGATTTCTGTCGACGTTGGTATGAACGCAAGACCATGTACTTCTTTTTGGTTGCATGAATCGTAGGTGTTAGACTAGAACAGAACAAGATCGATCACTCGATCTGGTAGCTTAGATTGCACAACCATCTGGCAGAGTTACAGTCAGACTGACTACGTTGAATTAAGCTTTTTGTCCCTTCTTCTTCATTCCAAAAAGAAAGGGCAACGCCCCCAAACCGTGCACCTAGTTTGAACCGTCTGCGTATCAAGTTCAGCGGAGATCGATGGAATTGACATGATCTCTAGAATATTGAATTACACAGCCACCAGATGCTGCCCATTCTTTAGGAACTTGAAGGAATGGTCAGCCAGCACTTGGACCATCTAAAAAGTGATTCGGTGTGAATAGTGCTCAATAGGGTTCACAATTTCGTCAAAAACCGCTCGAAAACCGCGAAAACCGGCCTTACCGCTCCAGTTTGAAACTCAAAACCGCTCGGTAAACCGTTCTAATTAAAAAAGAAAATAAAAAATTTAAAAATTTTGAAAAAAATTATGTGAGCGGTTTTGAGCGAAAACCGCGGTTTTTCGTCAAAAACCGCTCAAAACCGTTTTCGAAGAACATTCATATGGCCGGGTCGGTTTTCATCAAAAACCGAGCGGTTTTTCGAGAAAACCGAGCGGTTTTTCGTGGAAAACCGAACGGTTTTCGATTTTTTCAAAAAAAAATTAATTTTTTTTATTTTTAAACCTTTCGGTTCTTGACGGTTTTCGAGCGGTTTTTCGCGCGATTTTTGCGAAAACCGTACCGCGGATTTTGACGTGAATTTTGAAAAACGGTTTTGTAATCCCTGTCTGCTCATTGCAGTTAGTCATGACTCACGACTTGCATGATCCATTTTCAGCTGTCTGAAGGCTACCCGGATGACATTATTTCAGAGGCCATCCATAGCATAGTCTACGGTGTGGTACCTATAGATCGGATGGGTTATTTTGTGTATTTTTCTCTCTGATTTTCTAGGATTTGAACGCATGAGTTTGTAACTTGTGGGTTGTGAGCTTTAAGATTGACCGTGTTAGTCGATTGTTCCCACCTTGAGAATGCAGGATCCTGACCACGACCTTCCCTAGCCACGGCCGATTCGGCTCGGGGGCAGGATAGGTGCCAGCCCGTGAGATATTCCCATTGCACGTACAGTTTGGCGACGCGGCTTTGTGTTCGGATATCTCGCTTCTCATCCCTCTGCTATCTTTTGTTCCGCTGTAAAAATTTCTTGTTGTCCTAAGTTGCTATTGTGAAAACATCATCTGGTGTACCCTGCTTTATTCTTCTTAATTGCATGGCAGAGCTGCTACAGCTTTTTTTTTTTTAAAAAAAAAGAATAACCCAATTCGCCAGTGATGCTAGCTTCTATGAAAAGCATTGGTCCATCTCGCCGTTCTCCCCGCGAAAATGACTCTTCTGATTTCTGAATCAGTCTGTCCAGCGGATAGATAGAATTCCAGATGGACGCTCATCGTACGCAGCTGCATGCCTTCCCTGGATCAACCCAGCGACAAGTTGAATTCAAGAAACAGATACGTGTGGCATCTAGCTAGATCTCAAGGATGCGAAACCCGTTCAATTCGTCGAAGAGTGAAGACCTATCAGCTATCAGCCTATCACTGTCTCTGCAAGCATGCAGCTCTGCTACGTCCTCTAGACGACAAATACACGCGTTCTTGGAAGACCAGTCGGCCGGAAATCGCGGCAGGCAGAAAAGGACAGGTCCAATGTTGAACTGAACTTCCAGTTGAAGTAGATTAGATCGGTTCAGAGTCGGGGTGTTCGTTCCAAATCAGAGAAAGCGATGCTCTGAAGAAGACTTGAAGCGTATTGGACTTGGACATGGTCATTTCAGTCTTCCACCGGATTTTGCTGCTCCTGGCCAATCATGGAGAGTTTCAGGCTCTGCACTCTGAGCTCCGAACCACTGGTGATGCAGCAGCAGTACTTTAATTTGCCTTGGTTGCATATGAAAACTTCATCGTCTTTTCCCTTCCACTCGTCGCGGCAACTGCCGAGTAATTCTAGCAGATGCTCAGTAGGTCTTGACCAATTCGCTCAGTGAAAACGTTCAGGAAATCAGGAATGTCCATGTCCAATCATTCAAAAAGCATAGCATCTCTCTATGACCTCAACCAAGGATCCCACTTGAACTTCCACACCTACATGCAAAAGTGAGACGCCCACGAAACAAATCTAACTGATCCCATGCATCGCATAGGTACATGTATTGAGGTACATCTCCAAGAGGAGCCTGTATTGTTTCTAAAGCTTTGATGGAAAAAAAGCACTCCAACGAAGTTGTATTTTGAAAAATTATCAAAATAGGTTTAGGAGGTGCTATAGAGAGCGTCTAATTAAGTTATGGCCTAATTCTTTTAGTTTAGACCCTATTTTGAGGTATAGGATTTTAAGACGATTGTTGGAGATACTCACCTTAGATACATTACCTCAATATAGTATGTATAAGTTGTATCTACAAGACCAACAAGATTATTTTTTTCACATGTGAGCAAAAATTAATTGTAATCCATTTTCTTGTGGGGATAGCTTTTTGGTCCTCTCATGTAACGACCCTTCTTTTTAGTATAGAATACCAAGAAAGATGATCTAAGCTAGATGATTTATGTATACATAATACTAGTCCTATGATCAATGGCTAGTACATATATTTATAATAATTGGAATTACATCCATACACAATACTATTAAAGTGAAAGCTATTTATACAATGTAGTCTTACAATTCAGATTATATTATAGTAGAAAGAAGCAAAAGTCTTGTAGTGTGCCCATCCAACTCTCAACCAATTAATAAGGTATAATCCCTATAAAGTTGCATCATCAAAATTCCCGTATCTTGTGGTGAAATATGTGCCTTTCTAGGTCTCGCATTCTTCTCCCTTTAAAACAACAAATTAAGTAAGATTGAGTATTTTTGTACTCAGCAAGACTTAAAGTGTATTTGCAAAATACAATAATGCAGACTATATAAAAAAAGGCTTCTATAGTTAATTTGCATAAAGCAAAATTGAACTTGTAAATCAAGTAGTAATTTGCAAAACGGAATTTGTAAAAGCAAGTTTGACTGATATGAAAATAACAAGTATGTAAAGCATAAAGTAGCAACTCACAGTCCTCCTAGACATGAGCATCAAATCGTCCAATTCCTGCCAACACATGGCATATCACAATTCTTTGCCAACACATGGCTTATCAGATGAAATCAGTCCTTTGTAAAAATAATAAAATATCTAACTATGTGATGATTTTATCAAATGCCCATGATCACGGGCATGGCTTTTCAAAAATATTTACATTCTGCAGAGGTGTATAACTTTACCCACCAGATATGACCGACTCTTTGTGCAGATCATTAGCACATTTCCTTTGGTGTGCCGCAGAAAGTTATGACATAACTGCTACATTCATAGACCTATCTTTGCACCAGTCTAGTGACGACAAACTCTTACTATAGCGGCAAAAGATATTTGTAAATACAGTACGACAAATAGTTTCATATCCCATTGTCTCACTTTTCTCCATAGCAAGGCATACACCGTTATATCAGTAAACGTTTATTCTGTAATCACCTCGGTGTGGATATCCCTTCATGTAATAAGTTCAGAAAGCCCGTACTATTCCAGTCTTCCAATGTACAAAGCTATTTCTAAGTAACTTAATAGATTAAGGTCGTCCCATACCAGCACTTGTAGTTGTACAGTTGTCTTGACTTGAAAACAACATAGTAGTTCGGTCCTTAATTTGATCCGGACGATAATCTCCTTGTACACTGCGTGTAATTCCCATGCACATCCAGCAATTACTAATAATCACCCATATCAAAACTATAGTTTTGTTTTGAGTTTTTATACCAAAATATTAGTAACCATCATCATTTCTTAATATTTCAAAGTTTTATTTGATCAATTTATCCAACCTATTCATCTCAAATCTAAAGCATGGCTAAGCATAATTATTAATCATCTCATATACCCAAATTGACATGGGCCCTGTTCGTTTCAGCTTATTTTCAACTTCTGCTTAAAATAAAAGTGGATTATGAGCCGAACGGTAGGATTCTAAATAACTTCTCAGATAATTAGAACCAACGATTCTCCACCGGATAACGTAAAATCAGAAGCGCTGTCGGGCCGCTTCTCCCATGGAATCAGTGATTCTCCTCCTGAGCTCCTTCGCCCGAGCTCCTCGCTCCTCCCTTCGGCAGCCAACCCGAGCTCCGCTCCTCCCTTTAGCGGTCGGCCCGTCACCCCTCCGTCGAGCTCCTCCGCTCCTCCCTTCGCCCTTCGCCTGAGCTCCTCCACTCCTCCCTTCGACGGCCGGCTCGAGCTCTGCTCCTCGGCCTCCCCTCTCCCTTCGGTGGCCGGCCCATCATCCCCCCCCCCGCCCGAGGCCCGCATTGCGTGGCTCCAACGCCCCTCCACCGACACCCTAATGTCCTCCACCCTCCGCCTGACATCTACACTGCCGTCCTCGCCTAACGCCCTTATGCGCTTGCTGTCAAGTGTCAATAATCAATATCTTCGAACGAAAGGATTCTCTAGCTAACAAATTCTTCAAGTAGCTGCTTCTCTACATAGCTGGCTATAATCTATAATCTACACAATCAAAAGCTGAAACGAATTGGGCCATGACATACTGTCTAATCTTAATTCTATGGTTATCAAGGTTCATATATCAATATTCATTAAGGAATTTCCACGAGATAGGGTTATAACTACCAATACTACAATATAGCAAATTTACTAAAAATAAGCGCATGCATAAAATAAATTTGATAAAACAAAACAAACATTAAAACATTGGGATCAATATGATCAAATGGGTGCTTACCTTGCTTTTGTCAGTTTAGGGGTTGACATCAAGGTCAAAGTCTTTAGTAGTAGCTTCATGTACGTCAATATCTACACGTAATTATTGTATCGTGCAATAGCATTAAGAAGCAATGACAATAAAAGACACAAAGAAATCAAATGAAACAAATCCAAAAATGAGTTAAGATTAAAAGTTCTGGTGATACAAATATTTTAATTACTGATTTCTTATTACTTAAGTTTATTTATTTGTATTATGAGTTTTAGGATTTATAATCGAGGAGGGTCATGCTATTATAATAGGATTCCAATGCAAAGCATATTATAATAGAATTATTCTTAAGAATATGATGATCTTATCTCTAGGGTAGTTTCATGATGATTCTATGTGTATTAGTGTTTATTTATGTTATTGCATTTGTTTCCTAATCTCATATATTTCTAAATTTTGTATTATAATTGCAATTTATATAGATATGCAACCATTTTTGTAGCATTAGTAGGTCATGACCCTAGAAGTGTTTTGAAACTGGTTTTGCATATTTTAGTTTTAATTTGTAGAAGTTATTAATATTTTAGTTTGTATGTATATGAAAATTGAAATCTTTTATGAACTTAATTCAAATTAGATCTTTTGCCGATTAATATGATTCTTAACCTTAGAAATGTTTTGAGGCTAGTCCTATATGATCTAACATCTATTTGTGATATTTTATTTATTTTTGTTTGTTTATAATTTGATTCTTTATGTGTATGTTACATAAAAACAAATTTGCAATTTGGGGGTTAAGTGCAAACATGAGTAATGATAATAATTCTTATAATATTAAATGATCTTGTCTTATAAGACATTTTTAAAAAAATTGTCTATATGTGCTTCGTATATGGAAAGTAGAGCTATTCGGAGTCAGGTATATTAAGAACTTGGTTCAAACTACACACTATATATATTAGATGATATATTTGGAATAAAGGTTTTATATGACCTACATGCTTAAGGACATAATAAAGATAAATACTGAACTAATTAGGGTTTACCTACTTTAAAGTCTTGATGTTTGAATTCAATGATCGAGTCGAGTTTATTAAGTTGTCTTATGATTAGAGATTCTAATTGAGCTGAACATATTTATGAATTTAGTTGACTTACTAATTTTTTTTTTGATCTTAGATAAGGGTCATTTGTACCAAACACACACACACACACACAAGAAAAGACAAAGAAACCGTCATGCAAACTACATCATGCAATATTGTCTTCAAGGCTATCTACCATCATAGCAACACTTGGACCGCGATAAAAACTCTCCAATGACAACGCTTCAAGAAGGACTCGACACGCACACGACCGCCATTGCCATGATCCAACCGGTGAAGGCCGGACCAAAGGTTTTCACCTCGAGAGTAAATCCTCGAGACTACAAAACAATGCCTTCAACAAGACCATTGCAGCACAACCAACTAAGGTCGACCTAGGATTTCTCCCGAAGTCAAAGTCACGGAGATCCCGGTGTTGCAACCACCAGATTCCGAGCTAGTGCCGCCATACCACTTAATCTTAGCCAATAGCAACGGCCATCTTCTCAAGGCCAGACAAACAATTTTAGATGTTCGACTCTCACGATGACAGATTCGCGAGCTAGCCAATAGGCACACGATCATCAAGTCCATAGAGTGCATCTAAAAATGAGTTATGTCGCCTAAGAAAAGCTTAATCCGCGAATCGATGCTAAGATGACATAGGTCAAAAGAAATGTATGAACAACGCTAGAAAGAGATGAAGACGCTAAAGCGAAGAGTAGTCACCGGTGACAACCCAAACTTGCCGACGAGTGACGAAACGATCCATAAGGGCAGGACACCACCAAGACAAAGCGGAAGCACCCAGACTTACTAATGTTTATCTTAACTCTAGGTTTGGCATTTTATGACAGAATCTTGAATATTACAAGAGGGTCATGCCTACCTTATACTAATTTTTAGGACATCATTTCATACGGGAATTTTTATATGATATATACATGCATTTAGGTATATTTGAGACAATAATTGTTTAAGCTTAATTAAATACTACTTTAAGGTATCAGTGTTTGGTTAATCCAACTAGCTAGTCGGGCTCATTTAAGCTAAACTCCTTACTGAAGGTTCGATTGAAAACTAATCAAGGTTATTCAAATTAAATCCCTAACATCTTTGTATTGAACAAATCTCACATTCTGTTTTTGAATCCTAACTAGCCCCTCTTCCTGTACAACTACTCCATCCACCAGTCCAAGCGAACTATACGGCTACTACATCATGGATGACTCAAGCTAGACTAGTTTTATCCTTAGTTGCTTGTCATATATAGGACCTATTTGATAAAGCTTCAGATCCCAGCTTCACCTGAGATCTAAAACTTGTAGGCTAAAATAAAGTGAATTAAGTTTATATTTTTTACAGCAAGTGTTACGAATGAAAGGTTTTTCGCCTACTTGGTGTAGTTGGATTAAATCTTTTGTTCAAGGTGGGAATGTTGGAATTAAGGTCAATGATCATATGGGATCATACTTTCAGACTAAGAAAGGTCTTCGACAGGGTGATCCATTATCCCCTATTCTTTTTAATATAGTGGTTGATATGTTGGCTATTCTTTTAGCAAGGGCGAAGAGGATGGCCAAATCAACGGGTGATTCCACATCCGGTTGATGAAGGTTTATCTATTCTTCAATTTCTTCGATGATCTTGTGATTTTCATGGACCATGACTTGGAAAGGGCAAAGAATATGAAGCTTTTACTTTGTGCTTTTGAACAACTTTCGGGGCTCAAAATAAACTTCCACAAAAGTGAAATTTTTGTTTTGGGCATGCAAGGGACCATAAGGGCTTATTCCAATTTGTTTGGTTGCAAGTTAGGATCTTTTCCTTTCGGTGCTTGGGAATTCGATGCATTATAGGAAGTTGAACAATTGATTGGCGGGTGGTTGTCGAGAGGTTTGAGAAAAAACTAAGTGGCTGAAAAAGTAAGTTGATGTCAGTTGGGGGGAGATTGGTGCTGATTAATTCTGTGTTGTCTAGCTTGTCAATGTTTATGATGTCTTTTTTTGAGGTACCAAGGGGTGTACTCAAAAGAATTGATTATTATAGATCCGTTTCTTTTGGCAAAATGATCAACACAAGAAGAAAGTACAATTTCATGAGATGGGATACCCTATGCCAACCAAAAGATCAAGGTGGGTTAGGGATTCTAAATCTTGATTTCCAAAATAAAAGTCTCCTAAGCAAGTGGTGCATTTAAGTTAAGCAATGAACAAGGGATTTGGCAAAGAATCGTTGACAAACAAATATTTAAAAGGAAAACTTTAAGTCGTAGAAAAGAAACCAGGTGATTCTCATTTTTGGAGTAGCCTCATGGGGGTTAAATCGCAATTTTTTCGTCTTGGTTCCTCTATTTTAAATAATGGGACTCAAGTAAGGTTTTGGGAGGATAATTGGTTGGGTAGTCTACCCTTAAAGACTCAATACCCTTCTTTGTTTAATATTGTTAGGAAGAAGAATGCAACTGTGGCGGAGGTCCTGGGTTCATCTCCTCTAAACGTATCTTTTAGGAGGTCTTTAGCGGGGACTAAACTGAGGGATTGGGAGGATCTAGTTGCGAGAACAATGAATGTAACCTTACAAGGGGGGACTGATTATTTCAGGTGGCATCTCCATAGTCATGGGATGTTCTCGGTTAAGTCCATGTACAATTTCTTGGTTAATAATGGTATCAAAGTTTCACAGAGATTTGGCACACTAGGTTACCTTTAAAGATTAAAATCTTTTATGGTATCTAAAGACAGTGTCTGTTGACTAAAGACAATTTAGTTCGGCGCAATTGGCGCGGGATACATCTTGTTGTTTTGTAGTACAACCTGAAACTATCCAACACTGTTTTTGATTGTTGTTATGCTAAATTCTGTGGCGTTTGGTATACATGACTTTTGGTATCGGTCCTCCTATAAATATCCATCATTTGTTTAATGGGTGGTTAAAACAAGGGTCACCCAGTCCTCTGTATTACTATCAGGAGTTGCCGGGATTTGTTGGGCCTTATGGCTCACAAGGAATGATGCTGTTTTTGACAAATGCATACCTAAATCCTTTTTGCAGGTATTATTCAGAGGAACACACTGGATTCGTACATGGGCCAAATTACAGCGGCGTGAATCGAACAAAGAGGCTCTTCTCCATGTTTGTCGTAAATTGGAGTCAGTAGCTATGCAGTTATTTGCGTCTTTTGGTTGGCCTTTTGTACTTAGAATTGGTTATCCTGTTTGAGGTTTTGGTTATTTGTCGAACTGGCATAGATTTTGCGTTTTGTAATAAGTATGGACTGATTCTCTCTAAGAGAGATGAAGCCGGAATTTTGTATTCCATTATCTAAAAAAAATATAAACAAGATGATCCATCTAAACACTCTTAATGTACTCACAGCTCCAACTCCACAGATCTGGTGGAACTAGAATACTGGCCCAACTCCCACGATGGATCCATAGATCTAGTAGATCTAGTGGAGTTGGAGTCCTACCAAATGCTCTACTCGTCTGTTCTTGATTCTAGTGACCAAAGAACCAATCATCTTAGTTTGCTTATCCAAAGAGAATACTACTACTGTATGCGGCTAGTTTAGCTTCCACTGCAGAATAAAGGTTAGATTAAATAGAGGGCTAAATGGTCAGGGTGGTTGTCTGGCCTTGTTAATCAAAGTTGGGATGGTTGGTGACTGCGGACATTTGACTATTTGATTACTAACTGATCTCAGGACATGTATTCAGCATCGTATATTTCATAGGGTATGCATGTACATGGGTGTATTTGAGGCAGAGATTATTTGAGTTTAATCGATTTTCATTTAACTTAGGCCTTGTCATTTGAATAGGAAATTAACCAAACATTGGATTAAAAATTTAATTGGAAATGGTTTGTGCAAATTTAATTGGTAGGGCATGGAGATGGTTTGTGCAAATTTAATTGGCCGGGAAGTGATGCTTTGTGTGTGGAGTTAGCTCGATTTTTGCCTGCAATGGGGAGGTTCGGCCATGGTGGAATTTGGGCGTGGCTCGGGTGGAATTGGCGCTTGTTTTCGGAGGAGCTACTAGGGAGCGTGGGCCGGGGAATGATTTGGCTCGGTGCAGCTCGATCAAATGGGGAGCCGAGCAGGCTCAGCTCGGTCCTGAGGCAAGCCTAAAAAATCAGCTCGGCTCGGCTCGGCTCAAGGTCAGCTCGCGAGTCGGCTCACTGATCCAGACCATCAAACAGTACATGAGCTTTTTTTCCAGTCTAGACCACGCTGGGGCGGCGGCGCCCAATCTAGCGGGGATCGGGACGGTGGCGGTGGGTAGGCGGGCGTCTAGTTCAGGCCGAGGGACCAGGAGGCAGGCGGGTCACCGGTGGCCTTGGTCCGACGAAGTAGAGAACTCCTCTCCCTCTCCTAGTCTCCTCGCGAATAGCCGGCCCTAGATTTTCAGCCCTAGATTTGGGTGCTTGGTGGCAAGGTTCAAATTTTCGTTTGCATGAGAAAATTCGGGACCAGCCGAAATCCGAAATTTCGGCCAAAATTCGGTAATTTCGGCCGGAGGAGATTCAAAATTCAAATCCGGTTTGATTTCCACCGAAATTTCCGAATTTCGCCGAAATTTGCCCGAATTTCGCCGAAATTTCCCGAAATTTCGGTCAAAATGAACTGACTGAAAATTGGTTTAAACGATGTCAAAAAATTTTGAAAATTTTTTTTAGGTTCCTGATACACTAGGAATGTTCTCATAAAATTTTCAGGTGATTATCAGTTCTGTGTATTTTTAAAAAATTCAAACATTGGTACTGTCCCGATGAAACGTTGATCAGCAAGTTTGAACCGGATGAAAAGTAGTACAAACGACGTTAGAACATTTTGAAATTTTTTATGGATATTGATAACATATTTATGATATTTTTGTAAAAATTTAAGATGATGATAAAATGTGAGGAATTTTAAAAAATTCAAACATTGGTACTGTCTTGGTAAAGCGCTGAGCGGCAAGTTTCATCCGAATGAAAATTACAACAAACGAGGTTATAAAATGTTGAAAATTTTTCTGGATGGTCCTGACACAACCATAATATTCTCATAAAATTTTCATATGATTATCAGGTGTCATGAATTTTTAAAAATTTCAACAGTGGTACTATCCTGTTAAAAGGCTGATGATCAATAATAGATTTACTTTAGCAATAAGAAAGGTTTAAATTTTTCAAAAATTTTACATAAGGGTGAAAAGGAAATGGTTAATATCTAATAAAAATCTTGAATCATGATCACGCTCCAAAAAATTTATAAAATTCGTAGAAGGCACAGTGCCATTTATGTTCTTTCTCTGTTTGATTTTTGAAATATAATACAACAAATTAAGTTCAATGTCAGAATTAAATGAAAATATTCTGTCATAATTTCAATCTGAAAAGTTTATATTATCTTCCCCAGAAATAAATGCATAAACATTAAAAATATCAGAAATTAATAAATTAATTTAAGACATTTAAAAATTCAAAAGCGGAGAGAATTGAAAACTAGTACTTTGAATGTCAGAATTTTTATAAATTCCTGGAGAAATATTTTGAGTTGAAAATTTTACATAAGAATCCTTAGCTCAAATAAATTTGAAAAACAAAATTTCAAAAAGTTATAAAAATATTTGAATTGCCTGATAAATCCTTAGGTCTAATGAATTGATTTTTGAAATATAATACAACAAATTAAGTTTAGTGCTTACTGCATTGATAGATTTTATTGAGCAAACAAAGAAAGTTGAAAGTTTTTGAAAATTTTATAGAATGGTACTGAGGAAGTTTTTAATCTTTCATAAAAATTTTAGATGATAATCACATTCGAGAAAATTTATAAAAATCTAACAAGTTTACTGTCCCAATTATGTCCATTCTGTTTTTGATTTTTTGAAGATAACAAATGATGTTAAATTATTTTGAAATTTTTTTTCTATGATTCCAAACAACAAGGGATGGTACCATAATTTTTACAGATGATTATCAGGCTTGTAATTTTTTTAAAAAATCTGACAGTGTTTCTGCCTAAATTTTAAAAAATCTCAAAAAATTAATTTTTCATCAAATTTTCATGTAACAAGACTTTGTTAAGGGTTATTGGACCCATTCCGTTCAAATCCGGCCAAAAAAAATTTGAAAATCCGGATTAAAAACCCGAAATTTCGGCGAAATTTGCCCGAACTTCGCCGAAGTTTCCGAAATTACTGTAGCAGTTACTGTAGCAAAATCAATTTTTTTAAACTTTGAATTCGGCCGGTAGATATAAATTCGGGGGTCCGAAAACCGAAACCGAAATTTCGGTGAAATTTCATCGAAATTCGGCGAATTTTGAATCCCTGCTTGGTGGAGTCTTGAACTCAAGAATTTTAATCAGAACGCAAGAATTTTATATAAAACACAATTCAAACTCTCACAGGATCGAAGAGAAATTTCCGTACGTGTCTCAAACAGCAACTGAGGAGGCCAGGGTCCATTAATTATTTGTGGCATTGTTTGCCCCCGGCCGACCAGTTATTAAATTATCTGTTATCTTCGTTATTTGTCCGGGGCCCGGACTACATGCAGGTCAACTCGTGCCAAACTGCCGTGTGAATATCGTTTTTATCTCAGCTTGACCTGCACCGGAGCGACTCAGGCGACGAACACAGTTACACGAAGGACATGTCCAAAGGCAACAACAGCACATGCATTGGTGCATGCATGCATGCATGCTGTCATCCTAGTTTCGAGTGCTTGCGCAGAAACGGCAAAATCCGTAAAATCAATGGATGGGGTATTTCTAACTCTAAAAATTTATAGAGCTGAGGCTGTGCGTACGTTAAGAGTGTTTAAGTGGGTCGTCTTGTTTACATTGTAGACTTAAAATATAAGTTTAATTCACTTTATTTTAGCCTACAAGATTTAGATCTGATGTGGAGTTGGGATCCGGAGCTTTGCCAGACAGGTATCACGGAAGACTTGTAATGGCGAGCAGACGTTATACATGACATCTCCATGTATGTGTAAGAGCGAATTAAATGAACTATAATTGGTAGATTTCACTCGTTTTTTTCATGGGTTCTCGCTCAAGTGTAGCGGTGAAATCTTTAAGGGTCTATTTGTTTTTACTTTTGATTCTAGATTCTGGCTTCAAAAGCAGAGTAAAAAACAAACAACCTGATTCTAGGAATTGATTCTCACAATCCAGCCCACCCATACACACTAGAATCCACAATCCACTTCATACGTGCTTTTGAATTTCAGTGTTTAGAGAATCAGCTTCTCTACGACCACAATTCAGAATCAGCTTTTAGATAATCCAAAGCAAAAACATACATGCCCCAAGAAGGTGGAGCTGCGATCGATATTTTTATCCCATCCAGTAAAGTGTACTAACGCGGCGTACGCATTTTGCATGCATCATCCATGACCTTCGAAGCGTTGACCCGGCTAGCTTGTCATTCGTTAACAGTACCAAGATGGATGCACACGCGGTGTTTCTGATACGTGGCCACCGATTGCTTTACATCTGTTGCGCTCGTCCTTTTTTTTGCATGTACCGATCACAAGTAGCGACGCTACTACTAAAGCGGATTAGCTACTTCATGCCTGGTCCCACAAGCTCAAACTATTTCTTGTCGTTCACAGGACTGACGTGCCCGCGTTTCTCGTAGACCTGTACTAGTCAAGGCACCTATCTTGTTCTTTTCTTCTTCTTCTTTTCATTGAGGTTTAAGATTTTTTCCATAACTAGCTAGATACTATGTACTAGACAGGGTAACGTGCTATTGCACGCCGTGCTGCGTGGACGTGGGAAAAAATCGACGAAAGGACGAGACACGATTTTCAACATATTTCTCGCTCGAAAAAGCAGTAAATCGAGTTCACGGGGAAAAATAGAAAGAAGCGTCTTGCATTGCACGCCGTGTTGTGTGGGCGTGGAAAAAAATCGATTTAAACGACATAACGCGATTTTCAACATATTTCTCACACCTAAAAAAGCAAGAAACCGAGCTACGGGGAAAAATAAAGAGTTAGAGTTGTAGAAATATCTCTTTCGACGAATTATCTGGGAAATATCGGAGACTAAGGTGGAAAAACGAGGTGGGAAAACAGCCTAGAGGGAAAAGAGCGAAAAATTATTAGTGGCGACAACCTTTTTTGAGTTGCACACATATTTCTGGTAACAAAAACATTTTTTCCGGCCAAAATGGAGAAAGGACCTGACGTGATGACAACCTTCTTAGAGATGCACATATATTTCTGGTGACGAAAACATTTTTTCCGTGAAAAACGGAGAAAGGACCTAGACGTAAGGAGCGAGGACCTATTTGTTACGTTTTTGGACCTATCCGCTATCCTGAAAAATTAGAAAAGGGCATGTCCGCGATTTGAATTTAACAGGGGTTTTTTCGTAAAGTACTGCATGAGAGGACCCGACGCGAAAAAAAAATTAAAATCTTCCCTCACAAAAATCGCGAAGGACCTGTTAAGTAATTTCGAGGACCTATCCGTAATTTAGAGGAACGCAAGGGCTTTTTCGCAAAAAACAGGAAGGGCGACACGTGGCCACTCCCTTCACTCGGCAATCCCACGCGGAATGTAATGGCTCATATGTCTGTTTTTTTAAGGTGCTTTCATGCTTTTCTTTTTAACAGCTGTACAAATAGTAAGAGAATTTTTACTGTGCACTACCATAGTAGTATATAGCGGTAGTAGAAATTAAATCTGATCGTTTATTTGTCGAGGGCATTCGGTCTTTTGGCTTGGGGGTCGGCGGTCTTGAATGCCATTTTGCTCAATTACCATTATACCCTCCACGAGACACGGGGTTGGAGTCTTTGGCTCGTAAAATTATTTACCATTATACCCCTCACGGGTTATACTACCCGTACTACACATGGTAGTATAGTCAAATATAATCTAATCTCAACCTTTGGATCTAAAGAAATGGACGGCCCATATTCATTCTTGTGTATTGTAAAAGAGCTCAATATTAAAACTTGAATGAATAGTAGATGCTAATTACTTTCTTCGTTTGCTTCAAGATTTATGCGACTTGTATTGGAAGGAAAAGCATTGAAACACTATCTTTTTTTATTGTAGCGTACAAATTGAAAAATGCAAATCCAGAATGGCAGCTCACAAGTGCTCTCGTGGCCATTGAAAAACAATTTTTTAAATAATATATTTTTTAAAAACAATTACGAAATAATATTAGAAAAAAAATTGCGAAATACCCGTCATGTAATTGAATTAGATACAAAGAGTGCATGCAGATTGGACTTGCGACGAGCCGTTAGTCATAATTGAATTGCATGACGATCAGACTGACTTCTCTGTCATCAATTGCGATTACTGTTGGCGCTGTCGCTGTTGATTAGTCATAAATTCAATTTATGACAGTGTGCTTAAGAAACCTGCAATGAGGCCTTGGCCTCATTCTCGCCTTCGCTGGTCTCCATCGCCGCGAAGAAGAAAGAGAGGGAGAGGAAAGAGAGAGAGGGAGAGAGAGAAGGAGAGAAGGAGAGAAGGGAGAGAAGTAGGGAGGAGAGAGGAAGAGAAGGGAGAGGAGGAGGAAGAGAAGGTAGAGGAGAAGGATTTCTTCGCGACTGGAGGTAAATTTTTGTTTTGTAATTTTCATGAGCGATAGTTAGTAATAGTAGTTGTTTGTAAATAGAGAAAGAGGAGTACTTGTTTCTAAATAGGCGAAGGGATAAATTAGGGTTAGTAATAGTAGCGATCAAATTAGGGTTAGGGTTAATTTCTATACGAATGGACGAATTAGGGTTAGTTGTAATTTTAATCGTAGTGATAAAATTAATTAGGGTTAGTTGTAATTTATTGTAATTTTCGTTGTAGGGATAAAATTAATTAGGGTTAGTTGTAATTTATTGTAATTTTCGTTGTAGTGATCAAATTAATTAGGGTTAGTTGTATTTTTTTTGTAATGTTCATTATAGTAGTCAAATTAGGGTTAGGGTTAATTTCTATACGAAGGGACGAATTAGAGTTAGTAATAGTTAATTTCGGTTGCATCAGTAGTTTTATAGAGAAACGATTTAGTGATTTTTACTTTAACAGGTTGTATCAGTATTTCGCCAGCCAACCTACGCAGTAACAAAGATATTCATCGTAGAATATAATGATATTTCGTGTCGTAATACCAGGTGTAGAGTATTTCGTCGTATGAGTGGATTAAGAGTTGAAATGTGGTAGCGTTTTGTCGTGCCATCATTAAAAATCAATGGAATGTTTGACAGGTATGGACGAACGAGTAGAATTTAAAATACACTACGGAGAAGGGGTTCCGCAGATGGGTGCACAAGGGGTAGAACTTAGTCATTTTCCAAGTGTTATGGTGGCTTGTCACGTCTTTGGTGAGCGTTAAGTGGGGCACGCAGTTAACGATGGTTGTACAACATGTTCTCCTTGGATAGGGAATTGCATGATCTGAAAGTTGCATGGAGTGGGGTCTCGAGACGGGATTACACGTCTTTGGGAGTTAGTCGAATGAAGGGGTCGAAGTCTTGGAGCTCGTACATAAGATTGGCAACTAAAAATGATTGACCATTAGTGTTGTTGGCGCAAGCATTTCAGAAAACCAGTACTGACCATACGATGCAGGAGGAGGATGGTGGTGATGAAGTAGAGGAAGTTGGGGAGAGTAGCCGAACAGAAGGTGTGCGAGATGAGGAAGCTGATGTTCCAAATCCAGATCTTCAGGAACCACAGGGCGTGGCAGACGAGGGAGAAAACATTGAATCGTTAGTTGATGCAATGGAGGCAGAGAGCCAGGAGTATGACAATTTGAGTAACGACACGGACGACGAAGAGCAAATCCCTACGGAGTGGGATGCATGTCAGTTCGATAGATTGGTGGTCAACGAGGGTGAACACTTCCGTGTGAGTCAAATAGGAATGAGGTGAGGCAAGGTGCCATTTACAAGAATAAGAGTGAGGTTCAGAGAAGCGATGCGAGCATGGGCGGTGTCGTCCGAGAACATTTAAGGTTGCGAAGTCAGACCAGCGGATGTACGATGTCAGATGCCAGATGGAGGGCTGCCAATGGCGTGTGCATGCGTATCGGCCTAAATGGGATACCGTTTGGAAGTGTTCTATAGTCGTCCCACACACGTGCGTGCTTATGGAGTCGCCTTAATCGCATAGAAACATATCTTGAGTTTTGTTGCAAATGCAATGTATGGGGAGATTGTGGGCAACTTGGATTTAGAGCCACGTGCCATCATACTTGCAATAGAGCGAGGTTTCAAGACACCATAAGCTATGCCAAAGCGTGGAGGGCGGCGAAGGCTTTGGAAACTAGATTTGGTACATTCGAAGACGTGTATCCGAACCTACCAGGTATGCTTCAGGTGATCAAGGAAAGAAATCATGGAACTTATGTCGATATTTGTGAGCGGCCCTCGCAGCGCTCCGCTGGGAAGATGGTACTTCAGTGGGCATTCTTTGCTTTTGGTGCATGTGTCAACGCGTTCAGGCATTGCCGTCCGTTGTTATGTGTTGATGGCACATTCTTGACTGGGAAGTATAAAGGTCAGATATTGACTGCCATAGGAGTTGATGGCAACAATCAGGTTCTTCCGATAGCGCTTGCATTCGTGGAGGTGAGAACACGTAAAGTCGGCTCGTTTCGAGGAACGTGAAAGCGGGGTTGTGGATCGGCATACAGGTTTGTGTTATACGATCGGCACCCCGGCCGTTGAAGGCGGTCGTCTGATTCTAGAAAGGTGCGAAGAAACACATCCATGGCCCGATATGCGAAGTAGGTGGTGCAAAGCGGCACATGGGTGCTAACTTCTACAAGCGGTTTAGGAACAAGGATCTTCTGAAGCTTTTTAAGAGGTTGTGCGACCAGACTCAACAGAGAAAGTTTGATGCCTTTGTGGAGGAAGTTGGACGAGCCGACATCGAGGCATACCGTTGATAAACGAAGAGGCCAATTCCTAGCACGGAGGAAGCCCAAGAGTAATGGAAGTGTTATTTATCGACCTCCGCACTTGGTCCGGAGGAATGGAAGGTCGACGAAATGCTTCTCCGAATGGATAGAGCATGAGCCTAGGCAGAAATGGGCATTGCTTTACGACACCGATGGTTCCCGGTATGGGGTTATGACGACTAACTTGGCTGAGGTTTACAACTGGGTCATGCGAGGAGCCGAGGACTGAGACCCCTTCCTCTTGTTGCTATAGTGGAGGGTGTTCTTCATGGTGTTCGCGGTACTTTATGGATCGTCATGCAGGCGATTGCCCGCATGAGTAATCCTGATGTGAAATACCGAGGCGTCGAGGCCCACCCCGAGGAGTACGACCGCGTCGTAGTTAGGTTTTTGCTATCGTACTAGATGTGCTGTACATCATTTATTTGTCACATTATGTAGCAAACTTATGCATGGTACTTTATTTCCTTACGTTATGTTCTATTATGATATGAGTTCATCTTAAATACTGATGATGCCAGCTTCTCACCACCACTATAAAACAGGGCCGAGGGGTAGACATCCAACACATCCTTACCAGGCTGACACGACAACACACGCAATGACTTTTCGGTAGCGATGTGACTACTCAACATTAGCAGCTTTACCAGGCTGACACGACAACACACGCAACAGCTTTTCCAACGCGATGTGACTACTCGCTGCTACCAGCTTTACCAAGCTTTACCAGGCTGACACGACAACACGCTGCAGCAAGAGCTGTAATTGTGTGGAGTAACCCCTCACCACCACTATAAAACAGGGCCGAGGGGTAGACATCCAACACAGCCAAACCAGCAATAAACGTCAGCCTCTTCAGCAAGCAGAGGTCTTCCAGCAACAAATTAGGGCACAATGTCGTTCTACCGTCGCCTCTTCAGCAAGCAGAGGTCATCCAGCCCCCAATATTCGGATGAGAGTTGCGTCGACGCCCCAGTTCTGCCGGAGTTGCCCGACCCAAATGCGATTGTAACCTACGGTGAAGATGATGCAATCTACCCATGGAGAGACGGCCGCGCTCACTCTCATTGTAGGCCGCACCTACGTGTAAACCTCACCGCATCCACACAATCTGAGGTAACACTACCATCTCATGCATCGTTTTTTTTTTCTCAAAGACAAGGACCGGTGTTGCTTCTTCCAATGGATCGACGGGCGGAACGACGTGACTCTGAATTTCTCTACAGCCACGACGCCTACCCGCTTCGCCGAGAACTTCACCCGGTGGAGAGGCCGCTAGGATATGTCCTTTTCTAGATCGACCAGAGCTCGGGGCGGTGTGCAAGGGCCAACCAATCGGTGAGTTTCATGCGACATACTCATGTTAAACTCACAAATTAGTACTTCTAAACAGTTCATCGCACACAGGAGTTCAAAAGGAAACTTGCGAATGTGCTCAAGTCAAAGGAGAAACCTCCTCCAGGGCCACCCGAAAGCCCCGACGTTTGCGTACATGGCCTGGAGGCAGTGGTTGATACCTCCTCTCGAAGAAGAAGGGACAAGGGGAAGCAGCTGGCCGAGGTCCGCAACACGCAACAAATCCTTGACTCGTTGCGCAGACCATCCGGGAACCCGGCTGGTATTAACATAGGGGACGCTGGGAATCGGGATGACATGCCCATATGGGAGGGCAGAAATCCACATAAAAAAGACCAAAAAATTATGTCTTATACACCCGAGACGCACGGCATAGGCCACCCAATCGGCGGCAATTTACCGAGACCTTCTGCGGATCCCCATGGAGTTCTTTCATAGTAGGAATTGAGCGGTGTCCGAGGCGGTCGCAATATTACAACGGTCCGTAATATGCGAAAATGTCTTACATCATTAATTTGCACCAGATAGGCGAACGATCATTTGTTCCACCATGATGACAGTGCTTTCGTTAGTTAGTTTGTCTTTGTTGTAATGCCCTTGTAATATAATCTAATCTATTGCTTATTTTATCATCGAACTTTGATTGTATGTGCCCTTATATATGTATTGTTTGAATTTTAAAATTCCTCATATCTTAAAATCATTTGAAATTTTTATGGTAATATCACCGATTTATCGGGAACCTCCATAAAAGTTTCAAAATTTTCGAACTTGTCAAAGTTTCCATGGTCTCAAAGTTGGGATGGTTGGTGACTGCTGACATTTGACTATTTGATTACTAACTGATCTCAGGACATGTATTCAGCATCGTATATTTCATAGGGTATGCATGTACATGGGTGTATTTGAGGCAGAGATTATTTGAGTTTAATCAATTTCCATTTAATTTAGGCCTTGTCATTTGAATAGGAAATTAACCAGACATTGGATTAAAATTTTAATTGGAAATGGTTTGTGCAAATCTAATTGGTAGGGCATGGAGATGGTTTGTGCAAATTTAATTGGCCGGGAAGTGATGCTTTGTATGTGGAGTTAGCTCGATTTTTGCCTGCAATGGGGAGGTTCGGCCATGGTGGAATTTGGGCGTGGCTCGGGTGGAATTGGCGCTTGTTTTCGGAGGAGCTAGGGAGCGTGGGCCGGGGAATGATTTGGCTCGGTGCGGCTCGATCAAATGGGGAGCCGAGCAGGTTCAGTTCGGTCGTGAGGCAAGCCTAAAAAATCAGCTCGGCTCGGCTCAAGGTCAGCTCGCGAGTCGGCTCACTGATCCAGACCATCAAACGGTACATGAGCTTTTTTTCCAGTCTAGACCGGGGGGGCGGGGGGGGCGGCTGGCAGGCGGGCGTCTAGTTCAGGCCGCGGGACCAGGAGGCAGGCGGGTCACCGGTGGCCATGGTCCGACGAAGTAGAGAACTCCTCTCCCTCTCCTAGTCTCCTCGCGAATAGCCAGCCCTAGATTTGGGTGCTTGGTGGAGTCTTGAACTCAAGAATTTTAATCAGAACGCAAGAATTTTATATAAAACACAATTCAAACTCTCACAGGATCGAAGAGAAATTTCCGTACGTGTCTCAAACAGCAACTGAGGAGGCCAGGGTCCATTCTCTTAATTATTTGTGGCATTGTTTGCCCCCGGCCGACCAGTTATTAAATTATCTGTTATCTTCGTTAGTTGTCCGGGGCCCGGACTACTACGTACATGCAGGTCAACTCGTACCAAACTGCCGTGTGAATATCGTTTTTATCTCAGCTTGACCTGCACCGGAACGACTCAGGAGACGAACACAGTTACACGAAGGACATGTCCAAAGGCAACAACAGCACATGCATTGGTGCATGCATGCATGCATGCTGTCATCCCAATTTCGAGTGCTTGCGCAGAAACGGCAAAATCCGTAAAATTAGTGGAGGGGTATTTCTAACTCTAAAAATTTATAGAGTTGCGACATTAAGGTCTGTTTGGCACGGTAGATTTTTCGGATTCTTGGTAAAAAATTGAGTAGAATCGAATCCGGAGGAACGGGTTGCTAGCCGATTCGACCACGGCGTGTAAAAATCAGAAACGGTTCGCTTTGACAAATTTTCGACAAACTTGAATAGTTCAAATGCACCCTAAATTTGTCTTTTTTGTAACTTCTAGCATAGGATGAATTTGATCATGAAATTTTATATGTAGATGGGGCAAGATGAGATGTACATCCATGATTTTTTCAGAATTTTTGAAACTTTTCTTAGTTGGATTGCATTGGTGATTGCATCAAAGTCCGACAGACCTGGATATGCCCTTATTTATTTTTATTTTTGATTCTAGATTCTGGCTTCAAAAGCAGAATAAAAAACAAACAACCTGATTCTAGGAATCGATTCTTACAATCCAACCCACCCATACACACTAGAATCCACAATCCACTTCATACGTGCTTTTGAATTTCAGTTTTTAGAGAATTAGCTTCTCTACGACCACAATCCAGAATCAGCTTTTAAAGAATCCAAAGCAAAAACAAACATGCCCCAAGAAGTATTTCTAACGAAAGCAAAAACAAAAAATTATTTACCATTATACCCCTCCACGGGTTATACTAATTTTTACTAATTCCTTCCTTCTTTTTTACTTGACGTTTTTTATCTTTTACGGTTTTTAAGATCTGACTTTAACTGTTACTTTGTGTCTCCATATACTAATAGGATTATATTATTACGGAAGTATTTCTAACGGAAAACCTAATAATATACTCCCCATACAAATTTATAAAGCGATATGTTTCTATACTTTCTATGATCTCGTCTATGTATAAAAATATAAGGCTTATTCCGCGTACGAACCCTGGGACGTCGATCGAAAAAAGTACACACGGATGGAGTACTACCAACGCGGCGTACGCATTTTGCATGCATCATCCATGACCTTCGAAGCGTTGACCCGGCTAGCTTGTCATTCGCTAACAGTAGCAAGATGGATGCACACGCGGTGTTTCTGATACGTGGCCACCGATTGCTTTACATCTGTTGCGCTCGTCCTTTTTTTTGCATGTACCGATCACAAGTAGCGACGCTACTACTAAAGCGGATTAGTTACCTCATGCCTGGTCCCACAAGCTCAAACTATTTCTTGTCGTTCACAGGACTGACGTGCCCGCGTTTCTCGTAGACCTGTACTAGTCAAGGCACCTTGTTCCTTTCCTTCTTCTTCTTTTTATTCAGGTTTAAGATTTTTCCCATAACTAGATAGATACTATGTATGTCTGTTTTTTTTAAAGTGTTTTTATGCTTTTTTTTTAACAGCTGTACAAATATTAAGAGGACGTACTACCGTGGTAGTATATAGCGATAGTAGAAATTCAATCGGACCGCTTATTTGTCGAGGCATTTCGATCTTTTGGTTTGGGGTCGGGCGGTCTTGAATGTCATTTTGCTCAATTACCATTATACCCTCCACGAGACATAGGGTTGAGTCTTGGCTCGTAAAAATTATTTACCATTATACCTCTCACGGGTTATACTACACATGGTAGTATAGTCAAATCTAATCTAATCTCAACCTTTGGATCTAAAGCGACGACCCATATTCATTCTTGTGTATTGTAAAAGAGCTCAATATTAAAGCTTGAATGAATAGTAGATGCTAATTACTTTCTTCGCTTGTTTTAAGATTTATACAGCTGTATTGGAAGCAAAAGCATTAAAACACGACTCTTTTTCTTTTATTGTAGCGTACAAATTCAGAAAATGCAAAACCAGAACTGCTTGTGGCTACAGGTGCTGCTGTGGCCATTGAAAAACGCTCCGAGGTCCGTATTCTTCCCCCTCTATTAATTCTCTCCCTTCACCGGAACATCAATTAATTAACGTATATCAAATAATAATGAATGTCGCGCGACGTACGTCGAATGCATACATGTACTTTCAAAGCTTATTCTAAGATAGCGACGCGTACGCTTATTTTCTTGCTTGTTGTCGCAGGACGGTGAGATCGATCGATCTATGACAGGGAGCCAGCCACATGTCGCTACGTGTTATACCTCATATACACAAGCTATTGGAATAGGAAGTCTAGCCATTTAAGTAAGTAACTAGAAAATTTTCGCGGCGTAACACATCGCGCGTGTTTTTTTCGTAGAAAAAATTTTTTTTTTTTCGGCGGCGTTTTATTTTTTTAATCGTCGAAATAATGAGAGAAACGGTTGAAAGGACACAAAATTTTTCACGGCGTAACACGCCGCGCGTGTCGTGTTTTGAAGGAAAAATTTTAATTTTTTTCGTCGAAATAATGAGCAAAACGTTAGAGATAAGTTGTTTAAATCTCTTTCGACTTAATTATTTGGAAAATATAATGAAAAGCATTGGGAAAAAAGTCTAGAAGGAAAAGAGTGAAAAATTATTAGAGATAGAGTTGTATGAAATATCGAGGCTCATGATTGTTCGCTGTTTTTTCAGAGAAAAAATTATTTGGAAAATAATGAGCGAAAGGGGGAAAAAGAGAGATAGAGTTGTAGAAATATCTCTTTCGATAAATTATTTGCAATGGAAAACCGCGGAGGGAAAAAGTCTAGAGGAAAAGAGTGAAAAATAATTAGAGATGACAACCTTCTTTTATCGAGTCTAACACTCTACGCGTTCCAAGAGTAATAATACATGATCTAAAAAATATTAGAGACCGAGATGGAAAATCGAGGTAGGAAAAAAGTCTAGAGATAGAGCTGCACAAATATTCCTGGCGACGAAAACATTTTTTTCTCGGGAAAAACGGAGAAAGGATCTAGATGTAAGGAGCAAGGACTTGTTTGTTACGTTTTTAGACCTGTCGCTATCCTTAAAAATTAGAAAAGGGTTTGTTCGCGATTTAAATTTAACGGGAGTTTTTTTTTGTAAAATAGCGCACGAGGCCATGACCCAAACGCGATTTTAGAAAAAAATATCTTTCCCTCACAAAAAATCACAAAAGACCTATCCGTAATTTATAAAAGGATCAAAACACGAAATATTTTTTTGAGCCGGCCGGCCGGCTCGGCTCGAGCCCGGCTCAAACGAACTAGGAGACGCGATTCCTCCGACAATAGGAAAGCTAGTAGTATATTCATACTAGCTAGCTAGCTAGGTTGATCTCTCTCGTTCGTCTCAGGTCCGCGCGTCAACCATGATCGTACCTCCAACTTGTTCGAGACCATTCAAGCGTCTTCGATCTCTTAATTTCCTGTCAAAGTAGTGTATGTGATCCAACACCAACTCTATATATATCATACATCGCATAGCTATTGCTGCGTGCTGCGTCACCAAGAAAATAAAGCAAGCAGCTAGCTAGGAATTAATCGAGAAACACTAATATATAGTCGCGTAGATTGCGGTATATATATAAGACGTTGTGGATCGATCCTAGGATCGATCGATCGATCGTTCGTGTGCGTGAACGATGGCTGCAGGTAGCGGCGCGAGCGATCCATTCGCCACGCCGGGCTTCCGGTTCTACCCGACGGAAGAGGAGCTGCTCAGCTTCTACCTTCGCCACCGTCTCGTCAACGCGAAGCCCATCATCGAGCGTGTCATCCCCGTCGTCGATGTCTACAGCTATCATCCTTCCGAGCTCCGGTGTAAGTAGCTTGCCGATTCTATATATCAAACTCCAGCCAGAGAGAGAGAGAGAGAGAGAGAGAGAGAGAGATGTATGGTTAGTTTACTGATATGTTGGCCTTCGATGTACATGCATGCGTGACGCAGCAATGGCGGGGGAGCCGAGCGTGCGCGACACGGAGCAGTGGTTCTTCTTCTGCCCGCGGGGGGAGAGGGAGGTGCACGGCGGCAGACCGGCGCGGACCACGCCGTCGGGGTACTGGAAGGCCACGGGGTCGCCGTCCTTCGTATTCTCCTCCTCGGCCAACAAGGCGATCGGGGTGAAGAGGACCATGGTCTTCTACCAGGGCCGCGCGCCCACGGGGACCAAGACCAGGTGGAAGATGAACGAGTACAAGGCCGTCGCCGACAGCGACGCCGCCGCCGCCGCCGTACAGCCAATGGCAACTCTGAGGGTATGCTCCGATCCTCAATATACCTTACAAGGAAATGAATGTTAATCACTTAATGACTTGCACATGCATGCTACGTACGTACGTTCATCATTAATCTATGTGTGCTGAAGTAATTGCCTGCTTATGCAGCTGAGGAACGAGATGAGCGTGTGCCGGGTGTACATCAGCAGCGGCACCCTAAGATCCTTCGATCGTCGCCCCTTCAATCCGTCCGGGCATGATCAAGCGGTCCACCGCCACCACCAAAGTACCGTCACCGGCGAGGACGACGCACAACACGGACGTCACCGCCGCGGCCGAAGTCATCGCCAGCGCCGGACGACATATCGAGAACTCTCATGGCAGCTCCTCATCAGGATCTCGAGGGATCGTCGTCGATGGATCCGAAGATGCTGCCATCGACTGGAGCTCGCTGATCACTCCCGCTGATGATTTCAGTTTCAACGACATCGATTTTTAATTCCAGTAGCTAGTAGCCCAGTACCATATATGCATGGTAAGAAATTGGTTGGATTAATAGCGTAAATTAACAAGCTAGATCAAAAGGTAATTAAGTGAGGCAGTACGGTAGTACTCGCTTAACAAGCTAGAGTATGTATCAAGTGCCGCTAGGTTAGTCTCTAGAAGTAATTAACGTTTGTCAAGGCTAGTAATGTTGGAACTACGCGAAAACTTTTTTTCCGTTGGCCTAAGCAATTACTCAGCCTTTTCTGATTTTTTGTTGCTATTTATACTAGAGATTATATGCTAACTTGGATAGTAATCCGAACTCCTAATCTTAACATACTCAAACAAAATTTGCAGAGTTTGAACCATATGAAACTAAAACATAAATCTTATCTCTTAACTAATGTATATCAAAATTATCTCTAACCGTTAATTCAAACAGGGGAGCGTGACTTACATTGCAAGGTCAAGAGCCCGAGCGCGCCGGTCCAGCATATTATTATTAGTAATGCAGTTCATGGTCCTGCTTGTGCAGCGTGGCGGAGCTATGGCCAGAGGCCTAGCTCAAAAGGCCAGCTTTAAATAATCTGAGAGCAGTTAGTTCATCTGGGTTAGGCCATTCTCAGTGGCAAGTTTCATTTCACGGTTTTCAAAAGTATCATATCATCTAAAAAGATTTAAGTTAATAATAAAACAAGATCTCACAATGCATAGTTTCATTTCGCGGTTTCATAGGTTAGCCATAGCATTTAATTGTTGTATGATGTTGTGATCAAATGTTCCATTTGGTGCATTTTCATTCGGTTTCAGTGCGTGGGAATACGTAAGATGAAACGATGTGCTCTCAGTGCAGTTTCATTTGGTTTTCAATGTGTTGGAAACGGTGTGCACCCGATTTCATTCAGATGAAACTCATTTCCTCTCTCTCTCTTTATAATTTCTTTGTCATATCACTGTTTTTACTAATATGTCACTTCATTAAATGATAATGAAACTTTTATTGTGAATAGCCTTATGTCCAAAATCAACTGGTCAGTTCGAGGCTTAGGTCCTACTTGTGCTGATGTTTCAGTCTGTCTTGTGCTTCTTGGAACTTGCTACATTGGTTTGTACAAGAAGCACGCGTTTCGCTGCATATAGACATATAGTGAGTGATCTTGGTCTGTTCCGCTTGTACTTCTCTGAAATATTGGGCCGCGCTTCAGGGGAATGAAGCACGAGCAAAGCGTGGAAGAAGTGAAGCCGCTTCCTGACGTTGGCTCTGCTACTTCTGCAGAGCACTAGTTCTGTTTCGTTGTTAGTCTATTGTCAGGAACACTTTAAAAAAACTGTAACCAACTCTTTTTTTTAAAAAAAAAAAACTGTCAGGAACCATGGATCGAATTCTCGCCGAAATTCGGCGAAATTTCGGACTCCCCGAGATTACAAAAGCCGGGCGAATTAAAAAATTCAAAAAAAAATTGAAAATGCTACAGTAATTTCAGAAATTTCGGCAAAATTTCGGGTTTTGAGTCCGGTTTTTGAAGTTTGAGAACTGGATTTGGTCCAATAACCTATTAGAAAGTGATCTTCTATGAAAATTTGATGAAAAACTATTTTTTTGAGATTTTTTAAAATTTGGGCAGAAACACTGTCAGATTTTTAAAAAAATTTAAAAGCTTG
Source organism: Guadua angustifolia (assembly GCA_036346375.1). Taxonomy (NCBI): domain Eukaryota; kingdom Viridiplantae; phylum Streptophyta; class Magnoliopsida; order Poales; family Poaceae; genus Guadua; species Guadua angustifolia. The sequence continues at coordinate 52,588,189 of CM070520.1, read as the reverse complement.
ATAATGATCTTAAAAATTTATTATACCATAATTAGTAGTTTAGGATCACATACAAAAAATTTCAAAATAATTTAACAACATTTGTTATCTTTCAAAAATCAAAAACAGAATGGACATAATTGGGACAGTAAACTTGTTAGATTTTTCTAAATTTTCTCGAGTGTGATCATCATCTAAAATTTTTATGAAAGATTAATAATTTCCTCAGTACCATTCTATAAAAGTTTCAAAAAATTTAAACTTCCTTGGTTTTCTCAATAAAATCTATCAATACAGTAAGCACTAAACTTAATTTGTTGTATTATATTTCAAAAATCAAACAGAGAAAGAACATAAATGGTACTGTGCCTTCTATGAATTTTATAAATTCACTGGAGCATGATCATGATTCAAAATTTTTATGAGATGTTAATAATTTCCTTCTCACCATTATGTAAAATTTTTAAAAAATTTAAACCTTTCTTATTGCTAAAGTAAATCTATTATTGATCATCGGCCTTTTAACAGGACAGTAGCACTGTTAGAATTTTTAAAAATTCAAGATACCTGATAATCATATGAAAATTTTATTAGAATATTATGGATGTGTCAGGACCATTCAGAAAAATTTTCAACATTTTATAACCTCGTTTGTTCTAATTTTCATTCGGATGAAACTTGCCGCTTAGCGCCTACCAAGACAGTACCAATATTTGAATTTTTAAAAATTCCTCACATTTGATCATCATATGAAATTTTTAAATAAATATCATAAATATTTCATAAATTTCCAGAAAAAATTTCAAAATTTTCTAACGTCGTCTGTACTATTTTTCATCATGTTCAAACTTGCCGATCAACGTTTCATCTACATAGTATCAATGTTTGAATTTTTAAAAATTCCACACACCTGATAATCACCTGAATTTTTTATGAGAACATCTGTAATATGTCACGAACCTACAAAAAAATTTTCAAAATTTTTTGACATCGTTTGAACTAATTTTCAGTCAGTGCAATTTGGGCAAAATTTCGGGTAATTTCGGCGAAATTTCGGAAATTTCGGTACCAAACAAACCGGATTTGAATTTTGCTCTTTGAATGTACTCCGGCCAAAATTTCGGAATTTCGTCCGAATTCGGATTTCGGAGGGGTCCGAAATTTCCTTCAAAACGAAAAGTTTAACCCTGTCAGGAACTCTGTTGTGCAATAGTTAAATCGTTCCTGACTTGAAGTGGCCTGTAATGTTGAACCTTGATAATCGGTCAGGTTGCTTGACATTGGATTTAAGTCCTCCTGGAATTCTCGGTTTGCTGGTTGTTTGGTACAACTCCGTGATGCTAAGAATGTTGAGAACGTCCTATCTTACTCTTGGTAATCAACTAGGCTGTAGACCTGTAGTCGTCTCTGTACTGTATCTTTTCCGTAATGCAAGAGAGAGAGAGAGCAGGAAGCAGTAGGAGTTAATGTGGTGGGTAGGGAAGGTGAAGCGGTAGATGGACTGGATGGAAAGGGTCCTGTGCAGTGTAACGAGCACCTTACCTTAAGCGGTCTTTGTTGCTCAGTGTCAGGGATAGAAATTTTGACGAATTTCAGTGAAATTTCACCGAAATTTCGGTTTTGGACCCCCGAATTTATATCTACCGGCCGAATTTGAAATTTTAAAAAAGTTTGATTTTGCTACAGTGTTGCTACAGTAATTTCGGGTTTTAAATCCGGATTTTCAAATGTTTTGGCCGGATTTGAACGGAATGGGTCCAATAACCCTTAACAAAGTCTTGTTACATGAAAATTTGATGAAAAACTAATTTTTTGAGGTTTTTTAAAATTTGGACAGAAACACTGTCAGATTTTTAAAAATTTAACAAGCCTGATAATCATCTGAAAAAATTATGGTACCATACCTTGTTGTTTGGGATCATAGAAAACATTTTTAAAAATAATTTAACATCATTTGTTATCTTTAAAAAATCAAAAATAGAATAGACATAATTGGGACAGTAAACTTTTTAGATTTTTGTAAATTTTCTTGAGTGTGATCATGATCTAAAAATTTTATGAAAGATTAAAAATTTCCTCAGTACCATTCTGTAAAATTTTCAAAAAATTTCAACCTTATTTGTTTGCTCAATAAAATCTATGAATGCAGTAAGCACTGAATTTATGTGCCAATCTGCTTTCTGCAGCTTTTGATTTCAGATTTTGATTTATCAGACAATTCAAATATTTTTAAACTTTTGAATTTTTTTCAAGTTTGTCTCAGCTAAGGATCCTTATTTAAAATTTTCAGCTCCAAATATTGTTCCAGGAATTTATAAAAATTCGACATTGAGTACTAATTTTTAATTCTCTCTATTTTTAATTTTTAAATATTCTAAAATAATTTATAATTTCTGAAAGTTTTACTGTAGGTGCATTAATGGCTTCAAAATATAATATAAAATTTTTAGCTGGAGATAAGTCATCATTATTTTCATTTAATTCTGACAATGCTACTGTTTCTAGTCTTGGTGCAATAAATGAGTTTGGATTTTATGTATAAATTCAAATATTTTTATAAATTTTTGAAATTTTGTTTTTCAAATTTATTTGAGCTAAGGATTCTTATGTAAAAATTTCAGCTCAAAATATTTTTCCAGGAATTTATAAAAATTCTGACATTCAAAGTACTAGTTTTCAACTCTCTGTGTTTTTGAATTTTTAAATATCTTAAATTAATTTATTAATTTCTGATATTTTTGCTCTTGATGCATTTATTTCTGGGGAATATAATATAAAATTTTTTAAAAAAATTCAACTATCTTGGTTTGCTCAATGAAATCTATCAATGCAGTAAGCACTAAACTTAATTTGTTGTATTATATTTCAAAAATCAAACACAGAAAGAACATAAATGGCACTGTGCCTTCTATAAATTTTATAAATTCTCTGGAGTGTGAACATAATTCCAAATTTTTATGAGATATTAATAATTTACTTTCCACCCTTATGTAAAATTTTTGAAAAATTTAAACCTTTTTTATTGCTAAATTAAATCTATGTATTGATCATCGGTCTTTTAACAGGATAGTAGCGCTTTTCATATTTTTTAAAATTCATGACACTTGATCATCATATAAAAATTTTATGAGAATATTTTGGATGTGTAAGGACCATCCAGAAAAATTTTCAAAATTTTACAAGCTCGTTTGTTGTAATTTTCATTCGGATAAAACTTGCCGCTCAGCGCGTTACCAAGACAGTACCAATGTTTGAATTTTTAAAAATTCCTCACATTTGATCAGCATCTGAAATTTTTACACAAATATCACAAATATGTTAGGAATCTCTATAAAAATTTAAAATTTTCTAACGTCTTTTGTACTATTTTTCATCCGGTTCAAACTTGCCGATCAACGTTTCATCGGGACAGTACCAATATTTGAATTTTTTAAAAATCCACAGAACTGATAATCACCTGAAAATGTTATGAGAACATCTCTAATGTGTGAGGAACCTTAAAAAATAATTTCAAAATTTTTGACATCGTTTGAACCAATTTTCAGTCAGTTCATTTTGACCGAAATTTCGGGTATTTTCGGCGAAATTTCGGTGGAAATCAAACCGGATTTGAGTTTTGAATCTCCTCCGGCCGAAATTCCGAAATTTCGACCGAAATTTTGGATTTCGCCTAGTTCCGAATTTTTCCATCAAACGAAAATTCTAACCCTGCTCAGTGTTATCCGATCGAGCCAACGAATGTTTCGGATCGTCAAACGATGCCTCCTTACAATATTTGCTACAGTGCATGCTATGGTGAAAAAAGGCATAATAATTTTGAACAGTATTTCTAGAATATCTGAACCATCATCTTTTGATCCAACTGTTTATGTGCAACTACTTAAGTTGAAGTTTTAATAGGAACTGCACTGGATATTAGTTAGGACTAGACCATTAGGAGGAAAAATATCCTGTGCAATCACCCCTCCCGGTGAAACCACGGTGCAACTGAACTAAAAAAAGTTTCAAAAAATTCTGAAAAAAATCATGGATGTACATCTCAACTTACCCCACCTACATATAAAATTTCATGATCAAATTCATCTTATACTAGCAGTTACAAAAAAGACAAATTTAGCATGAACATTGATTTTTTACTGTTCATCACTATTCATTTTGCTGCTTGTTTTTTGTAACCGCTAGTATAGGATGAATTTGATCATGAAATTTTATATGTAGGTGGGGTAAGTTGAGATGTACATCCATGATTTTTTCAGAATTTTTGAAACTTTTTAGTTCAGTTGCACCGTGGTTTCACGGAGGAGGGGTTGCACGGATATGTTGCCCCATTAGGAAGCACTTGACATCAATCCATGCATTTGGACGGGCTTTATATTTTAACTGATGTCTTAGAGAGTCTGTGTTATATAAGTTGATTATCGGATTAGGACAAGTCTTACCGGACTCATGGCCAGGGTTTACAAAACCGAATTTAAAAAACCGGCTCAAAATTCGCAGTACGATTTTCGCAAAAACCGCTCGAAAATCGTCACGAAAAACCGCTCACATAAATTTTTTCAAAATTTTTAAAATTTTAATTTTTTAATTAGAACGGTTAACCGAGCGGTTTTGCATTTCGAACCGGAGCGGTAAGGTCGGTTTTCGACGAAATTGTGAACCATGCTCATGGCTTTATTCAGTTCCAAGGAATCAAACTTTCACATTTTTTAATTTGAGTCCTTATCCTAATTTAGTTTTAGTTACGAATATAAATTTATATATATTCCAAATTTAAATTTATTATGTATTCTGAATATGCATATAGTTTGAATTTTATTTTTTACAATAATTTAAAACTATATAACACTTTATTTAATAGATGGCCCGGGAGGCACCGGAAAAACATTCCTATATAAAGCTTTACTTGTGAAGACCCGGGGTGATGGAAAGATAGCAGTGGCAACCGCGACGTCGGGTATAGCCGCATCCATCATGCCTGGAGGTAGGACAGCGCACTCGAGATTTAAGATCCCACTCAACATTACAAGTGGGGCGGTCTGTAGCTTCACAAAGCAAAGTAGGACCGCTAAGCTTCTTCAGCAGACGCCATTGATAATATGGGATGAAGCCTCCATGACGAAGTGACAGGCGGTGGAGGCCCTGGACAATAGCATGCGGGACGTCATGGGCCGACGTGATCTGTTGTTCAGTGGGAAAACGATCATGTTTGGTGGAGACTTCAGGCAGGTTCTACTGATTGTTCATAAGGGGATGAGGCTACAAATAATTGACACGACGCTGCGTAAGTCATACCTATGGGATTGTATACGACAGCTAAGGCTCGTACTTAATATGAGGGCCCAGAGTAATCCTGAATACCCAGAGTACCTATTGCGGATCGGGAATGGTATTGAGGAGACTAATGAGGATGGCTGCGTGCGGCTTCTCGATCAAATCTATATACTATATACGGGAAATGGCACAGACATCGATAAACTCATATAGAGTGTTTTTCTTATGCTGGATGACAACCTATCGGATGCTAACTATATCACATCCTGAGCCATCCTGTCGACCCGAAACGAGTACATTGATAGGATCAATATGAAGATGATTGACCTGTTTCATAGAGAGGAGATGGTGTACTATAGCTTCGATTTTGCGAAGGATGATCCCCATAGTTTCTACCCTCCTGAATTCCTAAATACCCTGACCCCTAACGGTCTACCTCCGCATGTACTCAAACTCAAGACTAACTATCCCGTGATACTGTTGCGAAACATTGACCCTGCAAATGGACTATGCAACGGGACGAGACTTATAGTGCGAGCATTCCAAAAGAATGCTATAGATGCTAAGATTGTGTTTGGCCAGCATACCGGGAAGAGGATGTTTCTACCTCGAATACCTCTATGTCCCTCTGATGATGAGATGTTTCCATTTAGATTCAAGAGGAAGTAGTTCCCTGTTAGGCTCAGCTTCGCAATGACAATCAACAAGGTACAAGGGCAGACCATCCCGAATGTCGGTGTCTACCTCCCTAAACCGGTTTTCTCTCATGAGCAACTATATGTTGCACTATCTAGAGCCATCGCTAAAAGCAACATCAAGATACTTGCTGTCGCAGATAAGGAGAAAGACAAGGGCCGAAAATCTAAGAAAACTCACGAAAATCTCACGAAAAATATTGTCTACAGAAAAGTACTCACATCATAGACAAGGTTTTGATCAAAATGTTATCCAAGTCGTATTGCAATGTAACTAGTGGCGGAGCCAAGGCCCGGCCAAGCCGAGCCCATGCCCGGGCTGTGGCCCATGATGTACTTGCTCCTTTGCCTAAGCCATTGCTGATTCTTCATCATGCTTCCTTTCATTTAGTTAATTTGATGTTAAATATAAGTACCAGAATTAAAATTTTATTTCAGTGACTTAAACTATTGTGTGTCTTTAGAAAAATGGTTGTGTCTATTATATATTGTTTCAATGAATTTTAGTAGTATGTAATTGCGCCCAGGCTGTTCATTTGTACTGGCTCCACCACTGAATGTAACCGTTTATTTTCAGATCTTTCAGGACGTATACCAAGAATATCATTTCTAAATTTGTTTTAATATCATGAATGCTTAAATTCATATCGGGAGAGAAATCATAAAAACTTGTGTAATATGGAGAAATAGATGTTTGATCTTGTAGCACAATTTTCTTTTGTTGTTTGAGCTTTATGTTTTGTTACTAAATTTATTTTTCGTAGCAACGCACGGACATTGAACTAGTTACTATTTATTTGCTTTGTATCTAAGATTGATTTTCATTTCAAATGTACCTGTCATCTGCTTTACCAATTTAAGAAAAAAATCAACCAGCATGTCGTGTAGACTGGATGCTGACTTGTGGGCTCCCCATGGGTCCATTCCTATCCTAGGACGCGATACTGGCCGTCCTAGCCCACGTGTACCGCCGGGGACGCCACGTCTTAAGCCCGAGCGCGCCACTGACGCTGCGGGCCCACAGAGGGAACCTCGATCCACGAGCCCGCCCGCTGCATGCTGGGCGCGGCACGCGGCGTCTCCACGTGTCCCCTCCTGCTGCGGCGTGGAGGTAGCCCGGCGAGCTCCTGCTCGGGCGCGACGTGGCAGTTGCGGAAGGGCCAGATGCCTCGCGCCCGCACATCCGACGCCTTGCGACGCCGGTCTACAGTGCCTACCCGTCTCCTCCTTCCCCAACGCCGCCTCCGGGGAGAGATATTTAGTTGAGCGTGGGGGGCGCCGCCGTACTCGCCGCCTGGCACCGCCGTCCCTACTCTCTCCGGCTAGTGTGGCAAATGCAAGAAGCCCATGTCTGATCACAGCAGCAATGGCCAGATGCGATGCTGCCGGGGCGTCGCCGCCGACGTCGAGCTCGACGCGGCCATGGCGCTGGCCGACATGGCCGGCGCTGGGCCGGGAGCGCTAGCGGCCCTGCAGGTGCCGCCGCTGCAGCACACAGCCGCTCAGGTAATTCGATCTTCTTACCCATAGCCTAATTCCTTGGGTCCCAAAGGATTAGTTTCTTGGTAAACTAGTATACGTCTTGGTCGGTTTCTTGATGGTGGCGGTGGCAGGCGACGGCGGCCGAGCACGAGTACGAGGAGCTCGCGAGCACGAGGCTGAGCCTTGAGCTGGGTAGGGTCGGGATCCAGTCCTCGTCCTGCTCCAGCTCCGGGCACCCTGCGCAACAGGCGCTGCAGGTGGCCGCGGCCGCGCCGGGCTACGGTCCCATGCCCCGGCACATGCTCACCGAGGTAACTTAATTTGCGTACGCGGTTGCAAATTCTGTGCTAGCTCCCCCTTCACCGGTGTCTAATTTGCTCGCCGGCGGTGTACGTCTGCAATATTATTAGGCCGAGAAGGAGGCGAAGCGGCAGCGGCGCGTGCTCGCCAACCGGGAGTCCGCCCGGCAGACCATACTCCGCCGTCAGGTAACCTCTTGACGCTGTAAACACCATTGATCACGGCCTCGTGCTACACAAATTCGATCGACCGTGCTTAATTTCCACCCTATAATCAGGCGATCCGGGATGAATTGGCAAGAAAAGTTGCAGATTTGTCGTCGCAGAACGAGAGCATGAAAAAGGTAGATCCAGAATTCCAGACGCAGCGCTAAGATCTTCATTCATTCATCCATTCATTCACATATTGATCTTTAACTACACGAAGGGCTTTGGTTGTGCTTTGGTTTAACTGGAGCGGCCAATACTTGCTTGGTGCAGGAGAAGGACATGGTGATGCAGGAGTTCCTCTCACTCAAGGAGACAAACAGGCAGCTGAAAGAACAGGCACACCATCTATCACTTTCGTTGCCCTAATTCTTTTTTATCGTTAGCCATTAGTAGAACTAGTACCATTGTTAGGCCGAAACAGTACCTAGTGTGTTCCAACTTCCAAGCCTCCATCCAACTGTTCCCCTGAAAGAAGGCCACGTGACTGCACTCTACTAGCCACCTACTAATTCCAGCCGAATTGGGAACTGTTGCTGCTGTTTGTAAGCTAGCATTACTCTGACAGAGATGTCTGGATAAGCATATTTATAGTGCCTGTTTTCTATGTATAGGAACTACTCCCTCCGTTCGGTTATAAAGGGCGCATAGTTTATTTTGCTAAGACCAAGGATTAGCCTTCAATGCTGATCACCATGCGACATTCTGGTTCAAATCACTGCATGCAATTGGAGAACGATGCCATGCATATACAGGAGCACTGCATACCGCTATGTGTCTTTGGGCATGCATGCGATAGGAGTATTAATTTGCCGCTTCGTTATTAGCTACGCGTGCAAGCGCCAGTAAATGCGAGCGCCCAATGGTCAGCATGCAGTCCGTGCGATTAGCCCAGTGAATGCATGCGCCCTTTAAAACCGAACGCGCCCAAAAAAACTATGCGCCCTTTATAACCGAACGGAGGGAGTATCTTGCCGTCGTCGATGTGCGACTGCTTTCTTTGTGCCATATTTCAAACGCTCGGACCGTTTGCTTGCTGGTTGTCTGGGATACGGCCGCGTATGTGGGTGTTCTAGTCGGTTCATTCGGGCGCCCCGGGGCCATGGGGACCATGGGGACCATATACATATACTAGTATTAATATATTGTATATATAATATATAACAGTATAGTTAGTAGTACTTGAGAAATAAAATTTGATATGAATAATTTTTTTGGATGCATCTTGAGTGTTTATTGGTAACACTTATATATTATTGTTATTATTATTATTAATTAGAAGGGTCCTCGTTTTAAATCTCGAAATCTCGGTCCCACGATCTGTGCAAAGCAGTGCACATGTGGCCGCCGATTCGGATTTCGCCGAAACCTGAAATACATTTGTGCAGTTGCATTTCGGTGGATTCATTTAAATTTTGTCCAAAAATCCAAATTTTGGCTAGAAATTCAAATTTCGGTTAGGTTTTGTCAAAAAGTCAAATTTTTGTCCAACAATTTCATCCCAAAATTACAACGAAATTTGGAAGCCTGCATGTAGCTCGGTGTATCACAGTAATTTTGGACGAAACAGAGCAAGCAGCCAAGGAGCGTCGCTTGTTCAAACGTCGAGGGATTATCAATCTGTCGGTCTAAAAATGAGTCGGTGCGGATAAATACGATTGTTTCCAGCCCAAACAGAGCATTTCATCGCTAATCCGGAACAAATTTATGTTACTGCAGTAACCTGACCACATCAGAAATTCAGAACTAGTATTTCAGAGGCAAAGTGCAGAGGCCCTGAGCGAGTCGTGGATGCGTTTCTCTGCAGGTGGCGAAGTCGGCAGCGAAGGCGGCGTCGGCACCAGTGACCGGAGCCATGAACACGTCGCCACTGGCGCAGCAAGCAGAAGCCGTGCCACCCACGGCCACCCCACCGCATACACCACCGCCACAGCCGAGCTTCCCGTGCACCGCGCCGCCGCCTGCCGTGCCTGTCCCTTACGTCTGGGGCTCTTGGCCGCCAGGGTACGAGCACGCTAACCCGGGCGCGGGACCTGTCCAGGCGCCGCTCTGCCTGCCGCCCTGCGCATGGTACTACCCCGTCGTCGCCGACTCCCGCGGCTCGCCGACGTCCTTCCCGCAGCCGTTCCAAGATCAGCCGCGCGCTGCAAGCGGGGGCGGCAGCCCTGGTGGCGGGACGGCCGAAGAGGACACCGATGATGACCCGTGCTCGTTGACGCTGGCCATCGATGTCGACAAGGGGTTGCAGGGCGCGCTGAGCGACAGGGAGAAGGCGGCGACGGCGGCTGAGGCGAGGAAGAGGAGGAAGGAGCTGACGAAGCTGAAGCAGATGCACGCCGGTGGCTGGCCGGGAGGCGAGCACCAGTGAACGTCCTAGCCATGCATAATGGTCGACCAGGAGGGTATGATGGCGCTGCCATTGGCAGGGCATTGGTGGTGATGACTTCGATTGGTTTTCTTGGAGGCAGACAAAACTGATATATATATAGTTCCTTACAATTGTTATGCGATGTTTCTTGGAGCATCTCGTTCAATTAGTTAGCTAGGTTTGTTACATTTTGATCATGTCCCAAGGCATTGAAGAAAGTAAATGTTCTTCTAGTAGTTCTCTGAATTCTTTGGTGCACTTATCTGTAACTGGAGAAACTATTAGTTCGATGATGTAGCACCGGAGTCGGCTGTAATGTAACGATTCTTTATGTACTAGTTGGATTTTTTTTTCTTGCACCAGATGAATAAAACTAAATCAAGGTAATGTCGTCTCCAAAGGTGCATTCCAATGTTCCATATATGTGTGGATCGTGCTGGTTAGTGCAGTTAATATGTTATTTGGTCAAGACTGAATATTGTAGAAGTATGTTGATAGGGATGAAAACGGATCGGATATTTTCCGACCGATCCGGATATTTTTGGATATAGATTTTGTCGGATGGTATCGGATCGGATACGGATACGAATTTTTTTGTCGGATACGGATTCGGTAGCTCATTATCCGTCAGATACAGATACGGATTCGGATAATCTGGATAATGGTGGGTCGGATATCCGGATATACATATGGACTGGGCCAAGACTACTCTTTTGGCCCAAAAAGGTTTCCTAATTTCAGAATTATTTTCTAATTTAATTAATCTCTAAAGCAAGTTTCAGTTATTAAAATTAGCAAATCAACTCCAAAAAATTACAAATTTTTTTTAGAAAGTTCCAATAACAATCTAACATTTAAAAATTATTTTCAAGATTTTATCAAATTTTAATTTTTCTCAAAAATTCAAAAACTCCTATTCTTAATAGGAAAATATATTAAATAAGTAGCTAAAAATCATAAAAACTCATAAATACATAACTTATTATTTTAAACATAATTCAACTAAGAATATAAATCTTGAGTCATTACATGTAAGTGTTATATATTTTTTCTAAAGACATAATATTTAAGTATTATCAAACTTTTAGTGTGTTATGTGTTTGCTTCTATTTGTATCTCTGAGCAAGGATTACATTTATTTTGTGTTTTAATCTATGTGTGTGATGAACTAATCGTATATGTGTGATAAACTAAATCGTATACTATAAAATGTTATATAAAAATATAGAGTTATACTTATATGGGTAAAATATACAGCTTTATCGAAAATTTTCTAGATCAGGCACCCCTCTTTTTAACCGTGCAAACAAAACCCGGCAATTAAAGTTGTCATTACCTGCATCAAATCACTGATTAGAGAACGATCCTCGTACAATTAGAAGGTACAAAAGCCACGACGACAGACCAAATGCGTACGTTCTGCTAGCTAGTACAAACCAATGCTCCAACTTCCAAGTTCCAGTAGTAGTTGTTCACAAACAGAAACATGTCGAGCTGCATTTCTACAACTGACACTATCTTACAAGACAAAGCTAAAGAAAGACAAGTTGGCTATGTTAGAATTAATCCTGAATTAATTCAAGGAAGAAGTCAAAAGAATGTTAAGTTAAGGATATGACCTTTAGTTCTATATTACTTAGTTAGGTAGAGTGCAACCAATTTATAAGAGGAGATCATGCATAGAATCTAGTATGAGTTGGTGGCAAGACTAGAGGTACATATGGTTAGCTATGTTAAACTATGTACACGCGCATGTGTATATTGCGTATTTCGTGTGTTTATCGTGTGACTTGACGACATGCGACCATGACCGAGACGTGCTAAGTGTACTTAATCTTTTGCCACGTGTACCAGCTATGCCACATCAACTTACACCTCAACTGCTGACGTGGTGCTGCGGATTCAGTTAGTCTGTTCGTCCGTATTGCGAGATTCAAGAGGGCTGTTCCTGGAATCGTGGTAGTTTGGTTGATTTTTCGCAGGGCAGTTTTCGGTTCGCTCTTTCTTAAGGTAAACATCTCTGTTCGTAAGAGGAGTAGCGACAAAAAATCAATCTCATCTTTCTCTAGTGATCTTTGCTTCCTCCAGTACGTGGTGCTTCCCAAGTCATCCGATCTCGTCGTCCGTCGTGCAACAGGTATGAGAGAGAGCAGTGTCTCCAATCCGGCGTCGACCACTTGACGCCTGCTCAGGAAACTGGTGATCAAGTTTCTATAAAATTAAATTAATGCTATGCCCTGTTAATTTTCTATCAGACCATTGTTGATGTTTAAGCGATCTGGCACGAGTGCGCGCTGCTACCTAGCTAGCGTGCCAGCAAGAAGGAAGGGAGGGGAAGCGCGCTCGGCTCCGGCGAGTCGAAGAAGCTCGCTCCAGAGAAGACCGGCAGAAGCTTGGCGGCCTCCGTGGGCGCATCTGTCGAGGTCTTCGTCCTCACCTCCGTCTGCAACTTACTGATCTGCTGCTGCTGCTGCTTCTTGCCCGTCAGCCCATAGTCGAGGCCGTCAGTTGCGTGTGAGCAAGGCTTCTTGTGGATGTCCCAGCGATCGGCCGATGACGCGCGGCTGGGCGGCCGCTTGTTGCTGTCCCACCTTTCGCATGACGACGCCCGGCCGGGGCTGTTGCCGCTGCCCCGGCTCCGCTCGCTCGACGAGGATGTGCCAGGCGGGATTATCTTCTTCTTGCTGTCATAGCGCTCGCACGAGGACGCGCGCCCAGTACTTCGGCTGCTGCCGCTCGACGACGCTGGGCGAGAGGGCTTCTTGTTGTCGTCCCACCTCTCGACGGAGTCCGCGCGGCCGGACCTCCCGCTGCTGTCCGACGACGCTGGGCTAGAGAGACTGTTTTGCGCGTCCCGCCTCTCGACGGGGTCGGCACGGACGGGCCTGGAGGAGGGCGGCGCGAAGGATGCGGGCAGGAGGATGTGGCAGGGCGTCGGGAGCTGCGGCATCATCTTGCTCCGCGGCGGGGGAACGGCGGTGGCCATGGCTCTGCGCGAAGACGCGCGGTCGGGACTCGGGATGAATCGATCAACCAAGACGCCGGAAATGCGTGCTACGAGGCAGAGCAAACCGGAGGGAGACGCGAGAGCTGTGGAAGACGGAGCCATGGAGGTGGCCGCGTATTTATGCTCATGGATCCGACTAGGATTCGGCACTCCTCCATTGTTTTCGTGTGAACCACTCTGTTCCCCGATCGGAGGGGGAAATGGACTCGGATTCGGATTAGGCCATGGGCTTAAACTCGGAAACTTATAATGGGCCGACATTTCTCGGCCGTGGGCACTGGAGGCCCATCTCCAGTTCCAAGCCCACATTACTTGGGCCTCAACCAGGAGTAGGCCCTGGAGGCCCATTTCCCTTTCGACCCCAATCCGAGTCCGAGGTGTACAGGTCAGTCCCAAGTCCCATACAGCCATACTCGATAGCGGCTTCTCTCAGATCCAGCAGCTACGGCTACGAGCGATGCCGCCGCCGCCGCCGAACGGGGGGAAGGTGACGCCGAACCTGGCGATGGACGCGGAGGGCACGCGCCTACTCAACCTCACCGTGCTGCAGCGCCTCGACCCCGCTGTCGAGGACATCCTCATCACCGCCGCCCACGTCACCCTCTACGACTTCAACATCGACCTCAACCAGTGGGTGAGCCGCGATCCCTCCCCTCTCGCTCGTGCGGTCCGCCGGGGTCCGATCTCGTGGTTCTGGGGGGCTCATGCTCTGGGTTTACTTGCTTCGTGCAGAGCCGCAAGGACGTGGAGGGCTCGCTGTTCGTCGTGAAGAGGTGAGTGAGGCGGGGGGTATACGGTGTTAGGGTTTGGTCTTGCGTGAGGTTGCGGCTGAGATTTTGTTGTTGTAGGAACACGCAGCCCAGGTTCCAGTTCATCGTCATGAACAGGCGAAACACGGGTATGTGAATCTGTGATCTAACCTCATCAACTCATCTGCGTGCCTTAGGCATTGGACCGATTGAGCTGATCACGATCCAAAAAAACTTCCTTTTGGCTGTTGCTAAACTGTAAAGTCTCCTAGATCCTATGATTAACCAGTGCTTTTATGAAGTAGTAATATTTTTGTACACTGATTGATGCAATATGAGCTACCCACAAACTTAACTATGCATAGTGTGATGCTGAGCATTCCATTTGATGTGATCTATAACGCCAAAGTCCTAACTCCAGATTGGTCGCTGAAACAATCCTAATATCTTTGCTAAGAACCTATGCAAAGAGGAACGATGATAAACTGTGCTTAAGTACTTCTTTATCGCAGTTTGCTTGTCCCGTGAACAGTGGCAATCACTGTCCTAGTCAAGCCATGTTGAAGACCAAAGAATGGTATTCTACGGTTTCAGCTTTCATTTTCAAGCATATACTGCCTCGAACTTGGCTTAGTTTGATTCAGTTATTGATATTTTGCATGATTAGCCGAGTAGTCTTTTTAGTGTCTCACTGTCTCATCATGGGATCAGAGCCAGTCGACCAATCCTAGAGTACTAGGGATCTCAGGACAGTTGTGTAGAAGTCTGGCAGTGAGTGGAACAAGAATTTTGGATCAATGGATTCATTTGAGGTTGCCTACCCTTATATGAGTTAAGGGTTGTGTAGAAACTGGTGTGAACTCTTCTAAAATTCGAGCTGTTCATGTGAATTGTGAACCCACTGGGAGTGGGAACAAGGTGGATACAACGTAAACCTCTATGAGTAGAAGATCATTTTGAAAATTCTCATTCTGTTCATCAGTTACGATAGGATAGAACTGTATATAACACAAGTTGGTTAGGATTAACATCTAGTAAATTTTCTGCCAGTAGATGGTGCATAGATGCTAAATTGTTAATTGTTATATGTATGAAGTCAATTGATTCATGTGCTGGATTCCTCATTAAAAGTTCAATATTAATTTTTTTATCAGATAATCTGGTGGAGGATCTATTAAGTGATTTTGAATATGAACTTCAACCTCCATATTTGTTGTACCGGAATGCTGCACAAGAAGTAAATGGTATTTGGTTTTACAATCAACATGACTGCGAAGCTGTTGCAAGTCTTTTTGGAAGGTAATGCTTTTCATGTATCCCATTCTCCTCATGTTGAGGCTTCTTTATGCTGTGGCTGAGATGTATATTGGAATGCTTGCTACTGAAGCATATTTTAAAATTTTAATTGAAGTAAATGATCTGATCTCATCTGTTTGTGTAAATTGGGGCTAAACTAGAATTGCAAGGATTAGAAGTTTAGAACTATCAAATACTGGTTAACAAATGGGAGCAATAGTGGGCCAAATCACATTCTGTAGAGGCAGCAGGACTTTTGTGATAGGAAAATTATGAACTTTCTGGCGGAATGGACATTAGGTGTTTCCCTTTAGGTCATGAAGTAATTTGCCTTCGGTCCTAAGCGTAAGGGCTATTAGATTTTCTTTTGTTATTGTATTACAATGCCCACTTATAAGCTAGTAATTACAGTAGGTGATTCTGATCTGACCTTTTGGCAGGAAGTAATACATAAGATAACTGTGGTTTCTTCCTTTTCATTAGGCAATAAGAAGTAACCACGCAGATTTATGCTCCCATAAACAGTAACTTTCCTCCCTGGTAACCACAGTTTTGCATCCTAACAACTGAAATTCCCCCATCACGCAGGGGCTTAGGACATGTTC
Organism: Guadua angustifolia; assembly: GCA_036346375.1. NCBI lineage: Eukaryota > Viridiplantae > Streptophyta > Magnoliopsida > Poales > Poaceae > Guadua > Guadua angustifolia. Next base: position 52,572,231 of record CM070520.1, on the reverse strand, counting down.
ACGACTGTAACGACCCTCATTTTTGGCATAAAATGCTAAAATGAGGGTCATTACAGCGATCCTTTGATACTTGAGGTAGTTTTATCCTGATCTTGTGGTCCTTTTTTATAGTAGGAGCACCATGCTCTTCTTATATTCCATGGAATAGGATGTTATGATCGTCTGGCTGAAAGTCTTTGGAAAGGATTAACATGATTAACTGAATTGGTTTCATTATTACGGCACTGTAAAAAATAAAACAATAATCTTATTTTTCATTTTAACAATTATTTCTGTCTCATTATTTTGCATACTTGAAAGCACTAGTCTGCATAGTTTATTAGTCTGGTATATATCTTGCATGTGTATGCATGATTAAAATCGCTTTAGCATGAACTTTGTTGTGTTAAGGGCCCAGTCCTTGCCTTTTTGCCTCTCTAGATTTTTAACTATTATATCTTTGCATGCCCTGGTAAAATTCTGTATGAAAATTTATCGACACTATTTCTCAAGCTGTGCTCCGTTCATTTTCTTTTGCAGGATACTGAATGCTTATGCCAAAGTGCCTCCAAAACCAAAAGTACCTTGCACAAAAAGGTTTCTTTTTTTTCCCTATGGACATTTGAATGAAAAGAAAAATATTGGTTTAATTTATACTGTATTCTTCTAATGGGCCACAGTGAGTTTGAGGAATTGGAGGCAGTTCCTACATCTGCTGCTATAGATGGCCCCCTTGAACCTCCGCCAGCGTCCAATCTTGTTTCTGATACTCCTGATGAATCACTGGCAAATTACTTTATTGTATGTTCTCTTTAAAATTTCTCTTGTTTCCTTCTAAAATATATTTCCATTTTTCACACTGCTCATCAAAATAGTATATGTTTGCAATATCTTGGACTGTGATCAATAATAAATCTTCATTTACCTGGATTCTGAACTCAATGGCCATTTTTTGCATCTTGGTTTTATATATGTTGTACTATTATTGAATTTTTCAGTGCCAAACACACCTGAATTGTTCTTTTATACAAATCTACAGGGTGCTGCTAGCATTGGGAGTGTATCAAGTGCACCAATGGTTGGAAGAGTGCATCCGTCCACTGAGAGCGTTGCATCTTCCCATGTGCCACTGACTGTTCCATCTTCTAACCCAACATATCAAATACCCCCTCCTTTAGGGGGTTCATCAGCTCCACCACTGCCCCTCCAGGACACTAATGCCCATGCTAGCCATTCAACAAATCTTGTAACACCGGCATTCTTTGCGCCTCCGTCAGCCTCTTCTGCGCCACTAGTGCCGCTGGTTTCATCAATGACGCCTACAGCACCACCTCTTCATCCAACTTCAGCATCTGCTCATTATGGCATCCCTCTACTCCAACATTTTCCATCTCCTGCCCCGCCGCCTTCCCTTAGCCCTGCACACAATGGTGGACCTGTTATTTCCAGGGATAAAGTTAAGGACGCCCTCCAGAGACTTGTCCAGGTATGTTTCACACCGAAAAGAACAAGACATAATATTTGTTCTTTATATTCTTTTAACTCTATTATATGCCCAACAGAGTGACCAGTTCATGGATTTAGTTTATCGGGAGTTGCAGAATGCACATATGTAGGCCCTGTTTGGGAGAGCTCCAGATCCCAGCTCCAGCTCAGAGCTGAAACTTATAGGCTAAAATATTGTGAATTAAGTTTATATTTTTAGTCTAAAATGTAAACAAGATGATCTACCAAAACACTCTTAATGTACCCACAGCTCCAGCTCCACAAATTTCTAGAGCTAGAAATACTCTGCTCCACCAACTCCACAGATTTTGCTGGAGCTGGAGCTGTCCCAAACACCCCCGTAGACAGCTTGCTAGGCTGTAAGGTTGCTTGCTGCGACAAGAGTGCTTGTGTTCTTTGTGAGTTTTGTAAGTTGGTCCTGAAACTTTTGTATAGCTTTGTCTTGACGGGTTGATGTAGAGTCCTTATAGCAATGGTTGGTAGTATTTGTTGCGTTCCGTGTTTCCAAATAACTGTATCGTCAATGTCATAGTACATGTATGTAATTGAAAAACATGGAAGTAAAACAGGACTTTGTAAGAACGTTAAAATATCATCCTTTTCGCGTTATTTACTGAGCAACTTATCTCTGCAGTACCAGGGTTTCGTGGAATGCAAATATTTAAACGTTGCTATAATTCAGCGACTGGGTTTTGCCAGGGGGACGAATGAATTACCTACAAATAATGTTTTACTTAGCGTCTGTTTGTTTCAGCTTTGAATTCTCTAAAAGCTGATTTTGGATTGTGGTTGTAGAGAAACTGATTCTTCAAAAGCTGAAATTCAAAAGCACATAAGAAGTGGATTATGGATTCTAGTGTATATGGGTGGGCCGGATTGTGAGAATCGGATTCTAGAATCAGTATATTTATTTTTGATTTTGCTTTTAAGGTCAGAATTCAGAATCAAAAGTTAAAACAAACAGGCCCTTAGGCTTGCAGCAAAATGTCGTCCTAGTTTTACCTTCATTTACCTTTCTAAGAGCATTTCCAGCAGAGCCCCTAAACCAGCCTTTAAACTTTAAAATAGGGAGTTTAGTAAAAAATACAGATCCAGCAGGGCTCCTAATCCAGCCCTTAAAATTAGGAGACCCTTAAATTTGTCTCCTTAGTCCTAATTCCCAAGAAGCCCCTAAACCAGCCTCTAAATCTTAAAATAGGGAGTTCTTAAAGATAAACCAGGAGATTGAAGACAAGGAAATACATGAGAGGCTTCGAGATGATCTTATTGAGCATTTGTGAGCAATTCACAGTAACCGTAGTTTGATTGATGGCGGAGCCGTCAGAGGGGGGGCCCCCCGCCCGACGGCTCATCAAAACAGTGAGAATATATATATCATTTTCATACATACATACATACATACATATATATATATATGTACATATACATATATACATACATATATACATATACATATATACATATATACATATACATATATACATACATATATACATATACATATACATATATATAGAGGAAGCCTCTTTTCTACTCCTGAGAGTAATTACTCCCTATGCCGTATCTCACAACGTATAGAGTATCTCATGCGACAGAGGGTATGCATGCGTAGTATACAAGTATATAAGATCATCTTGGTGGTATGTACATTTTTTCAAAGGTGGTATGCGTTTTTTTTTTTGATATACTCCTTTTTATGCGTGTATATGAAGGTATTTGCAAAATCTGATAAAAATTATGAACTCCTTTGCAATTTTTTTCATGCGACTCACATTGGAGTATCTTATAATTAGTGTATGAGTGTACCCAAAGTGATAAAGGAGTATTTCAAGTTCGTTTAGGTGGTATTTCAGAGTTTCAGATGTGGGAGTAATTACTTACGGGAGTAAAAGATATTTTTCCTATATATATATGTATATATATAACTTTGATTAGCACTATAATATAATAAACTTTGATTAGCACTATGATTTTGTTGTTTCGTACGATTAGCACTATGATATTATTATTTCACTTCATTCTTAGGCTCACTCCTTTAGAAATTTCTGGCTCCGCCATTGGTTTGATTCATTGTTCGGAGTTTCTATTTATCTATTTATCATGTTTTGAAAATTTTAAATTTAAATTTTAAATATCATGTTTTTAAATTGTAAATGTTAATATGCTTATGTTTTATGTATTACAAATATTTTTGATTGAATTTTAGTGGTGTCAAATGAAGATTATACATAGCGGATATGTCAAAATAGGAGAAAAAGTAAAATAAGGGCTGAGATTTAGGGGATGTTGCTGGACTTGTACTCTGAAAACAGGACCTCAAAAAATAGGGGGTCCTTAAATCCAAAATAGGGGCCCTGTTTTAGGGTCCTCGCTGGAGATGCTCTAACACGCGGAGATGGTATTGATACTTCATATTACTTTTTTTGAAGAAATTTCAAATCTAAGAAATTATGTATAGTAAATTGACATGGAGTAATATAAAGCATTTAACATGTATCTGTCATACAGAAAAGGGAGAGGTTTCCAGACTCGAAAAAATCGGCGCTAAAGATCAGTAATGAGGTTGAGTACGAAAGTCGCATGGACAAATGGCCATGTTGAGATTCTACTAGCCTAAGTTCTCTCTCGGTCACAAATAATTATCATTTTAGATAGTAACATAGTATTAAAACACAATTTTGACTACTAATTTTTATTATAATATATTGTACTTTTTAAAATAAATCTACATATATGATTTTCATGTATCCGATTTAAATATTTAAAAATATATTTACGGTTAAAGTTTCAAAAGTCTAATTGCTATCTGATAAAGAGAACTATTTGTGATGGAAGAGAGTATAACATGTGATGTGACAGCTGACCCTACAACCTACGCCGGACGTCGGACGGTCAACGGAACGTCGGCATCACCAGGAACCCCACGAACGCCGCCGCTCCAACGCCGGAGCAGCAGAGGTCAATGACACCCTCCTGCCTTGCCTTCCACTCCTTTCTCGCCCTCTTCCCCTTCACGAACTCCTCGTACCGTCGCCTCACCGCCTCCTCCGCTCCACGGCCCTGCCTCGTGCCAACCATGGCCGTGGTCACCGCGGTCAGCCCGTCCCGGGCGCTCACGCTGCTTCCCTCGCCGTCCTCCACGCACAGGCTTACCTCCCGGACATGCCCGCAGCGATCGTCGTAGGTGACCGCCGCGTCCAGAGCGAACTCGCCGAGCACCACGGTAAACCGCGTCACGGTCTCCCCCGTGAGCCACTTCCGGTCGATGGACACCAGGCGCCGGCTCGAGACGTTCAGGGCCCGGCCGGTTACAGGGTCGATAAGTATCCAGCTTAGCGTCAGCTCGGTCGGCGTGATCGGCCACGGCGCGGAGAAGCCCTCTTGAACGAGCGCGTTGACGCGGAACGGAGATCCCAGGAACCACACCGACGAGGTGTCCGTCCCGACGACGCGCGACATGATGCAGACGCCCTTGTGGTGCAGGTCCACGGCCGAGACGAGCCGGTTGGGTAGGGAGGGTGCGTCGGACGTTGCCAGCGACGCGGCCGGCCCGGGAGCGGGAACACGTCGGCGCAGAGCGCCCGGTAGCCGTCGCCGCAGCAGCAGAGGACGTCGCGAACCGACGGCCACATGGCGAGGCAGAGGGCGCGCCATGTGTCCCGGTACGTCGGCGGCTAGCTCGCGGAAGCTGGAGCACGCGCACCCGAGCGCGGCCAGCGACGCGCCGTCCAGCCAGCGGAGCACGAGGGCGAGGACGTCCGTGGGGAGGTCCTCGATGACCGTCGCGATGCCACCGTCGCCGCCGTACGCCGGAGAACGGTCTTCCACCACTGCCTCAAGACGCGTGTGCTTGCCATGATCACAGGATCGCAGAGCTTGGTACGTTACACACCGGTGCAATTTTTTTTTGTTTTTTTTTGTTTTTGTGAATGTGCATGGCTGGGTTTTGAAGCTTTGTGAGCTTGATTATATAGTCATGGCAGGAGGGTGAGTGATCACGGTCTGAAAGTGAGATGTTCCTTCCTGCTCGCTCCTCAACTTGGGGGTTGAACTGCATGCGAACGTGTTTGCGTTGCTGAATGGCAAAGTTGGGAGATAAAATATGTGATGGTGAGGTGTTTCTAGGAGTGTGTTTGGTTGTCTGCACCATCCTAGTCTATTTCGTATGAGCTATGTAGGTTAGGTTAGGTTTGGTCTACATGAGTGGATGCAAATTGAGTTGTTTGGTTGTTTGTTTATACATCTTACGGGTGTGTATTGGAGAAAAACCCAATTTATGTGTTTCTTCCATCCTGTATAAGTAGGTGCAATTGCATCCACCTGATCTAGATGAACAGGAAACCAAACACGTGTATAATAGATACAGTTGTATTCACTTATACGATTCAGATACCATGCAGGCAACCAAACACACTCTAAGTTCTTTCTTAAATGCGCTCACTTATAAGGCACTGGCATGTGGGGCCGTAGCGTGTTAACTCCCTTGACTGGCGTAGTGGTAAGGGGATTAGTTTTTTTTTTCTCGCTCTGGCTGATGGCGTGGGATGGAGTGGACACGTACATCTCCTTCAGGAATAAAAAAAACACATGGTAAACTATAGATACCGCTACACTCGTCGGCAGCCCGTGCATTCGTGCGGATTAGCTTCTTAGGTAAAATCATCTGTATCGGTTAATTTAGATTGTATCTAGCTTGGTTCTATTAGATAGGCTCATAGTATGATTAGTATGATCGTCACTATATAACCTAATAAATATCTAACTTTACTTTATATCATTTACATGTATGTATTGGATATAGTGCTTATAGATAATGATTTAGCATATTCTTGTCATTTTTCATGTCGCCTTAGTCTACATGCCAAGAGAAATTACGCCTGAATTTTTGTTATTTATAATGTTGCTTTGGAAGTCGTACAAATCAAATCTCTAATCGCCCTTTAATTTTTATTTCGAATTTGTATATTTTTTGCTATCATACTTGTGGTGGATTTTTTTTTAGTTTTCAACTTAAATTCATATGAAAGTTTACATTTACTTCATTACTATTCTGAATTTTTTATAGGATTTACCTTGGAATTTGTATGAAATCATATTTATAATTTTATTTTATTTTTAATTCTAAATCAAAGTTAATTTGGATTGTACTTGACATAGATTCTTTGTTTTAATTTACTAATTTTTTATTCTTATTCCAAATTTTAGTTATTTATATATTTAGTTTCAAAATAGTATGGAAGTCAAATTGCTAATTTTTCTTATTTTTTTATTCCAAATTTTAATTTATTTAGATTTACTTGACATGGACACTTTCTTTAATCTAAACCATTATAACTCAAGGCCAGAAGATAGGTGGATAGATCTTTTTGATTAACATGAGAGGTTACTCAGAGTGACTAATTACAATTAATTTGGCTTGCACTTGAGGTAGACTCTTTGTTTTAATTTGCTAAATTTTTTTATTATTCCAAATTTTAGTTATTTATGGATTTACTTTGGAAATAGTATGAAAGTCAAATTGCTCATTTTCCATGACATAGACTCTTTGTTTTAATTTTGTCATTTTTATTAATTATTATTATAAATTTTAGTTATTTATGGATTTACTTTGAAAATACTATTTAAGTCAAATTGATAATTTTTCGTGGCATAGACTCTTTGTTTTAATTTTCTCATGTTCATTAATTATTATTCTAAATTTTAGTTATTTATGGATTAGTTTGGAATTGTATGGAAGTCAAATAAATTACTATTTTTTCTTATTTTTATTATAAATTTCAGTTAATTTATATTGTACTTGACATGAACACTTTCTTTTAATCTAAACCGTTGTAACTCGGGCCCATAGATAGATGGCCATATCTTTTTAGTTAACATAGGAGCTTTCTTAGAAGGTAACATATCACTTGTACTAATTACAGGCCCTCCAAATATATCATCGTGCACACCAACTAAAAAATTCGTGAAAAATTCTAAAAAATTTGTCAGCGTCTTCATAGATTACTCTACCTATATATAAAATTGTAGATTCAAATTCATTATATATCAAAGTTGCAAAAAAAAAAATTTTGACAATTTTTTAATTCTCTTTTTAGAGTAAAACTTGTCAAAATTTTCTCTTTTTGTAACTCTTGATATATAATGAATTTTTGAATCTTTTTAGTTGGTGTGTAACTATGTGTAGTATTACGAGGGCATGTGTGCACATGATACGTTACCTTCTTAGAATGCTTAATTGTAGTTAATTTGGGTTGCACTGAACGTAGACTCTTTGTTTTTTGTTAATTTTTTATTATTATTCTAGTTCTAGTTATTTTTGGATTTACTTTGGAAATAGTATGCAGTCAAATTGCTAATTTTTTATGACGTAGACTGTTTATTTTATTTTCCCATTTTTATTAATTATTATTTTAAATTGTAGTTATTTATTAATTTAGTTTGGGAATCATATGAAAGTCAAATTGCTAATTTTTAAAATTTTTATTTTGAATTTCAATTAATTTAGATTGTATTTGATATGGATACTTTCTCTTAATCTAAACCGTTATAACTTGGGCATGATAGATAAAAGTCCAGATCTTTCTAGTTAACGTGGAAGGTTTTTTGGATTGTCTAATTAGTACAAGTATAGATAAATTTCTTTAATCTAACCCGTTATAACTGGAGCTTGACAGATAGACATCCAAATCTTTCTTGTTAACGTGGGAGTTTCCTCAAAGTGATTAATTGGCATAGTTATAGATAGATTTATTTTAATTTAAAGCATTATAAGTTTATAACTCAAATCTGATAGATAGATGTTCAGATTTTTTTCGATTAACGTGAGTCTTTTAAAGTGTCTAATTAATATAGATACACAAAAGATATAGTCATATAGACGGCCGCTTGGGGCGGTTGCTTTTACAGGAGTTGTCATCGCGCCTAGCTAAGAACTATTAATGGCACGGATTTGGTCTTAAGGGGCCATCCGCTGCTGGGCTATCTTTGCCGATCCAAAGGAGGAGAGAGAAGGAATTAAAAACCGACTCAATACAATGGGGCAATGGATTCTAACAAAATAAAACACCTAAGGAATCGATATATTCAATTCAACTAAATAAAATACTATTATCCACAAAATTCACAAAACCTACCGGAAAAAATTCAGAAAACCTACTAGAACTTGCCGTTGCTCTTACCACCATGCCTCATCGTCGACCGTGGAAGAAACACCAGCGAAGGGATCCTTGTGGCTTGCCTTGCCGCCCCCAGCCTTGTCCCCGACACTGTCGCCGAGAAACTCCTGATCTCACCACCATCACTAGAATTGACCTTCACCTCGTCGCTACTCCTCCTTGACGGTGAGATTGGCCAGCGGTGACCTGGAGGGAGAAGGGTGTAAGGGATGGAAAGGAAGGGCGAAGTGACCTCATGTCGTGACCTTGATGCCGTCCTTCCCCCTAGGCCTGGGCATTCGGTTTAACTGAAAAAATCAGTTTCGGTTTTCGGTTTATTTGGAAATTCGGTTATTTCAAAATTGAAACCGAATTGTGTTTGAAAATTTCGGTAACCGACACTTTGGTTAACCGATAGTTCGGTTTCGGTTTCGGTTTTAACCGAATTAACCGAACTTGGCATTGATGATGGCCGTGTCATCAGCAACTTTGTTGCTCAGGTAGCCACCGTTTGTAGCCTCCTCTTTTGACACCTTAATTTAAGGACAGCCCAGTTGTTTGTTTCATACTGAAATGCTCCTTGTGCAATTATGGTTTCAAGCATTGAGGAAGGAGCCTCTGACTGTCTATGACGATGGCAAACAGATGATAAGTTTTCAATATGTCTCCGATTTGGTGGGTCTCTTTACCAAAGTTCGGTTAGTTCGGTTAATCGAGGGTTAAAACCGAATTAACCGAAAAAAGTTCGGTTATTTCATACAACTAACCTAATCAATAACCGAATAATTCGGTTTCGGTTTTTTCGGCTTCGGTTCCGGTTTTAACGGTTTCGGTTTTCGGTTTATTTGCCCACCCCTACTTCCCCCTAGGTCTGCATGTCTCAACCTCATACCCGCCGTTGCTATCGTCGTGCTTATTATCACCTGCAACAAGCTGGTGGTCGTCGAATACTCCGTATATTAAACCTGGAAGGTTTTTCGGCTCAAGAGCTGCTCAACACTATGCTACCTCTTTGTGGACGTGTGCCTCAGTTAGCTGGCGAGCTGCATCGGCCTCAGCGCGCACCAGCATCATCAGCCTTATGATCGCGATCGTCCGGCCATGCGGGGCAGCCGCGTGGGCAACCGGGGGGACACGTGCGCTGCACGGCGTATGCTGCACCTACGCATCTAGTTTTTTTGACAAGGGGCACATTGTGAAGAGTAAGAGCTGGTTCAATACAAGGGAACAAAATACACTACTTCATCGGATCACAAATAGTCATTATTTTGGATATAGTTACAATCAAATTTTTGAACCTTTCACTGACAATGTCTTTTTAAATATTTAAACTGAATACATGAAAATCATATATATATAGATTTATCTCAAAATTACTTTCATAATATTATAATTCTTTGGTTTTATAAATATATTAGAACATAAATTAGTGCTATGTTCAATAAAACTATCAGTCAACTAGGTTTAATCGAGCTCCCACTTAAAATTAGACACTCTTACACATGGATTAATATGCAATAAATTCCACTCTATAAGTAGTTTCATTGGTTTTTTATTACAGAGAGTTAAACGATTACCTATCTTAACATAATGGTCAAATCACTTACTAGAAATATTTTCGATCATGTTCTATATGTGGTTTCAATCCAAACTACTATCCCAATTCCCAAAAGCTAAAATATTTTGTTTTGAGAATTATTAGATAGACCACCCATGTTTTTTGACACCATAGCATACTACTAGAATCGCGCGTGTGTGTATTTGTGTGTAAATAGCTGAGTCAAGGTAATAGCTGAACTCTTAAAATGACTGCATGAACTTCGTGTTCTCTTCATTGTCGTCGCTCCACGTCTTAGTGTTAGAGAGGGTGATGTTGTCAAATGCGGCGAGAATGCAATGAAAAAGCTTCTTGTTCTTCACAAAGTTGCGATATTTCTTCTCACGAACGAGATCACTAGCTGGAGCCTTCTTGTTGCATTTCTTGTTGGTATAGTCATTCTTGGTCACACCGTCATAGTCATTCTTGCTCTTCTCTAACTTGGGACAGTTGGCTCGAATATGATTGAAGCCACCACACTTGAAGCAGATGATTGATCCACCTTTCCTCTCTCTCGCTCACCCTCTTATATGTGTGGGAGAACTTTCTAGCTAAGAGGGTGAGCACATTTTCTGGAAATCTCTTCAGATGGTCATCGCTCATCTCATAAAAAGCAGAGAGGAAAAAAACAGAAGAACTCTCAGAAGCAGGATCAGTGACTAAGGCCATCAACTGTGACTTCGTCTTGCAAAAGATGACGTCAATATCATGAGTCTTGAGAAGGGAATAAATCTCGTCAAGAGTCAAGGTCTATAATTCCGTGGTGTCCTTGATGGAAGTCACCTTCGTCTCTCAAACTTGAAGATCTAGTGCCGTCAGAAAATATCGAGCATTATCCAAGTCATGGTATATGGTACCAATTGCTCGTAGATCGTTCAGGATCTTTGTGAAACAACGAAAGCACTCGACCAAGGACTCCCCAATGTGATGCTCAAACTTGTTGTATTCACGCTTGTGCTGATCTTGCCTCACCATCATGATTTGTGTGGTGCCTTCATGGTAAGTATTAAGGGTTACCCAAATCTGGTGTGTAGATTGTAAGTGGAAGATTCGGTCATACTCACTGTGGCTAAGCCCTTATATAAGAATGCTCCTTGCCTTAGCATTTATTTCAATGTCAGCCATATTCGCGACATTGACATTCTCATCAGCAGAATAGCATGCGGGAGCTTCACCTTCTGCTATATCATGAAACCTTAAGTAGTGATGTATAACTCTTCTAGATTTCTAAAAAGTATAATCCACCCTAGAAAAGATTGGAGATTTGGTAGAATACTTGTCTGACGCTGTGGCTTTCAAGATTGGCCAAGATCTAAAGAGAGTAAAACTAGGCTCTTATATTAATTGAAGGACTGGAAATGATGATCAGAGATGGGTGAATGATTACAAATTAAATTTTACCCCCAAAGAAACTAAGCCAAAACCCTTAGATATCAAATGGAAGTGGAAAAAAAATCAATTTTTAGAGTTTCTAGCCCAAGACCGGCGCTACCGCCCATGTAGGGGTAGTATTACCGCGATGAACAATAAATCACGCATATGAACAATAATTTTAGCATGAGTTTAAATCAAAAATTGATGTAACTTTTGATTGAATGATTCAAAACTCGTGAAACTTTTTATGCACCTTCCTAAGGATGTCAAGAACCTATTCCAACATTCAATCGCAAGGATTGACCTCAAAGTTCTGATCTTTTTCAAAAATACTGAAGATTGCACCAAAACCAGATCAAAAACTAAAACTTCACCCTGAACTTACTCATGGAAATTTAATGATCAAGATGATCTTAGATAACCTCCCACATGTCACAACAGGAAAGAACTCTAAAGAATTGCCCCGAAACGTGTAAGATCAAGTTTACCTCAAATCCTTCCTTCTTAAGCAAAAAATTGGTTTCATGAGAAATGACTTGATGATCATGAGAGGGATTGTCTAGATAATTAGGTGATGATCTCCAGATGATACATCTATCAATCACTCATCCTTGGCAATACAAGATCAAGAGAAAAAGAAACCAACAAGAAAAAATCAAGAATCAAGAAGGAGGAAAGTAAAGACAAAAGCCAAATCTTGAGCATGAAATTGATCTTCATTTTAGAGCAAGATGGATGATTATAAAGCCTCTCATCCTAAGGACAAAACTCCTAAGGAGCACTCACATACACAAGAAAACCAGTATCTTGTAGAAACCCTAAACCTCCTAATGTTTTAGTTAAGGCTTGAGGCCTCTCCTCCACCTCCTACATCTCTTTACATAGTGGAGGAAACCCTAAACCTAGATACTAAAGTGGATACTATCCACTTCTTACATGGGCTAACTCGAAACCCAACACTTAACGGGTTTTCCACTCACACAAACACGCTTCTCAAAGCGACCATTACATTGACACCAAATCTACTCTGTGAGCTCGAATTTACATCGTCCAACACCACTTTGGTGTGATCTAAACCACTTAGGCCACCACCGCGGTTTTCAAATCATCTCGACCGTCGGTATTGAATAAATTACCAATTTGTTCCAATGATCGATCTTCCTTCTTCTCGAAGCATCGCCCTTGCTTCATTGCTTTCCATGTGGCCCCAACGACTTCCCGCCAAACGTCTCACGTGTTCAGATTCATCCGAACCGTCTACGCTTGCAAACAGGCCCGAGTCACTTGATCGCCATTTGTCCTTTTCAGCTTCATCATGACGGTGTCAACTTCCTTTACCATTCTGAACCTTGACTCCTCCTTGAGCCTAGTCCCAATCTATGCCGTTGCCCACCATGTCCATCACCACTGTTTCATATTCTAGCTCCTTGTCTTCCCGGTTTGCAATCACTTCATGGCCTCAATCATTTCCAGTGCTTCTTAACCATTTGGAACCTCAGTTCTTCTAGTCTAATCCTGATCTCCCATTTACCTCACCATGACCTAGCCCTAGAATGCTGCAACCAACGCAGATAAAAAACACATCACATAATACTATTCACAATAATATGTATTAATCAACAACTAATTCAAACATTAAGCTCAAGTCGCATTAAAATCGACACTACCGCTACCCAGTGCCAGTAGTACAGCACCCTTGGCACTACCGCTCCTAGTTGGCCAATAATGCTGCTCGCATTGATCAGCTCTAAGAGACACCTCTCTGAAAATAACTACCGCCACTAGAGACCAATAGTACTGCACCCCCAGTACTACCATTCCCAAATGGCCGGTAGTGCCGCATGTGTCTAACCCCAGAGAAAACACCTCTCTGTAAAAAATTACCACTCCTAAGGTCGGCTCTACCGCCAACCCAGGTCGCTAGTGCTGCACTTGATATGACAACACCTCAAATTATTTCAAATTCAAAATAGAATTCAAAACAAACTCAAAATCAAGCACCACATGCTTAAAACAAGTGAATAACTCATCACAATATGGATAGATCTTTGCATTAGTAAAATTAGTGTGAAAGCCAATTTATGTAAACTAAGAATATCAGCTTTTCCAAAGGAGAAAGATTGCAAAAGGGAAGCATCAAGGCTAGTATTGATACATCACTATGTTGAATCTTCAAAAACAAAAAACTTTTATAATGAAAGCTCCACGGTAGTGCAAAAAACCTGTCTTAATTATACTTACACTGTTGATCATATATATATATATATATATATATTACGTCGGCAAGAAATGCTGCGCAGGGGAGGCCTCCAGTGCATTGGTTTTGCGAAAAAGCTCCAGGAATTCTGAAATCATGGGTAGGTCCTTTCACTGGTGACTTTGCAAAAAAGGACCTGTGGTTACGCGAATTCGCAGAAGGGACCTATCAGGATTAGATAATTTCCATAAAGATCATTATACCCCGGCAGCTGGTTTTCGGTCGACCATGCATGCCCTTGGATAGTGTCCTCAAGGAAGATCTTCGGATGGACTAGCTGGTGGGTCTGCCCCGACCATGCTTAGGCTCGTCCCCGAGCATGTGCCATAATTCCCCAAGCATGCTTGCTCGGATGTGCGCGACGGTCGGTCAGAGTTGAGTAAAAATCCCGAGCATGTCCAATAGGTCGTGCTCGGCCTATAAAGACGACGTGGCGATAATTACACTACGGTTAAAGACCATTAAGCCACGATCTGGGTCCATCATGTCCACGACACAGTATGACGAAAATCAAGGGTGTAGTTACAGTCACGTTCAATCACATTAATTGCACGTTATTCGACTGTAGTTGCTTCAATCGCCTATAAGTACTCCCGCGGTAGATCGGAGTACAGAAGAGGAGAGGCAAAAAGAACACACAGAGATATACGCACACATCGCACTCAATCTTTCTTGTAAGAGTTCAAGCAATAGCAAGAGTACTAGACGCAGGGTTGTTATCTCCATCAAGAGAAGTCCGAACCAGTATAAAAATTCCTTGTCCACTGTCCTTTCAAGCATAGCATCCTAACAACATTCTTCGGACATAAACCCTTCACAGGAAAGAGGCCTTGATTGATCTCTCAATCAACAAGTAAATTCGGCGAGGAACCTGTTTCCCAAACGTCGACAGACCCTTTGCAGTAAGTCAAAATTACAGATAGATCCTTCTACCTTTTTTGTAAAAAAGACCTTGTGGTTACACAAAATAAGCGACGGCTCTTAACTAGCCAGTTTTTAAAAAACCACCACCGAGAAAACCAAAATTACGTTTTTCCGAAAAAAATCCAGACCAAAATTTTTCGCTAAAGAAATTCACCAACGACTCCTAACTAGCCAATTTTTTTAAAAAAAACACCAACAAGAAAACCAAAATTACTTTTTTTCAAAAAAAACTCTGACTCGTGGCTCTGCCTGGTTATACTTACACTGATCCAAATATTGGAGTGTAACAGAGTACTAATATTTATCTGCATACAATTTCTGTAGGTCTTATAGGCACCGGCACCTCACAATAAAAATCGTGCCGAAGATTTTATATGCAGATGGACATTTAGGCCCTGTTTGGAAGTAATATATCTTTATAGTTTTTAGGTAATACTATAATTTTTAAGAATACCATGGTATTTTATAGGTATTTGGTTACCATGTCAAAAACTTTGTATTAAAAATTATGGTTTGGTAGATAGTATGGTATTTTTGGAGTATTTGAAACTCCACTCTAACCCAAAGTTTTCATGATTTTAGCTAGTTTCTTGTCTATTTACACTCAAATACCATGGTTTGTAATGTTACATCCAAACAGTTGGTAGTTTAAAGGAATACTATAGTTTCAAAAGGATTTGATAAAACCATAGCATTTATGACAAAACAATTATAAACCATAATATATTAAAACTATAGTTTCGAAAAAATTATACTTTCAAAGAGAACCTTACTGTTAGTTAGCTTTCACCTGTGCGTTACTCCGTCTTTCTCACCATGACATTTACCGTCAACTTTCACCACCGAATCACCACGAGAGGATGGATACCCGCCGCTCCGATCCCTTCCCCACCACCGCTCCTCGATCTCTTTATATACCTCCCTCCCCTCATCGCCTCCCTCCACTCGCCGCTCCTCCCGTTTGTTTCTTCTCCAAAGCCTCGAGAAGGAGCCGCCAGGCCGACCCGGAGGGGGGTGGGTGGCCGCCTGCCTCTAAATTCATGGGGCCCCCAGGTATGTGAGTACACCATGGGCAAAAGTAATGCAAAAAATTTATTTGATGCACTTGGCAGCTTTGAGTTTCTGCTTGGTACGGTTATCTGGCATGATGTTTTATTTGCTGTAAATAAAGTGAGTAAAAAGCTGCAATCGCCAGCCATGAGCATTGACTCTACTTTGAAACAAATACATGGTATAATAGAATACTTTGAGAAGTACAAAAAATGATGGGTTTTCTTCTTGTATGAACATTGCCAAAGGTATTGCAAATGATATGGGTTTAGAGGCATCGTTTCCAGTAAAGCATCGTGCCGTGAGAAAGAAATAATTTGATGAAAGTAATTGTCAAAAACAAATCATAGAAGCTGAGAGTAGGGATTTTCATTTCGGCGAAATTTCATATATTTCAGCCATTTCGGTCCAGAGCGAAAGGGCAAAATTTCGGATTTTGTTGTTTTTGTTTGAGTTTTGTTGTTTTTTGTTTAAATTTGGCTAAAATTTGACCGAAATTTCGCCAAATTTCGGCTGTTTCGGTGGGAGATGATATTTGTACCAAACCGAAACAAAAAACCCTAGCTAAGAGGGCTTTTGAAGTTAAATGTTTTTTGGTTTTGGTTTTGATAGACATACATATGTATGTATATATATATATATATATATATATATATATATATATATATATATATATAGGAGGTGGATGGGAGTTTCATATAAGTTTTTGCCCCGGGCCCCCAAAATACTAGGACCGGCCCTGGCTGCGCCCAAGAACCCACCAAACTCTACTCTAGGACGAACGGTCGAACACATCGCCCGTCTCCTCCTTGCGCGTGATCCAGTCGCGGCCATGGACAAGGACGCGTTGGGGATGGACCCGAACGGCGGCTCGTTCTCGAGCCTGCGGGCCTACGGCCTCGCACTGGCGCAGACGCCGCGCCGGCTGGCGCGGCGGGCGTGCGCGGCGACGGCGCCCGGCGAGGAGATGAGCCGCGGGCGCGCGCGGTCCGGGCGCACATGGCGCGCGCGCTGCGGTGGCCGGACCTCGTTGGCCTCGGGCTGGGCGGCATGGTCGGCGCCGGGGTGTTCGTCACCACGGGGCGCGCCACCAGGCTGTACGCGGGGCCCGGCGTCGTGGTGTCGTACGCCGTTGCCGGCCTCTGCGCGCTGCTCTCCGCCTTCTGCTACACCGAGTTCGCCGTCGACATGCCCGTCGCCGGCGGGGCCTTCAGCTACCTCCGCGTCACCTTCGGTGAGCTAGCTGGCCTCGTTCATGCAAACATCATGACCTCCACCGCTCTCCTCGAAATTAAATACTCATTTTTCTTTGTGATTTCTTTCGGCGATCGATTAAATTTCTGTTTCGGTTGGTTTTTGTTCGTGCAATTCACGGCATTGGGACTGATGACACGACGGGCAAAAAAAGGGTTCTTCTTTCTTGGATATTTGGTGATTATCTGTGCATCTTTGCCCATTCTTCCGTCTGTTCATTTGCATCAAAAGAGCATTCTCTTATCTGCATTCTTGTGTGTTCTTTGTCCTCAACCCATGCGTCTACATGAACTACATATAGTATTATTTTTTATTAAAATTTTCCAAAACCCGGTAAAATATTGAAGACCATCACTTCTTGTTCTCTTGAATGGATCAATTTTATTTCTTACTTTTGAATGTTGTGCTTCCAATCCAACATGAAATTGAAAAGTACCACAATTTAAAGATTAAAAAAAAATTCTAGCCTATTTAACGCATCAAGTTTGATTTACCATTTTCTTGGTATTTTGGTGTGTAAATGCCACAAAACCATAGTAGCAATAATGAATAGTCATGAAAGAAAATTAAAAGCCAATGCATGGTGGTTATATGTGCTACATCTACGCCTAAATCATAATCATATCTAGGATAGTTAAAGTGTACTAGGGCAAACAAACACAAATGAGACAACGCTGTATACGGAGGCTGCATCCGGAAGTCCATTTGGCAACACGAAGCAATCTCTCTCTCTCTCTCTCTCTCTCTCACGTAACTAAGGTAAATTTAATCCAAGCCGTAGTTTACACCAACCTATACAAATTGGATGGTTAAGATGCTTTTTTTCCCCCAAGATTAATTGGGAATTTCTCTACTTTTTCTTTTTCTCATATTTGTGTGGGAATTTCTAGCTTTTTATCTCTATGGTTAACATAGGAGCTCTTAGGAGAAACTCTAATTAGTAAAGATAAAGATGCGGGATATCGTGTTTGGAACATGGATGCACTTTAATTTAAAGCCTGCTTCCCTTGTGTATGTTTTGATAAAGTTTGGAGTACTTGTGCAGTTGTGATGTTATTGATTGCTGCTGTTTTTGTGATGTATCGTTGTTAATTTAGCTCCCCATTTTATTTAAAGTTAGATTTGTTTCCCTCTTTTTCTTTCAAAAAAGATATGTTTTGCTTTGTCGTCTTCTTGGATTTTGTTAGTGTTTCTCAAAGGCATTCATTTTGGATTGTATTTTAGTAATTTATCTATAATATATCCTCAGTACTGTTCTTACAAATTAATCAGAATATCAAATTGTGAGAAAGATATATTGTCATATGTTCAAAAACGGGCACAGGAGTATAGGCGGATGTTGGCTATTTTATGGGCCGCCATCTATGAGGGAGAGAGTTGACTTGAGGATTTATACAGGTTTGACGCTAAGGTAGACGTCCTACTCCTGTCGATGTGCTCCTGGGGGAGTAGAGAGGTACCTCTTGGTTCGAGCTCCCCGAGGGCACACCAATTGTATATCTTACATTCATCAGAGTTCAAGTTACAAGTATGGGTTACAGTGATTTTAAGTGCTCAGCCTGTTACATAAGATATCATCCTACCCCTACTATAGTAGCTTAAGCAGAGGCATCTTGGTCATTCTGTAGAGGAGGTAGTGGATCCCATGTCATCATCTTGTCGGGTAGACCTCTGACTCCACTCCCACAGGGGACTTGGTGACCTCACTCGGCAATTGGTCCCAATTGGCACGAGGATGTCCACCCATCTCTACGGGCGTCTAAAGGGGGGCACCCTCTTGGACCAAACGCCCCGCCATGTGCCCTACAAATAGAAGGTAGGGCAAGGCCCTCTGGAGGACCGGAAACCACCTCAAGTACTTTGAGATATGAAGGAATAACCTCCCCTCAACGCTCTCTAGGAGAGCCCGCAGGTATGAGGAGACCTCCCGCGAGGTATACCCATGGAGTATGAGGAGACCTCCCGCGGGGTATGAGGCCTCCCGTTAGGTATGCCCATGGGGTATGCCCGCAGGGTATGAGGAGACCTTCCGCTGGGTATACCCACGGGGTATGCCCACTAGGGCTGGAAATTAAGCTCGAGGCTCGCAGCTCGGCTCGAGATTGGCTCGGTGCGGCTCGGCTCGATGCAACAGTGAGTCAAGTTCAAGCCTACTACTTGGCTCGCTCAGCCAACGAGCCGAGCCCGAGCTAGCTCGCGAGC
Organism: Guadua angustifolia; assembly: GCA_036346375.1. Taxonomy (NCBI): domain Eukaryota; kingdom Viridiplantae; phylum Streptophyta; class Magnoliopsida; order Poales; family Poaceae; genus Guadua; species Guadua angustifolia. The sequence continues at coordinate 52,552,934 of CM070520.1, read as the reverse complement.
GGCTCGTTGGCTCGTTAGGCTCGTTACCGGTCAGCTGTTTCTCGAGCTTGGCTCACGAGCCTCAACCTAAAAGGCTTGGTCCACCTAAAAGGCTTGAGCTGTTTCTCGAGTCGGCTCACGAGCCTTACGAGCCTCAACGAGCCGGTTCATGAGCCTCAACTTAAAAAGCTTGGTCTACTTAAAAAGCTTGGCTCGCGAGTCTCAACGAGCCGGCTGGAGCCTCGACCGAGCTCGAGCCGAGCTTAATTTCTAGCTCGATTTATACTCCGAGCCGAGCCGGGCTCGTTTGAGCTCGCCAAAAATCGAGCCGGGCTCGGCTCGGCTCAATTCCACCCCTAATGCCCATAGGGTATGAGGAGACCTCTTGTAAGGTATGAGGGGATCTTCCCTGAACGCTCTTTTTGGGGTCCATAGAGTATGAAGAGACCTCCCCTCAACATGTATTACCATTTTTGAGCGAACCATGCATTTCAAAAGTAGGAGACCTAAATTTGCCCAGCCTTTTACATGCACGTTGGTTTGCCAATTGATGTTTGATGATATTTTACTCGAAACTACTAGCGTGGTCAATAAAAATAACTTAGCACTGGCATGGGCAATAAAAAAAGATTATACTATATTCCTCGCAAAAAAAAGTTGGATTGTGACTCCCAACAAATTTTATTACACATATCCATATGCAAATAATGTTGGAAGTCCCGGCCTTTCTTGCATCTCAAAACGGTTTGCTCTTTTGGTCCGCTAATGGGACCTAGACTTTCTTGAAAGAAAAGGTTCCACTCATTTTCACAACCAACATTTTCCTTATCACCAAGAAAAAAAAAATCCAACATCTTATCTGTAATTTGCGTGTAACTCCGCACCTCTAGCAATACAGTGGCGGATCTAGGAATTTTTAGATGGGTGTACGGAGTTAACAAAATATTATTTAATATAAAAGTTTAAGGTTCACAATAACAAAATTAAAATACAAATTATTCATATTAGAGCAAATATGTCACAATAAATTAGAAAATTTCATAATAATTAAGAAAAAATACAAATTAACTCGCGAGACTCCATAACTTGAAAGTGAGATATTATGGCTTCATCATTAACTTGTAGAAAAAAATATTAATCATCCATTATACTTAGTTGGTTCTTTCACAAAATTAATTATCGAAAACAAATTTGCTTTCTATAGGTATTGGTTTTGATGTGGAGGTAGTAGTTGTAGTTGCCATCTGTGTCTTTCCGGATTGATCCCACAAAGCTTTCCGATCTACAGAATACCTCTTAATTTTCTTAAGCTCTATGTCACAAAATCAACTAATTAATCCCACTAATTCACCTTTTATCAACATTTCAAATTCCCAACATTCGACAAGACAATATGTGAAAACCTATATGATATGGTCGATGGCCCTGACTGGTTGCTACAGTAGTGCAGCCCGTAGTGTTGCGACTACTACTTGGTCGACAACCTGGCTGTCGCCTCAGCCCCTATTCTTCCGTCACCGCCTGCTTGTTGTACTGCATCACCGATCGACACCCTAAGGCCAAGTGAAAGAGAGAGGCAGAGAGCATGAAAGACCAAAAAAAATTGGCTAGGATTGATTGTGCTTTGTAATGTGCTATGCTCGGTTGAGAAATAGAAGGTGTGGGTTTTTTGCTAATAGGCTACCATGGCTGGTTGAGGAGGAGAGTTACAGAAGAATAAAAATAGACTAAAATTAGTTAATAAATGAATATATATATACTGATTTGATCCTATTATTAATATATATAGCTAATATACATATATATAATTATTTTTTTTGTAAATAAATTTGTACGTACACCCATGTCCCTCCGTTGGATACGCCCCCCTGTCTAGCATTGGCGGTTCCCGTTCACATATTCTTCAGGCTGTACACTGTTTCCTGATCATCGTGCATGTGATTTCCCTTCACTGCATGAAGAATGCAGCTGGGGCATCATGCATATCTCTAGCTTGGATGTAACATCTGACACTCTTTGTTCAAACTTTGCTAATTTTGAAATCTGACCGGTTGGATCATCAGTAAGAAGCAGTCTGTCTTGTTCGATCGATAGCTTGGCAATATTTCTTGCCGTGTTACTTGGAATGCAATAGCTTCTGTTACTCCATGTTACGATGTTTTTCCGCGACGCGCGGATGCGTTCGGATGTGCGCGTGCAGGGGAGTTCGCGGCGTTCCTGACGGGGGCGAACCTGATCATGGAGTACGTCTTCTCCAACGCCGCCGTGTCGCGGAGCTTCACGGCGTACCTCGGCACGGCGGTCGGCGTGGACGCGCCCAGCGAGTGGCGCCTCGTCGTGCCGGGCCTCCCCAAGGGCTTCAACGAGGTCGACCTCGTCGCCGTCGGCGTCATCTTCCTCATCTCCGTCTGCATCTGCTACAGGTACTACAGTATTCTCAAATGTCAAACGCTTCGTCATAGCATTAAAATCGGAAAAAAAACATTTTGTTACTTAAAACTTTAGAAAAAAATCCTTTGGCTTTCCTTACGAGTGTCTGTCTAGTTGTCTCTTGCTGTGGTAATGGTTCTCTGCATTGTCTGTCACAGCACTTTATGACCATATTGGAGATCTTGCCGGCAAGATTCCGAACTCCAAAGCAAATGGGGTTCCTATTTTATCCTTTTGGTTAATTTTTTGTGAATTTTTGATCTTGCAAGTGTGGATCACCTTTGGGTTTTCGCGCTGACTGGTGTAGGTGCTTCCCGGTGGTTGCTGCTTTTTCCCTTGCTTTCTCTGCATTCCGAAGCCAACTGCTCCTACAACCATGTTCCTTTGTTATGGCTACATTCCAAAAGGTTCTCAGCAAGTAGTGGAGTTAATTAAATTGCCCTAGTTCTGTCCATGCTGGAAAATTTGGAGATATCGTTATGAGCGAAGAAAGAATCCTGCGTATAACTATTTTCCAATTAATGTACTCCTACTGCTAGCTCGCTCTTTCTTGCATAGTTGCATATTGCCATGGTTTCTGTGGCAATGGCAGCCAAGCTTCCTTCAGAAAGGAACCGGAGAAACAAGCTATTCTGGTTGTTACGTACTAGTTCTCACATCTTTCTTCTCACGTCAAAAGAATTGAAGAACAATACATTTCCCCCAAGCAAGAACTTGACAGTATTTGGAAAATAATTTATCGACAGAGCAACCGTTTTTGACATAGTTTCTTTTTTGCGAATCCTATGCCCATATGTTGACTTCTCGTTTGGAAACCATTTCTAGGTTATAAACAAATACAGTAGCTGTTTAACGAATAGTTTCAGATCTTCTGACAAAGATTTGCAATGGCAGCACCAAGGAGAGCTCGGTGGTGAACATGGCCCTGACGGCGGTGCACGTGGCGTTCATCCTGTTCATCATCGTGATGGGCTTCTGGCGCGGCGACGCGCGCAACCTGACGCGGCCTGCCGACCCGGCGCACCCGGGCGGCTTCTTCCCGCACGGCGTGAGCGGCGTGTTCAACGGGGCGGCCATGGTGTACCTGAGCTACATCGGCTACGACGCCGTGTCCACCATGGCCGAGGAGGTGGAGCGGCCGGCCCGCGACATCCCCGTCGGCGTCTGGGGCTCCGTCGTCCTTGTCACCGCGCTCTACTGCCTCATGGCCGCCTCCATGTCCATGCTCCTCCCCTACGACGCGGTACGTACGTGCGTCTGCGCACAGGAAGCATTAACTTTTTTAGCGTCTAAAAGCTTTTTTTTTTCAAATTTGATCCGTGCGAATAAAATTACAAAAATAATCTTCTTCCCATGGAAGCATTGCTTGGGCATTATAGGGCCCACGTGTCAGCGCCACAACCTCCTGACTCAGCTTTCTAAATCATTGCCTGCTCCATACGCAAACTTTGGAGAGAACCAAATGCTGCCATTCTCAGGATTCCAATCATTCCATCTATATGAAAATTGATATTATAGGCATATATGTTGGTTGTAATATTCACCTAGAAAAGAAGGTGCTCTGGTGATCTGGTCACAGTTGATGCATGCCGTCTTTTTTTAAAAAAAAAAATTGATGCATGCCACTGTCATATGATTCCAGTATGCGTGACAATTTTTTTCTTCCCTTATTTTTCTTCCTCCTTTTTGGGATGTTGGCCGGCCGTCGTGTGATTTTGTGATGAATCTGCTGTCTCTGTCGGAGGACAGCCCGGAACCTGCTTTCTAGGAGAGTGGCACTGAATCTACGGATCTAGTGGAGCTTGAACCCTATCAAACATATTCTAAGGCATAAAAAAATTTATATGCTTTCTTTTCTGTGTCGACCATGAACAGACGACTGGCACGGATATGGTAAGGTACCTAAAAAATCTGCAGTTTTTGTTAACCTGCGCTACGTTGTTTTCCTTTGTGGGTGGGGGGGTTGCCGGCCCTGTGCTGTGCAGATCGACACGGAGGCGCCCTTCCCGGCGCGTTCAAGGGGAGCGAAGGGTGGGGGTGGGTGCCGAACGTGATCGGCGCCGGCGCCAGCCTCGGCATCCTGACGTCGCTGATGGTGGCGATGATGGGCCAGGCCAGGTACCTCTGCGTCATCGGCCGCTCCGGCGCCATGCCCGCCTGGCTCGCCAAGGTGCACCCCAAGACGGCCACGCCCGTCAACGCCTCGGCCTTCCTAGGTATACATACATACATACATACATACTCTTCTTCTTCCTCTCCCGCCTGATCGACTACTCACAACGGTTTCGGTGCCGTTCAATTCAATTGACGACGGGTCACCGGTGTGCAAGTCGCTCGCTAGTTTCTGTTTGTCACGGACGGTTCATAGCCATCTTGGCAAAAGAAGAATGAATTAGTGAACGAACCCTTTGACCTTTGAATCAACAGCGAAACATATTGCTTTTCCGTGAGCATATATAAAGGCACGTACAATGGTATATGTAAGCTGTCTATAAAAGTACGTTACATAGGAATTTAGATGATGTCTAGGAGAAAGAAAGATGATGTCTACTATTTAACTGACGGTTTTATACTATGTATATCATTGTACAGATAATTTATTAATTGTATGAGAGATCATTATAGACGCTATATAGACAGTCATTATATGAGTTGTCTTTAGTTCTATCTATAGATGATATAGAGCTGTATTATAGATAGGCACAGTCTATATCACTAAACCGGACTAGGATTACTATTAGGAAGCTTTAGCTTATCTAGCTCTGTTGCACTTGTTTTTGTTTGCATTTTTTTAGTATAATTGCAAAATTAGTTTTCTCTCTGACCACCGAAGTAATAGCAAGTGACACGTTACCTGCCACACTTCCCTATCATGATAGGTAACCGGCTCCACAGCAACAACGTATATTTCGACAAGTAGGCGTGGGCCCATCATGGCAGGAGATGACGAAGTCTTGTGACATGTTGGACTCCTATCACGGTCCTGTGTGTGATAAGATTGTCATGCAGTTACGATGCAATAAGACCTGCTATGGTCCTTTAGCGTTTCAGGACCTGCTCTAGCTCCATACCACGATAGGTTTATGGGCACCTACCGCGGTTGATGAGGCGGTTGCTGTGTTGTAGGTGAGGTGCTATAGTAGGGAAGCATAACAGATAACAAGTGCTACGTGATTAATTTTGTGATCGGTAAGACGCTTTTATGGTTGAGAAGGTAGATTTGCAATTCAGTGAGGCCAAACATAAAAAAACGAGTTGCCTCAAGGACCAAATAAGAAAAAAAAAACTTCTAGCGCTTGGTCTATTATGAATTCTGATCGAAACCAGCGACGAATCACATGGATTCGGTAGTTTCGTACGCGTAGTAGACAGCGTTGTGCTGGTGCATGTCTATACTCAGCAAGTCAGCATCATCTCACGCTCACTTAACTCACAAAACGGTGACACGTCGTGTGGAGCCAACAGTGTTTTCTCCTTTGCAGTTGATCACTTACCACCTCGGGTTCTGTGGTACTGACACCAGCTTCCAGGCCTCTTCACGGCGGCGCTCGCGCTCTTCACGGAGCTGGACGTGCTCCTCAACCTCGTCTCCATCGGCACGCTCTTCGTCTTCTACATGGTGTCCAACGCCGTCGTGTACCGCCGCTACGTGGCCCCCGGCGACAGCGGCGGGCTTCGCGCCTCGGCCTGGCCGACGCTCTCCTTCATCCTCGCCTTCTCCCTCATCGCGCTCTCCTTCACGCTGCTGTGGCGGTTTGCACCCCGCGGCGGCGTCAAGGTCGGGCTCCTGGGCGCGTTTGCAGCGGGGGCGGTGGCCACGGTCGGCGCGTTCCAGGCGCTCGTGCCGCAGGCGCACGAGCCCGAGCTGTGGGGCGTGCCCGGCATGCCGTGGGTGCCGGCGGCGTCCGTGTTCCTCAACGTCTTCCTGCTCGGGTCGCTGGACCGGCCGTCCTACGTCCGGTTCGGGTTCTTCTCGGCCGCCGCCGTGCTGGTCTACGTGCTTTACAGCGTGCACACCAGCCACGACGCCGAGGAGAACGGCGGCGAGATCGACGGCACCAAGGTCCAAGACGAAGGATGCAATGTCGTCTAGCAGCAGGGTGGCTGACATAGGCACAAGTCAATCCTGATCTACCTCCTCTGTCCTCTCTCTAGATCTCTCTTTCTAGGTTTTGTTCTTTAATTAATTAGGTTATGACTATGGTCAAGTTAATGGAGAAGAATCTAACATGGGGAAGAAAAACAAACCCAAATTAAGAAAATAGAGAGAATAAAAAGAGAAAACTATTGCACTTGTAATTGCAAGATGGAAATGTGCGTGCATGCATGATCCCTTTCCGTACGTTGTGCATGCATACTATGACAATCTGCTCGGGAAGAAAGTTGTGGGCTGGCACTCGCTGGATCTCGATTTCCTCAGGCTCAGTCATGCAGATTTTAGCCACTTGGATGAACCATTCAGAGGATGAGGCCTAGCAGACGATCAAAGAGAGATGTAGTCTAACAACAGCTAATTAAGTTAATACGGACAACCATTATTTTTTTCGGTGTAATAGATCATATTAACTATTATTTATTCACTTTTCATTCAGCAGTAGAAATACTTTTAATAAATCAATAACTATATCTAATTTCTACTTACCCACTCTATACTATTGATATAATCTCTACTATATAAAGTAAGAGTTTCTTTCCGCGTCACTTCATCAAAATTACTCACCTTTGCCTGCGTCACTTTATCAAAATTACCTATATTTGCCACTGCTCTTTAATTACCCATCTTTGCCACTGTTAGTGCTCTTTGCAAATAAACTTTTTATCATAAATTGACTTTCCGTTGCAACGTACGGGCATATGTCTTGTACATGGTAAGCCAAAGTAGTCAGCACCTCCGGTACAAAGGGCCACGGCACCAACTCGAAAGCGATCTTGCTGTGTCAATCTTGAAGAGATGTGCCAGAATTTTGCTTGACTTCAGATTTTTGGCCTCCAATTGGACAAATCGAAAGTTGTCCTGAATGGTCCTCCCCTTCGATAAAAACACTTCGCTTTGTCCGCACCAATCCATGATTGTCACTACCTTGAAAAACGTCATCTGTGGCGGTTCGAAACTGCCATCAGTGACGGTTTTCGAACCGTCACATATTTAGTGCCACTGATAATCCAGGATTATCAGTGACGGTTCTAGAACCACCACAGATAACATTATTTGTGACGGTTTGTGGCTCGAACCGTCATCGATACCCATGATATCAATGACGGTTCGAGCCAAAACCGCCATCGATAGTACTAGTATCGATGGCGGTTTTGGCTCGAACCGTCATCGATATAATGGGTATCGATGACGGTTCGAGCCAAAACCGCATGATACTAGTACTATCGATGGCGGTTTTGGCTCGAACAAATCAGCGATAGTCCGACACATGAAAATAAAAAGCGGCATTTGTGGCTAGCCTCGGCGATGCTAGCCATGCCCTCATGCGAGAATATATATAAGAGAATTGATAGAAGTGTCATACAGAAGCGAAATTGATAGAAGTGTCATACAATAAGTCGACAATACAATATGAACAAATGAAGAATTGAATGAAATAGTATAAGTCGACAATACAAGGTAGAATCTAACAATGTTGGCAACAGGCAATTCCAAGAGAACGACAAAGTAACTTAGTAACTAATATTGAAATTTCGGGACTAACCATCTCATCTTGTCATTGCAACCACCTCACGAGACCTTTAAACATATACAATTAAGTGTTTGAGTTTCAATTCAAAAGCTGGTCTAATACCAGTAATTTCATAATGCATGAAATTACAATAGACAGTATGAATATTTTACAATGAGTGAGCAGCCGAGCAGTTTAGCTGTGTGAAACACGCATAGGAAACAAAAAGGACCATATTAACTGCAGCAAACCTGGAATCCAGTAGAAGTACGACCTCGCTCGAAAACAGGATCATATTGTCGGGCAAGTTCTGTTCTTGTCCTGAAAATTTATAATCTTATTAATCTACAACAATTTATTAAGTATGAGCTAGGTGTCCAACTGGTCCACTATTGATATGCTCCTTTCCCTGTTCTGATGATTTCTATTTATATGCCATGTATGCTCCAATTTACTAATTAGCTACTTAATCACTTAATGTCACTAATGTTGTTAATATCTATATTTATGCGCATGCATGCATGTATGGTTTCATGATTAACGCTAATAGTCTTAATGCAAAATATGCCAATGTTGATAGTCTGCATGCCTTCGATCGCTCATTTTCAACATTTCTTCATTTTCCCCTTTTCTCTTCTTTCTTTTTCTCCTTTTCTTTCTTCTCTCTACTCTGTCACATCCTTCTTTTCCTTTAGACACAGTAAAATCCCCATTCTCAAGCTCTATTAGTGGCGCGAGAACTACCCCCTTACCTCATGAGCTAAGTTCCTTACCCATCTAATTTCTCTAGCTATTGGTCTCGGGATTAGGTTGCTACCTCACTAGTTCTAGGTTTTTGCAACTACACTAGACTAGACTTACTTGCTTCTTCTTGGTTTAGTCTTTGGGATGTTGAGGTTGCTAGGGTTGGGGTTGAAGCGATCTTGAAGAGGTAGCAATCTTGAAGAGGTAGCAGATCTGAGGTGGCCGACCCTTCTAGCTCCTCTTCTTGCTTTGCTTCTTGGTGATTACACTTCTCTTTGGCTCCTTTTCTTGCTTACGGACCGAACTCCTTCCTTGCTCTTGGATGGTCATCCTCGATTGCCTCCTTTACTTGCTCTTGTTTGGAATGGACAAGGGGCGAATCTGGTTGTGTTCGGATGTGTTTTGGTTTGAGGGATAGATATGGGCAGGAATACACTAGTGGGCTAGTTACGGTTGCAAGTAAAATGAGGAAAGAAGTGGGCTGCTGGCTGTCTTCGTTGTGGAGGTGAAAAGAAGTGAATCTTTGGTTAAATGGGTGTTGGTCTTGGTCGTAACAATAGCATGATAGCTCAAGCAGGACACTCCTTCCAGACTACTCTTATCTCAGTCTTGGTTGTATCTGTGATTTACCCCTGAGTGAAGTAACTTTACTGCTCTCTCTCTCTCTCTTTTACTAAATCACTCTCTGCTTGCCACCTCCCAACATGCAAATGCCGGCCACACCATCTCACTTGCCCAAGCCTCCCTCTCTTGCTGCCACATCCCAACATGAGATGCCAGCACTCACAAGCAGCTGCCAGCACCCTCCTTCAACTGCCAACACATCTCATGCATTACTACCCTGCTGACACCTCTCCTCATGCAATGCCAGCCTCCCATCTCACCTTAACACTCTGCATTGCCCACACGTCTCTGACTTGCCCGATTACACTTCATGTCTTGCCAACACCTCCTTTGCATGCAGAATACTAATTACTATATCTTGATGCATGCATACCATTGCATTAATGTTAATTAGCTACTAATGCCTATACTCATGCTTAATTGATGATCATGATTAAGACTAATGCTAATGATAATTACAACATGCTTATGATTAATAATGGGATTATTTGGGAAGGGCCCTCACAATGTAGGAGCCTTTTGAATCCATTCTTTGCCAAGTAGAGCCGTAGAGTTAATCAATTACAACGTGGTATGGAGGATTATGTATATAAATTTGAATAATTAAGTACATTGTTACGGTATGTCACGTGGAATAAGACCAGAAAATACAATTTAGAAAATGAAATTATTGAAAAAAAAAAAAAGCAAACTGTATTATAGAAGGAGTGACATTCTCAACGAGAATATGATGTATTGTACAGGGCTCAATAGAATTAGTAGATCCTTCAAATTTTTTAGACTCCCAGATTATTCTATAGAGACACAGAGAAGTATTGCGTCAAACAAAGAAGAAATGCATAATATTTAGCTTCATATGCTCATTTATGCAAAGCTGCAGATCATATGGTGCCATAACTTATCAGCAAAATAACAAGTCTTAAGATATGAAGGTAAGGCCAACTACCACAAGATTTAAATGGCCAAAAAAACCTTACATTTGAGGGAAAGATTATTTATGCTTAACGATGATGATTGCCGGCATCAGTTAGCAATTTACTAATGTCAGCCATCTGCATACTTTGTACTTCTTCAGAAAAGAACCAATATATGTATGTTAACTTTGACTACTACTTCAGAAAAGAACCAATCTATGTATATTTATGTGTTGAGATATGAAGAGACAATGATAGATATATAGGGCAAACAAAGCTGCCATCTGAACCATAAACCATCAAATAATTTTCTCAAAAAGTATGTGCAATACATAAACCATGTGCACGACAATTACCTCATTAAAGATCCGCTCATTGATTCCTTCTTCTTTTAATAGGAGAAGGTATTTGAAGACCAATCCAACAATGTCCTCCATGTGTTCTGAAATCATTGCATGTGCACATAAGAGGCTTAATAACATCAAAATGTGCATGAAAATGAAATGGTCGTGTCAATTGTAAAAGAACAAAATCAAAATGGAAATCGACCATGACCCGGCATCGGTGAGCCTCATGCTTCTTGAGAAAAGGAGTATTGAGTTACTGTAGCTGCCCTCCCGACCATCAAGTTCATGGCCACCCCTTGTAAATAAAAGAGAATACATATTAATAATGTCGAGAATTGAAGGATGATATTAATAAGGTCCAGAAATATGAGAAGAATCATCATACCACGCCATCGGCGTCTAGTATAGTGGTTGTAGAAACAATATGCCTTTTTCACTTGGTTAGTTTATCAAAGTAACCAAGTAATTTTTCACTTGGTTAGTTTATCAAACTATTACATACACATGAAATAACTTCATATGAAAAAATAACCATGTAAGGCAAACACATGAAATATTTAGAAGTGCCACTGCATGTGTGTACATGTGTTCCTCAAGAAGACAAACATACATGCTACGATGGCAGAACCCTTGACAAGAGAAGTGGCATTGACGAAAGAAGGGCTCCCATTTCAAAGGTACAAAGAGTTATTTACACTTTGTAATGAAATAGAATTGAAGTAACAAAAGCCTAAACTAGTTTTCTAAACTAGAAGCCTATGGGTCTTGAGCTTGGAGACACGCGATGTGAGACATGAGTATGGAGGAGTGGATCGTTGTTGTCTTCGTCATAAAACTCGCCTTTTTGTTGAGTATTTCCTTCATGATGAAGTAAGCGAGCTGTACTGAGCGGCTTGGATTTGAAGCAAGCGATCCTCTCAGTAGAACTGACTTGAGTATTGTAGGTATGAAAAAAGAATTAAGAGAGCATATAGAAATCGAGTGGGCGAATCGATGTGTCATGTCGGCATGGTGACCTCCACGTCATTGTCTTTTATTGTGCAACTTAAGATTTCCCGCATGTCTTGGCACACGAAGTACCCACATAGATTTGTTCCTTATACGCTTGTGACCTGCGAAATCGAATGAACTAAGATGTCGTCGAAGGAGCTATTTACTATGAAATACGATATAAGAATATTCCTTGCGTGCGTCGGAAATTTAGTACGGATTGTAAGGGTTTTTACGATATGGGCGGTGTCTCGTGCTCTTGACAATATCTTTTGAGCGCCTCGTTGATTAAGCGTGTCATCACTTCATAGTGCGCTTTAGGTTTATCCGGTGGATCCATGATCGACATCTTGCTCTTATGCGGATGAATTACTACGAGAATCGATGGAATCTGGATGCCATAGCCATTACTCGTTACGTCGAGTAAATAACGAAACCAACGAGTAATTTAACTTCGCTAGTGAGGAACTTACTTAAAATTGTATGGTACAAGTATAAACTCCTTGTCTTGTAGTTTAAGCAAAGCTTTATAGGCGTACTCCTCGACCTCCTTTGGTACTCTCTCGATTTCTTCTTGGCAAACCGTTCCGGTCGAGGAATCCCATCGCCCCTTGGTTCTTCGTAGTTCTTGAATCTCGTATCTATATAACGAAATAGTTAGACATGACATTTATCGGTATTACATGAATGTAGACCAAGATTGATATATTAGACACTTACGATGTCGACATCTCAAAAACATATGTCGAGGCGTCATGATAGAACAAGTTGTGCATGTTATCGAATTCTATTAAGAAGTAGCCATAGCCCTCGTGGTGAAAATGTTCCTCACGGAACAACTGCGGTGATCACCTTCGGAGAATCGTCTTGGTTGGATCGCTCCATGTACCATGCATGTAGTCATTGCATCATGGGTGTTAGGCTGTTTAACCGAATCGGTGACTAAGGGCTTCCCAACCTCGAATTTCAATCTTGGTTGATTTTCTTGTTCATCAGACTTCCCTTGCCCTTACTTTTTCACAGACGACATCATACTCGGTCTGGCTTCCCTGATCTAGGCGATCGACTGTCTAATGTGCCATTTTTGGGATCGGGGTTGTAGGTTTGTCCTTTGAAGTACCGAGTGTTCTGAGTTTACTGCGTTGGAGTACTAACGAGGGCCATATTTATGGGGCCCTCAATGGATTCTTTTCTACCTCATCTTGCTTCTTCACCATTTCACTCTCGGTCTTTGGTGGTGATCTTGCGGATTGCACTGAGAGAGGTGGCGATGCATGATCCAAAACGATGTCGAGAGAGGTGCCCTTGCATGGTCCAAGATGATGTCACGCTTGCGCCTTTGGATGAATGAGTGGGCGGCACCTCCCGAGTTGTTATCTCGTCATTAGCGGGTTTTTCTAGCTTTGATATCGACAAAGCGTGCAACTCCGTGTCCACGGACCTTTGCATAACTGGCGCTATCGGGGCATTGTGCGAGACACCCCTTGTTGCACGGATAAGCTACCCTCATGGCGACTGTAGAAAGATGTTCATCACGCAGACGCGTTGAGTGACGGGGTGTGGGGTCATGTATGTCGATCCACAGGATAATGGTTTAGGTCCGCTTGTCTTTGGCGTGGACCATAGCTTCGCGACGACACAGAAATTTGGAGAAGGCGTTTTCGACTGCGTCGGCTCAAGGCTTCTTGTACTTGTCATTGAACTTGTTCGTGAATGGTGGGTTGTAATTCTCGCAGAACCCTTTCCTTCATACTTTCCATTTCTGCATGACTGCTCTTCTTTAGCTCTTTTCCGACTCCTATAAGAGTCTTCGTGCTCGAGAATCCCATCTTCCATGGAACCTTGACCCGACACCTCGTGTTCGGCCGGGTGCTCTTTGTTTCGAGGGCGGCGATAGCTCGTCTTTCTCCTGTTTGGGTGGAAGGATCCTTGGGTGGATGGGCGTACAAGCGATGAACTCTTTGCGCCTTTGCTTCGTCTTCGCCGCTCTTGAATGATAAACTCGATGAGACAAGAGATCTGCCGCTAGCACGTAGTGCTTCACTCGATCTGTAGTCCGACCAAGGGACTTGTGCCGATCTGTTGGATCACTTGTAATTCTGCTGTCCCATTGAGCAATTTTACAGTGTACCCACTCGTGCCAAGTCGTGGGGTGAGTATTCCTTCTTGCGATGCTAATGTGGTCCTCACTAGACTTCCTTCTTTGCTTCAGATTGCTTCATCGCCACGAACTCATCCCAATATGGTTGTAATCTTGGGTAGTCTCCGGCGGTGACCGTTTTGCTTCACATAATTTACGTTCAGCCTCGCCTTGAAGTTTCTCCACGCCGCATCCATGGTCATCAATGCATCGCGACGCACGAGTTCTTCGACTCCTTCGGGGAATGCGAAGGTTCCTTTGAGCTCTGTCCACAGATCCTCTTTGGTGGCTTGGGGCACTTTATGCCAATCCAAATAGGTGATTGGCACTTTCTCCCTTACGATGTACCCGCATGTTGACTGTATTTTCTTTGCTTGCCTTTTTGATTGCAAGGGGACCCGATATCTGAGACCTCCGTGATGGTGTACCGGCCTTGAGCTTCTTATTCTTCCTCGTCCTCGGCGTGTTGCAACAGAAGTGGAGGCCTCGGGAACAGCGGTCGAGCCGGGAACAGCGGTGGAGGCCTCGGGAACAATGTCGAGGCCGGGAGCAGCGGTGGAGGCCTCGGGAACCGGTGGTTGGGTGGAGGGTAAGGTACTGCTCGGGCTCTCCTCCATTATAGGCTCGATTTGGGCTCCATTAGAACTACTCAATAGAAAGGAGATATTTGAGAGAGGAAAGAAAATATGTACTAAGCGATAGAATAACTAAGTGTGTCATATTGAATTAGCACCTTGAGGAAAATATGTACTAAGCGAGGAGTAAGATAGAAGATGTACTAGCGAGGACTATATTAGATCCTTAAAGTGTACATCCATAGCTCATTTCGAGTCACAAATGGAATAATCCACTAATAACAAGAATGGCATAGATAAGATAGAACTTAGCAATTACAAAGACAATTAACCTCGTATTTGTTTACTATTTTTCTATAGTATTCAGGAACAAGAAAAGACAAGTACTATGGTTCCTACATGGCAGTCTTGAACACTAAGGTTGGAGTATTTGGTTTTTATTCTCGCAAAGGCTGGATATTTCTCTCTCTCCATATCATATTGAATTAGCACACAATCAGAGATATCAACATAGACAAAATAATGCTTACCAACATAGAGAGGAGATATGAATGATTTGCTCTCAGATTTAGGGTTTGGATGAAAATAAGAATTTTCACCACAATCACAAATGGGCTAACAAATTATTTAGTGACTAGGGCCTTGAACCCTTACCACCTTAGCATGCACAATTAAAGAGTTGTTCAGAATTTCACTGTTAAATATCTATGATCAGATTGATAACAGCATAGTTCAACAATTACTTCTACCACCAGACAAGTGAATTACCAGTGAACAATTATCTCTAACTATTGAATCAAAGCGGATACTAAATATCAGCAGATTACAGATTAACGACAAGCCGACTAACCACAAGAAAGTATCATCCTTTGATATGCAGAAAGGAAATTAACTACTTAGATGCCATATGGATATGAGAAAACAATTTGAAGCATGTTGTTCTACCAGTTCAAGGCCCAAGACACATAATAATTGTTTTTATCATTCGTAACCCAATATCATCATAGAGCAACACCCAAACCTTCAGCCAACAAGAACAAGTGCAGAACCACCAGGAAGATGAGCTCAACTAACATCAGCCAACAAGAACAAGTCCATCTCGATCATTTTACAATTTCTATTTGCAGTACATAACCACCAGGAAAATTTGCATAAAAGCAACAAATATAAATGATTCATGTAATGCAAGGTAACAAATTACAGTGAGACACAATGTACCCATCAAATACCAATAAAATTCACGACCATTAAAATCGAGAAAATTCATGATAGCACATGGCAAGACGGAAGAATCTTGGGAGGAACCTTTTAAATTGTCCATGGCATTTTTATGTTAGGTCGACACCTATGTCATCACTTCACCCAAGATCTAAAAAAATCTAGAACAACCAATGATTATGTGCTTTACTTTCAGTATTAAACTTGGTGGACATAATTTAATTCCCAAAACAAGAATGACAAGCAACATTGCGAAACAACATGTGTAGCACTTGGAGTAGCAGTTTAGACTTCAATAGGAATAAGCATAACCAAATTTTGCCTCAATTCATGAAATAAGCGCATAGTAAATTCAGTACCATCACAGAATTTATGAATTAAGCGCATTGTAAACTTGGAGTTTATGAATGGCGCATAGTAAAATCGATACCATCACAAATTTTGCCTCATATCACCATCTATTATCAACAGTTTGTGCGGTTCACGAGCCTACGGATCTAATTTGTGTCGATCAAGCTTCATCGGTTCGGTTCTAAAACTTTTTTAGAAACAGGACATGATCAAACCCGATGTCGATTTCAATTAAGAAACTACCACAATTGTATCCAACGTTATTACATTGTAAAGCCCATTAATACTACGGACTCAAAACCCAAAAACACCCGGTAGCATCAAACTGACACAACTCTATGACCAAAAGCGGCTATGACCAAACTCCAAAACATTCTTGACAGCATTCATCCTGCTATACTTGCCTATTTTCGGATCACCAACAGAAACACGCAACAGCATCTAGCAACATCTGTAAGTTCAACCTTCATTAGTTATGGTTTTGGTGTTAATGACAAATCTAATATTGCGATTATCCATTTAATGTGATTTTGTTATTAATGACAAATCTTATATTGAGACTAACTTGTTTATTTAGAATATCTTTGATTAGTCTCATCGCATTGAAAAATAGAAAACCCAAGGTATGTTTGCATATTCATTCTAGTATTAGTTGCATACTTTGGAGTCGAGTTAAAATATGAATGTCCCCATTATATTAACCACAAAATGTGCATTATGTTTCTCAATCCATATATTACGTGGATGCACATATTTAGGGGAGTTTGTAGTTTAACTTGAAAGTCTCTTTGTATTGATCGATTAGATTATTGACACACATAAGGATCAAGACAAAGAAACTAAATCCTTGAGTATATATTTGAATTGCCTAGTTATAAGTATACTCATGGTAATATAGGATACACTCCAATACGATCAAATTGAATATGTGCATATTATGTTCAAGTCAATTATATTTATGTACATATACATGTGGGGTTTATTCTATAGTTGATGACTTAGAGTAATGATCATCTCCATATAGATTACACATAATAGATCATTACTTTTCATCAACATGAGTATATGAAAACTTGTGTAGTTAATATATACTCATATCAATTTAAATGATAATTTAAATTGAGTTCATTTGTCTTGTTAATCATTAAAGAACACTTCATCATGTGTTGATGGTGTTTTGTGATTAATTAAGGACAAATGAATAGCTCTTAAAGTATAACGAAGCATGAGTTGCATTATTATACTTAAGACACAATTAAATCATTTCAATTGATTTAGGTTGTGCTCAATTGATCTAAAGGCATCCATTATGTGTTATGGAGTGCAAGAGGTAATTGAGACAACCATGCATCTTGGACTAACTATTTTATGAGTTGTGATTGAGTTAGGTCCAAAGATGGATGAGATGGTGAGAACGGGACAAGGGCGGCATCATGAGTTGATGGGCGTCAAGAGTGGATCGAAGAGAGTCGAGTGATGATCCGGGGAATATCAAAGTGAAGATCATAAAGACCCCAAAGGGATTGCTTGTCTTGTGGCGAAGGTATAATTAGATAGGCTAAGGACTTTATAGTCTTTGAGTCTAAGGTTTTATCGCCGTGCTATTAAGAGGGTCGTTCCTTTGCTTGAGCTTCATCATGTGTTGGTGATCTCATTCCGCGTTCACTCAAGCTCAAATCTTATTTGATTTGGTTTTTGCATATGGGTTAACCATTTGGCATGTGTTGCAAATGTGTTAAGGCTATGCTTAGTTGTTTTGCATTATGCTCTGATTTGCATGTGTTGCAAAGATGAAAGAGTATATGCATTTGGTTTTCGCATAATGCTTTGATTTGCATGTGTTGCAAGAAATGGTAAGCTAGTGCGTTGGCTTTTGTGTGAAGTTCACTTTTGCATGTGTTGCATTAGTTGAAGCTTCATGCTTCGGTTTCGCAAAACTATCTTTATAAAACCTTGATGTTGCTTGGAGCTAAGTTTTGCATGT
This sequence comes from Guadua angustifolia, assembly GCA_036346375.1. Lineage (NCBI taxonomy): Eukaryota > Viridiplantae > Streptophyta > Magnoliopsida > Poales > Poaceae > Guadua > Guadua angustifolia. The sequence goes on along the minus strand of CM070520.1, from coordinate 52,534,972 downwards.
GTTGCAAAAGGAGAGAGCTCAAGCATGATTTTATGTTGTGTGTTTGTATGGAGCTAGAGGCTTGCATGTGTTGCAAGTAGAGAGCTCATATATGAGATTTGGTTTTGGTGTTAGTTCGATTTGGTGTTGCATGGAACTAGAGAATTGCATGTGTTGCAATTAGAGAGTTCATGCATCTTGATTGATGTTGCTTGGAGCTAGACTTTTGCATGTGTTGCAAAGAGTAGTGCTCAAGCATGAAATGAATTTTATTGTGTTATTTGCAAGTTAGTTGTGCGAATAAAGCTGAGGTTTATGAGTCCGAAATTCGAGAGCATGTGAGTAGGGCTTGCAGCGGTGTTGGCAAGTTGACTGGGTCTCGTGTTGACCTTCACATGGCTAGGGAATTAATCTCATAAACTCGAGTTTGATTTGCTTATCGTTTTGCAAATAGTCTTTGAGTTGATTGCGAAATGTGTTTTCGCAATTTGGTTTGAATTCTTTGAGCATGAGCTAAGTTGGTGCGAATGTGTTTTGCACATGTGTATGATCATGTGTTGATCATCTTTGTGGCTCAAAGAATGGATTTCGGTTTTTGGAGAAATGGTTTTCGTGTTGAAATCGTGTTTTCTCGGTATGGCGGCACTACATTGGGTGTGGGCGGTAGTAATCAAGAATCTTGATACTACTGCAGTTTTTGCCTTGATAGCTTTATTCGAGTATTGTGTTTTCTGTTTTTGGCTCGCCGGCACTACTGCCAGTGTGGGAGCGGTAGTCTGCATGATCTTGATTACTACTAGGCCCTTAGAGGGCGGTAGTACCGGAAATATGGCCGTTGGGCCGACCGTTGGAGTGAGGGCGGTACTACCGGCCCTTAGAGGGCGGTAGTACCGCACTTTTGCTATTTCGCCCGTTTTGAGCCCCCAACGGCTAGTTTTGGCATGGTGGCTATAAAAGGAGGCCTTGGGGGTGTTGGGGCAAAGTTGTTGCTGTGTGTGGGAGTTGTGTGCATGTGTTGCTCTTCTCCATTTGTCTCTTGAGCTTAAGAGTGAGACTAATTGCATGTGTTGCAATTAGGAAGTGATTTGAGAGCCTCTTGTGCATGTGTTGCACTTGAGTGAGGCCTTGTGCATGTGTTGCACTTGGTGATCACCGGGGCGCGATTCGTTGTGCTCGGTGAAGTTCAAGCGGAGGGCGGCTTGTTACTCTTGGAGGTTGCCGACTCCTAGGCAGCGTGGGCGTCGTCTTGCGGAGCTCTCAAGGTTGTGAAGCCCGGCAAGTTTGTGAAGGTTCGGGTTGAGCCACGCGGCGTGAAAAACCACGACTAGTGGAAAGAGGCGGTGCTCGGCGGGGCGGTCCAAGTGTGGGCTTGCCTCAAGCGTAGACTAGGGAGACCGGCAAGTCTCCGAACACCACGGAAAAATATCGGTTGTCTCTTGTCTTATTTATATTCAAGTACTTTACATTATTGAATATTTATCAATTGCTTGAATTAGAATTGCTAGTATTATTTAGTTGATCAATTTAGCAATTCTTGTGTAGAGACATAATTTAGTTAGTGCACTAGTGAGCCTAGTTGATTTAGGCTTTAATTGTCAAAACCTATTTATAAACTTCGCATATATCTTTGATTAGGTTTTGATTTAGGGGTGTATTAGAGCGATCGATTTTAGTGAGCGATTAATTTTGTAATCGCCTATTCACCCCCCTCTAGGCGCATCCTCGACCCTACAACATCACGAGACCTAACCTGAGTTTTTGTCAAAACCATGAATAGGTTCTTGAACTTCTCACATTTGCGAGCCAATTAATCGGCTTACAGGTAGGGTTGGAGGCGCCCTTTGTGGGGAGGGCGTTGAGGGGCGGCGTCGGATTGGGGGCGGCGGTGGGGAGGGCGCGAGACAGCGCCGGCATTGGAGGGCGGCGCCGGTGGGGAGGGCGCGGAGGAGCCTTCGTCTTGGCGCTGCGGTTCGGGATGAGCCTTCGGCGGCGGCGTGAAGGGAGCTAGAACCAGAGTGGAGGGAAGCGTCGAAATTTGCGAAGTGTGCCTGTATAAGCCATGGGTGTGGTATATATAGAGGAGTATCTGTGGCGGTTAAGAACAATAACAAATCACAGATAAACGATATCTGTGGCGGTTAAGAAAATAACAATCACGGATAACGTTATCTGTGGAGTTATTATCTGTGACGATTATTGTTCTTAACGCCATGTATACTCCCTCCCACACCATACATACAGATGACAATCATATTAAACTCCGTGAAGCATGCATATCACAATACATGATTTTTTTCTTCCATACATTAATACATATGAAGCATGTATAACATAAGTCCTACAAGCATTTAAATGTTTATATCCTAGAGCACATAAAAATGAGTAAATAGAATTATTCAAGCTACTACATTTCATAAGAAGCCATAGAAACCTGAATTCAATTGAACACGAATTCCATGAAATGTACATTTCTTACATCACATTTCCATTACTCCATACAAATGGCGACATGTTGCGATACTCTAGCTAATTATTTTCTTTCACAATTTGGCCTTCGTTGTGATCATCGCGATGATAGGTAACTTCTTGAGTGGTTTCTTCCTCGGGCACGATCTTTGTCGCTGCGAAAGGAGGCAACTCATCAAAGCGGTTGTACTCTTCCTCATCCACGACATTCTCAACTCCAACGATCCTTCTTTTTTCCTTGCGAACTACGTGGCGCTTCTTATCTCGGGTCGATTATGTAGAATACTTGTGCTACTTGATTCGCAAGTACGAATGGTTCGTCTCAGATCCGACATGTTCGATGTCCACATGAGTAAAGCCGTACTTGTCCACCTTGACACCATTCGGGAGTCGTACCCAATGACATCGAAACAGGGATCTTGAAAATCAGAGTCCGACTCCCAAATCTCCTCTATGAACCCGTAGTAGATGCTCTTGAGCTGCTGTGTTGTCGTGAGGCATCTATCTGACACCCTGCTTTTGGTAAGTGCTCTTGCTATCCTGAGCTCTCGTGTAAAATGTATATCCATTGATGTCATATCCTTGCCATGTCGTGATTGTACCTGAAGGCCCTTTTGCCAACCACCTCAATGTAACACTCGTTTCTTCACCAGACATGTGCTCCCTGAACCAATGACTGAACAAACGATTGTGCTCTTTTGTTATCCAAATCTCTGACTTTCCCCGGTTTTCCCTCCTTAGCTTACCCTTGTGTATGTCCATATACGGGCACACCTCAAGTGACTGTTGCAATACTGTGAAATGGGCTTGTTCGAACAAAATATTATCGTAAGAATTTGTAGATTTCTTTCCTATTACACCTTTCCCACCTAGCCTACCCTCATGGCGAGATACTGGCACTCCTACCGGTTCGACCTCCTCCATGTAATCGACACAGAACTCAATAACCTCCTCAGTTGCATAACCTTCTACAATTGAGCCTTCCGGCCGAGATCGATTACGTACATATTTCTTCAGAACACCCATATACCTTTCAAATGGGTACATCTGATGCAGGAATACGGGGCCACAAATATTTATCTCATTGACAAGGTGAACAATGAGATGAACCATGATATCAAAAAATGATGGGGGAAAATACATCTCCAGCTGGCACAGAGTCTTTACCACATCAGCCTGAAGTTCATAAAGTCCAACGGGATCGATGACCTTCTGTGAAATCGTGTTGAAGAAGGAACACAACCTCGTGATTGCCTCTCGGACCTTATCAGGCAAAATACCTCTAATTGCAACAGGGAGCATTTGTGTCATCATCACATGACAATCATGAGACTTCATGCCAGTTAACTTCAAATCTTTCATCGATACGGTTTCTTGATGTTTGCGAATAACCGGACGGAACTTTCACACCATGCAGGCACTTGCAGAGTTCTGTTTTCTCTTTCTTACTCAAAGTGTAGCAAGCTGGGGGAAGGTAAAGCCGGCCTTTCCCAGTGTCTTGAGGATGTAGCTCGGCTCTGATCTTCATGTCTTCCAGATCCTTTCGTGCCTTGATCCATCCTTTGTTTTGCTAGGAATATTCATAAAAGACCAACCACGCTGTCACATACAATCTTCTCTACATGCATGACGCGTCGATGCGATGTCGAACTTCCAAGTCCTTCCGGTAGGGTAAGTCCCAAAAGATGGATCTCTTCTTCCACGTGGTTTTTGCGGTGTATGGGACCGCGATGTATTACCGATACTCCTTTCGAGTACAACATTAAGATCCCTAACCATATCATACACCTCTTCCCCACGAAGGCGCCTTGGAGCTAAACCGTCCTCCTTTGTCCCGTCGAATTGTTTCTTCATATTGCGGTACGGATGATTCTGCTGAAGGAACCTCCGGTGACGCATGTACTGCTTATTTTCCTCGAGTTGTTGAGCCACACACTAGCGGTTTCATCCATGCCCGGGGCATGCTTTCGCTCCTTTTATAGTACGGCGGACGGGTTACCAAGCGCAGAAAATCATTGATGGTGCGAGAACAACAATGCGGCGTAGAGTGAAGTACTCTCGTTTGTACTCATCCCATACTGTACACCTTCGTTCCACAATATCACAAGATCTTCCACCAATGGTTGTAGGTATACATCAATATCGTTGCTAAGGTTGTCTCGGCCCTTGGATAAGCAAGGACATCATAATGTACTTTCGCTTCATACACAACCGGGGTGGAAGGTTGTATATACACGAGTCACGGGCCAAGTGCTATGAATCTTGCTCATGTTACCGAAAGGATTCATTCCATCCGTACTCAAGCCAAACCTTACATTCCTCGGTTCATTTCGAAGTTCTCCTGAAGAGTCTATCGATGGTTCTCCTTTGGCGAATCGGTAGGGTGTCTCGATTTTCCATCCCTCTTACGGTCTTCCGAGTGCCATCGCATCAATTTAGCGTGCTTTTTGTTTCCAAATAAGCGCTTCAATCGAGGTATTCTTGGCAAATACCACACCACCTTTGGGAGCTCCTTTCTTCACCTCGATAGCCCATTGCCATCGCCCTTACGCTTGTATCGCGGCGCTTTGCACCGGACATACATGAATGTGCGCATAGTCTTTGCGATACAAGATATCTGATCGTTTGGACAAGCATGTATTCTTTCTATTTCCAATCCCAAGGGACATACAACCTTCTTAGCTAGATATGTGGTTTTAGGCAACACGTTTCCTTCAGGCAGTATGTCCGCTAAGAGATGTAACAACGCCGTGAAACTCTTGTCGGACCAACCATTGGCTGCCTTCAATTTCAGTAGCAAGAGCACCGTGTGCAACTTTGTGTATTCCTCCTTACAACCCGGGAACAAAGGTTTCTCCGAATCCTCCATCAAACCCGTGAATTGATTAAACTCTCGTGACTAGTGTAGTTCTCTTCGCATCGCGCAACATTTGAGCAGTTAATGTCGTCATCGACGACCAACCTATCCTCATCGGATCCATAAGCGATGTCGGCTTCCACATTGCGGCTCAAAATGTCGCCGACGTTATCACGTTCAAGTATGATCTCCTCTTCACCGTGCCTTGTCCAACTTGTATAGCGGTACAAAACCCCTCCGGATCAAATGCAAATGGATATGGTTTTTGTTCGAAAACATCTTCTCATTCTTGCAATCAATGCATGGACAGTGTATGTACTCCGTCTTCTTTTGCAAGCTGTTCTCCTCGGCTGCCCTTAGAAAAACAGATACACCGTCGATATATTCTTGGTCGCAAGCAGTTCGCATCGTACATCCATCTCCGGTCCATCTACAGTTCATTAATTTAAGCAATTTATTAATATCCAAAAATCTTAATTAAATAAATTGTTATTCGAATATTCAACAATATGCACTAACGGGACAACATTAATACTAAGTAAATGTTGCAAACTTAATTAATTAATTTTAATATATACTCATACGTAACCAAAAATTATATATATCCTCCGGAAGATCAACATAATAAATTCCTCACCTCAAAATTTCATGATCACCCGACTACCATATTAACTAAAATTTATTTATCATTCACATCCAACAATCTTAATTACATAAATTGGGTTTATATGCTTCATAAAAATTCACTAACAATACCCACTAATGGAGCAAGATGTATATGCACGCGCTAACGAAAAAAATTAATGGTAACTAAGAAAAAATTTTAACTACGTAATTTTTATACATATCCTTCGGAAGAGCAACATAATAAATTTCCTCATCTCAAAATGCAAGGCAATTAACATCATGATCACCCATCTATCATATTAACTATAATTTATTTTTCATTAATATCCAATAATCGTAAATACATACATTTGATATATGCTTGACAAAACATTCATCATCTAAACAAGGTAGACAACTTAATCTAATACAGCAAGGTAATAAATTCATCATCTACAAATTGCTAGGTAAATAAAAAACAAACTAAATGTAGACCTTGCATCTAAACCTTAATTAAGCTAGGAATAAACCATTAATGGCAATTTTAAAGTACAAATGAAGAGAGAAACATATTTTACACACCTTGGAACAATTCTAGGAAGTAGAAGTACAAGATCTTGTCCAAACAAAATCTGAAATGAAAAAGCTAACTTTTCTTCTCAAGGCGTGAGAGGAGGAAGATGACCCGGCAACGATGGCGGCGGTGGCTTTATATAGAAAACATTATTTCGGTGGTTTTAAATTAAAACCGCCACAGATAATATATTAGTGGCGGTTGTAAAACCAAACCGCCACAGATAATTTATTATCTGTGACGGTTCCATCTACCAACCGCCACAAATAGTCACAGCGTTATCAGTGGCGGTTTCAAATATAAACCGTCACAGATAATGTATTATCAGTGGCGGTTTTTGGATGAAACCGCCACAAATGGTCCTCCCGCCAATTTCCACAAAGAACCGCCACTGATACATGTATTTGTGACGGTTTGAAATGAACCGTCACAAATAGGGCGTCACCTATGTGCTGTTTTGTAGTAGTGTGTGTCGCCGCCCGCGTCATTCAGCTCCGGAGATCACGCCGGCCACAGGAGATTGGTTTCCATACTGAGGAGATAATATACCGATTTGTTAGGCTATCATATTTGGCATGTAACTAATCAGTATCTTGTATCATTCTATTCAACCAACTAAACATCTTTCTTATACCATCTCATCCATGATCATCTCATCCATGTGTATCATCCTATCACATTCATCCTCGTACACCCAACTAAAGGCACCCTATATTTACCAATGCTTTGCAATACACAATCGCCAAGCGCGTACTTTCCAATCGCCTTCAGATTGTCTTTGGTCAACCGATCGAGAGGCGAGAAGCCGAGAAAAGATTTTGCCAAAGCTGTGAATTAAGCTGCTAGGTCGGAAATCCTTCACTTCTTCGGCTGAGTGTCCCTCTTCGGAAGGAACGTTACGAAGGCGTTGTTGACCAAAGTGGAAGCCATTGCTTTGCAGGTTGTATAATGCCTTGATGGCTTGATCGCACTCATGACATGATTCGTTGATAACCGGCCATGCCGTTTTGTGGAAGAGGCCAGTGGACCCGTCCGGATCGAGGGCTTTGTCTTTTACGGTGCACTAAATTTAATATAGACTAGATGTACTATTTATGGTTTATCGGATAGTAAAGTAGTAGAAATAGCATTAACAAATTGATAGCTAGATGTACTACCTACTATATACTACTAATATAATGCATTGTAAAATTTCTCTTCAAATGAAGTGGATAGGAGCTAGAGCTTGACCCGAATTGTCTTGCCAGAACCAAGTTAGGGCATCATCTCCCAACAAGATTGTTGGGGATACTTGAAACCATACTTGCTAGAAACGTGTTTCATTCAATTTACAGGATGGGATTCGGGTTAACAGTTCATCACTTTTTCTTCAATTTTCACTGCGAACATGAACCCTGAACCTAAACCAGTTCAGATTCAATGAATTCGGTTCGCAATTCATAGGAATTTACAGTGAATCTGACAACTAAGCTTGAAATTAAACTTCGCGGAAACCGTGGGCCCGTGTGCCATTCTTAAAGCCGGCGACGATCTAGAGTTGTCAGTCTTCTGCAGCCACACCCTCCTATTTCTCAACGCATAAGCTTCAGAGTTCAGACCAGGCATCCCCAAACCGCCATGTTCCAACGGCGTGGAATGTTGTCGTGGACATCGATCCACGGCAAGGCCAAGAGGATATATACAGTGATCTGGAAGTCGACTCCCTCGCTTTCATATTGATATACTGCCAAATCGGCCTATACAATGCCTTTTTCTTATGTGCAATCAGGTTCCATGGGCATAGGGCGATTTCGAAGGCTCCAGGATCCGGCGCCTCTGAGATATATACTCTCTCTCTGGTTATAGATAGTTGCTGTTTTAAAGATAGGTACATGGTCAAAATTTTAAAACTTTGACTATAAATATAGTTTTAAATTGGATACATAAAAACTATAGGTGTACATTTGTGTCAAAAAATGCTTTTATAATATTATAATTTTACTATGTTTTATAAATATATTATAATACAAATTAGTGGCCAATGTTGTGTTTTGGAGACCGTATCAATATCCAAAACGAAAACTATTTGTGACCGGAGGGAGTAAGTTCTTCTGTTGGTTGGCAATTCATAAGAGGTGTTGGACGGCTAACAGACTTTGTAGAAGAGGCCTGACCAACCACGTCGTGGTGGTTGCTGGAAAGTTGTATAGATATTAAAACATGAATAAATGGTAGATGGTGATTATTTACTGTTTCATTTATTGTAAGATTTGTACAAATTATATTAGGAAAGATGATATATAGAAGCAATACTCTTATTCTGGTCCATAGGACCGCTTGGGAAAAAAAGGGAATGCGGGTGTTCCGATCCGAAGTCACCGATCTGGGAGTTGTAAGCAAGATCATGGATGAGATTTCTGTTTGGGGCCAAGTAGGAGCGTCGGTGTTGCCAGTGGTGGAGCCGAAGAAAATTTTGTGCGAAGGTGAGCCTAATTATGACCTGAGAAACGTCTCATTTTAACTCCGACAATAGCAAGACTCAACTAGATTTATCAATGGTGGTTCATTGGTGAGTCCATGCAAACGCCACATACGAGCATTTTTGGCTTGTTTCTTTTTTGTTGTTGTTGTTTTCTTCGAATCTCGTTGTAATTAACTAACTTTGTATACAATGTTTTTTATTCTCGCTTTGCTTAATACGAAGACACGCCAAGCTTTTGCGTGTTCAGTAAAAAATGTTCCTTTTCCTTTCACAAGAGCTTCTTGCTAATTAATTTTCCAAAGGCATGCAAAATCAGCATCACGGACTTCCGGTGAAAGCACACCGTATTACACGTTCTGCTCCGATGATCCTCGTTGACCTCGATGCTGCCACCATCAAGCACTGAAACTGGAATTAATTAACCCGTTCGATCACCAACAATAAACCGCAGCCGGTGAAGGAATATATCTTGACATGCATTTGATCACCGAATCACGCCTCCTCCGATCGTCCAGATGCCCATGGCAAATCCAAATCCTAATCCGGAACCCGCGATTAATTGCTGCGCCACGCACGCGTAACGTAGATCGACAGAGACGTCCATTTGCAGAATATGCAGTGTGTCGATCGAGCTGGCTCTATCGATCCCTGCACCCACCTTCGCCAGTGTTTCGCTGTGTCCGAGTGGTTGCTGTGTGACATCCATTTTTGCTAATTGAAAATGGATAATATATAGCAGGTCGATCGTATATATATATCCCCTAATTAAAGTTCGCAAGTTTCCGGCTCAGTGAGCCTGTCCATGTCCATGTGCCACCCTTGCCTAATTTGCAAAAAAAACCTCACGTTTCTTCAAATTACGGATAGGTCCCTGTAAATTACGAATAGGTCCTTCGCGATTTTTTGTGAGGGGAAGATTTTCTTTTCTAAATCGCGTTTGGGTCCCTCGTGCGCCATTTTACGGAAAAAACCTCCCGTTAAATTCAAATTGCGAGTAAACCCTTTTCTAATTTTTCATGATAGCGGATAGGTCCAAAAACGTAACATTTAGGTCCTTACTCTTTACGACTAGGTCCTTTCTCCGTTTTTCTCTGTTCTTTCCGGAAAAAATATTTTCGTGCCCCGTTTTCCCTCGTTTTTCCCGGAAAAAATGTTTTCGTGGTCCGTTTTTACTCGTTTTCCAAAAAAAAACGTGGTCCGTTTTTTCTCCGAGAAAAACACACATTTGTTTTTCGTTCACGCGCGTGACGTGCGCCGTGTTTAGTCCTTTCTCCGTTTTTTGCGAAAAAAATGTTTTCGTGGTCCGTTTTTCCTCGCTTTTCCAAAAAAAAATTTTTGCGGTCTGTTTTTTCTCTGAGAAAAACACAAATTTGTTTTTCGTTCACGCGCGCGGCAAAATTTGTTTCCGTGATCCGTTTTTCTCCGTCTCACGATATGTCTTTTCATGTCTTTCCAGTTAAATCATATTAACTACGGACGCGGCGTGCCGCCGCGCTTCCTTATCTAGTATATCCTAATTATATCAGGCGTTGCTCTTCTTTGGTTGCTGATCTTGTAGAGAGATAGCAGGTAGCGCGCGTAGGCGATGTGATTATCTTCATGCATGCATGCGTGGAGCCACTTGCTTTTACAGGTTGGATGCTGGCTAGCTTTTTTTTAGATAAAGGATTGAATATCCGGTCTCTGCCAAAGCATACGACCAAGTTCATACAAAATTCGATGACAAATATCTATAATGTAAAATGAGCAGAACAAGATCCGGAATTTAAAAGCCTAATCTATAATTGCTTCTCCATTCATGTTTGGCGAAAAGTTGCAATGTCACAATCTCCAACGCTGTGCTTGCCTGTCGGATCTTCTCCCTGTTATGCTCATGCTGCAATAGTGCCCAAAACCGCAACCAATATGTTCCTCTGAAGATAACCTGCATAAAAGTAGTATGTTTTTTTTCTCAAATACAATATCATTGCGTGTACACCAAATAGCCCATAACATGGCCACACCCCCAACAAGAATTAATTTTCGAACATCCTTCTCAATGCCTGTTAACCAATGACCAAGCATATTGGAAATGGACTTTGGCGGTGATAAACCAGTAGCTATGTGTACAACTCGCCAGATGGCTTTTGAGTGATGGCAATCAAAAATAAATGCTTTATTGTTTCATTACAATTCTGAAACAACATTTCTGATCGCCATACCAATTCCTTTTAGCTAGATTATCCTTCGTTAAAATGACTCCACGTTGTAAGTACCAAAGAAAAATTTTAATTTTCAAAGGGACTTTCAACTTCCAAATAAATTTACAATTGTAAGGAGTGTTGATATTCATACAATAACTGTACATAGATCTGACAGAGAACTGTCCATGTTTATGTAAATCCCAGTTAAAAACATCCCTTCCCCCGGTAAGCTGATGATTAGCCAATTTTGCTAATAAGTTGTGCCATGCAATCAATTTGTTCCCTCTTAATATTCTGCGGAAACTAAGACTAGGTGGCATCTGAGTCATAACCTTCGCCACAACAATATGAGGGTAATGAGCAATATTATACAAACTTGGAAATTGAGCCCTTAGAGGCGTTGAATCTATCCAAGTGTCTTCCCAAAACCTAGTTTGTGAACCATCTCCTATCCGAAAGGATCCACATCCTAGAAATTCATCTTTAATTTTTAAAAGACCTTTCCAAAATTGTGAATCGCCCGGTTTGACCTGCACTTGAGACAGGCATTTGGAACTTAAATACTTATTTGTAAGTAAATTCTGCCAGATCCCATCCTCATTCAACAATTTAAATAACCATTTGCTTAGAAGACATTTATTTTTAATCTGTAAATCGACAATTCCCAAACCTCCTTGGTCTTTAGGACGACACAACATTTCCCACTTAGCAAGGCGATATTTTCTCTTATGAGTATTACCTTGCCAAAAGAACCTCGAGCGATAAACATTCAGCCTATTAAGAACACCTTTGGGAATTTCAAAAACAGACATCATAAACATTGGTAAACTACTGAGTACAGAATTTAGAAGAACAAGCCTCCCCCCATAGGAAAGATGTTTAGCCTTCCAAGTACTCAGTTTTCTTTTAAAACGATCCTCAATCACTCCCCAATCGGCATTACAGAGCTTATGATAATGCATCGAATTCCTAAATACCTAAATGGGTATGATCCTATCGACACCCAAATAAATCAAGTATAAACTTGCTCATGGTGACGAGCTTGACCAAAGCGTAAAATCTCACTTTTATGAAAGTTAATCTTTAGCCCGATAATTGTTCAAACACACAAAGCAAAAGCTTCATATTTTTAGCTTGCTCAATATCATGATCCATAAAATGATAGTATCATCGGCATATTGAAGGATCGATAAACCATCGTCAATAATATGAGGAATAACTCCTCGAATCGACCATCCTCTTTAAGCTCGCTTAATCAAAATGGCTAACATATGCGCCACAATATTGAAAAGAATTGGAGACATGGGATCACCCTGACTGAGCCCTTTTTTAGTTTGGAAATAATGTCCAACATCATCATTAACTTTTATGCCCACACTACCGCCAGTAACAAATTGTTTGATCCAGGAACACCATTGGTGACTGAATCCCTTCATGCGAAGCGTTTGTTGAAGAAAAGTCCATTTAACCTTATCATAAGCCTTTTCGAAATCTAGTTTCAATAACACTCCATTAAGCTTCTTAGAGTGCATTTCATGGATGGTTTCATGTAATATCACTACACCTTCCATAATATTACGGCCCGGCATAAAAGCAGTTTGGGAAGGTCGAACAACTTTGTTGGCTACCCTCATAATTCTATTTGTAGCCACTTTTGTGAATATTTTAAAGCTTACATTGAGCAAACAGATCGGCCTGTATTGTTGTATTTTTGTTACCTCTTTAACTTTTGGAAGAAGAGTAATTATTCCAAAGTTGAGGCTAAACAGAGGCAACTTTCCATGATAGAAATCAGTAAACAATGCCATCAGATCACCTTTAATAATTTCCCAAAAAACCTGATAAAACTCAGCTGGAAATCCATCCGGACCAGGTGCTTTATTATGTTCCATTTGGAAAACCGCCTCTCTAACCTCGTTTTCAGTAAATTGTTCAATGAGAATGGCATTTTCCTCATTGGAAACCTGAGGCAAATCATGAATATGATTCTCCACCAGACTAAAATTATTTTCTTCTGGTGGTCCAAACAGGCCCTTATAATAATTAGTAACATGCGCTTTTAATTCGGCATCACCTACTATTATGCCAGCATCATGCTCTAATTGAAAAATACGCTGCTTTCTGTGCTTTCCATTAGCAATCAAATGGAAATATTGCGTGTTATTATCACCCTCTAAGAGATCTTTTGTTTTAGCTCTCTCATACCATTTAATTTCCTCTTCCCTCGTGATTCACCACTCGATCCTTAAGGTAATTCTTCAAATTCAGTTCATGTTACGAGAGAATGCTATGTTACGCCTTCCTATCTAGGTCATCAATTATGGAAATCATTTTTCCTTTCTCCTTCTTATTATGTCCAGCTGTGTGTTTGGCCCATCCTCTTAAAAATTGTCTAAGGGTTCTTATTTTATTCTGCCATACTTCCATAGCAGTCATCCCCCTTGTCTCAATCTGCCATTTTTCAGCTACCATATCATAAAAACCATCACGAATCAACCACCCACGTTCAAATTTGAACAATGATTGATTATTATAACAAGACGAGACCCCAGTATTCAAAATCAATGGTGTATGATCGGAAATACTCCTATCTCGAGCCTCCACAGTGGTAAGAGGGAATTTTTTTTCCCATTCAGTACATACCAAGACTCTATCTAACTTCTCAAAAGTTGGATTATCTCCACTACTCGCCCAAGTATAATGTCTCCCAGTCAAATTAATCTCTCTAAGATCTAACGATTGAATAACCATATTGAAAAGATTTGGCCATTTAAAATCAAAGGAATTCTTGTTCTTTTCATCCGGATTTCGCATAATATTGAAATCCCCACCAATAATATCTGTAGTTGTTCTTTGCTACAAATATGAGCTATTTCAGGTTAGAAAAATGTCTTTATATTCTTGTTGCAGCAGTCCATATCTGCTATGAGAACCCACTTGAAACCATCATTTTTATTACGAAGAGTAAACTTAATATAAAATTCCCTTCATCAATGGCACCGGGTCATACACCGTTAGATCCGCCCCGAGAGCATACCCCAGATCGACCATGAGGCGACATGCAATGCCAAATAAATTCTTTGCCACCACATAATTTTTTTAAAGTCCTATCCGAGAAATGATCTCGACCAGTCTCGATAAGAGCAATAAAATCAAGTTGCTCATTTTTTACCATGTCCTCTACATACCTATATTTAGCCAAGTCTCCAAGACCTCTGCTATTCCAGAAAACTCCTTTCATTGGAAACTCAGCTTAGATAATATTTTTGGTTTTCTACTACTCAATCCCTCTCTATGTATATTGCGGGATTTGAATTTTTTACGTCACGGTGTAGCAATAAGTTCGCTACAAATATGATCCATACCCTCCTCAAACACATTCTGTTCATATCGAATGTGCTTAAGGTGTGTGTCAATCAAATCCTCTTCCTCCTCATCCAGATCAATTTTAGGTGAGCAAGTTTTAGAGGTGACACTTTTGTTTTTATCCAAGACCCTAGTTCGGTCTAATTCTATATTTTTAATCAAAGCAATAGAAGAAGCAATAGTACTACTGTCTCTACCCAATGAAACGCCCAACTTAGCCAATCGAAAAGAAATTTCAGAATTTGAAATAGATGGTAAAGTTGGGCAATTACCTGACGCTAATGAATTCTTTTTTTCCATCAGATTCATCGCCTTCGCCATTATATTAGTGTCCCCCATATCAGCAATCCTCATGCTTGTTCTACCCTTCACCATGCATTGCCCAGTGACAGGAGATAGCTCAACATCTTCCCAACCGTTAATAGATTCCAGCAACCGCAGAGAATTCACCATATCCAGGTTGGAAAGATTAGCCCTGATGCTGTTCTTCTTGCATAATGCTTGCAGCATGCGTCGAGGTAAATTTCGGAGCTTGAAACCCATTCGGTCATCCTCCAACAGTTCAGCATTGTCTTCCTGACGCTGCTCTTCAATGTCGTCCTGACACTGCTCATGTTCACCTGGAACCAGCATCAACTTGCTTTCAGTGCCTTCCTGACCCATTCCCTCCATATCGGCATGAAATATTTGAAGCCCCACTGAACCTGAAACATGTTCACTGGAGGCCCCCAACACATTTGCAGAGACACAGAACTTCTACTCCCATGACTCAAAATCGAACCAGGCCCAGTTGACAATTGTTCCGGCAACTCAGCTTGAGAGAAAATGCTTTGCTGCACTTCATGAACTGGCCACTCCTTAGTCCCAAATAACTCCCTGTTCTCAGGATTATTTCCTGGCGATAACTCCCTAGTATTGACTGACATACCAGTCAAGCTGCCCGAGCCAAGAGAAATCACAATATCTTCCAACTGACAACCACAGCGTACGTGGAAAATGGGATGAACTGCTGTATGTGCTCTCGTGTTTATCTCAATGGCGCACATTGGGTGTATAGGAATCGAATGTACAGGATGAGATCTCCTGGAAATGGATGTAGCATGGGGAATACTTCGTAGGAACAGCTTACAGGGCACAGTTTATTGGTGCCACGTCGGATCTAAACTGCACGATGATTTGGCGTGCCGACGCCGAAGCAAAATGTAGATTCTTCACCTGGTTATTCTTACAAGACAGGATTCTCACAGCTGACAGACTAGCTCTTAGAGGATGGCCGCATAGCAATCTTTGCGCAATGTGTGGACTAGAGGCAGAGTCATCCAGGCACCTCATCCTGTTATGTCCATTTGCAAAGCAGGTTTGGAGAAAGGTTATGCTGTACATGAACATTAGCTTCATTGCCATCCAACCTGCTTTGGTTCAACCTGACACTGCTGCTTGGTGGCGATTGGTCCGTTCCACCATGCAGCGGCGATATAATAGCAGGCAGATGGCACCTTCATGTATGTTGCTGGAACCTCTGGAAGGAAAGGAACAGTAGGATTTTCAACAACCAATACAGAACTATTGATTCCGTTGTTAGCGCCGTGATGAACGACATCCGCAGTCGAGAGATGGCAACGCACTCTACAAATCCGTAGTCCCGATGGGGGGTGTTTCCTATCCCGTCATAGGCTCTTGAGCTTGGAATTGAAACTCAAAAGTTGTTTGATGATTCGGGATTGGCAAAAGTTCCGTTGAGGTCTTCTGCTAATTCCGCTTAAATGGTTTTAGACTGTAATATGCAAACTCTCTGCTGTACCTTTTTTCTATCTTCTTTAATGCAAGGCAGAGCTCCTGCCATTTCCTTTCAAAAGGAATCGAATGTGCTACGACAACGGAAATGGAGAGTGGTCGATCATGAAAGCTCTAGGAAGTGGAAACACTTCGGATCATCTCTGACAGATGCCAATCCTCAAAGTGAAACAACTGCTTGTATTCTTCAGTTTGTGCAACTTTGCTTTTATAAACCCCCATTAAAATTTGCGGATAAATCCGGCGAGGAAGATTGAAGATGTCGAGAAGTTAACTTTGCCGTCGTAGACCAGTACAGGAGTTGATACAGGTGAGCTAGCCATGATGATATCGAAGGTATTATCTTGCGATGAAGATTGAACCAAGTTTCCTGCATTCCTTGTGGATAAACACTAGTTACATGTTGTGGATGGCGATTTACTGATCCAGAAGTGGCATTGCATCCTGTGACTGTGTGCGACTTTGTTCTGTGCTATTGAGTAGAGGTGGGGCATCGGGCCCGGTTTTTTTGTCAGCCCGAGGCACGATAGACATAGCCTGACACGAAGCAAAATGGATGTCTGCACGGTACGGTTTCCTAGGCCATGTTGGTTGTGGGAACCGAGCACGGTAAGCAGCACGCCTCCGCACGGCACGTGGCAGGCACGACGGCATGAGCCCGACATGGAGCATGTCCGACACGGCGAACCTGTCATGGACCCATAGCAGGGAGATGGGGGAGAGGAGGAGGCAGAGGGGGAGAAGTTACCTGCATCCATGCTGTGCCACGCTGTGACGCACCTGCGCCCGTGCTGAGCCCTGTGTCATGGCCGACGCTCGCCCTCACTTGTGCTTGACACATTCCCTCGCCTATGCCAACGTGTGCTTGCCCATGGCCACCCGTGCACGCCAAAGCCTACGCCCATGCTGACATCCAACACTGGAGGGGGAAGGGGAGGCAGAGGAGGCGAGATGGGCTAGGGGGAGGGGAATGTGGGGAGGCGGTGCGGGTGGGCGGGGATGGTGGTGGTGGCCAGGATGGGGAGACCAGGCGAGCACGAGGGGAGGCCAGGGGTGAGGGGGAGGTCGGGGCAAGGGAGGGGGAGGTCAGGCGGAGGATGAGGGAGAGGCCAAGGCGAGGGAGACAGAGGAGGAGCCTAGGAAGGGGATGTCTGGGCGGAGGGCGAGAGAGAGAGGGTGGGGTGAGGGGGTGGCGAGGGAGGCAGAGTGGGAGAGGGCCAGAAGCCGAGTGAAGGAGGCGAAAAGGTAGGGCCTGGAAGGAAGAAAAGAAAAGAAACAAGAGAAAGAAAAGGAAAAAAGGAAGAAAAGAAGAAAAAGGAAAGGAAAGGAGAGAAAAGAGAGGAAAAAGGAAAGAAAAGAGAGAAGAAAAAGGAAATGAGAGAGACTAATCGGGTGGAAGAGAGGGTGAGCGAGTGATCGGACGAGAAAACGAGTGAGAGAGACTGAGAGATTGAGAGAGAGATTGATTAGGCGAGAGAGACTGATCGGACTAGAGAGAGCACGAGAGAGATTGAGGGAGAGACTGATAGGGCTAGAGAGACAGTATGAGAGAGATTGAGAGAGCGAGACTAATCGGGCGAGAGTGACTGATTGGGCAATAGAGAGAGAGAGCGAACAAGAGAGATTGAGAAAGAGAGACTAATCAGGCGAGAGAGAATGAGAGATTGAGAGATTGAGAGATAGCGACTAGGGGAGAGAGAGGGAGCAAACGGTCAAGAATAAATAAATTTAACTCTTTTTCACTTATATTTTTGTGCAATGCCTTAGTTTTGTGCGTCTTTGACTTTTTTCTCTCATTGCAATAGTGCAAATGGACTGAATCTGAACCGACACGACACGAAGTAGACACGAAGCGCAAATGGGTCATGCCTGGGCTCGCCGAAGGCGAGCCGGCCGGCCAGCATTGTACAGCATGGCACGGTGTTCACGATAGGCCGTCGTGCCTAATACGGTTTAGACACGAAGCACTATGACCCTGTGCCGAACCGGTCCGGCCTAATACGATGCCCACCTCTACTCTTGAGAAAAGCAGAAAGCTCCCGATGTCCTGGCCGTCCTTCCTGTCTCCGAAATGATCGGTCCAAGAATCAAATCCAGCATCCACTTAGCAGAAGACGGGCGGCTGGAGGAAAATTTCCCTCCACCTCCATCGCATTCACCACCTAATTAAAAACTCTGAAAGTGCAGTGTGTCGACAACGCACACACGCTCTGTTTTGTTCCAGATTTTGGCTCGTTTATTCCATTCGCCGACACCCTGTTCTGGGGTTTATCTAAGCACCGAATGGCGATTGGGGAGGGGTTGGTTCCATTTCTGTCAAGTGATCGTCGCCCTTTTGTGTGCACCTCTTTTGCTTTTGACCAAAGCTTATGGCCTGCCTATGCAATAATGCAGCCGGTTGTTAGTGAGTGCATGTTTGGTTCAGTGTACTGCTTTACACCTTCAGCAAGAATAGATGCTCTTTAGCCTCTTAGGTGAAGGATGGGCAAGCTCCAAACCAGATGCAACATTAGATTAGGTTTGTCATGCAGTGTGTGGTATCAGAAGTGCAAAGAGAAGTTTAAAATTTGCTATTTAGTAAAGGATGATTGCTTTCTAATAATGCAACTGTTTTTTCTCTCGTTTTTGAGAACTTATAGTGTCAAAGAAATTAAGAGCTACCGGTTTCAAAAGAAGAAGAATTCAGGTGGAAATAACTACTTTCATATGCCAAATATGTTGTAGAACTCGAAGGCACTTTGTCATGTGTGCAGTTCTTCTCAGGTCTGACAGTTTTTGCAACCACAACCGGATTCCATACTCTGGAGATTCGATTTGACGTGAGTTTGAAGATTTTCAAAGACTCACGGCTTGAAAAAGAAATTTTTGGGTGTTTAGTGGCAAGGCCTAATGATAGTTTGATCGTCCTCAAAAAAAAAAAAGAAAGAAAATTAATAATTTGATCTATGCTCTGATTTCCCCCAATGCACTGTTGCCTCTTCTTCATGAATCGGCCTGGTATTTTACGAAATGTTTTTCATGCTTTCAACATTTTAGGGCAAGATTAGTGCAAATGGCATTTTTATGCCCCCCACTTTACGACAAAAAACTTATTACTTCTATACACCATCATCCTAATATAAGTCATATAAATCTCGAAGCAAACGAAGTAGTAATTTTTGCAACTTTCAAATAGTAATACATAGAAACACGGCCCAAAAATTATACATCCCATTAAAAAAAAGAGAGAGAAGCTATCATATGAACTACTGGACCTTATAGTAATGGGCCTCTCATCTCTACTATTCTAATTACCACTTGGTGGTAGCGGCCTATTTTTCCCCACCCCTTAATCTCCAATGATAGCCGGTCATTATAGCTAATTATTTTTTCCTGATTTACAACCAGCCATATCTCTTCTGATTAGTGCTGGTAATTAATAGTTGGCCAATAATTCCTTTTGTATTCTATATATGCTGTACAGTTTTCACAGACTAGCTAATGACGAGCTTGTCTTTGTAATCTTGCATCCTATTGTTTGAGACTGTACATCATGCCCTTCATTGAGCTACTCGGTCTCTCCATGAAAAATGCTTGGCCAGAAAACCTCATGCAAGTTCAAACTTCTTTCGTAGGCACCAAAACTATCACTGGCGTTCATCTAGCACCGAATCATTTCCTCTGAAAACATCAGCATTGGCATCATTTTGTTTACCAAAAGAATCACTTAAGACGAGCTCCTCAATTGTCGTCGAGATACTAGACAATGAGGCGTCATCGGATCCAAACGAGAAGCTCCTCTTCACCTCCGATGTCCTCGACACGCCACTGCCAAACACAATCTTAGCGGCACTAGAGGAACTCCATGGGCTCACCAATGACGAATCCTCCTCGACGCCACGTCCCCGCCGAAGACGAAGGCTGCGGGAGTCGATCTCGCCGACCCGCTTTTGCAGATTTCGATCGCGAACTAGAGTAGCCACGTTGTGCTAACGCGAAGCTTCGAAACTCCGTCGGCGCCGTCGATAGAAGGCAGCGGGGTGGTCCGATCGGAAGCGGTACTGCTGGCGCCATGACTTGCATGTGACTTGAGGCCTAGAAATTTGAGGGCATGGCGAGGATGGTGGGGAATGGGGGCGAGGCGACAGCGGATCGGCGCGGGATCGGCGGCGGCAGGTGAGCCATAAGCGAAGAGAGAGAAGGAAATGGACGATCTGTATAGGTACAGTTGCTATCTTAAAACAGAAAAAGATTAGTAATATATATTGCTACGTACAATATATTTGGTTTTAATTCATACCTGAGGAGAAACTATAAAAACTTTTGTAGTCGGAAGAAATATATGTTTGATCTTGTAGTACAATTTTATTTTATTACTTGACCTTTATGTTTTATTACTAATTTTTTTTTTTTGGTAACGCACGGGCATTGAACTAGTATATATACATTATTGGATAAAGATACAATACGTGGGGTATATCTTCGTTTTCCTCCCTGCGTTTTTTTTTCCCGATCATATCCTCCACCACCGACTCGTCGCCGCCGTCTCCTCCTCCTCCGCTGCCTCCTCATCGTTCCACCGCTGCCGGAAGGCGCGCGGTGTCTGCTTCCCCGCCTGGTGGCGCCACCTGTGGCCGAGGCCGATCTCGCGCGCGGCGTGCACCGTCGCTGTTCGACGGAATGCCCCGCCGAGAGGTATCTGCTTCACCTCGCAACTTTTTGCACATTGCGTTCTTGTATCATTGTACTTTGTGCCAAGCGTAAGGGATTTAAGATGTAGCTTTTGATGATTCGCTTCAATGAGGCAGGTGGCTCTGGTTGTAGATTTTTAGTAGATGTCTTCGAGTGCGTCTTGTGTTGTTGCCTATTGTGACAATTTGGTAAGTCCTATACGCACATTTAAGTAGGTAAGGAGAGAATTCGGGGGGTGGTAGAAGAAATTGTACCTGACAAAGTAATGGTGGATGCGATGGTAGTAACTTGTGAGATATGAGGGGCAATCCGAGAGATTTCAGTTTTTGACACCCTTTAAAATTTGTGTTTTGGTATCTGGCTCATAGTCATACACTCAGATGGACCCACATGTCATACACACAGCCGAAGAGACACACGAATTGAGTGTCATTTTCTGAAATTCCTGGAGGCAATCCTCTAGACACTGTTGTTCTAGTTATCAAGGCAGAGTACTTCACGAGTAGGTCTTATTACGAGTTACTAGAAGTTTATCTTTGTGAATATGTGCTCTGATGAACTGATGGTAACATCTTGCGATGAACTCCGTTGTTCAGGGTAGTCAAGTCATGATGCTTCGAACCATGTTTGCATGCCTCCAACTGAATGCACCTACAACAGCGGGCATGTGTGTATTGGGGTTGGTTTAGTTGGTGCATTGGTGTTTTGCAAATTGATTAGTAGGTGTTGGTAGGGGCCTAAGAGATTCTTTTTAGGTTCTTTTTTGAGTACGTAATATTTTGTTCTGTTGCCATTTAAGTATTTCTGTGCTCCTGGTCTTCAGGTTTAGTGCCTGTATGTTTTAGAGACTGTCACAGTGTTGAAGGAAGAGGAAAGCTTCATTCGCTAACTAGGTAACAGTTACTTAAATTTGTTATGGCGTTTAGCTTTTCTTTGAATGTTGTTGTGCTGGTATTGCTGATGGTGGTGATGTGTGTCTCCGTATTTGCATGGATGGGTTTCTATGTGTGTTTATGGTACATGCTGTTGTCTAGCAGCATTCTAAGGAAGGTGTCAACGGGAGATAATACTGGGCTAGGAGAGTTCCTTGAATCATTTTTTGGGAAGAAGTCAATATAGCATCCCGAACTTTGGTTGAAGGTCCATCCAGCACCTTAAACCATGAAACTAGACATTTGACCTCACAAACTTTGCAATCCGATTCAAATAACACCATAACCCAATTTCCCATAGTGGTATTGCCCGTGTGACGCAATGAGTGAGTGGTTTTGCCATGTAGGATGACACATGCAAATTAGGTCAACGACAGGCAATGCCCACATGTGCTCCTCCCCCGTCGAGCTCCCAATCATGCTTCCATAGCTATCGGCCTCTGTTGCTCCCTCACTCTCTATTTCGATTTGGAAGAGAAGCCCCTTTGAACCCCACCTTTCATTGACCTAAACTTGCCTATCGTGTTATCCTACATTACAAAACTACCCACTCGTCACGCTACGCAAACAATAAAACTATGCAAAACTGGGTTAGGGTGTTATTTGTGTTAGGAATAGTACTTGTATTCAATATGAGACCAATAGGCCAGAATATATACAGTATATGAGGGTACAAAAGGAAAGCCTACACAAGGTAATATCTATATAAGGCAATATATTCCTTAACACCCCTCTCTCAAAGGCAAGGCGTATGTAATAGTATTGCATTTAGAATCGGAAGAGTTGACACTAAAATAGGGAAAATCCAAAATCTTAGTCTTCAATTTGTTGTCATAGCATCCAGCTCTTGGAAAATGTGTCAAAAATAAAATAATCTCACACCCAAGTCGCGCGACAGCCCATAAAGCACAAAGTGCAGGGGTTGAGAAAACAGTAGCAAATTTAACCGCAATAGCATGACAAAGAAGATGATGATGCCGACACAAATAGAGAGAGCTGTAAAAGCAAGCCGAAGAGAGATGGATAGAAGCATGGCAGTGTAGATTGAAGTTCGAGATGGCGGTGGCGCAATGCATTAGAAGTGTGGCAGAGGCGTGGTGCAGAAGAAATGCAGCGGCCTTATAAAAGACTTCTACGGTCTTCAGAGGCTCAAAGAGAAAAAGAGCAGCTGCTGCCATGCAAAAGAAATTTATAGACTCGCACAACTTAGACGAACTCAAAGATAGACGCTAAGGACTTGGATGGACGCAACAGAAGCTACAAACCCGAGAAAGAAAATACTCAAAGGATAACTAGGAATACTAGCAACAGCAACAGCCAGACACGAAGTAGAACTCTAGATCAAAACTCAACGGCGATGCTCGACGCAAAGAAAGTCATGTGGGTGTTGAACCAAAGCTTAGGGAGTGAGATGAACTCCAAACTGCTAGCGGCAACCAGCGGCAAAAGCTCGTAAATATCAGCAACCAAAAAGCTGAAGAAGCCAAAGCTGTAGAAAATGACGGAGCCGAAGAGCCAAAGCCGAAATCCAAAGTTGAGCCAAGAGTTAGAAACCAGAGAGCCAATCAGAAGAGTCGGAGCCGAGTCGAAGAGCCGACCAGAAGAGCGAAGCCAAGCCAATTCGAACGGAGCCAAGATCAAGCCAAAGAACCAAAGCGGAAGAGCCGGAAGCCGAGCCAAAAAATGAGCAAGCCAACTTGGAATTGAGAGACGGTTAGAGGAGCCAGAGTTAATCCGACAAAGGAACCGAAGCCAAGCCAACGGAATGAGCCAGAGCCGAGAGCCAGAGTCGAAAAAGCAAGTCTAAAATAGAGCCAAAATGAGCCGAGCCAAACCAGTAAATTGGAGCTGAAACTGGATTAAATCTGGTTTTGGAATCCAATTGAAATCCGATCGGGTTCCTTTCGATTGAAATCAATTGAAAGTGAGTCAGAGGCTTCCTCTCCTTAGGGTGGCGGTAAAGCTGACGACCCGAGGCATGGAGGCGTAGCGAGGTTCTTGAAATTGAGAGAAGCTGTGACGACGGCGAGCACGGTGAGCTTGAGCTTGTAGTAGACGTCGGCAGCGCCCTCAGCGCGAAGCTAAGCATCTTGCATCACGGGCAGGTAGGAGTATTCACGTCAAATGGCCAGCAGAGCGAACAACGGGCGGTGGAGCTGCATCATTGGCAGGCAGCCAGAGGCAGCAAAGGTGGTCGTTCAAGAGGAGTCGCTGGCAAGGAGGTGGCGAGGAGCGAAAGTGGCGTCGTGGGTGGGCTAGAGCGAAGCCGACGATGGCCAGGGCCAGCGCCCACTCCAGCTACGCGTGGATGATGAAGCTCCAGGCACCTGTATCCAGTGAAGATGACCATGGCTTAGCCATGGTTGGCTTGGATCGGAGGAGGGCTGCATGAGATCTGGTGCGGGGACACGTGAGAAGGTTGGATCCAGATAAGGACAACGATGAGCGCACGATTTGGCCGTGATCGAGGTGGCCACCCCCCGGGAGTGGAGATCATTCCTCCAGGGGGCAGCGGCAGCGGAAGGACGGAGAGGCGGCCGACGGGAAGAGCCAGCCAACAAGGATGGTTGGACGATGCAAGTGCAACGCCTATAAAACTCAAACCCAAACCTTGCTTTAATAACATGTTAGGAATATGACTTGTATTCAATATGACACCAATATACCAGAATATATAAAGTACATGAGGGTATAAAAGGAAAGCCTATACAAGGCAATATATCAAAAGGAAAGCCTATACAGGGCAATATCTATATAAGGCAACATATTCCTTAACAATTTGAACTGGATTGCAAAATTTGGGGGGTCAAATGTTTGGTTTCATAGTTCGGGGCGCCGGACGGACTTTCGAGCAAAGTTTGGGGTGTAATATGGACCTTTCCTTTTTTAAAAGTTGTGGCATTGCTACTTTCAATTTTTGTGGATGATATTACAGCCCTTGATGAAATGATTTTAGGGAGGCGAGGATTTGATAATGGGTTTGTTCCATTATTGCCATTGTTGCACCCAAAAGAATACCATGTGTTAAGCGAAATGGCATACAAAAATGATGAAATAAATGTCCAAATAGTTTTCTTCTTTTTTCCAGTGTTCCCTTAGGTGGCGCCTAGGCGCTAGGCTACACCCTCCCGCCTAACCCGCCTAGCTGATTTATCCCGCCTAGGAAGCCACCTAACCTGCCTAATCGGCGATTAGGCACTAGGCACCGCTGTGCCGCCCGCCTAGCGTTTAGCGCCTAATGCCAAGGGGAACATCGCTTTTTCAAATCTCTTTTGTTTGGCATCTGTTGCATGGGATGCATAAGAAAACAAGAACAACTCTAATATTTGTAAAATAACTTTTTAATCAATCAGCACTTGTCTGTTGCCCTTACTTTTAAGCCGCTGTTGAATTTCATGTGTTCTAGTTTTATTGCTATGTAGGTGTGGACTTTGGAGTCAAGAATTCAAGATATATTCTTTAATCTCAAGCTCTGAATAGTGAGCAATAGCTCAAACACTTCTCTAATCCGTCCTCCCTTTCTGTGAGTCATCAGTTTTGAACAAATTCAATTGGCAAAATGTGTGTTTTAGTAATATTATGAGCTTGTGGGCAGCTAACTTGCCTGGATGGGCTTTTTGTTCAGCTAACTTGCCTGGATGGGCTTTTTGTTTAACTACCATGCCATAAATAAGAGTACCAAATCTATTATTGTAGCACACTCTGGACTTCATTTTTATGCTTGTTCTTTCTGTAGCAAGCTGAACCATAGCACTGGACTAAAGGATCAAAAGCTTGTTAGGGTTGAAAGGAATTTGATTGATGTGTTTTCGCTGCATGAACTTTTGCAACTATGTGCAAGGAGGTCCAGTCTTGGGAAAAAGCTGTCATGGGTTAGCCATTCATCTTGGTCTGGTAACAGATACTCTCACATTCAATATTCTCATGAACCTGTACACAAAATGTGACTAGAATGATTGTGCTTGTCATGTTTTTGATGCAATGCCTGTCAAAAGCATAGTCTCATGGAATACCATGATTGCTGGGCATACCCATAATGGAGAGGATATGCAAGCTCTGAAGCTTTTTCAATGATGCATCGAGAAGGGACACATATGATTGAATTTAGAGACATGCTTCTATGCTTTTCTTTTTGACAGTTGCACAAATATTTAAGCATGAATGAATGATAGATAGTGATTACTTACCCTTTCGCTTGCTTCATTATTTGTGCAACTTGTATTGGAAGGAAAAACATTGAAGCACTGCTCTTGAATTTACCTTATCCAGTACTCTCTGTGCATGTGCTGCAAAATATGCTATCACTGAATGCAAACAGTTACACACAATGGCCCTCAAGCCAAGGTTCAAAATCTCGCCGGTTTTGTCATGTCCGGCCGTTCTGACGTACATACACTAAGCGTCGTCGACCAGGATGTGCGGCCTTGTGAAACGCGCCCGTCTTGCCTGTGAGCAGCATGCAGGGAAAGGAAGCAATGCAGGAAAGGAAGCCATGTCGGTGGCTAAGATGGAAAAAGAGATAGCTTTCTATTAGTAGTTCCTTCCTGTTATTAGTTCCTAAATTGGAAAATAGAGATAGCTTTCTATTAGTAAGTTCCTTCCTATTATTAGTTCCTAAATTAGCGGGCTGTGGCCATATATATTCATGTAACCAGACATGGAGGAAGAAGGAAGAAAACTATTCCCTAATCTCTTCTATCTTCTAAAGCCTGCGGTAGAGGGGTTTAACCTCACCGGAGAAGACGGACGGCGGCTACGAGCTACGTAGCCGAGGTCCGGCCAGTCAAGGGTTCGAGGACCTTGACAACTTGGTATCACGATCCAGGCGATCCTCGCCTACTCAACCCACCTCGTCATCATCAGCCGCTGGCCCTTCATCACCAGGCTCCGCTACTTCCTGCGCCGCGCCTGCCATGGGGGACGATCTCCGGACCACCATCGAGAACCTCGCCAAGGCGGTACAAACCCTCAAGCCACCATGAGGAATAGCGCCAAGGCAATCCAAGCCCCAATCACCGATCGGTCATCGTCGCCAACCACCGTCAGCGGACGGCGAGCATCTAGCGATCGCCGCCGGGTTTGAAGATGGATTTCAGCGCTACAATGGCAAGTCGATCCGTGATCTTCATCAACCGTTGTGAGTCCTATTTCCATCAACGGCGAACCATGGCGAGAGGAGAAGGTGCGGATGGCCTCCTACAACCTCGAGGGCGTGGCGGTTGTGGTACATCCGGTGCGGGGAGGGCGAAGGCACACGCTATGGGGCGCTTCAAGGACCTCCTCAACTTGCGGTTTGGGCCGCCCCTCCGCTCGGCGCCGTTGTCTGAGCTCGCCGAGTGCCGGCGCTCGGGGACCGTGGAAGAGTACTCGAACCGTTTCCAGGCCCTCCTTCCTCGCGCAGGTCGGCTTGATGAGATTCAGCGCGTCCAGCTGTACACTGGCGGCCTGCTCCCGCCGCTGAGTCACGCGGTCCGCATCCACAACCCGGAGACGCTCGCGGTAGCAATGAACTGGCGCGCCCGAGTTGAATCTTTGAGATCGGCAATGCGGTGCGGCTCAGCTTCGCCAGCTCGCGTGGTCTTCTCCGAACCGCGCGCGCGCTTCGCCCGCGAACCCTCGGCCGCTCGCGCTACTGGCGCCACCGATGGCGTTCCCGACCCTCGGCACGAGCAACGAAGCGGTGACCGGACGAGCAAGCGGGCGGCGTCGTCTTGGGCTCTGTTTAAGCGTGGCGAAAAAATACTCGCGTGGCCTAGCAGATTTTGCGGCGCATCTTCGCCGTTAACGAGGTGGAGATCGACGACACAGATGACGCCGCGGCCGCGGCTGACAACGAGGCACCTTGCTTCTCTCTGCAGGCCCTGGCCGGGGTGCCCATGGGGGACACCATGCGAGATCCTTTGTGGCGCAGGGCCCACATCCTCGTCGCGCTCCTCGATTCGGCGTACGCACAATTTCATCTCCGAAGGCGGCGGCGGCTCGCTTGCCGCTTCTGACCGCGGCCCGTCTCACGGCCATAGTCGCCAATGGCGACGGATCACCTGCGGCGTCATCGCGACGCACCCTCATCATCGGCTGGTGCCTGTTTCGGCGGACCTCTTCGTCATGCGGCATTGGCCGTCTGGCGTCGTCCTCGGCACCAAGTGGCTCGGCGCGCGGGGACCCATCGTCTGGGACCTAGCTCGTCGGCGCATGTCGTTCCAGCACGAGGGCCACACCGTCTGCTGGCACGGCGTGCCGTCACCAACCGCGCCACGCCTACAGGCAACCGTGGCCGCGGACGCCCTCCTCGAGGGGCTGTTGGGCGCCTTCGCCGACATTTTCGCCGAGCCGATCGGTCTACCACCACCACGGGGTCACGACCACCGCATCATCCTCAAGCCCGATGCTTCCCCGGTGGCGGTGCGGCCGTATAGGTACCCGGTCGCCCACAAGAACGAACTCGAACGGCAATGCGCCGCCATGCTCGAGCAGGGTATCGTCCGCCGCAGTGACTCACCATTTTCCTCGCCGGTCCTCCTCGTCAAAAAACCGGACGGGTCGTGGCGATTCTGCGTGGATTACCGCGCCCTGAATGCGCTCACCGTCAAGGACGCTTTTCCCATTCCGGTGGTCGACGAGCTCCTTGACGAGCTCCACGGCGCGCGCTTCTTCACCAAGCTCGACTTACGGTCGGGGTACCATCAAGTGCGGATGCGGCCCGAGGATGTGCACAAGACCGCGTTCCGTACTCATGATGGCCTGTACGAGTTCTTGGTGATGGCGTTCGGCCTTTGCAACGCTCCGGCCACATTCCAAGCGCTCATGAACGATGTTCTCCGGCCGTTCCTCCGCCAGTTTGTCCTCGTCTTCTTTGATGACATTTTAATTTACAGCAAGACTTGGGCCGACCACCTGCGCCACCTCCGTGCCGTCTTCTACGCGCTTCGGCACCAGCAACTCTTCGTCAAGCGCACCAAGTGTGCTTTCGGCGCCACCTCAGTCGCGTACCTTGGCCACGTCATCTCCGAGGCTGGCGTTGCCATGGATCCGGCCAAGGTGCAGGCCATCCATGAGTGGCCGACTCCACGTTCAGCTCGGGCGGTCCGCGGCTTCCTCGGCTTGGCGGGGTACTATCGCAAATTCGTCCACAACTTCGGGTCCATCGCCGCGCCCTTAGCGCCCTTCTTAAAAAACCGATGTCGTGTGTGATGCAGCGGCGGCGCGGCCGCCGACACCCTCAAGACGGCCGTCTCCTCAGCTCCGATCCTCGCCATGCCAGACTTCACCAAGCCGTTCATCGTCGAGTGTGACGCTTCGTCGCACGGCTTCGGAGCTGTCCTCATCCAGGAAGGCCACCCGGTGGCATTCTTCAGCAGGCCGGTAGCACCACGCCACCGCGCCCTCGCCGCCTATGAGCGCGAGCTCATCGGCCTTGTCCAAGCCGTCCGCAATTGGCGGCCGTACCTCTGGGGGCGTCGCTTCCTCGTCAAGACCGATCACTACAGCTTGAAGTACCTGCTCGATCAGCGCCTCGCGACGATCCCTCAACATCATTGGGTAGGCAAGCTTCTGGGTTTCGACTTCTCCGTTGAGTACAAGGCCGGGGCAGCAAATGTGGTGGCCGACGCGCTCTCCCGCCGCGACACTCCAGAGGAAGGGACCATCTTGGTTCTGTCAGGCCCACGCTTCGACTTCATCGCACGTCTTCGGCAAGCACAGCTCACTGACCCGGCCCTCGCCGCCATCCACGATGAAATTCGCGCGGGCTCCCGTGGGGCTCCATGGGCGGTGGTCGACGACATGGTGCAGCACGCCGGCCGCCTCTACATCGCGCCTGCGTCTCCCCTCCTGAACGAGATCCTGAGGGCCGTGCATGAAGAGGGCCATGAAGGGGTGCAGCGAACTCTCCACCGGCTCCGGCGCGATTTTCATTTTCCTAACATGAAGCAGGTGGTACAAGACTTTGTTCGCGAGTGTGTCACGTGCCAGCGCTACAAGTCAGAGCACCTGCTTCCTACCGGCCTCCTTCTCCCGCTGCCAGTACCGCAAGGTGTGTGGTCGGACATCGCCATCGACTTCATAGAGGCGCTCCCTCGCGTACGGGGCAAGTCGGTCATCCTCACCGTGGTCGACCGGTTCAGCAAATATTCCCACTTCATCCCGCTCGCTCACCCATACTCCGCCGAGTCCGTCGCCCAAGCTTTCTTCGCTAACATCGTCCGTCTTCATGGAGTGCCGCAATCCATGGTGTCAGACCGCGACCCAATCTTCACGTCGACATTCTGGCGCGAGCTTATGCGCTTGGTGGGCACCAAGTTACACATGACGACTGCCTTCCACCCGCAGTCGGATGGGCAATCCGAGGCGGCTAACGAGTCATCATCATGTACCTTGTTGCCTCACAGGCGTCGGCCGCGTCCTTGGTGCGATGGCTCCCATGGGCGGAGTTTGTCTTCAATACGGCGTACCAAAGCTCGCTTCGGGACACACCGTTTCGGGTGGTCTACGGGCGCGACCCACCTACCATCAGGTCCTATGAGTAGAGACACACAGTGGCGGCGTGGCCAGAACATGGAAGACCGCCAGAATTTCTCGCCGACATCGCGCTCGTCTCAAGCAAGCTCGAGGCGGTTCGAAGCTGCACTCGACAAGGCCCATCGTCTTTGTCTCGTACAAGGTCGATGATTGAGTCTTGCTCGACCTTCGCTCGGCGTCGGCGGCGTGGCATCGCCCCGAGCCACCTCGGCAAACTCAAACCGCGCTACGCCGGGCCTTACGCATCACCGAGATGATCAGCGAGGTTCTTTGTCCGCCTCGCTCTCCCACCTCAGGCTCGCCTGCACGACGTGTTCCATGTCGGCCTCCTGAAGAAGTTCCATGGCGATCCGCCAGTGGCTCCTCCGCCACTCCCGCCGGTCATCCACGGCGCCATTGCTCCCGAGCCGGAACACGCTGTCCGTCGACGTGTCGCTCGTGGCGTCAGCGAGTTACAGTGCAATGGAAGGTCGATCATCTGCATCGGCCACAGGAAGATATCGAGCCATTCGCGCGGTATCCGACATTTATTTCGGGGCGAGCTGCCTCTCGAGAGGGAGATGTCATGTCCGGCCGTTCTGGCCGTCATACACTAAGCGTCGTCGAGCACGGGATGTCTTGACGCTTGCAGCGAAACGCGCCCGTCGCGCCAGCGAGCATGCAGGAAAGGAAGCAATGCAGGAAAGGAAGCCATGTCGGTGGCTAAGATGGAAAAAAAGAGACAGACTTTCTATTAGTAGTTCCTTCCTGTTATTAGTTCCTAAATTGGAAAATAGAGATAGCTTTCTATTAGTAAGTTCCTTCCTATTATTAGTTCCTAAATTAGCGGGCTGTGGCCATATATATTCATGTAACGGACATGGAGGAAGAAGGAAAAACTATTCCCTAATCTCTTCTATCTTCTAAAGCTGCGGTAGAGGGTTTAACCTCACTAGGAGAAGGCAGACGGCTGACTCTGAGCTACGTGGCCGAGGTCGGCTTGATCAAGGGTTCGAGGACCTTGACGGGTTTCTCACGAGATCTTGCTTATCAGACGGAGACGAGATTAGAAATGCCGGCTGGAGTGAAAAAATGAAAAAAAATGAATTACTATAGTAATCTCGCTATATCTCGGCGAGATCTCACCATATATCGCCGAAATCTTGGCATTTTAATCCGGAATTTGATGTTTGACCACCAGATTTGACCGAAAATTGATCAATAACCCTTAAGAAAGTAATCTCCTATGAAAATTTGTTTAAAAACCAAATTTTTGAAACATTTTTTAAAACTTGAGAAACACTGTTGGATTTTTATAAAATTGTACGTGCTTTATCATGATGTGAAAAATTTATGGTACCATCCTAAGAAGTGTAGGATTATACATAAATTTTTTTAAAATAATTGAACTTCATTTGTTATCTTTAAAAAATCAAAAACAAAATGAACATAATTGGGACAGTAAACTTGTTAGAATTTTATAAATTTTCTCGAGTGTGATCATGATCCAAAATTTTTATGAGAGCTTAATAATTGCCTCAGTACCCTTCTCTAAACTTTTCAAAAATTTTAATCTTTTTTTGTTTGCTCAATGAAATCTATATTATGCATTGAACTTCATTTGTTATATTTCAAAAAATCAAAAACAGAAAGAACATAAATGGTATAGTGCACTTATAAGAATTTTATAAATTCACTGGAGTGTGATCATGATTCAAAATTTTTATGATATCTTAATCATTTCCTTAGAACCCTTCTACAAAATTTTCAAAAATTTTAAACCTTTTTGATTGCTAAAGCAAATCTATATAGTGATCATCAGGCTTTTATTAGGTCATAGCACTGTCAGAATTTTTGGAACTTCTTGGAGCTTGATCATCATATGAAAATTTTATAGAAACATTAATGATACATAAAGACCATCCACAAAAATTTTCAAAATTTTCTAACACGGTTTGTACCATTTTTCATTTGGTTGAAATTTGCCGGTAAAGTTTTTATTAGGATAGTAGCACTGTCCGAATTTTTAAAAATTCATGAAGCTTGATCATCATCTGAAAATTTTATGAGAACATTAGTGATGCATAATAACCATGCACAAAAAAATTCAAAATTTTCTAATGTAGTTTGTTTCCTTTTTTATTCGGTTCAAACTTGCCGGTCAACGTTTTATTAGGACAGTAGCAATGTTTGAATTTTTAAAAATTCCTCAAATTTGATAATCATCTAAAATTTTTATAGGAATATCACTGATGTGTCAGGAACCTCCACAAAAATTTCAAAAATTTTCGACGCCGTTTGAGCCATTTTTCGGGCTGTCCAATTTTGCCGAGATCTCGGTTCAAAAAACCGGAATTCAAATTCTGTTTTTACAATTCATCCAGAATTTATTTAAAATGGCGAGATCTCACCGAGATTTCATTCTCCAGCCTTGGACGATACTTGGAGCGAAACCGAGATTTCAATCCTTGCCTCAAGCTTGCACTAGACACCAATAGTTTTGTTGGAACTGCAGTTCTTGACGTTTTTGCAAAATGTAATATGATTAAGGATGCGTGCTGGGTTTTTGAAAAGATTCCACAGAAAACTGCAGTTACATGGAATTCATTGTTTGCAGGATATGAGCAGAATGGTCTTCATGAGGAGGCATTGTGTTTATTTCAGAGAGCGCAGAGGGAAGCAGTACAATTGACTGAATTCACTCTTTCTGCTATTCTCAGTACATGTGCAAGCTTAGCATTGATAATTGAAGGGACACAGCTTCATGCAACCATTGTCAGGTATGGCTTTCATGGAGACATCTTTGCGGCAACATCTCTTGTTGATATCTATGCAAGGTGCGCGCAGATCGATAAAGCTTATGCAATATTTTCTGATATGAAAGACATGAACACTGTTCTATGGAATGTAACGATCACTGGTTTTTCTAGGCATGCCTGTTCTTGGGAAGTTAAGATTCTTTTTGAGAAAATGCAGCAGTTAGGGATTTTCCCAATGAAGTTACCTATCTCTCTATGCTGTCAGTGTGCAGTCATGCAGGCTTAGTTAAAGAGGGTCGTCACTACTTTAGACTGCTAATGAACGATCATACCATTGAACGTAATGTCCTTCACTATTCTTGCATGGTTGATGTTTAGGGACGAGCTGGGAAGATTGAAGATGCTTGGGAATTGCTTCAAAAGATGCCGTTTAAACCAACTGCTTCTATGTGGGGATCATTGCTTGGTCATGCAGCAATTACGGATATGTTAGATTACCCAGAAAAGCAGCAGAGCAGCTTTTCCATCTTGAACCTGACAATGGAAGGAACTATGTCTAGCTTTCCAATGTATATGCTGCCAGTGGAAACTGGGAGAAAGTTGTGTTGGCAAGGAAATGTTTGAAGGATAGTAGGTAGTGCAACGAAAGAGATGGGCAGGAGTCGGATAGAGGCAAAGGGTAAAATTCATGTTTTTGTTGTTGGAGAAAGAGAGCACCCGAGAATCATGGATGTCTATTACAAGTTAGATGAAATTTATCGTGAGATGAGAATATTTGCTCACAGAACCAACACACAGTGTGATCTGCATGATGTTCATGACTACTAAAAGGAGGAACTGCTTAAACACCACAGTGAAAAGTTGGCACTTGCCTTTTGGTTTAATAAATAATCTTGCCTCCTAATATACCGGTTACAATATACAAGAACCTTACGATCTGTGTAGACTGCCATTTCTTGATGAAGACTGCAACCTGTATTACTGAGCATCTAGTCCTTTTCAAAGATATCAATAGATTTCACCATTTTAAGGATTGCTCATGTTCTTGTGGGGACTTCTGGTGATTGAGGACTGAATGATGAATAGCAATTATCTTCCAGTGGTACCCTCATCATGCAGGAAATTATTGTCCTGTGAGTAGTGGCACTGCTGCTCTAAAGATCTATGTCAGGACCTGTATTGATGGATTCGTCATCCAAGTCAACAATGTCACGCTGCTGGTCCCATTTGGTGTAATATCAGCACTATTATCCGAACTGTGCATTGCAAATGGAATCACAGGCGTGGCTCGCGTGAGTCATTGATCATCTGAACAGATTGAAAATGACCTGTGGAGCTCTATCTTGTACAGTAGTTTGTCATACATCATAAGCTTCTCTTAGCCATGCAAGATCTGTTATTGTAGAAATATACATGGGAAGTGGATTTCTTCCTTCCTAAACTCTTGTTGATTTGAGCCTCTGAGGAAGTATTCAGTGTTACATACTGGACACTATTAGTGTACTGCAGTAATGTACTGTCAACTGCACCAATCAATGCACATTCTGGATAGCTTCCTTACTATTCACCTTCATTATTGTTTCCAATCCAAAAATGATGGACTCTGGAAAATGGTATGTTCCATTCTCCTTAACTCATGCACTTTGCAATTTGTTAACACTTATTTCATTTTTTAACTGTATTTGGTTATGTTGCATTGCGCATCATTTTTGTTGGAAAATTGTTAACATAAACCTACTCATGTAGGTCTTTAATCCATATTGATTATAGCTTGGTTTTGTGATTCTTCTCTTCTGACTTGCACAATTGGCAACCAATTTTCCCTGGAGCTTGGACATTATGCATACTTTCTTTTCTCAACAATTCATGTCTTTGTCTACCATCTGGGCTTGGCACCAGCATGCCAAGGAGTAAGGTATTAAATATCTTGAAATAATGCCAAACACTTTTAGTTCCCATTTTCATTATATAATGGCATGCTGTTTTTTCGTCTTTGCAGAAACATGCCCCCACCCCCCACCCCCACCCCACACACATTTTCACAAAAAGAAAAATTGCTATCCAGTACTCTCTTTTCTCCCCCTTTTGGCAAATCCTATCGCTTTCATTGGTCACAACTAAATATTAATCTTACTTTCTTATAGACATATCCTCTTCATGATGATTATCAATAGTCTAGGATGTCGCTATTTTGAGGGCTTGAAGCATTTCATTTTATTCTCTCTGTATCATAGTAAGACAAGGGAGGAAATATCAACATGGATTACATGTTTGCCCTTTCCATTTGCTATAATCAACAACATGATAGCTATGCGTAGTTTCCGCATCATAGTACAACCAGACATGTCTTAAGTGCTCACAGAGTCCTCCATTGGTCCACCATCTGGGCATGCCACACCTGTTTCGCAAAGAAAGTACTGTTTATGCACAAAAAGCTGGCGTCTAGAACCACCAGCAGGGACTGAGGAAAACGGCAAACAATACATATAAGAGATGACCAGTCGTCTGGCTAGCCGTTTCTTGTGTACCATGCTTGTCCATGAGCCTCATAAAGGCAGTGACTTCTTGAAAAGCAAGGAGATCAAGTGGCTGATGCCTGACGGGTGTATCATGGCCTACCCCAGTTTGTCGGGCTTCGGGTACCACATTTGCCCTGGGGGCCATTCACTCGTATCATATGTAACGTCCTAAAATTCCTAAGATTTATTTAAATATGTGCAAAGCCCTCTTTTGCATTTTCTTGCTTTTTCAAAAAAAAAATCTGCATTAAAGAAAGTTGTTTTCCTTTCTTTTTCTAGTTTCAGCAGCTATTTTCGGTTTTGAAAAATTATTTAAACCTGCGTAGAGCTTGGAAATAATTTATTTGGGTCTAAGTAATCTAAAGTGTCTCAAAATTTTTTCATAATTTTCGGAGTTGGTTTGCTAATTTTAAAAATTCAAAATTATTTTTTGCTTTAAATCAATTAAAAAACGGTTTAAAAATTCGTTTTCCATCCGTGGGCCGAATTCCCTCTCCTGGCTTGCCACATCCTAGTTTGAGCCCACCTCCAGCCCGCACCATCCTCCCGCAGCCGCCTCTCATTACCGCCTTCTCGGAAGCGCATCCTCTGCTGCAGATTCTGGCGATCTTGCCCACGTGTGTGGGGCCACGCAGGGCAGATCGCCCTACCGCTCTTGAGAAGATCTAACCGCCTTCTCCCTGAGAAGATGCCTTGTGTCGACCTATCTTTCCTCTCTCCCTCACCCATCGTCACCGAAACGCCAGGCCCATGCGCCAGGCTTCGTCTCCCATGCGTCGCACAGCTGCCATGGGAGAGTAGCACCTAGGTACTGTAGTGCCCCTAGGTTTCACCTGCCCACCCACCATTTTTGCCCTTTTGACAACCACCGCGCTTCACAATCTAGCTTGGCGCCTACTTGAAGCCTCTGTCACCTGAGCTCTCGCATCTTCTCTCGTCTGGCCACGTTTTCTCAAGAAGTACAGCGCCTTTGTCCAGCCACAAAAGACGTCTCTGACCGTGCCTAAACCTTGGCCTTTCCTTGCCATTCCTGTTTTTGCTTGGTTGCATCCCACCTCCTCTGCCGAGCTAGAGGAGACGATGCCACTGAGCAAACGACCCAGTAAAAGATGCAATGAAGACGGAAGTAGTAAAGGAGACAGTGAGACTGGCAAGGGTAGCGGAAGGAAGACGAAGTTAGTCAAGCTCCCAGAGACGCTGAGAGTCACTGCGGCAAAGGCCAATACCAACCAGAGACCCTGTCCGGCGATCCTGAACACAGCAAGAGTCAGAATCAAGGATAACACGACAACCATAATCAGTGAGCTGGCCAGTAGATATAAGCTGCATTGTTAGTTTGGGAACATGAGAAACATCAAGAACATGAAAAGAGAAAGACAAAAGAGTGCCTCATCCTACAACAGAAAGAGAGGTACCATCTGCGGTCTGCATAATGATAGGAGTAGCGAGAGGATTAATGGAATGGAGACTCGTGGGATCATATGTCATATGAAAAGAAGTTCCAGAGTCAAGAATCCATGGTGTGATACCTGATGAGGAGGAAGATGGTCTCTCACTGGAAGACTGAGTAGCAGAACCAGTAGAACCTAACAGTGCAGAGGTAGCCATGTGACTTAGCAGTGTAAGAATCTCCTGAGTGGGGTCAGAACCAGCAGAGGCCTGCTGAGGAGAGGCACCTAGGAGTCCAATGCCCTTAGGAGGGCGCCCACCGTGGCGAGCAAGATCTTTATCTTCTGATAGCAGAACTGCTCCACATGCCCGTTCTTGTTGCAGTAGATGCAGTGAAGCCATGTATCCCTAGAAGTCGACATTGGAGTAGGCGCTACCGGTGGAGGAGTAGCACGAGGCACCGCTAGGACTGAAAGAGATACTAGTGGTCCGCACCACGAAGACGAGTCTCCTCAGTACGAATAGTTGCAAGGGCCTCCAACAAGGTCACACGAGGATGACAAGCAAGCTGCTAAGCATGAATCTGCTCAAATTTGGCCCGAAGACGTGTCAGGAAGTCGTAGATGCGACGAAACTCCAAGTAAGAGTGCTGACGCTGGCAGCATTGGCAGGTGTGGCAAACCTCCGGTCTAAGAGAATCAAGCTGACGCCATACCAAGGACGGTTGGGCATAGAACTCATCCACGGTAGAATCATCCTACTATAACGACTGCTCCTGTTGTACAACAGCAAAGTACAAAGAATCGTAGCAGGCTCATAGCGGTCGCGAAGATGCACCCACATCAACTGTGCCGAAGACAAATCAACAATATCACTAGTGAGATGCGCCTCCATGCTAGCAACCAGAATAGCAGAGGCACGAGTATCTTCATCAATTCATATCTTGTATGCAGTAACTTGAGTCTGAAAAGACTCCACATCATCAACATAGTCATCGGAGGCCTTCTATTGAGTAGCAGCATTAGTCTCCTTAGAAATAACAGGCGTGTCAGGGGGAGCAGGACGAGACGAATATGATAGCTCGCTAGTAAGAAATTCCCACAGACGCTGACCACGCATATGAAGACGCATATGAAGAACCCAGTCTCGATAATTAAGACTATAAAAAATAACCAGGTAGTGAGGAACAAAGACGGTGCCTGAAAAAGAACCTGCAGATGATGACATTTTTTCTACGAACAGTTAAGGACACACCTTAAATCCGATCGGCCGAGTGATTCATGTTTGGCGCAGTAAAGTAAATTGGTGGCGGGGCGGCGGCGCAGGTGACGTGTGGTGAGCTCGGGCCGGTGGCGGGACGATCGACGAGGCGGAGGGCGGCGTCGAGGCAGCCGAGTGGCGACAGATGGCCCAGCGGTGGAAGCGGCCGGCCCGGCGGGCGGCGGCGGCGGCGGCGGCCAATGGTGGCTTCTTCACCGAGCGGCCGGAGTGGTGATAAACGGCCCAGCGAGCGCAACCAAAGCAATTGGCGTCTGAGAGGCAACGATTAGGAACAACAATGGCGAGGGCAGCGACGACGATCGGTGCTCGGCGAAAATCAGATCGGTCGAGAGACGTCAGATAGCCTCGGCCAGAGGGAAGAGAAGCCACCGGAGTTGACGGAGAAGAGGCGACAAGAAAACCTACCGGGGGGAAAGGAGGCGCAAGTACAACATCCGGTGAGGAACTGAACCTTAAAACTTTGGCTGTGATACCATGTTATAAATAGCACTTGTATTAAACATGAAGCCAAGGGGCCAGTATATATACATGTACAAGAGGGTATAGAAGGAAGGTTGCATATGTGGTGCAAACCACCCTTACCGTGAAAACCACCCGTAAAAGTTTTGAAAAATTCTCAAAAAATTACTATATGTAGGAGATGTGAGCCTCTACAATCCTGCAAAATTTGAAGATGAAACTCAATCGCATTTGAAAGATATGAAAAAGACAAACAACAAAATGAATAGTGCTAAACAGTGAAAAATTACTATTTAGGCTGAATTTGTCTTTTCATATCTTTTCATTATCTTTCAAATTTTGCAGGATTGTAGAAGCTCATCTTTACATATGGTATTTTTTTTGAGAATTTTTCAAAATTTTTACGGGTGATTTTCACGGAGTTTCATGGTAAGGGTGGTTTGCACCAAATATGCCCCTAGAAAAAAAGCCTATATATTGCAATAGCTATACAAGGCAAACAATATCTATACAAGGTAATTAGCAATCTCGTATATAAGGTAACAAGGATACTGTCTAATAATTTTAGCTTGTTCTTGCCGTGGTGAGCTGCCACCATGAAGCTTGTTGCCACCGCTGTTGTTCACTGCCATTCGGCCATCTCTAAGCCTTCTTCGTCATACCAACCTCGCCTCCGTGTTTGTGGTGAGCTCCTGGCACTTGTATTGTCCTCCGTGTTCGTCGCGCCGCCTTCATCCACTTTTCTGGCCGTCGCCGCCTCCTAGAGCTTCGCTGTAGCCCCCTCTCTCCATTCCCGAGCTTGCTCATGCCCTTCCGCCGCTGCTACGCCACCGGCAAGCTCGTCCATGCTAGACGCACCTCGTGCATCATTGTGCTCTGCATAGTAGCAATTTAACTTAGGGTTAATGACGATAGTTAGGATTAGTTTAGTTTAATTAATCTTGTTTAAGGCTAGTGAGTCTATGACAGGTTGGGCCTATCCCTTTTAATCGGTTTTTAAATTCAGAAAATAGAAAAGAAGCTTTCAGTTCCAAGGAAAATATGCTTTCTTTGTAGGACAGCGTAATCCAGTAAAATACAACTACGATGTCGCCTCTTTCTCCTTTTTCTTTTTTCAGGATTTTCTCAACCGAGCCATTTTCAAACACTTAATTTTTTTGCGTCCGAACTCCAAATTGAGTGAAACTTATTTCTAATTTTTTTCTAAAATCACGGGCTTTCGTAATCTATAAAAATATTTAAATTTGGTCTCTTTGTATCCTTTTGGCTCTTAATTGTGCTATCCATTGTTTCACGTGTAGATACCAATGTTCCGCAAAATCTTGCTGATGAGCCCAAGCAAGACCAATAATTCAATGAACAAGGTAAACACCCCCTTTTATGCATGCACGTAAATTTAGTAAAAATTGCTATATTGGTAAGGTTGGTAGATACACATCCCATTTGTTGCATGCACCCTAACTCGATGAATTGTTACCCCCACAGTTGTTGCGATAGTATTGATATCCACTGCTCGAATTAATTGTGGAAGTATAGAAGAGACGACTAGACAGGAAGGTAGATTCTTAGTCATGCTCATTCCGATACTAGATAAGCAAGGTTGGGAATCAGTCAAAATGTTCAAAAAATAGGAAATACTTGTGTTATGGTCCTGAAATGGTACCTCTATTATTTTGGTTAATAAATAAAATTTGAAAACATGTTTTAGACTTGGACAAGTGGTCATTGAACCCAGTGTGGTTGCACGAGATTCTGGAATGTGGTTGTTCATGTGAGACAGTAAGGATCGATCTATTGTGTGAATGATCCAAGTATATTTATACAACTATACGTGCCTTTATGGGAATGTTTATCATATTAAGTTGCTGTGTTCTAGCAATTAAACCACATGTGTTAGTTGATAGGTGGAATTTGGGCTAGTGCGGGCATGGCAGAGTTCGAAACGACGAGATACGTGATCGGCTAGGGATAGGTTCAATTGAAGAAAAACTTGTATAACACCGGTTGAGATGGTTTGGACATGTACAACGGAGACCTCCGGAGGCACCAGTGCATTGCGGCATCATAAGACGCGATAATAATGTGAAGAGAGGTAGGGGCCAGCCAAACTTTACTTGGGAGGAGGCAATCAAAAGGGATTTAAAAGGATGGAATATATCGAAAGAGTTGGCTTTGGATAGAAGCAGAGGCGGATCTACAGGGTATGCCGGGTGGGCCACAGCATACCCTATAGATTCGGCCCAATACAGTCCATAATACCGCCAATATCTTATACAGTCAGCTTGTGAAGGTCATAACTTTAGATCCGTAAATCTGATTGAGCTGATTCTTATTGGGTTAGTTTTGAAATTGAATCTAGTTTCTACAGTTAAAATTTCAAATCAATCCAATGGTTGGATCTTTGGAAATTACTGTTTTAGTTAACATGTGTCAGTCTGTTTTTGCTGAAACTAAAGCAGTTTTTTATAATTTGTTTAGGGGTGATTTGAGAATCAATAAAAATTTGTTTTAGCTTTCATGCAATCATTCACCCCCCCTATGATTACTATATTAGTGTATATCGATCCTACATGTGATTTGATTGCAAGACTGCTAGTTGATTTATAGAGTATAAATAAATATAATTGCTACTTTGCTAGAGATTAGAGAGTTGGTTGTTGATGCATTGTTTTTTTTGTTTGTAGAGTTGTTGAATTATAAAGAGGAACGGAGACATTGCATCTCTTTTCCGGAAACATCATCTCTTTTCCGAAAACATTGCAAAATGAGAAGCAAAGAAGGCTGCTGCTGCTTCATCTCTTTTCTGGAAACATTGCATTTCTTTTCCGAAAACGTTTATTGAGCGAGATATTTTCTTCCAAGTTGATGAAAATGATATAATCAAGAGTTTTATGGCTATTAGAAGGCGGAGGCCAGACAAGAAGGACAAGAAGTAATATTGTATTCTTTGAACTATTGTAGGTGCGTAAGCTTCTTTTGTGCATATTTCATACTTAAAATGTTCGAACTATTTATATTGTAATTTATACTTGTATTATCATGTTTCTAGTTATTTTATACTCGTATACCGAATTTCTCGACAACATTTGTAGTTGTTTACCGAATTGTTCATTGGATTTTACTGAATTGTATATTATAGTATTAACTCGGCATACCCTAACTTAAAATTCTAGATCCGCCACTGGATAGAAGTGCGTGGAAAGCAGCTATCTACGTGCCTGAACCTTGATTAGGCTTTATGCCACATTTTGGTATAGTTTTAGACTTTGTTATACTTCCTCATCTCTCCCTTCCTCCCTTTGTTAGCGGATCGTTTTGGGTTTCAACTCTAGCCTACCCAACTTGCTTGGGACTAAAAGGCTTTGTTGTTGTTGTTGTTGTTGTTGTTGTTGCGGGCATGGCAGAGTACCTCCATGCTTATAGGGGCGTTGTGAGGATCGCAAAGTCTACTAACACAACTTATGAGTTCTTAGGATTTTGGAGAGCTCTCCAAATCTTAAGAAGGTATCATAGCACTATGATTGTTAGAACCAACAATGTAAAGGCTTTGTTATGAGCTCCTAAAATGGGTATCTTCGGTATCGCGTGATATGGTTGACATGATGGAGTGTTTGTGCCACATGGGTAAAGTTGTACAACCTATATAGAGTGTAAATCTATTCAAATAGCCATGTTTCCGGTTATATACATCACTTGGTTACATCCCACGATAAGTAGACTTGTGTCTTTGAAAGCGGTTCGGGAATGTATGGAAGGGAAATCCATTTTGTCCAGCAAAAGGACCTTGCCATGGAGTGATATTTATAGTAGCATGCTGCTTATTTTTTCATGCTACTTATGCTCTATTCTTACTTGTTATCGAATGTCAAATGCTTTTACAACTTTCCGACTGCAGTATATTACTTACGATTGATTGTAAAGGAAAGCTCGCTTTATGGAAAATTAGAAGATTTGATAGGTTAGCCTCTTCATTGACATAGAAATGCAGACTACATAATCTTTGCTTACAAGTCTTGTGGGGTACAATTTCGTACTCACCGTTGGTTGTTGAACATATTCAGAAGATGTCAAAGAGCATCTGTCGTATGGTTATTTCTACACTGGGTTTTAGCGGTGATGACACCGAATGCTAGGTTTAATTAGTCGGTCACTTGTGGTTGGGTTGAGGCAAGCTCGCTGGTTTTGTTCTCTCTTTACTTTCGTTTCCACGGTCACCTTTTGTCATATGATCTATTTTGCTGGTCGGCCCCTTGTTGTAAAAGTATGTCATGTCATGTAGACTTACTTTCCCATGTTAATTATATGAGTTAATATATAGTTTATTTCTCGAGTATGGACGTGATACGCTAAAGTTGGATGTGTGTCCAATCCTCGCCATCATGGCATCGTCATATGTAGTCATGTTGTGCCTTCCTATTTCGTTCGTAGTGCTGTATTTTGTGTCCCAGGCAGTGACTTTTGACATAAGACTAAGTACGTAGGGCGTGAAAAGGTTTGGTCCCAGATAAAAACTGCAGATTAATTTGTATGTACATTTTTACGTGGATGATGTGATTGGTTTGTACTTTGTAGTTGCACCCTTTGATAACCCCTTTTCCTCGATATGTGTTACGCAGAGCAAGTGAGAGTCTACTTTATCGTTATGGCACTCACATGACCCATTTGCACTAATGCTAAGATAAATTATTTGGTGTTCAAAAGTGTTAATCATGTAACCCTGGGATAAGGTTCACCTTTTTTCATTAGGGAAAGCTCCCCACTGCACATGGCTCGTGGTCTAGCAAGCAGACAGGAAATCTTGTTTGCTGATACGGTAGTTAACCTGCTAGTTTAATCATCATTACCACAGCTGCTTCAAGTCTCGTTCAGATGAATCTGAAACCTGCATACTCATTCGTTTTTTTCCTAGTCAATTGAATGCTCCAGGACTTTGTTTTAATAGTTTGTTTCAGCATCCTATACTGCATTTAGCAAGACCTACTTCCCAAGGAAACTTGCAGTTATGAGTCCTTACAAGTAGAGATGCAATCGGGTGGGTACCTTCGGGTATGACTGCCGCTTGCTTAAACCCGAAATCTGAAACCATGTCACCCAGCCAAACTCACTAGACTTATCGGACATAGATATGTGCCCATACCCAAACCCGATAAGCACCCAATACCCAATAGGTACTCATGGGTAGCAGGATGTGCTAAAAACAGATAGTTAACGTGGGCCATAGATGACCAATGATACTCTAGCTTATTTCATTTAATCAACATATCATGATGGCTTATAGGTGACCAATGATACTATAAGTTCAAGTGAGTACATATAAGATATTTGATGGCAAATACTATACCATTTCATAGCGTTTTCATAGAAACAAATGTGTTTTCATAGATATTGTATTTGGTTTCGATGAACAAGATGATAAGCATTAGAGTAAAATGTGGGGCAACGATATGTAAGCTAATTCAATGACTAAGATAATATAGGAAACTCAATTGATCTATATTTAACTCAGTCATATAGCATACATTTAACACTTATGACTACAGTGATAGTAGAGATGCCAACACATAATAGAGCATCGTCTAAAAGAAAGAGCATGATATATACACAACAAATTCAGAGTATGATATGTGCAAAACAAATTCAAAGCATGATATATGCTCAACAAGTTTCTTAACTTGCCTTTTAAAGCCTTGTGTGTGTCTTAGACTCTCATATAGATAGTTATGGTTTCAACTTTCTAATATATATCTTATAAAAAGTAAGGCCCGCATGTCATAGGATATCCATCGGGTATTCACGGGTACAAATTGACACTCACATCCATCCTGTGTCTTTATCAGG
The DNA here is from genome assembly GCA_036346375.1 of Guadua angustifolia. Lineage (NCBI taxonomy): Eukaryota > Viridiplantae > Streptophyta > Magnoliopsida > Poales > Poaceae > Guadua > Guadua angustifolia. The sequence continues at coordinate 52,490,342 of CM070520.1, read as the reverse complement.
TACCTAAACCCGAAAACCCTTAGGTCTGAAGTGCTACCTGTGTCCACCCTTATCGAGTCGGGTACTCGCGGGTACCCAAACCATGGGTAAAACTGTCATCCCTACTTACAAAAAGTGCTTGCACCAAATCAGGTGACTTAGGTGTTAGGCTTTTAATCTAGCTAGATTCTCCGGGTACTTTGCTTTGCCTTCGGCCTGTTTCACAAGTTTACAGTACAGTAAATCTTTCTTTTATAGCTAGCCAAGGCTTGCCTCAGTTAAGAGCAGGTAGCACCATGTCAGTTCAGTTAGGTCATGTTCCTCTAAGCATCTACTTTGAGACATTGACTGGACAGAATAATAACCTGTTGTTAGCCTTGTACAACTTTTTTTTACATAGGCAACAAAATCAGAGACAGGTCTCCATTTTTCTTTTGATACACGCTGTGAGGAATCTTGCTGGTTATTGGAGTTTAGTGGCCTTTTCTGTCCGAACTTGCCTCTTAGACCATCAACTTAGCCAGCCTTTTCTTAGTATCCTATAAGGGAAAATTGAGCCCACTTGCTTAACTTTTGTTGAGCCTTTCCTTCCCCAGGGAACAAAAGTTGGAGACCAGTCATGAAAGATTAAGACATGAAAATCCCCAGGTGTGGGCATCATGTCTGCCACACCATTTGTTTATTGTTGGTCATTTGCAGTTTTTCCCTTTCATAACATTAACACTCTACTAATTAATGTCTTACCAAAAAAAAAACCACTGTGATGCTTGAAGGTGGAATACATTCACATGCATTCCTTCCTCACCTCCTTAGGTGAAAGTGAAGGAGATGTGAATTCCTTCCTCACCCCCTTTATGTGAAAGTGAAGGCATTGAACCTATTGATTGCAAGAAGTGAAAGCATTGCACCACTAATTGATTGCATGAGCTCTAGTACAATAGAAGAGGGGAGATGGGGGAGAGAACAAAATCCCCATGGGGATATTGCTTTGTTTCTTGAGGAGGCAGGAGTGGATACATCAACTTCAGAGTTTCTTACTTGGACCCATGCACGTACAGTTGACACATACATACACCTCTCTGTCCGTCTAGCTCTCCCCCTTGTCCTTTTCAAGCTGATGTTTCCTGAAACCTCCCTACCATGCCTGGTGCCAGGCCCCGTACAGTAGAGGGTTTCTCGAAGATAAAAAAGAGAGAGAAAAAAGAAATTCCTTATATACTATTGAAAGTTTGGCTCGTCCTTTATATGTCACTCATTATCTCACTGGCATATGGTTCGTGATCCTATATATCATTAACACATTTAGAGATTTCCTCAATTTCAAGTGATATATAAGGAATTAATCCAAGAAACAAAAAACCCAGAAGAAGGGCACTCCAGGGATGGAAAGAAGATTGCCCGGGAAACAAGGGGTCTCCTCCGCTTCCTCCCTTTTCCTTCCACAGGTGAATTCAAACCTGCCACTTAGTGCAGAGTAGTAGTAGTCTGGTAGTGACTAATTTCACTATTGGTAGTTAGGATCCTGCAAGCATGGCCTCACATCTCATCATCATCGATCATCATCTTATTATGAACTGCCCCTGTCATGTTAAGTTCTGATGCGTTATTTAATTAGAGAAATAAATGTTCATGATGCATCCAGCTCCAATCATGTTTGCAGCACTGACCAGTTACTGGGCACTGGAGACATGGCGGCGTAGGGGTTCTGGTGCATGTAACCGTACATTGCTGTTGCTGTTGCTGTCGCTGTGTCTGCCTCCGGCTCTGGCCCGCAGTCGAGGTTCACGCCGAACAGTCTGAGCCGCCTCGATGGTGCCGAGGCTGCACTGCACCTCTTGGTGCCTGTGTCCCACCGAGATTCTCCTGCAACTGTTCATCAGAAATGGTGTAAGCCGGAGGTATGAAATGCTGTCGTATTTTGTTTTGTTCTTCAGTGCGTTCCTTTACCTGCATGATCGCTGTGATCATGGTCTACTGAGCGACGGTAGGCGTAGGAGTTGGCGGGGCTAGTAGGGTACGAGCCCGATGTGCTGTAACACATTGGGCTCCAAGGCTGCTGCTCCCCGGCGCTCTGTCCGGCCACCGCTACGCGCACAGCAGGCGGTGGCGCCGCTGCCGACGGTGCGCTGTCACCACGGCGCCTGCAGCCGATGAACAGACGGTCGCCCGTGCCAAGGCCGCGCATCCTCTCGAAGTTCACGACGTCGCCGGCGTCAAGGCGCTTCTCCTTGACGTACCGGCTCCAGCCCTTGGTGAGCACGTAGCTCTGGCTGCTCGTCCAGTACGAGTACCGGAATCGCCACGGCTTGCCGGCCTCGTCCTCGAAGGACAGGAGCAGGCCCTTCTCCCCGGAGTCAGCGCTGAGAGGGAAGTACCTCTCTGCGTGCTGCTTGGGGATCACCAGCCTGTTGAGCTTGCCCACATCACTTGGTGTCAGGGGCTTCTCAAACAGGTGCTCCTTCTCATAATGGTGGTGGTAGTGTAGGTTCGTGTACATGGCTACACCCCAAGGCCAGGCATGGGAGTGCTCCTGGGAGAGAGAATTCATGGCCATCTTGCCGGAGGAAAGCAAGAGCTGAAGCAAACAGGTGTCTTAGGTTCTTGTCTCTGGCAAAAAAAAGCCTGCCAGTGGAGAGGAGCAGCAGTGGTGATGGACTGATGGTGTGTAGTGTAGAGAACCATGCAGATGTCATGGCCAGGCATTTATAGCCTGCCAAGGGGAACTTTGGGGTGTCCATATGATGGGTTAATATTTCCCTGGTACATGAGGGGTTAGTGCATTTGATCTTGGGGGAGAGCAGAGTATTTTAACCTAGGTAGACAGGAAGAATCAAAGTGAAGGGCTTCAAAGGTGCTGAGGTTTAGAATATGCAGTGTCAGTGTAGCTGCTGATGAGGAATGATCAGGTGGTGGTACTTCAAAGTTGGTGCCTGGCCATTGTGGCCTAATCACAGCCATCCAGGAGGTGGAGCAGAGTAGGCCCCGCCACTGCTTTCCATGTGCGTTGGTGGTTGGAGCCTATGTGTAACCACTGTCATTAGCTCCCCCATTCTAACCTGTAGAGGTCCAGGTTCCTCACATTGCAGGGCATTCCATTTCTATCTGGCTTTGGGACGGTGAAAGATAATCCTGCTTAGGGACTCGATTGCCAATAGGGAGTTCATTCCACTGTGCATTTGGAACTGAATAAGCTAGTAACTTGTGGATACATGGAGTAGTGTCCTAGGCAGGGGCGGAACCAGCTCATGTCCAAGCCTCGGGCCGGGCCAGCTGGTGGATCGGGCTATGGTCCGAGAACAGCTAGTCCACCGGACCTAGGTCATAGTCTTTTGATCCCAAACCTTAGGCCATGGTTCAGATGACTCGAGTCCTGGCATGGCAAGTGGCCATAGCGATAGATTAGCTGGAAGAGATGGGTTACAGCAGTTCATACCTCTGGTCCGCTTGGAATAGCTGGTAGGCAATTACTTGGTCAGGGTACTGGCCTCGCAGGATGTGACATTTGAGGTGTATGGGCGGTGTGATTTAATCATCATGCACTATCATGTCCTGCTAGTACCAGCCATTTTTTTTTTAATCTCAGATTCAACACAATCAAGGGTTCTGTCAGGCCTGTCTCATTCAATGTGTGGCTGACCACGTAACAGGGTAAGACTTCCAAGTAACGAGCTGGTTTTGGTTGGATTCTTACACAACGAATTGAATTGGCTGTTTTCATTCAAGCCACTGGTGTACGATAACCTGCCTCTCTTCAGGACACTGGGGGTACCCAAGAGGGGATTTGCATGGGAGTAAAGCGATTGGGCATTACTTTATTTCCTGTGTTAGATGACCTTTGCAGATTAGTGGGTCTCTTAGGTCTCAACATGCATAGGGCACTTGGGAAGCACCTATTGTTGCTTCAGGATTGGAACACAGGACGTTAGATGATCTGTTTGTTATATTTTTTAATGACAGATCTGTATCAGATTCCGTAAATTATTAAGGACAAAATCATCAATGTCGCTTTGCTTGCTTCTTTGGAGACAAGTATTCCATCACATGGTTTCGAAGGAAGCGGTTGTGGTTAGATACATTGTGTGCTGACTAATACATGCTTATGTTAAGTATTATTCAGTTTGTCAACCTTTGGAGAAACCGGAGGGGCCATGAGGCGTCATTTTTATGTTAGTCGTCTGTCGAGAATCCAATAACGACGATTTAACGGATCTAGAAAAGATAGTCTCCGTTCATCTCATTACTTGGTTCTTTCTAACAGTTAGATTACTTGTGCATATATTATTGATCACAATTATCTTTCTCCTGCTCTCGATTGCTAATCCTGCACCAGAAAAATGGGAATATGTGGTTATAATCTCACGTGTCCTTGTCATTACCTGTCCTGCTTTCTGTTCATGGGGCTTCAAGTTCCCAAACGCCAGGATCAAGAATGGACCTGCACAGAGATCCACCTTCTCCAATTTCCAACAAGCTCATGAATCTGGTGATAAGATTTTTGCCCCCAATACCTTCTTCACTATTGCGTGTACATAGTTACTGTCCTTGTATATTCGATACAAATGGCCAGAAATTGTTTTGCTGTTGTTTTCTGTGTGCATGCACACAGAGGTGTGCAATAACGAAAATTGAGGGTCACTTGCTACATGTACTGCAGAAGAGTCTCTATTCTGAATGGCACATGTAAACTTCATTAAACTATAAGCCCTATGTTTAGCATCTCTTGGAGTATGAAACATGCACAATTGAGTGTAGTATCTTGTCGGAAAAGAAAAAAAGCCTTGAAGCCAAGGTTCCTCGATTGCAGCTCCATGCAAATTATGGCACCTCAATTGTAAAAGCTGAATATGTGCACGTATCTGGTGATATGCAAGATTCTTGAAAAAGAAAAGAATTTCAATCATCTTGTGAAAATTTTGGAACAAATAGAGGCACAATGCGTAAGGGCATGGGATGAGGGTAGACATTTTTACCTTTGACAATTGCATGTCCAAACTTTGGAACAATCTAGTACCTATAACTTGATTTTATTTTGTATTTGCTAAGAGTGGCAGAACGTGCTAGATTATAACTATGATATTGGTACTCCTTTGCTACATTGGATCAGTGCATGCACTAGTTGCGAACTCTGACCAAGTGCATCATATTTAAACATGACCATGAGTGGGAAGGCGAAATCATCCTCCCTCTTTTTTTTTTCAAATTTAGCTCTCTTGCAACCGCATTTGCAGGATTGGCCTTACTCCTAACCGCGGAAGCTCCGAAAGACGACATATGTCACCTTCCGCGGAAGGCGCCTCCCGTGCTCCCTAGCCATGGCACTAGCCTGGCTACCACTAGTGGTGGAGGAAGGAATTTTTCAGAGCGTGGGCAAGCCTAATTACGGCTAATAAGTACAAATAAATCTATATACACATAACCAGTGATAGAACGGGAATAAAAATGAAGTCACCTTACAGATAAGTATATCACCATGCAGTGGTAGACGCAGGACAAATTTCTAACTTAGTCATATGGCTAATATGTAGCAAATTTTTTATAGCTTGTGTGCAACTTGTGCTTTATGGTAGTTGTATTTCCAAATCTGTAAATGCATTCATCGAATGCTAGAATTGAAAAAAAAAACGAGAGGAGAGGACTAGAAAAAGAATGATTTCTAGGGAGGCACGCTCAACTCAATAATGAGGCTCACCTGCCCAATCTTTTGGTTATGTAGGTTTGGTCTTTTTCCATGGACATGAATTGGTATCCTATGGAATTGAATACAAAGATAACTCAAGATAAGGGGTCAGATGCTAATGCTCCTAGTTTTGTTATTCTTGTGGTCTCAGTTCCTTTCCTTAAGGCCATGCATGTTTTGCCAAGTACATGCAGATATAGGACTAAAAGCCTTGAGCCGCATGTTACTCTTCTCCAGGTTGGCTATCGATCTATTGTCGAGTCTCTTTTGAAATTAATACAGTTTGACATAAGATCATTTTATTTACTATTGAAGTAGTTATTTCAAAGCTAACGAGCCATTATTGAGCCGAGCCCATTAACCTTTTTTTCGCTCGAAACAAACTCATTTCGATTTTAAATCTATTAACTACCGTAACCGAAGCAATTTTTATTTGAGCCCTAACAGTTTTTTTTTGCCGCCCTACCCTCCTCCATTCACATCTCACAAATACATGGGCTCAATTAAGGGGGTGTTTGGGACAGCTCCAGCTCCACCAAAATCTATGGAGTTAGTGGAGCAAGGTATTTCTAGCTCCAGAAATTTGTGGAGCTGAAGCTGTGGGTACATTATGAGTGTTTAGGTAGATCATCTTGTTTACATTTTAGACTAAAAATATAAACTTAATTCACTTTATTTTAGCCTATAAGTTTCAATTCTGAACTGGAACTAGGATCTGGAACTCTCCCAAACATGGCCTAAACTCAATGCTAGATCCTCGCATAACTGTTGAGCTCATTTTGTACAACTTATCTGGCCAAGCTTTCGGGTCATTGGGCGTTGGGACCATGCGTGTAGCTGTCTGTCATTTTGCAGTCGTTTACCTAAAGTTTTGTACCAGGTGCAAGCGAGCAACTAAGTTTTGTAGTCTTTTGAGCAGATCTCTGTGCGTGATGTGGGCAGCGTAAAGCAGAGGCGCAGGTGATCTAAACTTGGAGCCTTTCGTGCGCACCGGAGAGTGGACTGACGTGACAGAGAAGGTGAGGAGACGATGATGGGGAGAGAAACTGGTATGTTTTCTGAATGCCTGCCTGCCTTTGTACCCCTGCAGAGCCTGCATGCTGTGTCATGTTAGCACCCTCTTTCTGCCAGCATAAAGAGGACTCCAGTGAAGGGAAGGGAGACAAAGTGGAAGCAGGAGCTAGCGCTCCTGATACCACGACAGAGAGAGCGCTAAGCCTGACAAAGGTGACCGTGTGAGCAGTGTCCAAATGCATTATGCATGACACTGTGTATACAACCCTGACTTTCGACTAGGTTAATTTAGCCGCATTGCTGGCTGTAAAAAAAAATTTACTTAGGTTTAAAAATGCTGGCGAAAACCATAATATGTTATATGTCGCTCGTTTTTTCGTGTTCTATTAAATTATGATCTAAATTCAGAGATATGGCCAATTTTAGCCTCCGCTCATGAAGACACAGATCGATTATTGATCTAGGTCACCATCATCTA